>ML685784.1:21802654-21851145 GCA_007922175.1 Pelusios castaneus
CTCTGGCCCCCTTTGGGCGGGGCAGGCCCAAACAACACAGTCTCTGGGGTTAGGGAGTTCGCCCTTTTCAGGGCTCGGGAGCATAGACAGCCAAAGGAAGTGGGTCCACACTGTAGGGGTCATCCTGGAGGGGAGAAGAGGAGGGGGACTCAGGCCTCCCCATCTCCACTGCTTCCCAGCCCAGGGCCCTATTCGTGGCCTCCGCCCCAAAGTCAGCGGGGTCCCAGCTGCAACACACTGACTTACACCCTGGGCCCCCTGGGCTGCTTTCCACCCCCTCTCCTGGCAGTACCTGTGTGTGCTGGGTCTCTTCGGGGTAGTACCCCTGGGGCAGGGTGTACAGACCCTCCATCTAGTCTGGGGGCAGCAGGTCTGGCAACCCATCCAGATCGTCCGCTGGCAGGAGTTCCTCAAAGTCTGGTCCCACTGGGGTTTCCTCTCCTGGGCCAGCCTCTGGTAGTTCTTCTACATCCATGGTCTCCGAGGGCACCCCCAGATGCTTCCAGAGGGATGGGGCCATGGGCACCTCAGGGCCTCCGGTAGTTCCTCAAGGTCACAGGTGGCTGGGGGCTCGTCCTGACTGCAGGGGTTCTGTCTGCTGCATTGGCTCGAGCCAGCAGACCGGCGGCGTATGAGGATCCGGTCCTAGCCTGCTGGCAGCCCCTCTTGCGGGTATTGATCCCAGGGTCAAGGCAGCTCTGGAGAGAGGGGAGCAGCAACCTTCCCTTCTGGGAGCTCAGGGCTGAGTGAGCTGTGAAGCCAGCCAGCTTTAGTCCTTCCTGCCCCGCCCCTTGACTTCCTGTCACGGGGACAGGCTGGTTCCGGCTCCTCCCAGCTGGGTCTGGCCCCTCCCTCCCTGTCTGTCTCAAAGCCCTTTACTACAGTAAGAGCACATCAGTGTCGCACTTTTCACTTTCGCAGCAGCAATATTCGGAGGGATCCCAGCCAGAGCCATGTGTGCTCTGAAAGTCACATTATGTTAATATATTAACATCATGTAAATGTTTCCTGAGTAAACTATACTCAAATGTAAATTTGTTGGCTCTGAACTTACTTTATTCTGTCAGAACAGGGTATTTGATTTAGGCAGAAAGCAAATCAACATTTTCATATCTCATTACAATGTGCCAATGTAAGACCAAGGTAACAAAGCAGATCTTAGTACTTTCATTATTTCAGGCTTAAAAGTTGCTCATTGCAGAGCAAAGAGGTGGCATAGTTACTCACGTATTTAGGTCTCATCCAAAGCCCAGCACAGTCTGTGGAAATCTTTGCTTTGACTTCAGTGGACTTAGGTCTGTCCCACAAAGCAGTGGCTCTGGGCAGATATCTGACTCCAAAGTTATTTTGAAAGTTGAACTTAATCATAGATTAATAGAATTCCCATTTGGGAAAGACCCACTTGTGCTTGAGAGAAAAGATGGGTGAAGACATGCTGATTATTTTTTGTCCAAAAGATGTCAACTTTTGAAAATAAAATGTTAGGATTTTTTTTTTAAACTGTGAATTTCTTACCCATTTTGTTTATATTGTTGATCAGATCTAATCTTTTTACATGGGTTACCCAAAGCAAAGACAAGAAGAACAGATTTTAACACCAAAATATGCAGGAAAACAAGGAAGTACAATAATTTATCTTGGATAACATTTTCCATACAAACTGGCTCTCATAACACATTGCAAAACTAGCTAAATGATGGAGCAACAACATTAAAAAGTAAATCATAGCTGAGGGGGAGAGAGACTAACAGTTCCAGGCAAAGGAGAAAAGATGTTCTCAGTTGAGATTGCAAGAGATAATGGGCATAGAAATACATAGAGATTGGTGTGAAGAGGATAGAACAGACAGTAGAAGGCTTCATACTTTCACCCTAACAAGCTCTAACTGTAAAAGCAGTGAGCGAGTGTGAATGGACAGAGAAGACCAGAGATGGGTGAGTGGAGGAAACAGAAAAGGGACTATAGAAAAACAAGGTCTGTTAGGTGAAGTGTTCCATGGAACGCAAGCAGCATAGTCTAAAACTGTCTGGGGAGCTGAATGAAAAACAAATAATGCTCATTGAGAATATGGACAGTACAGTCATTCTATGCACACCACTCTTCACACTTGCTCTTCTGCAATAATTATTGTTCCTGCTAATGAAGACAAATGTTGTTTTCATACAAATGTGACCTAACCTTCATCTTCCATCATCTTGTATTCATCAGGCTAAGTGCCATGAATACAGCGAGCTGAAAGATACTTCAAAATGAATCTCAAAGAAGAGCAGTAAGGCAAAGGAGCAAGCAATCAGTTTCTCCTTCCCACTCCCTAATAACATAGAGGGTTTTTTTTTTTTTTTTTAATATTTTTTTTTGCTACACTTCTTTTAAGAGGGAGAACAGAGAGAAAGTAAGAGAGAAATCTATGTAATTATCTGAAGCCAAGAAATTTTAGCCTTTTGAAAGGGAATGCACAGGAAGAGTTGAAAGGCTAGGCTTTCTTAAAAGAAGGGAGTCCCACTGTGGGTATCATTTGATTCACATAATCTTATAATTTTATCTCAAGAAAGTGGTGGTAAAAAATTCCATTTTTGCACCAAATGTAGCATTTTGAGATAATTCCCCACCATCTCCACAAGTAATAGTTCCTCCTCCATCAGATTTATTTTTAAATACATATCCTCAGCTCTGATGCAAAACCAAGCCAGGTTCAGTGGTTAAGATCTGCTATTAAAGCAGCAGAATTCATATAATTATAGTTAAATTTATATCAGGGTTAAGTGCCCCTTATCAACTTGTCTGCAAAAGAAAGTGTATAGCTGGGTAAATTTCAATGCAATTTATCTTTTGCAAATGTGAAAAAAAGAAATCATTGATTTGTTTTTGTTTTAAAGTTAAAAACAAGAACAACAAAATCACATCTTTAATTATCATTGGAAGCAAGTGAACCAACAATTAGGTTTATGAAGCTTTTGATGCAAATATCAAAGATATTTAATAACACACCAGATTAAGATGGTGATCTGGTACACTCTTGGGCTATGTCTACACTTACCAAAATTCGAATTAACTAATTCAAACTAATTTTAGTTAGTTCGAATTAACTTAATTCAAACTAGCATGGCCCCACTAGAATGCTAGTTCGAACTAAGCAAGTGCCATGCATGGCACTTGCTTAGTTCAAATTAGTCAGTTGCAAGGTCAATGTGTTGGTTAGTTCGAACTAAGCAGTTAGTTCAAACTAACATGGCCACACTGCCTGAATTAAGGGTTAGTTCAAAGTAAAACAAAGTTTTACTAATTCGAGCTAACTTTTCCTTAATTTGACTTAAGGAACTGCTTATTAAGGAAACTCAAGTGTAGACGCAGAGTAAATTAAGTCGATTTAATTTACAAGTGTAGACGCACCCTTGGAATGGAACTTACACCTGTGAGCCCACTGGAAATAGCTTTCTCTTTTCAAAGTCCCAAATTTGTAAACGGGAGGAAATTATGTACTGTGACTTTAGTCTCTTGTGAATTCTTCCTCTTTCCTTCAGAGATGAGGTTTGGCCACCATGTCATTTTCTTCTGAAATGGAATTATAGAATCATAGGTTAGAAGAGACCTTAAGGGTCATCCAGTCTAACCCGCCACAAGATACAGGATTTAAGCAAGTTGCTTAAGTCAATTTAAGGAAAATAAAGTCAACTTAATGAAAATTAAGTCAACTTTATAAAACCTCATTTTAATTCAACCTAAGGCTTAAGTCGACTTTTTCAAGTCGACTTAAGCCAGTGTAGACCTGGAGTAGCCCTAAGTCGAATTAGGGCTACTCCAGGACTCCACCACTGCCCTCCCTGCTGGGGGGGGGGGCACAGGGGGAGCCTGGCATGTCCCCCCCACAGCGCAGGGAAGAGCCCTGCCCATACTTGCCCTATGCCCTGCCAGGGTCCCTGTCCCCCTTTGCCCCATTGTACCCATGTACAATGGGGCAAAACTTGAGCCCCCTGGCACAGGGCAAGGGGTGCCCCCTACCCCATGGACCTGCCCTAGGTCCCCCTAGCCCCTAGAAGTCAACCTAGGCATCCAGTGTGGATGCTCTAGGTCGACTTTGTAAGTTCCCCTTTAAGTCGACTTTAATTTAAAGTGTAGACTCACTAAATCAACTTCAAATTACAAGTGTAGACATAGCCATTGTGTCTAAACCATGCAAGACAGATGGCTATGTGGCCTCCCTTTGAAAGCTTCCATAGAAGGGAGCTTCCACAACCCTAGATAGTCTGTTCTATTGTCTCACTGTTCATACAGTTAAGACATTTTCCTGAGTTTTAATCTAATCTGCTATGCTGTATCTTGAACTCACTACTTCTTGTCCTGCCCTTTGTGGCAAGAGGAAATAGGTTTTCTCCTTGTTTTTGTGGCAGCCTTTCAAGAATTTGAAGACCACTGTCATATATTCCCTTAATCTCCTCTTTTCTAAATTAAACATACCCAACTCCTTCATCCTTTGCTCAGATGATTTACATTCTATCCCTTTGACCATATTTGTCACTCACTTTTGGATCCTTTACAGTTTCTCTCCATCCTTTCTACATAGCAGTGACAAAAATTTACACATTATTCTGGCTAAGGCCTAACCAGCTCTAAGTAGAGTGGCTCTATCTCCTCATGTGATTTGGATGCTGTTCCTCTGGCAGTGCAAGCTCCCTCTCCCCCCCCATCTGTATTTCAGTATCTGGCTTTTCTTTCCTTAGTGTTGGACCTTTGGTTGTCTATAGTCCAGTTCTCCAATTAGTCAAGATCCCTCTGAATTTTCACTCTGGGCAACCGGCCCAGGTCTGTTTGCCATACAATGGGAATGTGCTTAAAATGCTTAGAAAAAAAGTGTGTGTGGATGATTCCTGTCAAAATCTGGGAGCAAAAACTTTGGAAAGACTGTGCCAGAAGGGCATCCCCTGTAACATTGCTCAGTTGTTGTTGTTTTTTTTTTTTAATGGATTCTGTGACCTCTTCCTCCCCACCCTCCTCCTCACTTTATATACAGAAATTCATGTTTCATAGACGCATAGACTCAAAAACTTCAAAGTCATAAGGGACCAATATGATCATCTACTCTGACCTCCTGCTGTATATACACAATGTACAGGGCTGGGTTAAGGCAGGAGCTCTAGGGCTTGAAGCCCTGGTCCCCACCCTAAAGGAGGGGTCCTATGGCCTCCAAAAATCCAGCCCTCGCTCACCAGCCCAGCAGCACAGCCGGTAGGCTCCTTCCACAACGGTGCATGCCTGCCACAGGCCCCCTCCTCAATCCCCACAGTAGTGTGCACCAACTTCGGGCTCCCCTCCCAATCCTCACCCCCCAGCAGCGCATGCTAGCTGTGGGCCCCTCTGTTAGCCAAAATCTAGCTAGTTGACCCTGAATCAATAAACTCAGCTTAGGTGTCATCAGCATCTGTCAACTGTGACTAGTTTGACTAGGGAAAGGAATCAGTCAGGGACTCTCTTATCTGATTATTGAATAACACTGGTTTATTAATAGGACAAAGAATAGTGGAGGAACAAACACAGGTAAGTAAAATGCCTAATAAGAACCCCTTTCTAAATATGCATCCCACTCACCAACCAAGGGATGCCTCTTATTCACAATCTTTCTTCACCCAGCAGTGCGTTGGGACTCCGATCATCTGCTTGGCCAGAAGGGTGGTCTCCGTTCCGGCAAGACAATTCACTCGTCTGCTTCTAGGTCCAGGTCCCCTGTCCTCCTGATTTGGGCCATCTGCTTCACGTCCTGGCCTGAGAATCTTGGTCTGCCAATCGTGCAAAGCAACGTTACAGGGCTGCCTCTCCGACTGACAGCAGCACTTCCCTCACGCACAAGTTCTTTTATCAAAGTACGCTGACCAATCCCAGCACAGGATTTTCCCACCACAGAGTTTGGAGCTGCACACAGCACTCAAGCCTCTGTGCACGCAGGACTCAAGCCACTGTCTTTGGGCAACTTTCTGCCTTTGACAGTGAGCCAACTTGGGCAAGCGGCAAAGAACATCGGCACCCTGTCAGCTCTAGGGCCTGTCCATTCCTTGTGATACCCAAACATCATTTCCTTATCTTTTTAACTTTAAACCTTTTCCCCAACACCTGCAGCCCCAGCAGCCCTCTGAGCAGTGCCGGCCGGGGCCCTTGACCCCGCCTCCAGCACCAGCAAGCTAGGCACCCCACCCCCACAGACAGGGCCCACTGTAATGGGGGGGCCACAAGGGTGCACAGCCCCGGGCCCCTGTGGCCTTGATCTGGCTCTGACAATGCACTACAACATAACACCATGCTGTATGGCTCATGTCCTTACCTCTTGTAGTGCTACAGAGGAATGCCTGTCACTTTAAATATCACTTAGTATGGAGCTTTACTTATTAGAGAAACAGCACTTTGTAAAAAAAAGACAAATCCTATTTCCATTGAGATCAACAGGCATTTTGTCTTTGTCATGTCAGCTGATGTCATCTGTTCCAATAACTGTAGCAGAGCATGCCAACCACTTTAAATAGTGTGTAGTTAAGACCTTTTCTTACTGGATCAATAGCATACTGTATGTAAAAAACAAGATCCTAATTCCTACTGAAGTTCATGAGTATTTGCTATTTATTTTTAATGGATGCAGAATAGAACTCCAAAAATGAAAGTATTATTGATTTGTAACTTAGGTTTAATGAGTGATTACAAACTAAAGAAATTGAACTGAAGAGAAAACAATTAAACAATTACGAATTTTAAAGTGAAGTGGTACCTCTGGAATAGGTTTTCTAATCTCTCTTAATTAATTGTTCAATCCAGGTCAGAACACAGGAGAATCCAGATAATTTGAACATTAAAAATGCATTCTAATTAGAATGAGATCTTTGTTAGATAAAGGATACGATAGGAAATGATGTGTCAAAAGAATAAAATATAGCTCACAGTTTTATCAACGTCATCACTTCAGGAAAGACTTTAAGCATGGGCTTAACTTTAAGCATATACTAATCTCATTGACTTCAATAGCATTTAAGGATAAATTTAAATGTTCTTCCTCAGTAGGGATGTCTTCCTGAACAGGAGCCTTAATCTCTGTGTTCTGTGACTGTTTCAACATCTGCAACGAAGGTCCAATCCAAAGTCCATTGAAGTTAAAGGGAAACTTTTCACCAATATCAGCAGTTGTTGGATCAACTGTGAATAGCTTTATTCTACTAGAATGAGGTATTAGAATGAGGTGGGGTTCTCTTCCCTTATATTTCTACACAGACAGTCTAGGTATAGTCATAGAATCATAAAAACTGAAAGGGACCATGAGATGTCATTGAGTCCAGTCCCCTGCACTCATGGCAGGACAAAATACCATCTTACACCATCCCTGACAGGTGTTTGTCTTACCTGCTCTTAAAAACTTCCAATGATGGAGTTTCCACAATCTCCCTGAGCAACTTACTCCAGTGATTAATCACCCTGAAATTTAGGAATTTTTTCCTGACATCCTACCTAAACCTCCCTTGCTGTAATTTAAGCCCATTGCTTCTTCTACTATTCAGCAGTTAAGGAGAATAATTTTCCTCCTTCCTACTCGTAACAACCTTTTAGGTACTTGGAAACTGTTATCATGTCCCCACTCAGTCTCCTCTTTTCCAGGTTAAACAAACCCAGTTCTTTTAATCTTTCCTCGTAAGTCAAGTGTTCCAGACCTTTAATCATCCCAGTTGCTCTTCTCTGGACTTTCTCCAATTTGTCTACATCTTTCCTGAAATGAGGTGCCCAGAACTGGACACAATACTCCAGATGACAGATGACAAGGGAGGCGTATAAAGATATTGCTCGGGACTGCAGGGATCAAATCAGAAAGGCCAAAGGACAATTGGAGTTGCAGCTAGCAAGAGATGTGAAGGATAACAGAAAGGGGTTCTATAAGTATATCAGCAACAAGAAAAGGATCAGAGGTGGTGTAGGTCCCTTACTGAATGGGGCAGGCATCCTCGTGGAGGATGATGCGGAAAAGGCTGAAGTACTCAATGCTTTTTTTACTTCAGTCTTCACAGGGCGGGCCAGCTCCCAGGCTACTACACAGGGTAACGCGGACTGGAGAGGAGAGTGGCCCTCGGTGATGGAAAGTCAGGTTAGGGAACACTTAATGAAATTGGATGTGCACAAGTCCATGGGGCCGGATGAACTGCATCCGAGGGTGCTGAGGGAGTTGGGGGAAGTGATTGCAGAGCCGCTGGCCATTATCTTTGAGAACTCGTGGCGAACGGGGGTGGTCCCGGAGGATTGGAAAAACGCAAATATAGTACCTATCTTTAAGAAAGGGAAAAAGGAGGATCCGGGGAACTACAGACCGGTCAGCCTCACCTCAATCCCTGGGAAAATCATGGAGCAGGTCCTCAAGGAATCCATCCTGAAACACTTGGAGGACAATAGAGTGATCAGGAACAGTCAACATGGATTCACCAAGGGCAAATCATGCCTGACCAACCTGATTTCCTTCTATGATGAGATGACTGGATTTGTGGATGCGGGAAGAGCCGTTGACGTGATATACCTTGACTTTAGCAAGGCTTTTGATACGGTTTCCCACAGCATTCTCGTTGGCAAGTTAAGGAAGTATGGGTTGGATGAGTGGACCGTAAGGTGGATTGAAAACTGGTTAGATCAACGGGCTCAGCGGGTAGGAATCAATGGCTCGATGTCTGGTTGGCAACCGGTAACGAGTGGAGTGCCCCAGGGATCGGTCCTGGGGCCGGTTCTATTCAACATCTTCATTAATGATCTTGATGATGGAATAGACTGCGTGCTTAGTAAGTTTGCGGATGACACCAAGTTAGGGGGAATGGTAGATACTCTGGAGGGCAGGGACAGGATCCAGAGAGACTTGGACAAATTGGAACACTGGGCCGAAAGAAACCTCATGAGGTTCAACAAAGACAAGTGCAAAGTCCTGCACTTAGGACGGAAAAATCCCATGCACTGCTACAGGCTGGGGACCGATCAGCTAAGTAGCAGTGCTGTAGAAAAGGACCTGGGAGTTATGGTGGACGGGAAGATGAATATGAGCCAACAGTGTGCCCTTGTTGCCAAAAAGGCCAATGGCATATTAGGCTGCATCAGTAGGAGTATTGCCAGCAGATCGAGGGATGTGATAATTCCCCTCTATTCGACACTGGTCAGGCCGCATCTGGAGTACTGTGTCCAGTTTTGGGCTCCCCACTACAGAAAGGATGTGGACAAATTAGAAAGAGTGCAGTGGAGGGCAACAAAAATGATTAGGGGGCTGGGGCACATGACTTATGAGGAGAGACTGAAGGAACTAGGCTTATTTAGTCTACAGAAGAGAAGACTGAGGGGAGATTTGATAGCAACCTTCAACTACTTGAAGGGTTGCTCCAAAGAGGAGGGAGCTAGGCTGTTCTCGAGGGTAACAGAGGACAGAACAAGGAGCAATGGTTTCAAATTACAGCTGGGGAGGTCAAGGTTGGATATTAGGAAAAACTTTCTCACTAGGAGGGTGGTGAAGCATTGGAATGGGCTATCTAGGGAGGTGGTAGAATCTTCATCTTTGGAGATTTTTAAGGCTCGGTTAGACAAAACTCTGGCTGGGATAATTTAGGGGGAGTGGTCCTGCTTTTTAGCAGGGGGTTGGACTAGATGACCTCGTGAGGTCCCTTCCAACCCTATGATTCTATGATTCTATGATTTGAGAATTACCTCTTGTGTCTTACTTACAATAACCCAGTTAAGACGTCCCAGAATGGTTTTAGGGTTTTTTTGAGACAGTGTTACACTGTTGACTCATATTTAGCACGTGGTCCACGATGACACCCAGATCCCTTTCCGCAGTACTCCTTCCTTGGCAGTCATTACCCATTTTGTATGGATGCAATTGATCATTCATTCCTAAGTGGAGTATTTTGCAGTTGTCTTTATTGAATTTCATCCTATTAACCTCAGACCATTTCACCAGTTTGTCCAAATAATTTTAATTGTGATCCTATCCTCAAAAGCACTTGCAACCCCTCCCAGCTTGGTATCATCTGCAAACTTTATAAGTGTACTCTCTCTGCCATCAGCTAAATCACTGATGAAAATATAGAACAGAAGCAGACCCAGAACTGATCCCTGCAGTATCCCACTTGTTATGCCCTTCCAGCATGACTGTGAACCATTGATAACTAGTCTCTCAGAGCAGTTATCCAGCCAGTTATTCACCCATCTTATAGTACCTCCATGTACTTCCCTAGTTTGTTAATGAGAAGATAAGGCAAGACCACATCGAAAGCCTTACTAAAGTTTTGATATATCACATCTACCGCTCCCCCTCTGTCCAAAAGGCTATACTGTACATACTATACATAGTATAATGTCTATAGTTCATTAACTATTGAAACACATTACTAATAAACTACATATGTCGCACTTGAAATAAATGTACTAAGTCTGGAATATGTTGCTGTTCATAATGAAATGGATAGATCATTAATGGGGGAGTGGAATTGCTTACGGGGGCAGGGATATAAATCACCCAAAGAATCCTGAGCAGTGTCTGCCTTTGTCAGCCATAGTACTAGTACACAGCAGCCAAACCTGCCGCATGGAAATTAAAACATTTCCCAAACTAGGGCTATTAGTAGGCATGTGTGAAGTTCAGGCATTTGAAAGGCTGCTGACACTCTTTTTGAGCATCAGTCTAAGCTAAGAATTGACTAATGACCTAGCTTTAATTCTGCCAAAATCTCAGCTATCTAATTTTGCAAGTGTAAACCCCAGAGCTAGAAGGGTTTAAAGGAAACTAGATGTTTGCTCTTCCCATAGGAGACAAAAAAGGAAAAATATCTAGCCACTCAAATGTTTAACATTCCTAATTCTATTTATATTGATATTAAATGTGTCAAGAAAGTATACTGAAATAGTCCCTCATAGACATCACATGGATTAATTAGAACACTGCAAGTAAGAACTCTAGCATGTACAGGTAGGACGTAACTTCTTCCTACCCACTTACCCAAACCAAGACAACAAATTAACACTAAGATAAAGATACTGTACAGAACCATCTTTTGATAGATGTGCTCTCTGCACTGATTATTACAGTATTTATAAAAGGTATATGCTGGTGAGAGTGAGTCACCCTGATCTGAGAGTCAATTGGGCAGAAATCCCAGAAGGAACAAGATCAAGAATAGGAATTTTCCCTACAGGCCTTGCTTTCCTATGAGCTTCCCACCATGTAGACGTAGATGTAGATAGTCTGGTCATCAGGTCAAAGAGTGATGCTGAATTCACTAGACTTGAACCATAACTAGCAAAAGGTGAACCAGAGCAGACAGAATGAAGGTAGCTTCCTCTCATTACCTGTTTTGTCTCTATTGAGTCCTGCTGGATTCATGAGTGGTGTTTAGGTGGCTGGAGATTGAACAAGAGTATCAAGTCCCCAACAAGTCATGTCATTAATGACTAGGGGTGTTTTGAAATCATTTATTTCCACCCCACAGGAAATTCTGTTATTTTGATAGAACAAAATGTCTAAATTTCAAATTGACATGGAGAGTTCAAAATTCCTTTCTTTTGAAAATGTTTGCTGGTTTAAGTCGAAACATTTCATTTAAAGATGTTGATGTCTCCATTCAAAATAAAATGTATCTGTGATCACATTTGCCTTGAGGGGGTTAATACAAACTGAGAAGGGAGCTGATTAACCCAATAAGCCTCAGCTAAAGGGAATTAGGTGACTAAGTAACCGCTTGACTGAGTCAGGGAACCCAGAGCGGGGCTGGATTTATAAAGATAGGAAATTGAAAGCAGAAGGGGCTGCTGGGAAAGTCTGCAGTCACTCACTGAGGGAAGGGTTTGGTGGCTACAAAGACAGGTAGCCTACAGTTACTTCATGGGAGGGAGGAGTCTGAAAAACCCAGAGTGGAGGAGTGCCAGGTGGTAAGGAACAGGCTCAGGGAAAGGCAATACGGTCCAGGAGGGAACAGGCCTTGACTGCTGGCATGAGGGTTCCAGAGGAGAAGAAACTGTGAGAGAAGGATGGACAATGGTATGCAATCATGGGAAGAGTCATGGACCTCATGAAGCCAGGCCCCAGAATGGCCAGGACTAGGAAGTCAGTCCCCAGAATAGCACCTTCCTCATTGTGAGTCCAGCACACTGTAACAGTATCATTAAAAAAAATTCTCATTAAAAATCAGAACATTTCTCTAACATAACTTTTTCCTGTGAAATATTTTTTATCTGGATGAAGAAAATGTTTCATATCAGAATATTTCAAATCAGCTTTATTAATAACTGAGGGTGTGGCATCTCTCATATTTTTTCTCCACTTTCTTTTTACTAGCTGGTATTGTTTTATTAGATGCTATATTTAAATACCTGTTAACAAAAATCTATTTAAATGTTTGGTTATTTTTTTAAGTAGAGGCTTATTTTGTTTTCCTTGGCCCATGATTTGCAAGCAAAGGGAGTAGCACCTGTTCTGATAACCATAATGTTTATATTTTAAGTGTGTAAAACCTGGAAGTAGTTAATATTTGTAGGTGGGTTGTGGAGCCAGGCCTTTTATTTATTTAAAAATACCCATCAACCCTATATTGAACCTTGCCCCGGCTACTAAATGTTTACACAATCCCCAAACCAAAAATCACCTGGAGTTTTGGTTGTGGATTTATGGGCTTTGTGAAACAATAAAATGTCCCAGATCTCCTCAGGCAAGTGGATAGAATTCCTCAAGAAACAATAGAGTCCTGTGGCACTTTTAAAGACTAACAGATTTATTTATCGCATGAGCTTTCGTGGGAAAAAATCCCACTCCGTCAGATGCTTTGAAGATAGGAAAATTACAGAATGGGAGGAAATTAAATGCAGGGGAGTGTATGACATAGCATCAGGTCAGGCTGTAACAGCAAATCAAAATAGGTGTTAGGATTCAAAACACTGGGGAACAGCACATAGAGGAGGGGGAGGTCAATTCACTTGTTGTAATGTGAGAAAAATCCATAGTCCCTGTTTAACCCCAAGCCAACTGAGTCAAATTTGCATATAAATTCGAGTTCTGCAGTCTCTCTTTGAAGCTGTGATTTGTTATTCATCTTTTTCAACACAGCTATTAACAAGTCGTCAAGGGAGTGAGCAGGGAGATTGAAGTGTTCCCCTACAGGTTTTGCAGTGTTGCAATTTCTGATGTCAGATTTGTGTCCATTGATTCTTTGGCGCAGAGACTGTCCTGTTTGTCCAATATATAAGGCAGAGGGGCATTTCCGGCACATGATGGCATAAATCACATTGGTGGATGAGCAGGTGAACGAGCCCTTGATGGAGTAGGTGGCATGATTAGGCCCTGTGATGGTGTCATCAGTGTAGATATGAGGGCAAAGTTGGCAGCGTGGTCTGCTGCAGGGCTGTGTTCCTGCTTTAGTGTTTCTGTTCTGTGATCTGTTGTTGCTGGTAAGTATCCTTTTAAGGTTAGGGGGCTGTCTGAAAGCAAGGAGAGGTCTGTCTCCTAAGGCTTGAGAGAGTGAGGGATCATCCTGTAAAATAGGCTGTAGATCTTTGATGATGTGATAAAGGGGTCTGGCTTGGGTGTTGTAGGTGGTGACCAGTGGCGTTCTGTTGTTGTTTTTCATGGGCTTCTCCTGCAGTAGTTGACTTCTGGGTACCCATCTGGCTCTGTCAATTTGTTTCTTCACTTCTGCGGGTGGGTACTGTAGTTTTAAGACTGCCTGGTAGAGATCCTGAGGGTGTCTGTCTCTGTCTAAAGGGTCAGAGCAAATGCAGTTATATCTTAGGGCATGACTGTACAAAATGGATCGTGTGGTGTGTCGAGGATGAAAGCTCGAGGGATGTAGGTAACTATACCGATCAGTAGGTTTGCAGTATAGGGAGGTCTTTATGTGCCCATCGCTAATTTCCACTGTAGTGTCCAGAAAGTGGATCTCTTGTGTGGAGTGTTCCAGGCTAAATTTGATTGTGTTGTGGAAATTGTTGAAATCTCTATGGAAATCTTCAAGGGCATCTTTACCATGGGTCCAGATGATGAAGATGTCATCAATATAGCGTAGGTAAAGTAGAGGTGCTTTGGGATGAGACGTGAGGAAACGTTGTTCTAAATCAGCCATAAAGATGTTGGCATATTGTGGGGCCATGCGGGTACCGATAGCAGTGCCACTGTCTTGAAGGTATAAATTATCATCAAATCTGAAATGGTTGTGGGTGAGTACAAAGTCACAGAGGTCAGCCACAAGTTTAGCTGTGTCATCATCCTGGGTGGTTCTTCTAATAGCTTGTAATCCATCCTTGTGTGGGATGTTAGTGTAAAGAGCCTCTACATCCATAGTGGCCAGGATGGTATTTTCTGGAAGACCATCAATGGATTGGATTTTTCTCAGGAAATCTGTAGTGTCTCTCAGATAGCTATGTGTGTTGATAGCATAGGGTCTTAGGAGAGACTCCACATAGCCAGATAATCCTGCTGTAAGCGTGCCAGTGCCTGAGATGATGGGCCATCCGGGGTTTCTTCTTTTATGTATTTTTGGTAGTAGATAGAATATCCCTGGACGGGGTTCTGGCGGTGTGTCTGTCTTGATTAGTTCTTGTGCTGCTTTGGGGAGTTTCTTGAGTAGGTGTTGTAGTTCCTTCTGGTATTCCTCAGTGGGGTCAGAGAGGAGTGGTTTGTAGAACATTCCATTGGACAGCTGTTTATAAGCCTCCTGATCTTAATCCGATTTATTCATGATGACGACGGCACCTCCCTTGTCAGCCTCCTTAATAATACCCCCAAGCCAGACCCCTTCATCACATCATCAAAGATCTACAGCCTATTTTACAGGATGATCCCTCACTCTCTCAAGCCTTAGGAGACAGACCTTGCTTTCAGACAGCCCCCTAACCTTAAAAGGATACTTACCAGCAACTACAGATCACAGAACAGAAACACTAAAGCAGGAACACAGCCCTGCAGCAGACCACGCTGCCAACTTTGCCCTCATATCTACACTGATGACACCATCACAGGGCCTAATCATGCCACCTACTCCATCAAGGGCTCGTTCACCTGCTCATCCACCAATGTGATTTATGCCATCATGTGCCGGAAATGCCCCTCTGCCTTATATATTGGACAAACAGGACAGTCTCTGCGCCAAAGAATCAATGGACACAAATCTGACATCAGAAATTGCAACACTGCAAAACCTGTAGGGGAACACTTCAATCTCCCTGCTCACTCCCTTGACGACTTGTTAATAGCTGTGTTGAAAAAGATGAATAACAAATCACAGCTTCAAAGAGAGACTGCAGAACTCGAATTTATATGCAAATTTGACTCAGTTGGCTTGGGGTTAAACAGGGACTATGGATTTTTCTCACATTACAACAAGTGAATTGACCTCCCCCTCCTCTATGTGCTGTTCCCCAGTGTTTTGAATCCTAACACCTATTTTGATTTGCTGTTACAGCCTGACCTGATGCTATGTCATACACTCCCCTGCATTTAATTTCCTCCCACTCTGTAACTTTCCTATCTTCAAAGCTTCTGACCAAGTGGGATTTTTTCCCACGAAAGCTCATGCGATAAATAAATCTGTTAGTCTTTAAAAGTGCCACAGGACTCTGTTGTCTTTCTACAATAGACTAAGACGGCTACCCCTTTGGTATTCAAGAAACAATAGACATTAGAATATTGTTCAAGAAATGGTGGGATCAAATATGTGTGTTAATGGCAGTGAGAGGAATACAATGAAATGACAGGAGGAAAGTTAGTGCTATGGATGCTGGTGGATAAAGGACAATGTGAATTATAAGCAAATGGAGCTTCTGGGAACAGCAGCAGGCATGTTTATTCAGCTCATCTCTGAAAGGTCTGTGTGACCCTTAAGTGAAGTTGGGGAATCCATCTCCTAAGTACAAACAAACTCCATCCAGAAGTTTTTCTTCCTGCTTTGAGCTCTGATTCAGCAAAGTACTGATGTGTGTTCTTAAAGTCAAGCATGTAACTGGTTGCTTTGCTGAATCAAAGCTTTTCCTAGTAGGGATAACAGGCTCCATACTCCTTTATACCTTACATATATGTAAGTGTCCTGTTGAAGTTAACAGAGAATGTTTTTTGTGAAACATTCTTGAGAATTTAATAGAGAATGTTTTCAATGCCATAGTATTCTATAGGATGATTTTTTAAAAAAATGGAAAATAGATCATTCTCTTTCATTATCAACAGATTTAATACATTTCTGTATACCCCATTGGAGTGATCTGTAGTATATTCTACACAACTTTTCAAGAACATACAATCTCTAACCACTGCAGTGAGCCAAATAGACCCACTGATCTCCAAAATAGGGAAGAAAAAGAAGAGACATGGTAATGCACGAAACAAAATCACACACACATAATGGACTGGCAACACCAGTTTAAGCAGAGCTAACCCAGCTCATTTCCCCATTAGGCTCCCATATGCCCAGTTGCTAAAAGCTGCTGCAGTGATACAAGAACGTAAAAGGAAGAATAATTAGTAGATCAATATAATGAAGTGATAGAAAAGAAAATAATATAGCCATTATCCTAATCCACACAGAAATGTATTGTGTGTATTTGACAAAAGAAAGCCTGAACTGAACACAGATGAACACAAAGTAAATATAAGGATGAGAAGAGAGGGAACATAGATGAGTAAGTGGACAGCTGCTGGCAGCTGTGTTGGTGAGCTGCATTGTCTTCAGGCTACCTTCTAAGGTTTGTTTTTTTGTTTTTTTGTTTTTTTTTTTAAAAGTTCACAGTCTGTGTACTTTATCAGGAAGATAACAGATGGCCTGCTTCTTGCTCCTGAATACTGTGATTTGCTTGGTGAAAGGCTGAGTGCAGTCATATTTTCACCCTTTCCTATAGATTGCTTCAGAGACAGCTGTTTGATATCCTAAGGCAGGCAGATGAATCTCTTTGTTGAAGCCACTGGTGGATTGTCAAGCATCTTAGGTGCTGAAGTCATGAAAAAGTAGGAGCTAGGGACATGCATTTGAGCTGACAGCAATGGTCAAAGTATTCCCTGCTTTCCTTCATCTCAAATGCTCTGATCTCACTGAACAGATCTGTGAGCCCTGCCTGCTGCCCTCTCTTCATCCATATGAACTTTGGGTCCCTCTCATTTGCATGGACATACTTGTGCTATCATGTAATGATAGACTCAAGCAGAAGTGCTAAAATAGTTTCTTTCTTGACCTGAGGATTGAAGGTTAGATCCTTAGATGGTGTAAATCAGCTGATTTCCTTTGAAGTCAGCAGAGCCACATTGTTCTGCAACAACTGAAGATCTGGCTTGGCATTCTTAAACTTTCTCAGTGATAACAGTCTTTTTTCTGCTGTACTTTCCTATCAGTGGGGTTGAGACATTATCAAATGTGCAGCAGAGAGCCTAGTTAGAGGTTCTCAGAACATTTAACCTTAAAGCCAGGCTCCTGCCTAAAAAGCAAAAGAAGTTACCTGTCATGTGATGCACAACGTGCTATGATCTGTGTAACGTTTCTGTTCACTTTTGCAGTGTAATTGTGTGGCATGATGCCAATTATGCCATGCAAAGTTCCCTTCTGAATATTCTACTGTATTGTTATGGTATCATGCTTCCTGCAGTATCATGTATGTGTACAGATGTGAAGCATGTTACATAGCTCAGACGGTAAGGACTATCTCTCGGAGGTTGGAGAGAGCTTAGTTATAGCTTCTCAGAACATTTAAGCTTAGAGCCAGGACCCTGCCTTAAATGAAAAAAAAAGTTACCTGTGCTTTAGAAAAGCTTTGGATGAAGCGGGCGTTCACAAGCCTTGATGTAGTGCTAGTTGCAAATGTATTTATTTTGCAGAGTGATTTTTTTAATTAATATTTTTTTTACATTTCCCATGAAAAACTGTGTTTCCTCCAAAAAATCCCATTCAATAAAAACATCTAGGGGTTTGTTTGGTTTTGTTTGTTTGTTTGTTTGTTTAAATCAACCCTGATAATGTTTGCTGAAAAAATAATTTTGTTTTTTCTTTTTATTTTCTAGTCTGAAATAAAAAAAATGAACATTTAAATCTAATAGTTCATTTTCCTCAAAATGTCCGCTTTAGGAGAAAAAAATGAAAACCTGTTTCGAAGAAAAAAAAAAAAAGAACCTATTCTACCCTCACCTCAGTATAACCCGTGGTGGTAGAGACCATTCCTACACGGGAAGGTTGTTGCTACCCCATCCCCCTCCCCCTCCCATGTCATAATGTAATATGTGACTGCTGCATTTTTAAATTTGGTCTACCAAATTGAGTTTGTTAAACCCAAAGCCTAATGGCCAGAAACTGGGCTGAATACAAGTGAGAGTTTAGATTAGAGATGGCCTAGACTGATACCCTGAATCAGAACTCTCCAGAACCAATGCTGGACTAGGGTTCAGAATCTTACACTTCTCTTTAGTTTGTTTGAACCCACCCAGGAGCTTTTTGGCTAAGTATTGTTCTGGGTAGCTTTGTGTGAGAAAATATATTGATAATGAAACAGCCAAAAACAGAGGCAGAGGAAAAGAGGGAATAAAAAGCCAGAGAGAAGCCTGTGACACTGGGAAAAGGAGAGGGATGTTTCTGTGTCTGGTGTTAGCGCAACAGGCTTTGAGTTGTAAGCAAAGAGACTGTCCCTTTTTGTCCCTTATACGTTCTGAGAGACAGAACTTTGCATGTTACTTGTCAATAAAGACTGCGTCAGAGAAATACATATTGCCAGTTTTTATTCCCAATTATAACATACCTTTAGCCCCAAACTTGGCTAGTTGCTTGGATCAAAAGGGGAAAGAATCTTTTACTGCTGCTGCCATGAGCTTGAATTCAGGACAACGTCACTCAAGAATGTGCTTAACTACAGTCCTGAATATGGATATTCTTACATGTGTGCTTAATTGTTTTTCTAAAGAGGTGCCATGCTATTGTTATGTTAAATAAATACGTTATTATTTTTTAATGCATGATCTCCTAGAGCAATGAATAGGTGCATTTTGAAAAATTCAGACACATGAAGTGAGTTCATTTAATAATTAAATATTCATTATCATTAATTTACTAACTTTGAAAGCAGTTTGAAACTACCTTAAAAGAAAACCTGATTCTTTGGAGAATAAATAAATAAATAATGCTTTTGTTAATAGATTTTGCCATATTGTCTAAACCTAGGCTAAATTACAGTAAGAGAGTAAGCCCAAGAGTAAATATGATTTGTGGTTTATTTTATTAGTGCACAAAGGTTTTCCTGTTAAGAGGAGAATATTTGCAGGGGAAAATTGAGCCTGTTAATTTATCTTTGTTCATAAAACATTACAGATGATGTTTAGATCTGATATTAATATATCAGCCATAAAATACAAGAACCAGATGCTCATGCTATGCTTTTAACTATATCATTGTTTGTTCCTAAACCCTTTTCTGATACGTCTGTTTTTATAGAAAATTACTCTCTTAGTTCAATTATAAATTAGATTTTAAAATGATCTGGCCTCTTTTCCTTTGAAGAAGTCACATTGTTTCCATAATTTCCATATATTATGTTAAACTATATATTCTAGAGGTGAAATAATAGCCTAATTGATAGTCAATGTTTTGTTTTGTTTTATTTTGTTTTATTTTGTTTTTAATTCACTTAATTATAGCACATTGGATTTCAAAGGACATCCATCTGGATTGTATATTGGATTTTAAGGAGGCTATGGTAATTGAATATACATGTAACTATGTTTAGTGAGACATGATGGGTGACGTAATAGCCTTTATTGACCCATCGTGTCTTTTTCGCTTATTGGTCCAATAAAATATATTACCTCACTCTCCTTGTCTTTCTCATATCCTGGGACCAAAACAGCTGCAACAATACTGCAAACTATATTTAATAATAATAAAGGTTTCATCAGGACACATCCTGTCCAGCCCCCCAAACTTAAAAGCCTGAAAATAGGATGTTATGGGGAAAGTTTTCAATAATTTTAATGCACTCCAACACTCTATAAGGTTTTAACTTTCATTTCCAACGCATACATATCTATTCTTCATCAACCTTGCATGCTAATGTAAACGCTTAATCATGAACTTCTATGTATCAACAGATCAGCACATCTGACTGTAGCACATTCCGAGTATTTGGGAAGTTAATTTGCCTTTGTGTTGCAGAGGTCACGCAAGGTTTTGTTTTAGAGTGCAAGCTTGAAATTTGGCTACACATTGCTTTTTGGTATCTGTTGATGATTGGTGTGAAAACCTAATGGGGTGGCATAGTGTAATTGACGACATTGTAGGCATATTGATATATCTCTACACATCTGTCATAGAGAGTAGCTCTTGAGCTTATTTCAAATAATGGTCCAGCTTCTTTCCCATGCCAAGATCTCCTTGATGCAGGGCATAAAGAGCTGTAAACTATCTGCAAACAATTCCAAATTTTCTAAGCTGCCCTGATCCTGTACCTCAGCAGTACAGGGGATGAACTTTCTTACTCCAGTTGGCTGTAGCCCATAAGTGATCATACCACCCTTAAAAGTTGGCAGAATGGAAATGTGCTGTACCGCATCCCTGAAAAGCTTCCTACACTAGTAGGATTCTCAAGTGACCAGTTAGGGCCCACTTCTCCCAGCTTTACACCACACAAGCAACACAAAACAGCCAGAAGAGAATCAGACCCAATGTACTTATGGAAATAATTTTTTTAAAAATAATGCCCCCACATATACCCAAACTTTCTAGCTGTAAGCAACAATTTTTATCTCATGAAACGTAATAAATTCAATTTATTCTAACTAAACGTTTGCCTATTGGAATATTCTGATTCATTACTTAAAAAGCGTTGTACTGTCCATTTGTGCACATATGCACTTGAATTGGTTTTAATTAAAACCAACTTTAATAACTGGCTTCTCCTGTTGAAAAATAATTGTTTTTCCTTCAAGATCTTTATGTATGAAACTTCCTTCTTTTATTAAAATAATTTAGCCTCATCCAGCAATTATTTTAGCCTCATCCTCTTTTAGGGCCCAATCCTGAAAACATTACTCAAGTGAGTAATCCTATTGCTTTAATTGGGATTAATCTGTGAGAAAGACTACTGGGTTGCAATTTGGGTCAATTCCTACTTTGTCATAATACTCATGCCTGATGTTTACTAACTGATTATAAAATCATCCATTCTAGGAACTGGGTGCTACAATCAGTGGAGCAATAGTCTTTTATATGTAGATAGCACCATTAAAATCCACCCCAAACTACTGACAATTGGCCCTCTATACAGCATTATGACATATCAGCACCTCTCCAAATTGCTTTCTTTTAAAAACTCCACTTTCTACTATACCTCTAGCAGTTATGGTTGTGGGGAAAACACTGAACATGTCAAGGAGTGTAACTGGTACAGTGATGTCTGCCTGAGTATACAAACCCTGAAATAATTCTGAGATTTTAACCGTCTCATTTATATCACTGGGCATTCACTTTAAAATGATGTTTAGAAGAATGCCGTTATCTCTTCCTTCATTGCAGGATGAGGGGAAATTAGTTTAAGGAGCCCAGTGAGTCAGCTGAGTCTCATCAAGAGGAGTTAAACCCATGGATGTTTCAATTCCAGTTAGGGGGAGCCTTATGAACACACAGAATTGTATTTTGGACTATACACAATCTATTGACAGTGGTGTATCATTCAGGCATCTTGAGTGATAGGAGCTTTTGACCGCTGCCCAAGCCATATGTGCAAAGAGATCCCCCTCCACATCACACCCCAGCTTATGCCTTGTTTGTTCATGTCACAGCTGTCAGCAAAGGATCTGAATAGCATGGGGATCAGAGCTGGAGCCTGAGGAACATTGGAAGAGCTGTATGTGAAGCCTATGTCCTTTGTTGTGAGCAACAAAATCACTCACAGGCACAGAGAATGAAAAATAAAGGTGTTTAGAAGATCCCATGGAGAAAAAAAAGAACTTACAAGTTCTGGGATCCTCGTCAATTTCCATCAAAGATCTTGCACAGCTCATTAAACTTTCCAGTTTCCAGGACATTTGCTGCCTCTCCATGCTTGTGATCTGTGCGCAATAGAGCAATGTAGCCATCTCTGCATGATCCTACCGCTCTGCTAGACTGAGTTTAAAATCTGAGTTCTTTCCAAGAGCCATTGTCTGCTTCCTGTGTCTGTTCAGCACACTAGGCAGGGCGAAAAAGTAGGGGGAGGTTGATGGTGAAAGACCTGTGAGACAGATCATTTCCTAGAGCTACACCCTCCCTCCCAGGACCGGGATCCTTGCACGAGATGAAACGGGTGGTACAGGCCTTTGTGGAATGTACATCATTTCCCAACTAGGACTGCACAGGGAAGGATGATGCAGCCTAAGGCTGTGTCTTGAGTGTTCCTCACCTCTCTCCATGGTATGAAATTCCCTTTCAATGGGATTCCTGAGGGGTATGGGAATGCCTGGTAGCACAGCTCCATTGGAGATACAAGTGGGCGAGAGTGTGATGAAGAGAGGAGACTGGGAATGGGAAGTCTCGTGGGAAATCCTCAGGATCCTTGGTTTACAGATGAAACTGTGGCCTGTTTGGCAGAAGAAAGTAAATCAAACACTCAGCCCAAAATGAATGACACAGGTTTCCACACAGATGGGATAAAAATCTGCAGTGGTAACTGTGCGGTCTTCCTTCCCTTAGTGCCCTTCTGGGAATTGCATCATGGAGGTGCATGGCTGGGAACCATGTAGGGAGTTGGCATTGCAGAATTTGGACTAACATTGACATTAAATGTAACAAGTTCCAGATGGGTAGCTCTGTTAATTTATTTCAGCAAAACAAAAAAGGATTCCTGTGATTCTCTTAAAGACTAACAAATTTATTAAGGCATAAGCTCTTGTGGGTTATAACCACCACTTCCTCAGATGTGCCTCTGAAATTAAATGTGGTTACTTAGAACTCCACATACAAATCAGAGCAATTTTATTCAACAGGAAATTCCTCTCAAGTTGGCAGCTTGTTCGCTACTTGCTTGGAAGACAAGGTACTTATCTCCTTTCCAGTGGAAATAGCAGTTATCTTCAAAATCATCAACCTGATTGGGATCTCATTGACTATGCTGTAAAACTGGAGTGACTCCAATTAAGTCACTCCAGAGTCACAACAGAGTAAGCCAGCTCAGAATTTGGCTGTGTATCTAGAATACAAGTGGATAGGGATGACTCTCTAAGAGCTCATAGTCATTATTTGATTTGAACCAATGTCAGTTTCCTACATGCATGACCCAATCCAAAGCTTATAATATTTCTGACAATTATCCCAGAAATCTTAATCATCCATATTCTTCACTCTCCCCTTCTCCTAGTGTAAAGAGCTTGCTTTTTGCTTCATGGACTAGTATGCTTTTCATCTTATAAAAAGTAAAATTCCTGTGGATTGCCTTGTCTCCCTTTAAATCTGTACTGGATAGAGATTTGTCGTTGTTCTTCTGTTCTCAGAGAATGTTGCAGCCTTTTATAGAGTATCTAAACCGGGTGTAGATTTCAGAAGCATCTGCCAGATGATGTTTAATAACACTGTCATTTCCAAGGAAATGCAGTGGTAGGTTCTGATAAGGTGCAAATTAGGAGACAGGTGTGATTTTACCATCTGAACTGCTCTTACAACTCTGGTGCCAATGTCAATACTAATTAAACCAGGAGACAGACTTTGGGAGAGAAAGTCACAGTGTTTCTCATTCCTAAAGTGTTATAGTTGCTGTGTAGTATTAGAGGTAAAGGTTGGGGCTGTGGCTGTATCACGAGATACAGATACCCAGAAGCAGCCAGGGGCACCCACTATAGGTCAGGTCACCAACAAGTCTATGTGACTTTTTGCCTTTCCTTTATACCTAGTGCCTTCAAAAGAGTAGAGTTTTTAAATTATATTTGTATCTTTGGACATACATACACACATAACTGAATATCCTCCCAGGAAAGGAGGAACTGACCTCGCTCATCACAGCAGCAGCAACTTGTTATGAAATTTAAATCTGTGATGCTGTGAAGAGGAAGAGAGATGGCTAATCGATCATTTCTTCCTAAATTCAGCAGCTAATTTGTGACTCTTGTTAGAGCTGCAGGCTGGGGCTCAATACAGTTTGCTTTCCATCCTTGGCTATGCTACCGATTCACTAATTGCCCTTGGAGAAACAATGTATCTGGTCTGTGCTTCCATTCCCCCAGCTGGAAAGCTAATATAATTATACCTATCTATAAACCAGAATTTTTGGAAAGTACTTTGAGATCCTCAAGTGAGAGATGCTCAGATATTCAACTTCTAGCTAAGCACCAATATTAATCCTCTCAGATGACATTTGTAATTTATCTATGTCATGTGAATCATTTCATTCCTAGGCCTATACTTAACTGGTCATAAACAAAAGAGATTGGTGTGAATTCCCTTTCTTCAAGCTCACACTTTCCTAAAGGATTGAGCTCTGCTTCAAAGGTCTTAAACTCTTGCAGTACTCCACAGATTGGTTTCAGAAGGGAAATTGTCTTCTGTATTCTCCCACAGTAATTTTTGTGGGACAAAAATTGAAATGCTAAGTCACTAACTGAAAACAGGCAAGATGATGAGAGATTGCCAGAGCAAGGAAGAGCCCAAGAAAAGCTCTGGTTCTAATTCTATCCTGAGAAACTCTGTAACTTCTATTTGAATCCCTGGGAGTCTTGTATGAGAACCTCAAGGTGTTCACTACTTACTTTTCCACTGGGTTCCTACCTCCTATCTTAGGCTATGTCTACACTTGTTAATTTAAGTCGACTTAGCATGTCTACACTCAAAAATTAAGTTGACTTAAAGGGGACCCTGCCAAATTGACTTAGAGCATCCACACTGGACTCCTAAGTTGACTTCTAGAGGCTAGGTGGACCTGGGACTGGTCCACGGGGGGGAGAGGGGGCGCACCCCTTGCCAAGTGCCAGGGGGCTCAGCATTTGCCCCATTGTACCTGGGTGCAATGGGGGCTGAGCAGGACAGGGACACTGGCAGGGCATAGGAGCGGGGTGGGCAGGGCTGTGTCCTGCCCTATGGGGGGGACACTCCAGGCTCTGCCTGTGCCAGCAACCCTGTCAGGGAGGGAAATGGCAGAGCCCTGGAGCCCTTTATGTCAACTTAAAGTCGATTTAGAGCTAATCTGTGTCTATACTGGCTAAATCGACTTAATAAAGTCAATTTAGCCAGTAAAGTCGACTTTAAAGTAGGTTTTATGAAGTTGACTTTAATTTTCCTTAAGTCGACTTAAGCTGCTGCTTAAGTTATCTTAAGGAAAATGTAGTGTAGATGCAGATTAAATTAAGTCAATTTAAGAAAGCTTAAGTCGACTTAATTTAAAAGTGTAACTGCACCCTTACTGTTTAACTGAAGTACTGTAGCAGCAGCATTAAGTTTCAAGTCTGATTTGAAATGAAAACAGGACTAAAATCCCTCTGTTTTTCACTTTAATAAGCAAATTGAGGGTCTACACTGAATGTACTCATTCTACATCGGTCACCTGAACTATTTATAATATTTTCTCGATGATGTATTTGGTAATTTTGGCACAACACATGTTTAAATGCAATCCGTATCAGTCCCTTTTTATCCAGGGATATGTGAGTGGTGATACCCATCAAATCAAGGTTTAAAGTCCTTTTGCAGAGACGTGGCCTGAGCTATAAAGGATGTTCATCATCCACTTCATTTTGAAATGCACCACAGAACTATGGGATCGGAAGAGGGCCCATCAACAAAGAAATTTGTTGTTACATCCTACATCTATATAAAAAAATGTGGTTCTGATAACCTCTTCCTCATTTGGTGTAAATTGGTGTACCCCCACTGGCAATCATGAAATTATACCAATATGACAACATCTGAGGATCTGGCCCTGGAGACTCAAGAACAGGGAGATAAGAGCCAGAATGAAGTTGGGGTTGGCCTGCTTTGAGTGGGGGGGTGGAATAAATGACCTCCTGAGGCCCCTTCCAACCCTAATCTTCTACAATTCTATGAAATGCATGGTGATTCCTGATTTACTAAATTTGGGGAACTGAATACATCTCCCTTTTTCAATGGACAGATCCATAAAATGGTTTTAAGAAGAGATCCAGATATATGCTTCGCTGACTTGTATCTAAAGGATGAAATGTGCATGTGCATTAGTCTCTTCTTTAACCTGTATGCATTGTTTATGTCCTAATAATAACTTTAATGTATTGCATTTACTTTAATACAGATTTCCTGGGGAGTGTGGTCTTCAATTTTAGCAGTGGCATGAAAAGTAACAAAATATTAATTAGATGGGAAGATGAATCAAGCCGATGTTGGAGTGTGTTTGATCTTTTCAATGTGCTACACATGTCCCCATAGATTTCTGGTGAGAAAATAATGGCATAGATGGGAATTTACTTGCCTGGCCTTTGTCCAAGTACTGCTCTTCCAGTTGAATTATTTTGATGATTAGTTAATTTAAGTCATCCTGATGAATCTTGCTGTTTTAAATTCCTGCTGCCTCCCTTGCAGCTGTGGAAAAAAACCGAATAATTACCTGGAATCTGACCCTGGGGTGGCACAGCAAAAATTTCATTCCATGGCCGTATGTCAGATTTTTTTTTTTTTTTTTTTACAATTATCCTTAATCCTAGTCCCTACCGCTTCATCTCCTGATAGTCAGGAAAAAATACGCTTTGCTTGGTACTTAATTCCTTAAGGCAGTGATTCTCAACCACTGTGTTGGGACACATTACTGTGTCACCACATAGCAGTAAATGTGTCGTGGAGACTGGGGAAGATGGCTGGCTGGATTAGCCTGGAGGGAGTGGGCTAATGTGTCCCATTGAGTCGCAACATGCTGCCAAATGTGTCACAATCCACAAAAGGTTGAGAACCACTGCCTTAAGGAGAGGTTACAGTATTTTTGTTCCTTGACACCATGCATAAACAATCATCGTTGGGGCTGGGGGGTGTGATATAAACTGTCACTAAGTTAATAGCAAAGCTAGATTTAAATTTGATGATATCTTGGAAATGTGCACAGCCACCAAGTTGATCATAGGGTAAAGGGGTGTTAAGTTCTGTGCTCATGGATGCTCTAGGGCTTGTAGCTTTTCAGCTACTCCAAGACTTAGGAAAATTTGAAAGTGAAAGGCTTATTTTTCCCTTGAATGCAGAGTCTAGATTCAGTGGTCCTATAAGGCAGCAGAGAATCAGCTAATCAAAGCCAGTCTTCAACCCCTTAGCAGGGCTTTCTGCCAAGATTCTCTATGGGACACATTGGTATGAAATCACCCATTGGCTCAGATTGCTCATAATCTGGAGTTCATGGAACACGAGATTTCCCTCTTCATATATTCAAAATACGGAGTGTGTCAGCACAATAACTTCAATAGCGTCCAACACAAAATTCAGAGCCGGGTTATATTTTAAACCCAGCAAAATTCTGAATTTCCAGTGTTTTCCCACTAATGTGGGTTCTTCAACACACAGGCCAGTCCACCAACCTACCACATTACATGAATAGGAGCAGGGTTCCTTTGCCACATCTGCATAGCACATAAACTGAGCCCCAGAGAAATAGTGAAATTTGATCAACAACAAATGTTTTCTATGGTAGTCCACACAGTTATGTTGTTTTCATCAGTTTTGTTCTCATTTTTCCCTGTTTCTTTTGCTGAAAAATCAAAAGTCCAAAACTGCAAAATGTTTAGCAAACCTGTTCAGCTGGAATTTTTGTCCCTTATAATGAAAGCCTGAAAAATTCTGTGAAAATTGGGCATTTCCTCTAGAAATCTCCATTTGGATAAAAAGCCATTTTCTCTTGAAAAAAAATGGTTTGATGGATAGCAGTCGATTTGCTCTACTGAAAAGATAAAGAGGAATGATACAAAGATGAAAATGTTAGCATAGAAGGCGTCCACTGTAATAAGGATTTTGGATGATGCTTGGAGAATGTTACTTATGCACGGTGAAACTGTACTCAGCCTCCTAAGTAAACAGATAAGATGAGCTCAGATTTTATAGTATACCCTGTGTTTAAAGTGTTCAGAGTTTCCAAAGAAAAAAAAAAGGGGGGGGGCAGTTTTGGGGAGTCTCTTTTAAAACCCAAAATAATTCTGCAAAATTCACTTAAAACAATGTGCTCCTGTCAGAACTGCCAGTTTCCAGCTCAAAAGCAGCTTGTGCATCTTTCTCAGCAGGGAAGATTTTGCCAGTAGCTTTATGTTCTGATGATGTTTACCATGAGTGCAGAAGAGGTGGCAATACATTTGATTTCAGAAAAAGGACAGCTCTGATTGTGACTGCTTTGCTGTTCATTCCAAACACCACACATCAACACACCGAACGCTCGTTCCAGTGGACTCTTTGTTCTTGGTAAATGCACAGGGAATGCTACCTGTTACAGCAATGTATGCTGAGTAAACCAAACCCCCCAAAGATTTTGATGGCTGATGAAATCTGGAATGTTTTAAGGGACTTCCAGGTTTTCCTGGCACAACTAGACATTAGATGTCAAACTAAGACATCGCCACTAAAACTGGGATGTATAGTCAAATTACCTGTGCTGTGATTCTCAACCTTTTTGGCTTGAGGGCCACAAATGCCATTTTTACAACCCTGAAGGGCCACCAGTCTATGAACTCATGTATTGACACATACATCATTAAGGCCCACAAAGCACTACCTATTTAAAGCACACATTTTGGTGTTACTGTGCTCATTTTTAAATTCACTATTTTAATCCTACAGATGACTCAGAATATGCCACATACTCACAGACCAAGCACTAGTGTAGCTGAGTGATTGTCAGTACACACTGAAGCACATGGACTGGCATCTAAGTCATGGTGGTGGTCTGCTAAGTGCAGGCCAAAATGGAGGGCACTCCTGACCCTCCTCAAGCTTGGTAGGTCCTGGCTGCTCTACCAGTAGCACCTCCCTCTTCCCACTGCTGCCAGACACAAGGACTTCAGTGAGGACGATGCCTCCTTACTGATTTCCTGCCCCCCTTGCTGCAGCAGTGAAGGTGCACCCATCCCATAGCCCCATCCACTCCTTCCGGGTCCCTTTAGGCAGTGGCTCCCTTCTGCAGTCAGGAGGACAGTAGATCAGTGCTCCCTTCCCTCTGACTCCAGCAGGGATCCCAGCAACTATGGACACAGGTAGAGCGCCTTGGCATAGTCCCTGCTACAGCTGGGAGAGAGGAGCACTTATCTCCTGTTCCCTTGGCTGCAGCAAGGAGCCTGCACTGGTTTTATAGCCCTGCAGCAACCTGGTCCTCCGGTGCAGCTCTCTTCTGCAACCAAAGGGAGGGGAGGCGCAGGACATTTTGAAAGACCCCATGGGCCACAGGTTGGGATCGACTGGTATAAAGCATATTACAAATACCACACTAATCTTATCTAATGCTAAATTAGCTGGTTTTACTGTATGTCCCAGTTGAAAAGAAGAATACACATTAGCAGACCAGATCCCCTCCTGGTGTAAACTGGCATCCTTGGCAGTCAACAAATCTATGCTGATTTACACCAGCTAAGGAGCTTGAAGTGAACATTGAATCAAGCTGTAATTATAATGTAATTATAATTAAAGTAATTATAATTATATTTCTTTTTTAGAAAATGAAATAAAAAATGTGGTGAAAAAATGAGAGAAGAAAATGTGCGTATTTCTTATTATCTGACCCTTCAGGATCATATTCAAATGTTTAATGAGTTGAGTAATTGGGTCCTACACAAGCAAAATATTTTTCTATGCAATTAAATAGCTTCAGATTCAGAAACCTGGACCTGCTCTTGTCTCATGACAACCAGCCATGCGTGAGAAAGGTCAGTCATGTAAAATAAATTAAACGAGTTCTGTGGTGAGGACTTAACTGAAATTGACGCAAGGCTCTCCAAACAGCAAAGGTGATGAAAAGTTCAATCAAAGTAAGCTCCAAGAAAAGGTGCTCATTAATATCTGTCTCACCAGGTCACACACACACCACTCATCCATATGGTGGAACTGTGAACTCGATGATGTGATCAGAAGTGATATTAATGAGAGAGAAAAATACATCTCCCCCTCTCTTCTCAGGCTCTGTTGTCTATGCACCCCGTTCATGCTTTTAAAAAAGACAAAATAAAACAAACAAACAAAAAATCCCATCTGCACAAAAGCATAGCCAAAAGGGCAGCAAAGGGAAGGAAGCAACACATTTTTATCAGGCTGGCTATGTTGATTTCATTCTGTCAAGTCTCTGAGCACCTCCTATGGTGTATTAATACCAGAGAACCCAGTTCAGGAAGGTGATGAAGCATACAAGAGATGGCCAGGAATTTTCCAATGAAACACTTATGTGGGAGGTTTCCTGGGTCCAGCATGCAATTTCTGGTCAAAACACAAGAGAGAGAAAGAACTGGATGTGGGAGACCAAGGTTCAAATTGCTGCCCTGACTCAGAAGAGGGACTTAAACCTGGCTGTCCTCCAGCCCAAGTGAGGGAGCTAACCACCAGACTTCTCTCACCGTTGTTTGTTTGGCTGGTTGGTTTTTTGTTTGTTTGTGATGAAATTTTGAAAGGGCTTGTTTTATTCACACAGTGAAAAAAAAGCAAGACAGGGGGAACAAATGAACTCTCAAACATTTTTAGGGGGTAGGTAAGCTCTTTCCCATGCAACTCTAAAGCACACCACCTAGTTTTAAACACTTGAGTATCCAATCACATTGGATTCAATGGGACTATATCTGTGCTTTCAAGGATCTCAAACTCAAATCAGCACAAGGGCCACATGAGGACTAGGATATTGGCCCAACGGCCGCATCACTGAAACCTTTTCATACAATGATACAAAAGTATAGTCAAAAATGAAAAAAAAAAAAAAAAAAAAGAGTAATATACTATTATTTTACAAATTCCAGGTGTCATTGTGGGCCGCAGTAAGTAACTCTCCAGGCCACACGTGGATCATGGGCCGCGTGTTTGGGACCCCTGGCTTAAAGTCAGGCGACGTACTTAAGAATCTTGTTGATTCATGGTCAGAGATTAACTCAAATGAGATCGCTGGAACTAAACAAACCCAAACTTTGGGGGTGCTCAGATTCTGATCTGAACATGGGTGGCTAGACCCCTCTCTTTGTGTATACGTGGGGCAGGTCTATTGCTTGCCTTTCCTCTCCACTGAGAAGATAGGGGAGATGAGGGTGTCCTCTTGTGTTCCAGCATGGGCTACATACAGAGAAATTTATTATATGGAGGGGAGAGCCCTTCTCACAGGGCTTTGGGCATCACCATTTCTTCGCCATCTCAGACTCCATCAACAAGCACCAGGGCCGTCCCCTGGGGGGAGTGGAGCCCTGGGACAATAGGCTTACATGGGGCCCCGCCCCTCATGCTGCAGGGGAGTGTGGTGGGCCCACCGCCCACTCTGCCCCCCAGGGAGATGGCCTCGGAGGCCGAGGCTGCCGGCGAGGGTGCCAGGACGCTGAGGCTGCAGGGGCGGGGAGCCGGCTCCAGCCCCGGCCTGGAGGAAGCTGGTTCCTGCTTCAGCTCCGGTCCCAGCCTGGGAGGCCGAGGCCACTGGTGGGGGGAGCAGTCTCCAGCCCGGGTTGCTGAGGCCTCAGGTGCAGTGAGCCAGCTCCAGCCCTGGCCCCGGCCCGGGAGACCAAGGCGGCCAAGGGAGAGCAGGCCACATGCTCCGCCCCTGGGGCTGTCTGCTCCGCCCTTGGGGTGGGGAGGACCACCCAGGGGCTGGTCATAGTGCTCCTGGCCTGCTCCGCCCTGCTGCTTTTGGCTCACTGCTGAAGACAGCGGGGAGGGTTGCAGGAGGAAGTGGCCGTGGTGAGGGGGGCCGTGGCCAGAATTAGACACAGAAAACCTCTATTGACTAGAAAGTCGGAACCTCGTTTTCATTTCATTTCTACTGCCACAGATCAGTAGCTCCACTGACATCAAAAGAGTCGTGCTGGCAGAAACATTTCTCTTGTATGATACCAAACAAGGGGTAGGTAGATTTTTCTACACTCCCCACTTACATCTTGTCTTGGCATTCACACCTGTGCAAAGGGTACAAAATGCCACCAGCGCAGAATGTAATTTGCTAGGTGTACATGGTAGGTGAATGCTGTGGAGAATCAGCTTCAGCATCTTCTCTACAGGAGAAAGATTGTTTTTCATTCAGACACTAACACTGCTGTTCTGCACCTCTCCTTGCACACATATTATCTGACATAGTGCTAGCCACAAAAAGTGTTTGCCAGAAGACTTCACTTGTTGGTATGATGCTCCAATAAGTGAAATAATTATCCATTTCAAGAGCCATCCTTTTTTCTTCCATTCCTTTTATTTTTTTATAGGTTCTGCTCCATTTCCCCTCTCTTAACATCCTTTTTCTGCCCACAGCTTGATTAGAACACACAAATGTGTAATTATCCGATCACGTTTGCTTTCAGCTGATTTTAAAAAAAAGAGCAGGCGCTTATTTGGGACAAAGGTTATTACTATGCATCATTAATTGTTCGATATCATCTTAATCAACATCTTTCTGGTTTTACATATTTGCATTTATCCAGAGAAGGAGAGTGGGAGGAGGGATAGTTAAAGAGAGCTACCTAATCAACTATGCATGAGTAGTCAGAAATGGATTTCTGTAAGGGAGGCTTCAGTCAGATATTAGGGGAGCTGAGCAACTTCTTTTAGGGGAGGTGGATTGTGCTAGTTTGCAGGGAACAGATTTACATGTTATTGAACAAAATATTTCAGTCACATGTTTCATCTCCGTCTGCCTAATGAATTGAAGTGTCAAGAAAATGTGAAGAGGCAGCACAGGAAAGTAAAAATGTAATTTAATGTGACATGAATCATTTGCTGGCCAAATGTACAGTATTGATGGGATTCCAGATGAAGAGCTTAGATTATGGCTATTCTTACAGGAAACAGCTTTTAATTTGTCTAGTGATTCAGATGTTTAAAGGCAGATTATTAAAAGAACCACCACAAAGTAAACTTGTCACAATCTTCTAGAAGACATAATTGGCAAAGCAGTAAACCTAATTACTTTCAGAAATGTAACTTTAAGGCATCTCTAATGTTCTCAAGAAAACATACCTGGCACAGTTTCCTAGAAAACTGTGTGGAAACTGCATTTATCTGATAGAGATATATATGACTATTATGCACGGCCATTCATTTACATTATTCCTATCCTGCTTTGAGTTGTTTCTGTATGCTATAATCACTCTGCTTTGCTGTGCCCAACTGAATTCTGATCCACACTGTCCACACTTTTTTGAATTTACTCTGATTTATATAATGCATTGCACACAACATATCTATCTATTTATATTGTCCAGTGCTGTAGCATCTAATTATTGAACACATGCCTTTTTATCTGTAGAATTAAACCATATTCTGCCCATTCCTGCTCCCAGGATCCTACAGGCTTTAATCACAGCAGAATCAGATCCATTATGCTGTTGAACTTTATCAGCCTTCCTAGTTAGGTATTTCTAAAGCTTTCTCTGTCAAGTATCTATGCAGTGATCTTATCTCCTTTTGAAGTTTATTTTCTTTACCCTTTTCTTTCACTCCATTAGTTTTTTTCAAAACACTCTTCATCAAGTAAAATATCTTGGAACTTGATGTACTCACACACTTGAAAACATATTCCCATCACTTGTTTGCATCTAATTCTGACTATTTGGCCCTTTATGTGTGCTATTTCAGAAAAAAAGTGCTGACTATCCACTCCTATTGGAGAAAATGGAGCAGGGTTTCAGGTCTTGCTTTCCTGGAGAATTGATTCTCCAGTTTTATATACGTCTTTCAACCAAGAACCTAAATGCAAGAGCAATTAAGTCCATCACAGACATCTTTGCCCTATACACTGTCATAGCTTATACTAAATTATTCTATTATTTCTGTTACAGAAATGCCTAGAGTCCCAACTGTTCTAGATACTGTGCATACAATAACACTATTTGTGTCCCAAGGAGTCTAAATAGACAGGAGAGAGGGAAAAGAAGTAAAATGATTTGCCCATAATCACACAGGTGGTCAATGACAGAGCAAGGAATATAACCCTAGTCTTCTGGGTCATGCATTAGAGCCCTAAGCATTGGACCACCCTGAGTCTCCCTAGATGGTGCATTTTGTAGGTTTCACTCTTCCTTTGTGTGATGCACTACTTTGAACTGGCGCTTTGATGTGACAGGGGCATGATGGGTCTATGCTCAGGGTATTTGACATTTATTTTTCCCTTGTCTTTGGTCTTCTTCTTGGTGGCAACAGAAATCAAAGGTCTTGGGTTGTTACGATAGTCACAATGATGGACACAAAGGGCAGTGAGGGAAAACTTTAACCTCTTTGCATTTCATATTCTATTTAAAGTGAAAAGAGGAGTCTGCTGCAGGGCCCACTCTAGTTACTAGAGTCTAGTGACCGAGATCTATGGCTTTCACTGGAAATGAAAGCACAGGCCATCATCAGCTAGCTAGCCTTAAGTTCTTGGAAGCCAAACATGAGTTCCCAGCCCTTCTGGAGTGAATTGTCCTTCCCTGTTTATGGAGTTATGCCTAAGACATAGGGATAGAAGTACCTAGATTCAGAAAGCCAATTTCAGAGGAGAAGAAAATGGAGGTGGATAGCATATACACTGGGGTGTGGAATTTATATGTAAGAGCCAGAAAGGTAGAGCAAAGCACTGGAGAGGAGGCTGCAAGAAGATATATGGCATAATAAGGGCCCATTAAGATAAAGAGCCTACTGCCTTGTATAGAAAGTTTAAAGAAATGAAAGCTCTTCAGAGAAATCTTTTCTAAGGCATGTTTTAAAAGAGGTTGGAAAACACTGAAAAGCTATGAAAGGCTCTCTGTACAACCTAAGGATTCTATATTGCAGGCCCAATAGCTTATCTTTTGCAGCAAACAGTGGCCGAGTGTAATTTCTTGGTCATCACAAGGGAGACCAGAGTGCCAGGAATGCACTGACTTGTCACGTGATGCTGAGCAAATCACTTTGGCTATGTCTACACTAGCAATTTTAGTCGACTTAAGAATGCTTCAGTTGACCTAAATTACTCCATGTCCACACGGACTTTCATTAAGTCTACTTAAGGGTGTCCTTAAGTCAACTTAATAAATATCACCTGTTAGGTGGACTTAAGGTCTAAGTCGACCTTCTTAGGTCGACCTAACACCAATATGGATGCTCTAGGTTGACTTAATCAAGCCACCTACTCCATCAAGGGCTTGTTCACCTGCTCATCCACCAATGTGATTTATGCCATCATGTGCCGGAAATGCCCCTCTGCCTTATATATTGGACAAACAGGACAGTCTCTGCGCCAAAGAATAAATGGACACAAATCTGACATCAGAAATTGCAACACTACAAAACCAATAGGGGAACACTTCAATCTCTCACTCCCTTGATGACTTTTTAATAGCTGTGTTGAAACAGATGAATAACAAATCACAGCTTCAAAGAGAAACTGCAGAACTCGAATTTATATGCAAATTTGACTCAGTTGTCTTGGGGTTAAACAGGGACTATGGATTTTTCTCTCATTACAACAAGTGATTTGACCTCACCCTCCTCTATGTGCTGTTCCCCAGTGTTTGAATCCTAACACCTATTTTGATTTGCTGTTACAGCCTGAGCTGATGCTATGTCATACACTCCCCTGCATTTAATTTCCTCCCATTCTGTAACTTTCCCATCTTCAAAGCGTCTGACAAAGTGGGATTTTCTCCCATGAAAGCTCATGCGATAAATAAATCTGTTAGTCTTTAAAAGTGCCACAGGACTCTGTTGTCTTTGTACAATAGACTAACATGTCTACCCCTTTGGAATTTAATTCCTTATGTCGACCGATGGGTGGGGTGGCTTAGGGATAAGGGAGCCCCAGGGGCTCCTGGGGAAGAGAGCCGCTGGCAGCTCTCTTCCATAGGGCTCCCCTATCCCAGTATCCACTGGCAGCTGTCTTCCCCAGCGCTCCATGGACAGGGGAACCTCTGGGGATCCCCTGTCTGCAGAGCACTGAAGAAGAACATCTGGGGATCCCCTGTCTGTGGAGTGTTGGCGGCTGTCTTCTCTGGTGCTCTATGGACAGGGGATCCCTGGAGGTTCCCCTGTCTGCGGAGTACCAGTAGCTGTCTTCTCCAGTGCTCCGTGGACAGTGGATCCCCAGAGGTTCCCCTGACCACGGAGCACCGGCAGTCAAGGGGGATCCCTGGCAGCTCCTTTCTTCCAGGCACGAAGGAAGCCCAAGCCTGCGCTCCCTTCTCCGGAACATGCCCGGGTCCCGGCAAGAAAGGAGCCGCAAGTCCCTTCTCAGCAGGGAGCCAAGGCTCTGTCTACACTTGAAAAGTTAAGTCGACTTGTCAAGTCGACTTAAGAAGGTCAACTTTAAGTCCACCTTGTTAAGTTCACTTAATATACTCGACTTAACTTTTTAAGTATAGACATAACCTTTGGACCTAAAACAGGAAGCACTTAATTACGTGTTTAATGGCAGCATTTTTTCCAGTTCATTGACTTCAATGGGACTTAAGCACGTGCTTAATATTAATATTAAGTACATACTTAAGCACTGTCCTAGATAAGAATGTTTTCCAGAACTGGGGCTCTAATCTCTCTCTTAGGTTCACTTTACTCATCCGTGAAATCAACCATTCTTGCCTACCCAACTCAGTGATACAGTCAGGCTCAGTTAATTAATATTTTCAAACCACTTTGGGAATACTGCATAAAAGACATTGTAACACAGAAACACAAAGCTGTATTCTGTTTTATTCTTTGGATTTCAATTTAATTTTGAAAGCCTACTCTATGTTCAGATAAAAGCAGAATGAGTATTATTGTAGAGGGTCACAACAATTCAGCATTACAGAAGAACTTACTTTGAATGATATTACTCACCTAACAAACCTTCTGAAGTCATTTCATTAACTCCTTCCCTTTTGAGAGTACCTGTAGCTCCATGTGTTGAATCAGGGATATTTTGATACTGAGATTAATCCAATTTAAAGCTCAATAACTGAATGTTCCTCTTACGATACCTTGAAAAATGAGATGTATACACATCAAACAACATGGTCATGTAATCAAAAATTACACTGATAATATACATTAATTAATTTTCTTATTTTCCATTTTCCATATTTTTATTATAAGTAAAATAATGTATATTGATAAAAACACACAAGCAGAAGTACAAACTAATGAGGTCAGGTTGTGGAAACTCCTATTCATGTGAATAGTCTGTAAGGAAGATCACTGGGTTAAGATTTGCAAAACTGGGACTTTAAGGAGTTTTGATTGATTCTGAACTATTATAGTTCATGGATATTTTGCATTGACCTCTGTGGGAGTAGATTTGGGCTTTTCACAAACCTGAGAGATTCTGGGCACCTGGGGTGGATGACTGGGCAACAAAATGGCAGATGAAATTCAATATCAACAATTGCAAAATTATGCAGATTGGAAATCATAATGCCAACTATACATACAAAATGATAGGTTCTAAACTAGCTGTCATCATTCTAGAAAGAGATCTTGGAGTCATTATGGTTAGTTCTCTGAAAACATCTGCTCAACATTCAGCAGCAAGGAAAAATGCTAAAAGAATATCAGGAACCATTAGGAAAGGGATTGATAATAAAACTGAATATACCATAATGCCACTAAATAAGTCCATGATACTCCCACATCTCAAATACTGTGTGCAGTTCTGGTTGCCCCATCTCAAAAAAAAAAGAGTTATCAGAATTAGAAAAAGCAAAGAGAAGGAAAACACAGATGATTATGGATGTAAAACATCTTCCATCTAAGGAGAGAATATAAAGACTGGGGCTGTTCCGTTTAGAAAAGAGATAATTAATGGGAATTCAATAGAGGCCTCTAAAATCATGAATTGTGTCGAGAAAGTGAATAAGGAGATGTTATTTACCCCTTTATGTAAGAGAAGAACCAAGGGTCAATTAATAGGCAACAGGTTTTAAGGAAATATAAAGAAGTACTTCTTCAGGCAACCCAAGTCTACCTGTGGAATTCATTGTTGGAGAGAATGTGAAGGCCAAAAATATAACTTGTGTTAAAAAAAGAATTAGGTAAGTTCATGGAGGATCAGTCCATCAATTCCTATTGTTTCAAGTGGTCAGTGTTGCAATACCATGTTCTTGATGCCCCTAGTCCTCAGACTAAAAGAGGTTGGGGTTGGATGACAGGGGATGGATCACTCGATAATTGCCATGCTTTGTTCATTGTCTCTGAAGCATCTGGCACTCTTCACAATGGGAAAACAGGACACTGGGCTAGATGGATTATTGCTCTGATCCAGTATGGCTATCCTTATTTTCTCTGGGGCATCATAGGATAAAATAACTAAACTAGGGATTGTGATGAAACTTTGTTGCAAGCATATTTATGAATTATTCCATATCTTTATTTCACTAGTACGCCTCACAGTTCACAGTTTTAGGGGTAAGATTTCTCACAAAAATTGTGATAATACCCATGAAATATTTCACGTGTTTTGATAATGCTAAAACTTTTGAACAAAAATAATACTATTTTCATTTAAAAGGATCCAGCATGATCCAATATTGAATTGCAATGAATTCTCTTAGGCTATGTCTACACTGGCAAGTTACATCAACTTAAGGAGGCTTAAGTCGACTTAACTTAAGCCCTGTCCACACTAGGCTTTCATTAGGTCAATTTAAGAAAATCCTTAAGCCAACTTCATGAAAGCTTAAATCGATTTTAAAAGAACCACTCATTAGGTCGACTTAAGCCTCCTTAGGCCGACCTAACCCTTCCTTAGGTCAATCTAAGCCCAGTGTGGACGCTTAAGTCCACTTTGTTAAGTCGACCTAAGGGGAATTAGGTCGACTTAACAAAGTGAACTAAGTTGACTTAAAGTGTTCCCACTTTGTTAAATCAACTTAATAAAGTCAATTTTAAGTCAACTTAAAGTCAACATTATTAAGTCGACTTAACAAAGTCGACCTAACTTTTCCTAGTATAGACATAGCCTTAGTGCTCAATCATCAGCCATTTAGAATTTTCCTGCAAATATATTGATAGAAGGGAGGTAGACAGTGAGTCTGAAGGTCCTTTCCAGTCCTATGTTTTTATGTTCTTAACTCATCAGATTGGATAATGTGTATCTGGTTAAACACAATATGATTCTGTGAGTGACATACTTGAATAATCTCACAGTCCCCTCCTCTGCTTCACAGTTCTAACACCCATTATTCTGACTGAATTTAGTGCTCTGCCAGTGGGCTATAAAACCATCCTTTGCTTGTTTTTTCAAAAGGTTTCCTTATGTGACCTTGGCAAAGTAAATTCCATTATATAAGCAAACATTGGCAAGGGCTAATGGGCCACTGCTTATTTGTTTATGCCAATAGGATATTCAGAATAAGAGCTTTCTTGTTGGATGATATTTAGTATTGTTCCACCTGCATTGGAAAGAAAAAAAAATGCGAAGTCCTTTGATAAATTACCTGAATTCTAGATTTTCTTATCCTCATTTTATGCTTTGTTAACACAGAAGAGAACACAGGGTGTCAGTTAGCTTTGGGGACCATCAAGGATAGAACATACTTTTTTTTTTAATTTTTCCCCCTAGAAAAGAACTTTTCCCATTTCAGCCAAAGTAGAATATCTACTCGCTGTCAAGAATCTGGTACACAAATGAGTGGTTTTACTTCCATCTAGTAGATGTAAGTAATGCATGGTGTCTCATTACATCGTTTTCTTCATAATTTCTAAATAAATAATATAATGTTTTGCTGCCTACAGCATCTTTACCTTAGTGAAGCTGTGCTTGTTTTCCTGTTCTCCAGTGGCAGAAGCACAATATTGTCACAAAATAAAACCAAAGCTCTTACATATGTCTGTCCAACTTGCCAGTTGAAGACTAGGACATGATAGTACAACTGAATCATGAATCAATAGTACAGTAGAAAATTAAAATAGATGTGGGCCAAACCAATAGTATTATTGTTTTTATTTTCTTTCAACTTTTCAATTCTCCAGCACTTTAAAGTGTCAAATGAAAATTTTGAGACCAGGTTGTTTCGAGCTGAAAAATTGAAACATTGCATTTTCTATATTTGTATTTATATTTATATTTATATTTATATATTATATTTATAATTATATGACTGAAGGATGCCTAAATCCATCAGTCACTAAGCGAGTAACAGCAGTACGAAGTTTATCAATCATTCCAAACAGTGTACAAGAATATACTTTCTTTGACAATTACATTTTCCTCCGTCCACTGCCTCCAGCACAGTCCTCATAAAACAACCTTCATTCCCAGCAGATTTCATCCACTCAGTAACAGCTGGGCAGGTGCCAGTTTATAAGAACAACAACCCTTTTTTGTTCCCTAGCCCTTCCCTTTCTCACTCCTTTAATTCAAAAACTGGTCTGATCTATCAAATAAACCAGTTGTTTAGTCTTCGATGTATAATGAGCTAACATGCTGCATAGTAATTTATTACATACATCACATGCACAAATGTGGCCATGAAAAATATCATACATTTAATAAGCTAGCAGCAAGGTCTGTAACTATAATAGCAAAATGGTCACCATCAGCTAGTTAAAGAAGAATGACCCACTATGGGCACCATGTGTAGACGGGTTCAAATGAAGAACCAGATTTGAATACTCAGAACTTTAAAGAATGCCAGATCCAGGCTTGGGGTTGCAGTTTCTGGCTTTAGTCCTTCTCCATTGTGATAAAATATTGTTATGCCTACTGCAGGATATATGATCTAGCTTAACCACAAAGAATCACTGGAAGAAATGTCAGGCTCTGTGCTTTGCAGGAAGTCAGGCAAAATGATCATAATGGAGAACCTTTCTCTATATTTATCGGCAATAGGATAAATTGCCTATTTTATCCTAGGAGATAGGATAGGGGAAGTAGGAGAGGGAAGTGACCCTTGCAGAGTAGGAATTGCCCTGCACCCCTTCTCCAGCCCATAAATGGTACTGGTGGCAAACAAATGTTTTTGTCCTTTCACCACGTTGCCCAAATCCACCTTTCTCAGCAGGAAATGCTCTTTTCGTGGGCAATGCACAGTGCTTGAACTTGTTACATCTCACCTGCCTTTTGTAATGAGGCAACTTGTTCCAGTATAAGAATCCAGATGAGAATTCCTAGCCCGGAATCCCCATATAGCAATTGGCATTTTCATAAACAAGTAGGCGCCTCTTCCTTTTCCTTGTGCTAGATCACCATATTATACATACAGGGGCTTGTCAGATGGAAACTGATACTGTGCAAAGAAGAAACACTATCATGTTCTTTGAATGCAAACTCATTCAGACTCCTTTTCAGCTGTAAACCCACTGGCATTTAATTTATCAGTCAGGAGAATACAGAGATGGCATATCACCATAAATCGAGCATTATTTTTGTCACTGTTGTTGTTTTTAACAAAGGATTTTCTGCCTTTTGCAGATAGAACGTGATAGGAGTAGAGACAATTCACTATTGGAAGCAAGGAAATAATATTATTTGTATTAGAATAGCTTGTGGAGGTCCAAATCAAGTTCAGGGGTCCATTCTGCTAGGCGGTGAAAATGCAGGGTAAGGGACAACACTTGTCTTGAGGAGCTCACAATGTAAATGAACAAGGAAGGCAAACGGTGGGAGAAAGAACTACAGGGTACAAATAGAAGGTGGCACAGGGAGGCCAAAGGACTTTGCCACGGGCATACAGGATATCCGTGATGGAGTGAGGAACCAAGGCCAGGTCTCCTGGGTCCGAGTTCAATGTTTTAACCAGATTTTCAAAAGTATTGAGGCATCTAGAGTCAGATAAGACTAGTCACATGCTCAAAAAGAAAAGCTTATCTAGCTGGATCAGGGTCATGATGAACTATTAAGACTTGGAGTCAGATTTGTCTCAGAAATGGCAAATTGCAATATCACTGGTGAAACAGGAGCAAATGTTCTTTGAGGAAAATTATACGTATAAAGAAATAAATAAACCAAGCTCCATTACTTTTGAGCGACGGCTGATATTTCATTTTTGAATTTGTGTTCGCTCAGCCAGGAGCTTATTAGTCATTTCATGTTTTTAAAAACCCGCATTCTGTTAAAAAAAAAAAATAAAAGTTGAGGACTAAATAACTGCAGTAAAAAGAGGTTACCAAATGCTTCTTTGTTATAAGCAAAGTAATGGAAGTAGTAACTTTAACATTGTTCTAATGTTGTTTTCATTAAACTTTCCAGGACATTGGCTTAGCCTGAGCTACTGGCCAAAAGTATCTTTTAATTATACAAGTATATTTTATAATGATAATGATTAACATGTTCCCCTACTTATTGCTGTTTCATCCAGGAATACAAAGTTCTTTATACACATAGGAAGAGCTGGCATACAACATTTAGACATGTTTCCAGAACTGCCAATCCCACAGGTTTAAAAATCATGAGTCAGGCCCTCAAACATCATTAAATTGAAAAAAAAAATGTGTTGTTTACTTGGTCTTCTGATTTTTTTATTTTAGTTTTTTTTTAAAATCTCTCCTATTCTGTGTGTGAGACAATCATTGCTGCCAACAAATACAATTTTATTCTGAATAATATGATTTTGGCCCCTCCATCAATTTTATTACCAACCTCCCAGCTTCCATATCAGTTTTGTTCAACACCTCATCAATGGTGAACCCCCCTCCAGCTTCCATAGGTGACATTAGAGAACCGGCAATATCTTTATTCCTGCTCATCCACCAATGTGATTTATGCCATCATGTGCCGGAACTGCCCCTCTGCCTTATATATTGGACAGACAGGACAGTCTCTGCGCCAAAGAATCAATGGACACAAATCTGACATCAGAAACTGCAATACTGAAAAACCTGTAGGGGAACACTTCAACCTCCCTGCTCACTCCCTTAACGACTTGTTAATAGCTGTGTTGAAACAGATGAATAACAAATCACAGCTTCAAATAGAGTCTGCAGAACTCGAATTTATATGCAAATTTGACTCAGTTGCCTTGGGGTTAAACAGGGACTATGGATTTTTCTCACATTACATCAAGTGAATTGACCTCCCCCCTCCTCTATGTGCTGTTCCCCAGTGTTTTGAATCCTAACACCTACTTTGATTTGCTGTTACAGCCTGACCTGATGCTATGTCATACACTCCCCTGCATTTAATTTCCTCCCACTCTGTAACTTTCCTATCTTCAAAGCGTCTGACGAAGTGGGATTTTCTCCCACGAAAGCTCATGCGATTAATAAATCTGTTAGTCTTTAAAAGTGCCACAAGACTCTGTTGTCTTTCTACAATAGACTAACACGGCTACCCCTTTGGAATTCTATTCCCTCTGTTGCTGTAGAGGCTTTTCACCCCTTATCACACCTGAGAGGCAGCTTACCCCCTCTTCACGCCTCTCCCAGGCCTGCAGTGGGAGGGGGTGTTACACTTAGAAAATACAAACCAGCAAGATCTTATTCAGGACATAAGGCAACATGCCATGTTTATTATGAGGAAAACACAATTATGTTAATAGCTAATATCTAGTACCTACATACACACATAAACACACCCCAAATGTTCTGTTGTTGTTCATTTATAATTACCAGTCTTAATTGTTGCTTGTAGTCATAGATTGAGTTCCTGGCTGCTGTTCACAGCTCATGGTGGCTACTTGGCCAGAGAAGCTGAGCATGAGGAAGAGTGGGGTCCCTGTGAGGAGTACAGCTGAGCACAATGTTCTCAGAAGATTCTATATAGAACATTACCCAAAATATGCAGTCTCACCCCTCTTTTTGTATTTATTAGTCCATGTATCTTGCTGTGTCACACAGCCTCAGGGTACTGTATGACCATGAGTGATCAGTTAATGACTTGTGACTTTGATCTTGTTCTTAATGAGGATTTGGTCCCTTTCTTTCTAGGGTGGATTCTTCTTGCTTTTGCAGGATTTGTCTGTATTGTTCTTCAGCCATTAATGTGGTGCTGGGAGTTTTTTACCAGGGCAGGCTCCCATCACCCCCACCCTCCTGCCCACATCCAGACTAAGATCACAAATCTAAACAAAGTTTCAGGAAAACTTAGGCTCAGCAATATAAAATTGTTACAATATAGAGTCAACTCAGACTTGGCTTATGATGTTAAAGAGTAAGTGAATGAATGAGCACAGCATTTTTATCAATGAATAGCAGGCATTATTCCAGTTAGAAATTCTTGTTAGAAACAATTCTATGGTAAAAATTCATCTTTAGCCCTACAGGGGGAGCTCAACTGCGGCAGGGATCCCCTTCTCCCTCTTCTCACACCTGGTGTTACAAGGGTGGAGACTGGAGGGGAATGGAACAGAGACCAGGTTACCCCATTTTTCACAAGAGGGTAGCAGAAAAAGTAAATAGAGCCATGCTGAGCTGCTGGGCTCTTTAGGCTGCTGGGCTCTTTAGGTCTACACTAGAAAAGCTAAGAACGACTCTGTTAAGTTGACTTACAGCATCTGCACTAAAATCTTAACTTTACTGCCTGTGTCCACACACACAGGTGCTAGGTCAACAGAGAGCTGCGGCTCCCCACAGGGACATGGGAGCCATGTGTGGCTCCTCAGTGAGAAGGGAGCCGCGCATGAGAAGGAAGCCATGCATGGCTCCCTTCTCGCCAGGGAACCGCAACTCCCTTGTCCCTGGGGGGAGCCGCAGCTCCCTTCTCCCCAGCCCTAGGTCGACATAGGGAATTAAGTCCACCTAGGGCATCCACACTGGCTTTAGGTTGACTTAACAGGTTGACTTAAGTGTTGTCGACCTAAAGAGTTGGAGTTATTAAGTTGACTTAAGGAAGCGCTTAAGTTGACTTAATGAAAGCCATAATGGATGTGGCGTTCTGTAGGTCAACTTAAGTGTCCTTAAGTCGACCTAACTTGCAAGTGTAAACATACCCTTTCTGCTTTCTCTCCTCGTCCCCTACCACAAAACTCCCAAGGGGACACTGATGCCCCTGCCAGCCACTTTGGTTGGCTGTTCTTCCCTGGAAGGCAGGGAAGTGGGGAAGGCAACCAATAAGAGGGTGATTTCTCCATAATAGTCTGAAAAGTACATGAAAGCTGGAGCTGCTCCTGCCCTGGCAGTGTTGGCTGCAGTAGAGGTGACACCTCTTTACTCCATCAGATTTGGCCACACATTAACTCGACACTGGAAGTGGTACAGAGCCATTGTGTCCCAAGATAGTCAGTCTGCCTTAGAGAACAATATGCCCCTGGGTCTCGGCAATGTAACAGATTCCCCCTCCCTCCATCCCCCAGCTCTGTTAAAAACAGAGAAGGAGCCCCTCTTAGACACCTTTTTATATGGTGAGATAGCTTCTTATTTGTCTTTAATCTCCTTTTGAGACTAGAGAGTCCCTAGGGAGAGAATGAGCCAGAGGAAAAGAATGAGCTGCATGTGACAAGTCATGTTGCATCACTGGAGGGCTGTCTAAGAACCTCTAATGAATGGAAAAGAGGAAACTAATCTGCAACAGTCCTTTGAGGGGTGGAGCCTACTGTGATGTCCTGTCTCTTTGAATATTTGAGCACTTCCCTTCCCCAATGCAAAACCTCACTTTCATGTCAGTTCCAGTTTTGCACCCTGAATAAAGAAGTGAACAATGCAGATATTTATGTTTCTATTAGCTCTTTCTGTGTCTGTGTCTATCGCCTTCTTTGCTGGATCCAACATTTGGTGACAGGGTTTCTATCCCACATGTGTCCAGTGTTCCCATTGTCTGAACAATAAGAAGAAAAAAGTAATAATTCTATTAAATGTGGGGGAATTCATCTGGAGGCACAAAGTGACGAACAGTTGCTTTTTGTTGCCGGGACAGTATGAACAGCGAGAAATGTGGAGGTGGCAATTAAAACAGAAAGAAAGGAATAGATTGCTGTCCTGCCCTTTTGCAAACAAAGTAGTGAAGGGAAAGCTGTCAGCCATATTTACTTACCATATACAAGCAAGCAGAGATACAGCTTAGTCTGCACAGAGTCCCAAGTACAGCAAAAGGAAAAATTCAAAAGTGCTGGTACACCGCCAAAAGAGGCAGAAAACATAGATAATGAAACTTTGGTGAGCAATGTTGGTGCTTTCAATGGAAAGTGCATATCCTGGGTACTCTACCTTGAGTACTTTGAACAATTTGTAACCTGTGACACCACTCTAGATGGATGAGTTTGAACCTTGCTAATGGTGGTGCTTCTGAAGGCATGTGGACCTCTGTGTTACCTATTCTCTACAACTGGGCCCAAAACAGCCATGTATGCTGCTGCTACTACAGCAACATGGGAACATTCTTCCCCGATGATAGCAGAACAGTATCTGTTCATTCAGTGACATCAGGGAAGTAGAGAGTCAGCGACACAGTTCATTGCTGCTCTAAGTTGTTAGAGCATTTTCAGTTTGAACAACCTTTAAGTGATGCCCTGCATGACCAATTAGTTCATAAGAAGTTATTGACTGTATAAATGCTGTTGAAGTAGCAGTTGCATTGTAAACTACGGAGAAGGATTCTCAGGAGTTTAGTCTGAAGTAATAAGTTTATCTCCTTAATTGGCAAGACAAAGTAGGACAGAAACATAAGGAATTTCCACATAGCTGTTGTGCCTAATCTACACACATTGGGCATGCCAGGTTACTTGAGGAAAGTTCTAGAAGAAAGGGCACATTTCCATGATTTGTTGCACTGTTTAATGACCAGCAACACAGAATAACTCTTCAAAGAAGACTCCTATGAACACTGAACCTAAAAAAGAGCTGAAGTTGAGAATTCGTAATGTAGAAAAAGACAATCTCTAGTGACACAACTCAAGATTTAGCACTACATGTGTTATTACAAGTTGAAGTCAGAGATGGTATCTGGGTTACATCCTTGAATGGAGTCCCTGCAAGAATGCAGCTTGATACTGGAGCTGCTGTTCTATTTATTTCTGCATCTACTTATCACCAGACTTTGTCATAAGTTCCCCTGGAAGATACCTTCATGGTTTTGCAAATTTAAACTTTTACCTTGTATGTGACTTAAGGAAGGGTTTCCACCATTTTTTGGCAGATCTTGGCTTGAGAGGGTCAAGGTGAATTGTACCATGATCAAGGCAATAACCAAAGCACCTTGAAATCTTCAAGAAATACTGGACAGATACTCAATCTTTTTTTTTTTTTTTTTTTAAGAGAACCTGGACAGATGAGTAATGTGTCAGTGAAGTTCACTGTCAAGTCTGTCAGCCACTCAAAATATTGCAAACTCAGAGTCATGTCTTATGCTTTGAAGCCTGTGGTGGAAGCTGATTTGGACCATTTTGTGAATATTGGAGTTTTGTCACCAGTTTCACACAGTAAAGGGGCTACAACCATTAGGAGTGATCAAGAAGAATAGTTTTAGGTGCAGACCAGTACCCACTATCTCATACTGAAAATTTGTTTGCTGCTTTTAGTGGAGGACAGTGTTTCAGTAAATTGTATTTGCTCAATGCAAAACTGTAAATTGAGATTGATTTTTCATTGTGCAAATATCTCATAATAAATACACAACAAAAAATTTTTTACAACGCTTTGCCTTTAGTTGTCTCATTCACATCTGCCCTGTTGCAGAAACCATGGATGAGGCTGAAGAGAGTGCAGGGCTATTTGAATGGTATCCTTGTTAAAGGAAAGGATCAAGAAAGAGGATCATCTTCAAAATTTGAGTGTTATTTTGTAACATTTGGAAGACCATAGACTGAGAGTACACCAAGACAAAAATGTTTTCTCAAACTTTCAGTTGACTATCTTGGACATGTAATTGATGCCATGATCAATGGAGATCCCTGACAAAAGAGAAGGCAGTTCTTCAGTTGTTATCGCCAGAGACCACTTCACAATTAGTTCAGTTTTAGGACTGCTTAATTATTTTGTAAAGTTCTGCTTAATCTGGTCACAGTATGATATCTTTTCATGATCTCTTACAAGCAAAATAAAATGGAAATGGCCTAAAGGTATGAGCATGCCTTTAAGGAAGCAAAGAAACTGTTGACATTAGCAGAAGTTCTTACACACCTTAACGCTTCACTAGCTTTGCAGTTGGGTTTGTTGTGTTTTACCATATGGAATGGGTACAGTTATTCCACAATTTTTTTCCTAATGGCCTGGAGAAATCAACTGTCTTTGCACCACATATATTCACTATGTCTGGGAAGAACTATGCACAAATAGAGTGAGAAACTCTCAGCAGTATCTTTGGAATACGGAAGCGTACTGCCTATCTGCATGGTAGACATTTTACCTGGCTGATGAAAACCCTGTTGTTATTGCTACGCTAGCTGAGTGTGGAGCAATAAGAGTTTTGTGTTTTAAGTGGTTTGTTTTGGTGTGTTATTGTGAAACTTGGCAGTTGCGATCTGACTTTTGTCAAGTGGTGTCCCTAGCCTCTGTTTATCAGAGGATGGAGACGGATGGCAGGAGAGTGATCACTTGATCATTGCCTGTTAGGTTCACTCCCTCTGGGGCACCTGGCACTGG
>ML685784.1:21856145-21891884 GCA_007922175.1 Pelusios castaneus
ATATATATATATTAAACTGCTTAATGTGGCCTTTAAGAACAAATAATATTGAAAACTGAATAATGTTTAAAGGTCTGGCTTTAACTCTAGACACAAGCAAATTCACCTTGCAACTTCAGATGCATCCGTAAGTCACTTCATTGTTCCAAGGTGCTGCTGGGCTCACCAGAGATTTAGTGCCAGTTTATATACATTGTAATGCCATTGGTAGACATAACAAGGTGAATTAAGGACAGGGTAATAGCTTTAATTTGGGACACGCTTGCTTTTTTCAATTCAGATCAGACCCTTAAAGTGGTTTTCACAGTAATTACATGTTAACATTAATAGTCTCTTCCGTTTCACCTTAATGCATTCAGTGAATTTCTTTGAGAATTTAAGGTCCTCTCAAGTACATAAAGAACTGAGGCAAGTTTATCAATGGGATATATTAACTTACTGGGCAACCATTATGATATCTTTACTTCTCTTACCCCATAGATTATACACATTGCAAATATTTCATTGGAAGGAGGCATGGTAATTAGGTTCTGCTGTAACTGTTCCAATAGCTGAGGGGGAAAAAAAAATCTCCTTTCATCTGTAGATAACAACAAAGTTGGGAGGCAGAGGATTCCAGAAAATAGGAACTGTTTCCTTTAAAATAAAAGATTGAACGATTTATATGGGATAGAAAGGATTATATAGTGGTGAAAGCCTGGCCTGGGGCCGTCGAAAGCCAGCTCTGCCACAAGTTTCCTCTATGATCTTGGGCAGTTTATTTAATCTCTTTGTGACTCAGTTCCCTATTTGTAATATAAGAGGACTTTTCTACCTCTGTCTGTCTTATGGACTTGTAAATTGTCTGATGAAGGGACTGTTTTTTTTTAACTATCCATGGACAGGAATTCAAAGGGTGATTCAAAATACACACTATAAATTTTACAGTGCAATGCTAACAGGCAGCACCCATTAAGTTATATGTTATTGATTCATCAGAGACTCTAAGGGTTTTTTCTCCTGTTAAAGACATTCCTAGCCATTGCTTTGACTTCTAATTAAAAAATATCCATGTGCAGTTTGTCATTTTAAACGAATAGTTCCTGATTGCAAAAGAACAAATTAAAACTGCTTTTAAGATTCTCAGGAAGCAACTAACATACACCTTACTCCCCTAGCTGTAAAGCACGGACATTCATGTGTTGCTAGGCATTTTTTATTCACAGTCTGTTTTGTCCAGTACAATTGGCAGCTCTCAGGCTATGTCTATACTTGTGAATTTAAGTCGATTTTAACTAAGTCGACTTAACTAAGTCGACTTAGTGTATCTACACTTAAAAATAAAGTCGACTTAAAGGGGAACTTAAAAAGTCGACCTAGAGCGTCAACACTGGATGCCTAGGTCGACTTCTAGGGGCTTAGGGGGACCTCGGGCAGGTCCACAGGGGCAGGGGGGCACACCTTGCCCAATGCCAGAGGGCTCAGCCTTTGCCCCATTGTACCTAGGTACAATGGGGCAAAGGGGAACAGAGACCCTGGCGGGACATAGGGGCAGGGTGGGCAGGGCTCTGCCCTGCCAGGTGGGGGGGCATGCCAGGCTCCCCCTGTGCCCTCCCCCCCAGCAGGGAGGGCATTGGTGTAGCCCTGGGGTAGCCCTAAGTCGACTTAAGGCTACCCCACCTCTACAGTGGCTTAAGTCGACTCTAGGGAGTCGACTTAAGCCTTAGGTCTACTAGGAAGGTGGTTTAATAAAATCGACTTAATTTTAATTAAGTCGACTTTATTTTCCTTAAGTCGACTTAAGCAGCTTGCTTAAGTCGACTTAAGGAAACTGTAGTGTAGATGCAGGGTAAATTAAGTCGACTTAAGCAAGCTTAAGTCGACTTAATTTACCAGTGTAGACGCAGTCTCAGGTTCTCCAGTTGTTCCATTTTAGGGTGTCAAAATGAACCTCCACCTGAGATGAAATCTTGAATAGATTAATAGATTCAATCCAAAATGGGAGCAAGGCTACAGCAAATTTGAGTGGAAGCTATAAAAAGGCTATGTAAATGTGCTGGTGATGGAAATGTACAAATGTAGTTAATGTAACCTGAGTTTTTCTGAACTAAAAGAATTCTTGTGTAGCACAGAAATAAGCATTAGGGTGCCAGATAGTACGTCCATTCTTCTCCAGACTGTCCAGACCCTGGTAAAGCAGCCTCAGGGCTGTCTTCTGTTCCTGGTGTGTATAGATCAATCTGATCTCCTTACTACAGTAGGTACACCTGAGGGACTTCTTACATACAAATGTATGATTTAATCTGCTTCATTTTTAAATGAGCATTTGCCAGGGATTTGTCTATAGCAGGTAAAGTCCCGGAAGCTCTCCTTCACCTGTTTTCTGACTCTACAAGTGCAGGGAGTTATCAGTCAGGGAAAGGTATTTTTTGTTTCCCCTCTTTGTATTGTTTTGTGCTTCACACTGTATTGTTCAATATCACCGCAACTCTTGGGGACTCATCTTCACTCCCTGGTTAGGGGAAAAGCTCTATAAAGGGCTTCATTCCCCACAAATGCACGTCCTTATGGCAAGGTCTGGGAATTTAGCAGCTTATGCCCATCTGGCATTCCCTACCATTGGTTGCTCATACTATGCACCCCTTCTCCATGACTCAGCCTTCTGGCCAGGTTGGTATATATTCCCCTCTTTGCAGGTTAACACATTCCCACAGGACAAGCTGTGCTGATTCCACCTTAGATTGTCCTTTTATTGCACCTCTAGGTCCTGTGCCACTTCCCAGTGGTTGATAGGGGAACCTGGACCCTCCTGCTACTCTGGGTTCCGTCTTGGAAAGCCTATGACCAAAAACCCAGGTCTACTCAGTCTCAAACCCTGTTCCTGTTTCCCTCAGCTCCTTCTTACCTGACCTTTCTATCTCCCTGTCTATCTCTGGTTTGCATTGGAGCTTCCTCTTCTCAGCATGGCAACTTCACTCCTCTAGGCCTTCATGAGGCTCAGTAGTTCAGGCTAGGAACCCAGAGATTAGTGTTTCCTTGGATCTCCTACTTTTCCCAGCAAAGTCTCTTTCCCACTGGGGAGTGACTGCAAACTTCCTCTCTTTAGTTCCTTCCTTCTCTCACTTCCCAGCTTTTTAATCCTACCCCAGTTCTTCCCCTAACTGGGCTTCATCTGCTATTAGGCCCTATCAATTTCTGGTTTCCCTCCATGTTTGGTTGCCAACAGTCCTGCATTACAAGAGAAGTCCCTTATTTAAATAGAAAATTTCCTGTCCCATACTAAATCAGTTCAGGGTAACTATTATCCTGTGTTTTATGGTTGCTATCTGGCCAATTTCTGTACAGTCTTGCCCTTCGTTGATGAAAATGTGCTGTGTATTTTTCATTGTGATCCACTGAGAGAAGATTGGTCCCAGTGAAAAAAAACAAACAAACCTAGAATATAAACTATGTGCATGTGTGGCCCAGCAGTGATACCACACAAATCAAAAGTCTTACATGGCTGGGAGCATGGCCATCACAGTAACACAGGCCCTGCTCTTTGTGCTGGGCCAAGGTCTTCAATCTGTTGAAAACATAGACATTTCCTGCGAAGTGGGACAGTTTGGGGACTCACCAGCAGAGGGGGAAGACATAGGGACCTGGGCAGGACAGGTCAGCACTGCTAGGAGGGCACAGTGTAGGACTCTTCTCTGTGCCTGGGACCCTGAAGTAAGACAGACATGAGCCAACAAGGAGAGGTAAGGAGCAGTGTGGAACTGAGAAAACTGCATTATATTTTTGAAATACAGTGTTGGCAACTTTACCTCCTGGTACTGTATCTAAGGTTAATTGATTTCTCCTGGCCCATATTAACCCACTTATGGCTTGTGTGGTGTGGAAACCCAGTCACAGACTCATAGTTAGAGGCTCTTCTGCTTGAGTAAGGATGGTAAGTATGGCCCATAGTTACATCACTCTGAAACTTCAAGACTGCACATGGCCTGGTTTACAACTAAAACTTTAAGTCTATCTAGCTACATTGCTCAGAGCTAAGAGACATTTCACACCTCGTGTGATGTATTTAGGTAAACCTAGCCCCCACTGTAGATGCGGATCAATGGAAGGAGTCTTCCATCAGCCTGGTTACTGCCTCTTGAGGGAGTGGATTGACCGCACTAATAAAAACACATTCCATTGCTATAATAAGTGTCTACACTACAGGTCTCCCACAGCAGCGCTGCACCTGTGATGCTGTAACATTTGAAGTGGACATACCCTGAGGTCCCTGACTCAAGAACTTCACAAGTGACTGTCCAGGCATTTCATATACTATTGCCATGGGAGGAGGTGTGAATGGCTTGACCATTAGATGTATAAACCTTCAGTATGAAACTTCCCCTAAGAAAAACTAAAGATGCCTGGCAGTCAGGGCACCTGCTAAGGTATTAAAGGTATTTGCGGGCTACAGTCCTTACTTTTCTGTGGCAGATAAAGCTCTCGTTTCTTTTTTTGTATCAAAACAGCACTCCTAAAGCAGGATAAATGCCCAGGTTCTCCTAGCCAGGCCAGGTGGACTCAGTGGCTATGTTTACACTTGTTAATTTAAGTTGACTGAGCTAAGTCGACTTAACAAAGTCGACTTTAAGTCGACTTTGTTAAGTCAACTTAGCATGTCTACACTTAAATTTTAAGTTGACTTTGGAAGGACCCTACAAAGTTGACCTAGAGCATCCACACTGGACACCTAGATCGACTTCTAGGGGCTAGGTGGGCCTTGGACTGGTCCACGGTGGCAGGGGGCACCCCTTGCCAAGTGCCAGGGGGCTCAGCCTTTGCCCCATTGTACCTGGGTACAATGGGGCAAAGGGGGACAGGGACCCTGGCAGGGCATAGGGGCAGGGTGGACAGGGGTCTGCTCTGCCCTGTGGGGGGGAGCATGCCAGGCTCTCCCTGTGCCAGCCACCCTGGCAGGGAGGGCAGTGGGGAAGCCCTCGAGAGCCCTTAAGCAGCTGCTTAAGTCGACTTCAGGAAAGTGTAGTGTAGATGCAGAGTAAATTAAGTCGACTTAAGCAAGCTTAAGTCGACTTAATTTACAAGTGTAGATGCAGCCAGTGAGCCGTGTCTGAGTAGGAGTTTCCCCATATGATAAGTGCTGAAGGAGAAGAAAGGGCATGCTCTATTAAACAGAGGGACTTGAATGAGGTACTGGAGACAGGGACTTCAGGGAACAGGGCAGAAATTCCTAACCTCAGTTTTCTGTAGGGGGGCATTGTCTTTGTCCCTTTGTTATCATCCCTGTTTAAGGAAATGGGGCCTGCATGCATTTTGTGAGTAAGCAAATCACAGTAAGGAAATATCTGACCTTACTTTTTCTTTCAAATAGAAAACTGAACAGCAAAGCCCCCCAAATCTAGACCCTTAACAAATGAGAAACACTGTTGTGTCAGAAGGTAACACAAAATGTAATAAAGATCTATGTCCACACCAGAAAAGCATGAGGGGTATGACTTACTGGGCCCTTCAGTGGGCTCACTGAGTTTTGTGCTTATCCTTTGCTTGGAACATGAACCACATCTGCATGGAGCAAGACCTCCTAAATCTCCTGAATGTTGTGGATCCCATACATTTCAGGTCAAGAGAAATTCAAGGATTTTTCTGTGGGTGTCTATTGCCTTGTCGCTATCCTGTAGGCCTCCCCATCTTCCAAGGCTCAGAAATGTACTGCCATGGGCACCCCAGGGGTGAATGATCCAGAATCTCTCTCACTGACTGAAGTAGGTTAGCATGAGCATCTATCTCCTGAGGAGAGGGAGTGCTGCCTTAGAGATTATTATGGTCATCCTAATGTAAACCTATTTTGTACCTAGGACTCCATGAATTTGGGGTGATGATGGGAACTCTGAGGTAAATTGACGGTCATCTGCTTACTTAATGGTTAAAGCAACCCTTGGAAAATAAAACTACAGCCTGTCAATCAAGAACAGACACTTAGAGCAGAAAATTCTTTGAAAACAATGTTAACATTTATTGGACATTACATTAATACAATGAAATTCAAGAGCTGAAAATATTTTACCACAGAAATTCTGTCTATCACAGTGAGCATAAAACCACGTTGCCAGTTATATGGGATGCTGCTCTTCTGTGTTACACAGTTCTTGTGTTCTTCAGTACAAAGAGTTATACATTTATAGTACTATATGTGTTTAACAGTCTTAACAATATCTTAACTACTAAAATTCTTCCTACACTTAAGTTATCTATGCATTCAGCAAATAGTGATCAGTCATTTGCAGAATGTGTGGAGGTGAGACCCTTTTAAGGCAGGCATATGTAACCTTCGGGAGGGCTAAAAGAATTCAATTGCCCTTCTCCAGTGCCTCACAGAAATCAATCCCAATCCCTGTGGAGAAAGCAGCTGGAGACCCAGGATCCAGTCTGTATGGGACTCACAGCAAAGATTGCTCAGAGTTACCCTCCCACATTAAAATACTAAAAACAAACATAACAATGAACTTTATTAACTACTAACTAATTAAAGCTTATCCTAAGAAAACAAAATACAATTAAGCAAGAACAAAAATCCTTGGTTACAATGGGTTTCAGATGGAAAAGAGAAACACATCCTAAAGCTACTGCTTCCCAATATCTGTTCTTCCCCAATAATTTCACTCTTCTTTACTCATACCACATGATATTTTATTCAATTAGGGCAGGATACAAAGATACAGTTTTGCTTCACAGTCCTGTAGATCACAATCCATATTGCTCAAGGGAAATCCCAACAAAACTTAGCATTTAACATTTTTCAAGTGCTTTACAAACAATATTTCAGTGAGAGCATATCCGAGGCCTTTGGAATCTTCTCTGTTTGGGGGTACCACCAGCTTCAGTTTCCCTTCTTTTTTGAAGCACGCAGCACACAATGAAAATCAGCTTTTCCAGGTATGTTTATTAGTATAAGTCAATAAAAAGCCTTTATCCATCACCCAGGCTCTTCAAGTCCTTTCTGGCCCTTCTCTGGTTACCCATTCTCAGGTCTCTACTGCCTCTTCCCTAGTTCCACTCCCAGGTTCCTACATCAGTTCATCACAGTTCTTGGGCTCACACTAGAGACCCTCACTACTTTTTTTTTCCACAATGCACCTAGCCTTCTGCCAACCTCTGTAAAGAGTTTTCTGAGTCCCTTCTCTCCTAGAGAACTGTATCATATAGTCCGCATAGGCAGCCACCTGATGTCTTTTGATGACAAGTTTCAAAGGGGTAGCTATGTTAGTCTAGTTCAGCAAAACAAAAAAGGAGTCTGATGGCACTTTTAAAGACTAAATAAATAAATAAGATAAATAAATTTGTTAGTCTTTAAAAGTAGTACCATACTCCTTGTTGGTTCTGATGTCTTCTGAGTGTCTTTGCACTTTGCACCACAGGTAGTCCTTTCTAGGTCAAAAACATTAACTCGTTCTTGCCAAGACAGAGACAAGCCCTGCACGTTCCACCTCAGGGCTGTTGATAAATATTGTTTGCACTTTACAGCAGGAGAAAATGAGGCACAGAGAGAGGAAGAGGTCTCCACAGTAAACCCCTGACAAGAATAGAACTCAGGAGTGCTAGCTGTCGCCAAGCCATGCCGTCTCCATACAGCAAAATTCAGCCGAATGGCCTCATACACATTTCTAGAGTGAGTTACTGTCTTGACATAACCCTATCCACTTCCTAAACAGAGCATTAATCTTACTATTCTTCAGGTGTCAAAAATGTACAGTGCATGCAGGAAAAAGCTGACAATTTATCTGTGAATTCAGCTGCAGAATCTTAAGGAGATAAAGGAATGGCATTGGCTTGTCATGACTCAGGTCTGTTGAAAACTCCACTATTGGATGCCTTAGAGTTCCAGGATCTCTTCTGTTCTTTTTCTCTGCTGAGGGATCTCAGTGTTCTGATCTTGGTTTAAAACACACGTACCCAATAGAGCCTTCTCCCGTAATCAATACTCCTGCACACAGAATCCAGGCTTCTCTCTCCTGTATGAATGGCAAGAGATGCTGATAGATGCTACATAAAAATCCTAGACTTAGAGAGAAGTTAGATTAGTCTAGTGCATCTCCATCTTCTTTCTGTTGGGACTCCTACACCACAAGCTCCTATTAGCTAGCCAGGTCCCAACTAGAACCCCTCTCCCCATTTAGCAATTAAGAAAGGGCAGGAAGGTTGTGGGTGACCCCTGACACTTCTTTGAACCTCCCCATTGCTACTACCCTAATACCTCTTGTATTAGCTAGATAGAAATGTAAATAAGAGTTCTTTTAAGTATCTAATTTGAGGTCTTTTAGAAAACGTGAAGAAATCATAACTAAACAGGGATTCCAGTAACCAATAAGAGCAGGTTAGACAAGCATCTGTCCAGTATGCTTTAAGAGGGTACTCGGTCCTGCTATGAGTACAGGGGACTGGACTCGATGACCTCTAACGGTCCCTTCCAAGTTCTATGGGTATGTCTACATTGGCAAGTTAGGTTGACTTGAGGAGGCTTAAGTTGACCTAACTTAGTCCCTGTCCACACCAGGCTTTCATTAGACTTAAGATATTCCTTAAGTCAACTTAATGAAAGCTTAGGTCGACTTAATAAGAACTTCCGGTTAGGTAGACCTAACCCTTAAGTCACCTCCTTAGGTCGACCTAAGCACAGTGTGGATGCTTAAGTCCACTTTGTTAAGTTGACCTAAGGGCAGTTAGGTCGACTTACTAAGTCCTCGTTCAGGGAAACCACTTTGTTAAGTCGACCTAACTTTTTGTACTGTAGACATAACGTATGTTTCTATGATTCTATAATAATGGCTACATACATTTCATTAGGGTTTGGTGAACTTGTTTTGCTTAATTTTCATCACTGGTTTGAAAACTTGACTCTAAATCAAACATAGATTCATAGACAATAGGACCAGAAGGGGCTACTGAGATCATCTAATCAGCCCTTTTGCATAAAACAGGCCACAACACTTCCCAAAATTATTTACTGTTTCAGGTAGAGTGTTTTTTTATTCTTGTTTAGGAAAAGAAATACAAAACAATTTGGTTTTAAAAATGTCAGTGGAGGATATGTGTTCTATTGGTTAATTACTCTCACTTTGAAATATATGTGTCTTCCTTCTGATCTGAATTTGTCTTACTTACACTTCCACCAATTGGATCTTGTTATACCTATTTCAACAGAACTAAAGAGCCCTCAATTATCAAATGTCTTCCCCAGCTAGGTACTTCAGTAGTGAAAGAGTCAAGGAGCTAAATCTGTTTAGCTTAATGGAAGACTAAGGAGTGACTAGTTGACACTATCTAACAGGTTTTCCAATTCTTGAATCATTCTGCTGCCTCTGCTCTGAATCCTCCAAATTTGTCCCTGAGCTGTGTATCCTAGAAGTTTACAGTTATTCCTGGTGCAGTCACAACAGTTCTGAATAACGAGTTAATATTTTTCTTTGATATTCCTCTTTTTATATATCCAAGGAATCCTTTAGGTACAGCACTACAATGGGAGGTGATGTACAGTTGATTGTCTTCCCTAACTCCCATGTCCTTTCAGAATCGTTACTTCCCAGGATAGAGTCCTGCATCTTATAAGCATGGCTTTCATTCTTTCTACCTCAATGTATAATCTTGTCTTTGCTGCTGTATATCAATGTCCTGCCATATTCCTAATTTATCATTCCCCCATTGTAACAGGTTCATGCAGGACTTCCTCTTCTTAGGTCTTTTGCTCCCCCAAATCACTTGCAGATTTCAGCTTCATGCTCCCATCAATCCTCTTTATTTACAAGTTGTCACTCACCACCATCTATCAATACACAGTTTAGCCTAACAGCCCCAGGGGCCTCACTCTTTCTCTCACTGTTCAAGGGGAAATCATGCACCTATTGTTGCTCCTCCCCCACATACTTCCTTCCTGTAAGCCTTTAGAGTATCTTACTAAAAGCCTGGCAGGTGCTCCTCATTGGCCCACTGTGTACAGGTTTACTCAGTTTGTTCCTATTCCCTTCAATTAGGGTTCCAGTGGCAGGCAGCTGGCTCAGCTTGCTTCTCCCAAGATCCCGTCACACCCAGTCTTTGTGCCATCTGCAAACTTTACCAGTAATAATCCCATGTTTTCTTCTAGCTCATTGGTGTTAAATGTTAATTAGTTTAGGCCCACTAGAAACACACTTTGACAGTCCATATTTACCCCCTTGCACACTATTATGATAATCTCTCTACAAGTATACCTTGTGAGATATCATTTGAAAACTCATAGCTTGCTGGTCAATATAGTCTGCTAAAATATGTGTGGCAATATTGTAGGTAGAGTTATAAGATTCCACTGCATCATAGAATCATAGAAGATTAGGGTTGCAAGGGACCTCAGGAAGTCATCTAGTCCAATCCCAACTGTATGGTGTTGCTAAAATATATTCCAAGTCTGGGGAGCATACAAACCAATTCCTCAGAGACAGAAGACAAGTTTATGGCAGGTGTAAACAGACCAAATGGGTCACCCCCTGTTAAGTGGCTTTTCAGTGTCAGGAAAAGGGATATAGGCAAAAAATCTACATCTTCAAAAAGAAGCAGAATTTGGTTCTCATTCACACAGATTTTTTGTCTCCTGAACCTCAGCTGGAGATGCTTCTTGAAGAAGAGAAGAACTATAAGAAGGGAGGTCAGACACCCCAAATTACCTCTCCCTTTCTCTATATCCATGGCATCCACGACTTCTGAAGAACAACAACAACAACAACAACAATAAAAGACCCAACAAGAGTGAAAGAGTTTAGCCATTAGAACTACTGAAACAGGTGGTGAGAGAGACTGTGCATTAAATTCACTCTAGCTTGTTAAGTACTGCAATTAGTTGTGTGTTTTACTTTTATTTTTCTCATAACCGATTCTGTCTGTTATGCCTCATCACTTGTGTTCATTTAAACTCTATCCGTTTATAATTAATAAACTTGTTTTATTATTTTATGTGAATCAGTGTGTTTGGTTTGATGTGTTTGGAAAATTTCATTTTGGGCAACAGGATTTGTGTGTATCATTTTCTATTAATATAAAGATGGATTTTATCTGAGCTTGTGGTGTCCAGAAGAGAGATGGGCAAAACAAAATATACATTTCTGGGGAAAGTCTGTGACTGTAAGTTTTCGGTTCTTGCTCTGCAGTGTAACTCAGTAATCAATGACTGAAACACTCATACAGGTAACTAGGATCAACTTACATGCTGGAGGCCATGTGTAATCAGACCATGAGTGGTAGCTTCCATAGAAAAGCAGTGCAAAAGTATCAGAGGTGCGTCTACACTGGCATCTTAGGTCGATTTAAGGACACTTAAGTTGACTTAAAATACTCCTCATCCACACTGAGTTTTTATTAAGTTGACTTAAGCATTTCCTTATGTTGACTTAATAACGGCTTAAGTCGACCTAATTACACCTATTTTAAGGTCAACTTAATTCTCAAGTTGACTTTATTAAGTTGACTTAAGCTGTGTGGATGCTCTAAGTCGACCTAATGCCCTAGATCAACCTAGGGCTAGTGGGAACCGGCTTGGGGAGAAGGGAGCCCTGGCTCCCTTCTACCAGATAGCCCCAGCTCCCCTAGCCTGGGGGGCCACAGCTCCCTTCAGATCCGTGGCTCTCCGTCAATCTAGGCAGTCGACTTAAAAGTCCAGTGTAGGCTCTCTAAATTGTCTTACAAGGTTGAGTCTAAGTCAACTTAAGAGTCTAGTGTAGACTTGCTAAATCAACTTAACTTTGTAAGTGTAGACATAGCCTTAGAGAGCTGAGGTGATACCACTGTTCATCAGTCCAGATTATATCCTGGGTATGTCACACACACATCACCTTGATGATGATCCCCTGTTTACAATTATATTTAGAGATCCATCAGTTAGCCAGCTTTTAATCCATTTAATGTGTACCATTTTAATTTTATATAATACTTTTTTTGGTTTCTTAATCAAAATGTCATGTGGTACTAAGTAAAATTCCTTCAAATGTTTATTTTTATTACATTAACATAATCATCTTTCTCAACTACAGTTGTAATCTCATCAAAGAAAGATATCAAGTTAGTTTGACAAAATCCATTTTCTATAAACCTGTGTTCATTGGCATTAATTATGTTTCCTTCCTCTAGTTCCTTATTAATCAAGAACCGTATCTGTGTCTCTGTTGTTTTGCCTCTGATCAGCATCAGACTGTAATTACCCTGGGCATCCTATTTGTCCTTTTAAAATATTGGCACAATATTAACTTTCCTCTGGTCTTCTAGAAGGTCGCCAGTGTTCCAAAACTTAATGAAAATCACCATTAACAGTTCAGAAAGGAGCTTGGTCAGTACTTTTAAAATTCCTGAATGCAAGTTAAGTGGACTTTCTGGTTTTAAAATGTTTAGATTTAGTAATTCATATTATCCTTAGTTACTTAGTTACTGCCAGACTGTAAAGTATTTTATCATCATCATCATCATCATCATCATCATCATCATCATCATGTGATATGACTATGTCAGTTGTATCTTTCTCAAATGCAGAACCGAAATATTTATTGAACACTTCTTTCTGTTTTTATAATGATAATTCTACTATTTCCATCTAATAATAAACACATACCATCAAGTTTTCTTTTCTTGCCAATATACTTGGAAAAACTCATTGTTCTTCTTCTTCTTCTTCTGTTCCCCCAAACTGTACCCCAAGGGATAGGTTCACGTGGATTCACCAGATGCAGTCAAAGACCATTAAAAAGATGGATGATTTTTATTGAATGCCAGGGTGATAGTCTTGAGCAAACAAAGCAGTGTAATAAGTGGCGAGATCTTATGTCCCTTCAGGAGCCGGAGACCTCTGAGAACTGTGGATGATCCCAAGAAGGTTCCCAAGGCACCTTGGTCCTAGGTTACCGAGGCAGCCTGGTCCACGGTCCTGTGGTGAAGTCTACAGATTCCCAGTGGCTATGCTAACATATACCATATCAAGGGAAGGCGAGGTGATCAAGTCCGCTTTCCCTTCACACACTCAGACTCAAGGCCAAGGTAACCTCAAGGAACAGATAAAAGTACATCACAGCCAAGCCTTGCAAAACAGCAAAAAAACAGCAAAATACTTTATAACAGCCCCCAGCTGGTTCCCACAGGAGACTGGCTCCAGCTGGTGTTTTGGGCATGAAGCCCAGCATCAGTTCATAGTTGGGTTGCTCTGGAGGGGCGGGGAGGAGGTTGTGAATGCCACTGCTACCTGTCCGTCACAAAATCTTCCACTTTAGCCCTTCTTCTTCTTCTTCTTCTTCTTCTTCTTCTTCTTCTTCTTCTTCTTCTTCTTCTTCTTCTAATAACTGCTTTCACTTCCCTTGTAAACCAGATTGGTTTCTTGATTATACAATTATATTTTGCGGGGGCATCTAGTAAAATGTTTGGACATTTTATAAAAAATGAAGGGGATCACATTTCATGTAAACGATGCTGTGAAAAAGAGAAGAGAGAAAAACAGACGATGAAAAAGATTGAAAGTTAAGTCCAGGAGATTTAACTTTTCTATCTTTTGCATCGACTATTTTTCTCTCTCTTCTTTCACACACACACACACACACACACACACACACACACACACACACACACGTCAGATGTTCCAAGAGAAAGCATACAGTGGAAATTACTAGAGTTTTGCATAGATTGGAAGTTACTTGAGTTTTAACTAGCAGAAATTTTCATATGTCTTCTGTGGGGGAAGTTCTATGATCTGTGCTGTATAGGAGCTCCAAACTCCTTTTCAACTGATGATACATTTTTTCTGGCATCAGTATTATTTATCCAGGACTGTGAAGTGCTTTAACATGATCTGTGGATAGTCCAGTGCTTTCACCTCAAGATAATCCCAGAGAATACCTATGAAAATTTCTGTGTTAAAACTCAAGTAACTTCCACCATATGCTTCCTCTTGGAAGAGTGTTTTAGGAGTCCATTTGCTAACATAGGGGCTAAATCCTTTAGTCCTTAATCAAGCAAGATTTTCACTGAAGTTATGAAAAGTTTTTCACTCAATACAAGCTTCAGAATATAACCCATTGGTATTTACATTTTAAAAAATTGGTCAGTTGGTCATTACTTTGTATTTCTTTCCTCAATTAAAGGAGACATTTCAGAGGGAAAGGGGGGTTTCTTTCTTGTCTAGTATCTATTATTTATATACGCGAAAGAACACCTCTGAACATGTAGGAAACTAGTCACATTTTTTTTACCCAAATAAATGGACTCAGCTCTAAATGTACTGTGTACTCTTTTGTATTTGGACCTTATAAGCTGTGAATTTTTGCCACAATTACTTTTTGAAGTCTGTCTTCTTCCAGAGTGATTTATGAACCCCTTAGTATGAGCAAATTATTTGATAACACACAGCAGCCTTGGGCAAAAATAGACTTTTTTTTCCTTAAATCCAGAGCTGAGATAATACATTTTTGTGAGATTGACTTGTTAACCCTTAAACTGGCATTTTTCCTCCCACTGTGCCAGTGACAGTGAATGAAAAATGGGGGAATACCCTGTACAGCACCCTAAAGACTAAGCACATTGGAAGTGCTTGAACTAAAATAGAGTTACTTTGACCAAACAGTTTAATTACCTTGAAAATGTCCATCTGGGCTTTAGCATCATAGCAGACTTTGCAAGTTTCCAAGTTTGTGAGAAATGATTCTGGTATGTTCATGAAGAGATTTCAGCACATTCAGGCACTCAGGGATAGATACCAACTCGTGAAAATCAAGACACCTGGGATACGTCTACACTGGAGCCTTAGGTTGACTTAAGGAAGGTTAAGTTGATCTAAAGAATCTTGAGGCCGCACTGAGCTTTTATTAAGTCAACTTAAGCGCTTCCTTAAATCAACTTAATAACACCACCTCTTAAAGTTGAATTAACACTTAAATCGACCTTATTAAGTCTACTTAATCCAGTGTAGATGGGGAAGCCCTTAAGTCGACCTAATTGGCCTCCAGGCCCCCTCCCAGGGCCACCCACAATGCACCACTCCTCTGTTGACCTAGCACCTGCCAGTGTAGATGCAGGCAGTCAACAGTGAACTCTCTAAGTCGACTTAAGAGAGCCTCCAGTGTAGACATACCCCTAGTGAATACTAAACAGTATATTGTGATAATATTAAAGTGGTTAGTTAAGAGTGATCAGATATCCCAATTTTATAAGTATAATCCCAATATTCAGGGCTTTTTATTACATAGATGACTTCTATAACCCATACCCTGTTCCGATTTTTCAGACTTACTATCTGGTCACCCTGCAGCAGGGATACAATATGTGTCCTGTAGCCCTGTGTGGTCATCCTGGGTCCCAAGGCAGTGGATCCCTTCTGCAGCTAGTGGGACAGAAGATCAGTGCTCCTCTGCCTCTGGCACCAGCAAGGACCACAGCATCTAGGGACCTAGAAGGAGTGCTTTGCCATGCTCCTTACTATAACCAAGGGCAGGGGAGTGCTGATCTCTCATCCCCTTAGCTGCCACAAGGAGTACATCTACACTGGAGGCTCTGTTAAGTCAACTTAAAACCAAGGTCAACTTTAAGTTGACTTAAAGTTGACCTTGTTAAGTCAATTTAGAGACTCAACAGCCCTGTGTCCACACTGGCAGGTGCTAGGTTGATGGAGTAGTGGCCAGGAACTCTGCAAGGGGGCCTGGAGGCCAATTAGGTCAACTCAAGGGCTATCCCCCATCTACACTGGATTAAGTCGATTTAAGAAGGTCGACTTCAGCCTTAGGTTGACCTTCAGAGGTGGTGTTATTAAGTCGACTTAATAAACACCCAGTGTAGACGCAGAGGCCTGTAGGTCAACTTAATCGTCCTTAAGTCGACCTAAGGCTCCAGTGCGGACGTCTCCAAGAAGCTTGCACCATTTTTTTAGCCCTGCAGCAAGGTGCTCTATCTGTGTCCTTAGGCGGCAGTTTCCTTCTACAGTCAGCAGAAGGTGAACCGCGGGACACTTTGAAAGCCCCCGCTGGCCACTTTTGGCCCCTAGGCCACATGAGAACAACTGGTTTAGGTAATGAGGTTTACTCTGACTAAAACAATACATGAACATTTATCATGGCTAATTCACAAGCAGCTCATAGACCTTGCACATTTCCATTCCCATTCTATATATCAAACCTTGTCCTGTATCTTTCTCATCTCCTCTAATGCACCACCCTTAAAACCCTAATCATAGAAAAAGTAGAAATATAGGACTGAAAGAAACATCATTGGAGACCTAATTCAGTCCCCTGCACTGAAGCAGGACTAAGTATTATTTAAATTATCCCTGACAGGTGTTTGTCTAACCTGTTCTTAAAAACCTCCAATGACAGAGATTCCACAACCTCCCTTGGTAATTTGTTCCAGTGCTTAACTACCCTGACAGTTAGGAAGTTTTCCTTATGATTAACGTAATCTCTCTTACTATAATTTAAGCCAATTATTTCTTCTCCTGTCCTCAGTGGATAAGTGAGAACAATATATCACCCTTCTCTTTATAACAGCTGTTATCATGTCTACTTTCAGTCTTTTCTTCTCCAGACTAAATAAACCGAGTTTTATTTTTGTTTTTTTGTTTTTTTAATCTTCCTTCATTGGTCATGTTTTCTAAACTTTTACTCATTTTTGTTTCTCTCCTCTGGACTTTCTCTAATTAGTCCACATTTTTCTGTAAGTGTGGTACCCAGAATTGAACACAATAATCCAGCTGAGTCTGTATAAGTGCTTGCTTATAACACTCCAGCTAATACATCCCAGAATGAGATTTACTTTTTTTTTTTTTTGCATTGCTGTCTTATATTTAGTTTGTAGTTCACTAAAAGCCCCAGACGGTTGTCTGCAGTGCTACTTCATGGATAATCATTTCCAATTTTGTATTTGTGCAATTGATTATTCCTTCCTAGGTGGAGTATTTTACATTTGTCCTTATTGAATTTCATTCTATTTAATTCAGACTATTTCTCCAGTTTCTCAAGATTGTTTTTAATTCTGATCCCTGCCTACACGGTACTTGCAACCCCTCCTACCTTGGTATCGTCTGCAAACTTTATAAATATACTCTTTCTGTCATTATCCAAATTATTTATTATGATATTGAATAGAACCAAACTCAGGACAGATCCCTGAAGAACCCCACTTTATATGCCCTTCTGGTTGCAAATGCTTGATAACTTCTCTCTGAGTACAGTTTTCCACCAGTTGTGAACCTACCTTATAGTAGGCTCATCTAGGTTATACTTTTCTAAGTTTTTTATGAAACAATCCTGTAAGACAGTATCAAAATCCTTACTACAGTTCAGATACATCACATCTACTGCTTCCTTCTTTTCTATAGACTTGTTATTCTGTCAGAGAACAACATTAGGTTGGTTTGTCCTTGACAAATCCATGTTGACTGTTACTTTTCACCTTATTTTCTTCTAGGTGCTTACAAGCTGTTTTTTTGATTGTTTTCTCTGTTATGTTTCTGAGTACTGAATTTAAGCTGACTGCTCTATAATTTATAGAGTTCTCTCCATTTTATAGATAGTGTAACAAAGGAAGTCTAGACAGCTGCAAGATAGTGGTTTTATTGGATTTTGGGTGCATGCAAGCCTGCTCGCAGTTGAAGGCCCCTCCCACAGCTTAAAAGGAGGAACTACTGAGTCTGGGACTCAAATAGTTACAGGTGGTTACAAAAGAAAGAACAGGAACTGACATCAGGGTCAAAGGGTGTAGTGATGTGGTTGCCCCACTACAGCACCCAAGATGTTAACTGGGCCAGGGAGTAGCAGCCAATAGGGTGGTTGTGCTGCTGGGCCAATCAGGGGCAAGCAGGTGGTATAAAGCCAAGAGCAGCAGAGTAGGCTGGTCAGTCTGCTGGGGGAGCTTCAAGGAAGAAGGTGTCTCCCAGGCTAGCAGGCTGCAGGGGCCAGGACCAGGGAGAGCTCCCAGTGCGGAATTCTTGAGGTAAAGGAGTGGACAGCAGCAGTGACTGGAGCAATGGTCTGAGGGCCAGGAGCAGACCAGGAAGAGGTAGCGGCTGGAGCAGCAGTCTGAGGGCAGGGAGCCCGGAGCAGACAGAGGCTGGACTTCAGGCTGGTGAGGTGCTGTGTGAGGCTGAGGCTGAGGGAAATTGGCCCAGGGAACTGTTGGACTGTTGCAGAGGACTGGAGGGAGGCGGAGGTTTCAGTGGAGGTGCATAGGGTCCCTGAGCTAGGGCCTGGAGATGAGGGTGGGCCTGGGTCCCTCTCTGCTCCCCCTGTGTGCCAGGAGTGGCACAGGTGCCTGGTGTGGAAGAGGCTCACTGGCCCATTAACTATTTTAACTGAGTGGCCCTGGAAGTGCAAGCTGGACTGAACCCCAGTAGGATTAGGCTAGCAGGCTTAGCCAGAGGGCTAAGACCCTAGGGCTATGTCTACACTTACAAAGTTATGTTAACCTTGTTAAGTTGACTTAACAAGATTGACTTGAAGTTGACTTAAAGTTGACCTTATTAAGTTGACTTAACAAATTAGCTACACTTTAAGTTGACTTTGTTAAGTCAACTTAACAGCAGAGATGGCCATTATATTTACTTTAAGTTGACTTAATAAAGTTGACTTAGCATTAATGCCCCATCTACACTGGCCTTAAGTCGACTTAAGGAGTCAACTTAAGGCTTACGTCGACCTAAAAGTAGGTGTTAAGTTGACTTAATAAAAACCCAGTATGGATGCGGCTTTATTTAAGTCAACTTAAGCATCCTTAAGTTGACCTAACTTGCCAGTGTAGATGTACCCTAGGAGAGGACTTGGGACTGGAGTCTAGCGTGAGAAAGGCAGCGTACAGGCCACCTGGAAGGAACCACTTGAGACTAATTCCCTGAAACATTGCCAGGAGGTGCCTGTCAGGTGGGTCACGTGTTGACAAACTGCCACAAGAGGTCTAACGCAGAGAAATGCTCCGGAGCCCTTGAAGGTTTCTAGGGAGCCAGCGAGTGTGGCCCAGAGGAAATATTCCCAGATATATGGATTAGAAGAACAGAAATGGGATCCACAGACACACATCACCCCCTCATCCTCTCACTGGTGTTATAGATGGTTACTTTGGCCAGCGCTAGGAGGAGGCCTCATGATTTTGTGAGGCCACAGATAAGTGTGTGTAAAAGAGATTCAGGAAAAAGTGCAGCTAAAACCATAGAAAGAGATTTTGGAGGAGCTGGTAAAGGGGCTGCAGCCTGGCACACTCCAGATAGATGTATGACAGGGTCTCCCTTATGTCTCAGAAGGGGCAGGGGTCAGGAAGAAAGAGAGACTGATCCAGGTGCATGACCATGCTCACAGCTCCATAAAGGAGTCACCAACTAATATCCTTGGTGGAAGATGGGATCAAGATTGCAAAAAGAGTGGTCATATTGTATTCTGGGAAGTTCCAGTTGAAGGCCTCTCCCCCAGCCTAAAGGGAGGCTGGGACTCCACTGAATACAGGTGACAACAAATGAGACAACTGGAACAGGTGTGAAGGTCACAAGATTAAACAGAGGGAACCCGAGGGGGAAACCAAGCAGATAACTACAGACAGCGCCCACTGCTCTTCAAAAAGAGGTAAGGAGTCAGCAGACTTGGCCCAGAGGTACTCTGCCCGGATGTGTGATAGGACAGAGGAATGGAAATAGTTATAGCGTGCCCCCTTAGCCAACATCCTGTCCCTGATGTTATAGATGGCCGCCTTGGACAAGAGAAGAAGGTTGTCGAGAAGGTTCTGTGCCTTTGTGGGGCCAAGGATGGGGGGGGGGTCACATAGTTCAAAAGGTGTGGATGGAAGTGCAATCAGAACTTCAGCAAGAGGTTCTGGAGGAGCCAGAACAGGGGCTGCAGCCTTGCATACTTGAGGTGGATGTGTGCCAGGTCACACTCTCACCTCAAAAGGGGCAGGTGTCAGGGCAGGGGATGAACAGTGCCAGGTACACTTCCATGCTCATGGCTGCATGAAGGAGCCACCAGCTAATACACCCCAGTAAGCCATGAGAGCAAAGTCACAAAACAGTGGGGGAAGGCAGGCATGTTAGCCCTGCAGTGATAAAGGCCCTATTTCCTACAAGCACAAGAAGGGGTGACCTCAGGTTAATTAGGGACACCTATGTTCAATTAAGGGCAGCCTGAGACATTTAAGAAAACCCTCCTCTGGTGAGAAAACAGGAAGAGAGACAAAGCTACTGCTCTGCTTTCCTCATTTTAGGGGAAACAACTAAATGAGGACCTGTTCAGGGGAAGGATTAATGTCCCAGGCCAACAACAAAAAACCTTCCAGCTATCATATTTAAGTACAGGGTACCTGTCACATAGTCTATGTCTACATTGGCAATTTAAGTCGACTTAAATTAAGCCACATCCACACTAGGCTTTCATTAAGTCGACTTAAGAAATTCCTTAAGTCGACTTAATGAAAGCTTAAGTCAACTTTATAACTACCACTCATTAGGTCAACTTAACCCTTAAGTCAACTTAAGGATGGTGTGAAAGTAGAGTAACCATTAAGTCGACTTTATTAAGTCAACTCAAGGGTGGCTAGGTCGACTTAACAAAGCTTTGACTTAAAGCTAAGTCAACTTAGTCCTCTTGGTTACGTCAACTTTAATAAGGTCGACTTCAAGTCGACTTCAAATTGATCATATTAAGTCGACTTAACAAAGTCGACCTAACTTTTTCTAGTGTAAACATAGCCATAGAGCCCAGGCAGAGCCTTGTCATCCTTTGGGCCTCGGATGCTTCCCCTGTCAGGTGTGATTATGTAATTCACTTGTAAAGTGTGTGTTCTGTGCCGGTCTGGTGGCTGGTCCACATGCAGGATAACTACTCACTATTGCTGCCAGCAAGTGGAGTGACTTTTTTCACTCAAGTGGTGGAGGCTTGTACTTCAGTGCTGAAAGTTGTGGATTCAATCCCTGTGGAAAAATGTGGAGGAGGTGGAGGGGAGATCATAATCAAATTAATTAGTGAGCCTTCATGTTTATAACCAAATTAAGCTCTTAAATTTTTCATGCAATGCCTAATGGAATCAAAGCAGAAAAGACATTTACATCAGATGATGGGAAAATATAGTTCCTTCAGCATACTGTCACTAAAGTGAGGCAGCAGGATATTAACACAGATCTGTCTGTATTGGCACAGATGAAGTGTTAAATAATTCCCCCCCTCTTGGGTTTCTTCTGCCAGAGGACTCTGAAGCACTTGCTTTTTGATGGAGAAAACATACCAGTTCTTCATCCTTACAGGCCTATTGCCATCTACCCACTCGCCTCCTGCTGGCTATCTTCATGGGCACCTCCTTCCTACGATGTAAAAACAACAGGGAGGGTGGGTGAGAAAACCTAAGCAAGGAATGGAAGAAGGAGATGATCAGGGGAAAGCCATAATGGGTCTGGAGGTAAAGTTTATTCATGATTCCAGCTCTGGGCTAAGGGCCTTGTCCAAAGCCCACTGGACTAAATGTATGTCTTTCTGGTGACTTTGGATGAGTGGTGGGCTTTGGATGAGGCCCTGCCTGACAATTTGATGAAATAAAAAAAAAAAAAGACATTTTTTTCCTTCTATCATGATTAAAACCCCAAATATGCAAGTGATGTGCATTTGCTGGAGAGAGTGACATTTTCAGTGCAATGTACATACCTTAAACATAAGGAATGAAAATGTCTGGACTGGTTTTTAGCCTATTAGCACACATTTTGGTGGTATCTGCTAGCTGGAGGAATGGTTTTCAAACCCGACCTACACTTTTGTGGGTACAGTTTTGTCTAATTGCCCTCCCACCCCCACGTTTTGTACCAGCAATTCATTCAAGCCTTTCCTTTGCAATTCTGAGTGTGTAACACAACTGGGCCCACAAAATGAAGATTCAGTTTGAAAATCAGGCTCCTGTTTTGTTTGAGATGTCTGCAAAAAGCCCCTAATATAACAGCGTACCTAACCATGTGATTAATTTTAAACATGTTTAACTGCCATTGACTTAAACCACATGCTCAAGTGCTTCGCTGAACAGTAGTGAGAGAGCACTGCACCTCGCCTGCTGTTAGAAACGATTGCCATCAACTAACTTCCCCCCCAAAAAAATATCAGTATACTTCAAGTATTCCCCACTAGTACATTGCTATATTCATTGAGGTTCTGCAGAAAATATTTACAAAGTAACATTTCTTTATCAGCAGCCCGTACAATGTTATTTAGAAAAGCTACAATGAGCAGGAGAATCGTTCAATTATGCATTTGTCCATTTCCCTATGTCAAGGCAGAGAAAACAACAGCAATGAACACAGTGCATCTAGAGTTTTCTATTAAATAAAATAGTTGTTGGAAAATATCAGTACAGACTTAGCAGTTTCTCCTCCCTCCTTTTTAATGTTTGTGCACCTGGACGCATATTCACTCGTGTTGATTGCTTTGTGATTTCTGCTTAAACACACCCTGACTGGCATATCCACCATCTGCAACAAATGGAGTAGTGGCATTACCCTCAGGATTTTATTCCGTTTCTCATGTATCTGCTCCACTCTCATGCAGAGTCTGGGTCCAGTCCAGTGGATCGGCTCTGCTCAGCAGACGGTGCCCCTGCTGCCAAGAGCCACTGGAAGCTACTGGAGATGTTTTCATGGGAGCTGGGGAGAATTCACTCTACCTAAAAAGACATAAGCTAATTTTGAACAAAATCCCCTTGCTGTCGTCTGGTATAACGCATTCAATTTAGATAAATCCTTGAACTGAGATTTCTTATGAATAATCTATGTGGCTAAACAAATAGAGGCATAACCGGAACATTGATAGTGTCCAAATGATTGCTTAGATTTAGCACCCCGGCTGTCCAGTGTTTTATCTGAACTATGGCAAACAACGGCAGAATCAGAAGACTAACAATTTTTAAGTGACTGCTGAAGTTCAAAGAGTGCTTGTGTTTTAATGACAAGTATTGTACGTGTTTCATGAAAATGTAGCCAGCCAGCTGATCTAAATGTTAATAAGGCTGTAATTTGAAAGGGAAGAATGAGTCTAGTGCCTTCCTCTTATCTCCAGCAAAAGCAGCTACAATTGGAACTTTAGGGTGTCCCATCCCTGCATTTTCTGGGCTAGATCATGGCCATACTTGTGGGGATGAATAGGAGGAATTAAACTTCTGCACACACTTTTCCTTCTTAGGGTGAGACCAGTCTGGATTGCAGTTCTCAGGGTGGGAGGCAGAATTTAAGGAAAGAGTAGAGGAAGCAGCCAAGTAGGAGAAAGCCATTAAAGGCCTGGGTGAAATCCATTTGTGAGAGCAGGGGCTGCATGGAGATGACTCACCTGTGGATAGATATGTTGATCTAATATTTATCTAATCATCACTATAGAATCCAAGCTTCTGTAAAGGGCTATATGACATTATGTCCCTTGCTAACCCACTCCACCTGCCATGTAACAAAGGGGCCTGTCACGTGATGCCCTTGGGGTATGACCTGTGTGACTTTTCTGTTCACTTTTTTGCAATGTGATTATGTAGATTGATACAAAATGTGCCATGCAAGGTTCCCTTTTGAATGCACTGCTGTATTGTTATGGTCTCATGTTTTCTGCAGCATCAAGTATGTGTATAAATGTGAAGCATGTTTCCAGGTATTTTACATGGCTCAGAGAGGCGGGGGACAATCAGAATGGTCTTCCAGCAGCATGTAAATATGCAGAGCTGCAAGCATGTACCCAGAGAAGATAAGGATAAAGGGCTAGCTAAATGCCTGTAACACCTCAGCTGGAGAGTGGGAGGACTCCCACTCTTCCTGGACAAAGAAAACCATCTCAGCCCAGAAAGAGAGGGATGGTTGAGGAGATTTGGAAACAATTATAGACACTTTGGCTATGTCTACACTTATCAAATTTAGTTAATTAACTTAATTCGAACTAGCAAATTTTAGTTCGAACAAAGCAAGTGCCATGCATGGCACTTGCTTAGTTCGAATTAGTCAATTGCATTGAGCTCAATGTGCCAGTTAGTTCGAACTAAGCACTTAGTTTGAACTAACATGGCCACATTGGGTTAATTCGAACTAACTAGTTTGAATTAACCCTTACTTCAAAAAGTATAAGCGAATTTATTAGTTTGAATTAAGGAAGCCCTTAATTCGAACTAATGAAAGCCTAGTGTAGCCAAGGCTTAAGTTATTTTGAATTAAGCTTCCTTAATTCGAACTAACTTGCCAGTGTAGACATAGCCTCTGAGTTGAATGGGTTTTTTTTCCAAAGATTCTCCATCTTGAAATTTCTACAAGAAGAATTGGGCACTGCCTAGATAGCAGAAACTGGCTACTAAACCATCATTTAGCCAGATCTTGTGAGTAATCTTGGACAGTAATGTTAGTTAGCATGTGTCTTGTATTTTTTTTATTTTCTTGTGGTAACTTCTGACTATATTATTAAATGACTGCACATTGATTTGCTATACACTCACTTAAAATCATGTTCTAATCAATAAAGTAGTATTTGTTGCATCTAAAGCTGTGCGAAATTTAGAGGGTGTGAATGAATGAGGCTGGGTATACCCATTTCATTGATAAATGGGTGAACAAAGGTCTAAGTCTAGAGTGACTGGGGAAGGCTCCAGATCCCTGTTGGACAGAAGTTCCCAGTGTGATATCTGGGAACTAGGGGTGCTTTCTGGGGGCCCATCCTCAGTGGCAAGAGGATGCACACCCACGCCTGGGACTGTTTAAATGCAGGAGGCTGGTGGGCACTGACTCAGGAGTGTGTAGCCACCTGGCATAGCTGGGTAACTTGGGGTTCAGGAGTAGAGATCAGAGGGTCACAGCAGGACAACAGACCGGAGTCTGGGAAAGGAACATCACAGGGCCCTAGAGGAACTCAGCTGTCTCGGAAGCACCATGTCTCCCAGTGTCTGAACTGAAGAAGAGCTCTGTAAGCTCAAAAGCTTTTGTCTCCCTCCAACAGAAATTAGTCCAGTGAAAGATATTACTGCAGCCATCTTGTCTCTCTAGCGTCTCCTGGGCAGTCCCAGTTATATACACCCTTTGCCCTACATTGTGCCTAAGGGTACAACTTAGCCCTTTGTGGCTTCCACTTCAACTGGGATCCTACAGTATAATCAAAACATCTGGAATCCAGTGCACTTCATTCTCCTCTGTGATATGAATCGCAGTTTTTAACAGGAGCTGGAAATGAAAGAAACTGACTTTAACTGATTAATCACACACAAGAACACCTTGGAAAAGTAAGCACTGCAACCTCTGAGCCTCCCACTTGAACAGAAGCACTTGAGGGAGAGGGGAGGGTAGCATGAGGTGATGCTGCTCCTGAGCAGCAGTAAAAGAAAATTGCTGGCAAGTCTCTCTATGGAAGTGATAAAACATGTTCTTTCTTTCATGTTTATTCACTGGGTAGTTCAGAACAAATCTGGAAACAAAAATGCATGCAATTGAATATTTCAAAATATTAGAGCTACATGTCACTTTCTGAGCTGTGAATAGTTCTGGTTGGCAAAATATTTGACATTATTTCTTATTTTCAGTTCTGTGCTTTTGCTAGGTACTGATGGAACTTTTCAAAACATTTCATCATTGATAGCTTGGGGAGTGTCTCATCAGACATCTGTATGTCAAGGAATTTCTGTGGGAGTGTGTGATGGACTGGGGCCAGGTCTCCTGTGGAAAATATACCTGTCATCTCCTCATCTGGAGTAAATCAATTATTGAAATCCAGGGAGACAAGATGAAATATACCAGGAGAGGACCTGGCCCATTTTGAAGCAATAAGGGATGTCATTCCTTCAGGATCAAAGGCCTAGAGTTCACCTGTGTGTTTGGTTAGCCTCATCAGCTGCATCTAGGAAAGAGGTGGAACTTAACTGGCTGACCCTTCTTTAAGGAGGACAGCAGGAGAAGGAGGAGAAATAGGAAGAAATGTAACACCCTACAGGAAATTAAAAGGTCCGAGGTAATGCTCGAATGGATTGCTCTGTGAGTTACTGCTGAGGGGACCTGCTTCTGACAGCCAAACAGACCAGAGGGAAAACCAAATGGGAGCTTGGTATTGCTGGAGTAAGAGCCAGAAAATCTGGTTACAGGAATTGCTGATGTGAGACAAAATGGGAAGAAAGGACTATTGTGTTTGGACACACTTTGAAGTAAGGGTCTTCAAGGGTTTGATTAAGTTTTGTTCATTTGATTGTTGCTCCATTAAAGAAACTACCCCAGCTAAGAAATAGCTTCCCTGGATTCCTTGAATGAGCTGACTCAGCAGAACAAAAGACAGATTGATGGGAGGATGGTGCTATAAGGCCGAATCCTATATACGTACTTGGTTTGTATACTCAACTCAGCACTTACAAGCCTCAAGCTGAATCTGTTGACTCAAAATCAATACAACAATTGCCACAGATTGCAAGGAGGTTAAAAATGTGGCCCTGGAATCTCAATGTTTCACATAAGTGGTCATAATGGATCAGACCAATGGTCCATGTAGGCCAGCATTCTGTCTTCCAACAGTGGACATTACCACATGCTTCAGATGAAATGAACAGAACAGGGCAATAACTGAGTGATTTGTTCCCTGTCTTTCATTCCCAGCATCTGATAATCAGAGGTTTAGGTATACAGAGCATGGGATGGCATCTCTGAACATCTTCATTAATAGCCATTGATGGACCAGGAACTTGTCTAATTCTTGTTTGAACCCCCTTATACTTTAGGCCTTCACAACATCCCCTGATAATCAATTCCACAGCATGACTGTGTACTGAGTGAAGAGATACTTCCTTATGTTTGTTTGAATCCTGCTGCATATGAATTTCAATGGGTGACCCTCGTTATTGTTTCATGTGAATAACATTTCCTATTTACTTTGTCAACACCATTTATGTTGTTATAGACCAATACTATATCCTTCTTCAGTCATTTCTTTTCTATACTGAACAGTCCCTGTCTTTTTAATAAGTTACAGAGGGGGAGCCGTATTAGTCTGTATATAGCAAAAACAGCAAAAGTCTGGTGGCACCTGAAAGACTAACACATTTCTTTAGGCATGAGCTTTCGTGGGCTGTAATCCACTTCATCAGATGCATCCGACGACATGGATTGCAGCCCATGAAAGTTTATGCCTGAAGAAATGTGTTAGTCTTTAATTAGGTACCACAAGACATCTGTAGTCTTCTTTATGTCTCCCCATATGAATGGTGTTCCATATACCTTCTTATTTTTGTTGCCATTACCTGTACTTTTACCAATTCAATATATCTTTTTTGAGATGGGTCTACCAGAAATGACTGCATTTAGTATTCAAGATACAGATGTACCAGGTATTTATACAATGGCATTATGATATTTACTGTCTTATTATCTATTCCTTTCCTAATAGTGCCTAATATTCTACTTCCTCTTTTTGCCCTTTCCCCACAAGGAGTGGATATTTCAGCTGCAGAGTGAAATCTATTGAGTAGCATTGAGCTCCTATAAATAAAGATGCCTCTTGCTTGCAGATCAACTAGATTTTTAAGGAAGATTGATGCCAAAATGAACATCAACAGGTAATTAACGGCTCGAGTTTGTGAGCATTTGTGGCCCTGGGCTGATATCTGGACAGGGAAGAACCTGAGTTATCCTGACTTGCAGGCTGGCCATTCACAGAACCATGTCGATGAAAGATGGAATTGATATACTCTTAGGACATCTTTCCCAGTCTCCTTCCTACTGCATCACTTCCTAGGACATAGGTTCTGAGCTGGTGGTTCATCTACTGGTGTCAGAGGGTCATGAGCACCTTATGACTAGATAGGAAAGTGTCCCAAAACTAATGGGGTGAGTTGTTTCTTGATTTATGGGGTCCTGAGATGGAAAAAGGTTGTGTTGCCTGATCTATTGATAGATTTGTTTGTTGATTAGATTATTGATACAATTTGCCCAGTGAGAAACCTGTAATCTGATAGATTATCATACCAAGAGCAAGCCCAGTATTAGAAGCATTACTGCATTCGGAGTGCCAGGGGCCTGGTAATGACAATATCACTTGCGTTTAGGGAAGATCCTCTCTAAGAGTGGAACTTTTATTATTTTAATGATTAGTCCAATAAGTAAAACAATTCAAACAAGTAAAGTGAGGTAGTATAATGCTGTAAAAGTGACCAGCGCCATTGTGTGTATATACTCACTCTGTCCTTGGGTAGAAATCTAAAGGTTGAAACAGGCCCTACTCCAACCCTGACATGCCAAAAAAAAAAGTCCAACAGCTGTACCCAAAACCAATTGTTTTATAGATCTCAATATCTCTCACATGTATGCATAGCACTTCTCTTCTTAATGATATCTTAACTTCCTCACCCCTATGGTATTGGACTGTCCTAATCTTATAGGTTAGTATGGTAATTAAGTTAAGCTTATTAACATATACATCAATTGAATTACTATGGTTATTTGTAGTTAGTCATTTTCTGATGTTCCCCACAAAAAATATTTTAAATTGGTACAAACTACCTTCTTGCAACACTTGTGATTATTACAAAACAATAAACAAAGCCTTGTGCCATCTTGTGACTTAAGGTTACCATTAGTTTACTTGCTTATGCAACTACTCCTATTCAGGCTATAAAACCTTATATTTATTTATGAACAGCTAAAGCTATTTTTGTAGGTCGACTTAAAGTCGACCTTATTAAAGTTGACTTAACAAAGTGGACTAAGTCGACTTAAATTTAAGTCAACTTAGTCCACTTTGTTAAGTCGACCTAACCACCCTTAATAAAGTCAATTTAAGGGTTACTCCACATCCAAAACATCCTTATATAGACTTAAGGAGTTGACTGAAGGGTTAAGTCGACCTAATGAGTGGTAGTTAGTTATAAAATCGACTTAAACTTTCATTAAGTCAACTTAAGGAATTTCTTAAGTCGACTTAATGAAAGTCTGTTGTGGATGTGGCTTACTTTAAGTCGATTTAAGCCTCCGTAAATCGACTTAAATTGCCAGTGTAGACATAGCCATGGAGATTATCCGGGCTCACTGATTTAGTCCCATCTAGCAGCTCGAGTTTGGCTTCTACCTCAGATATGGCAATTTCCACTGTCACATCCTCATTCCCATTAGCTACGCTACCTCTATCTGCAAGCTCATCATCACCCTCATTAAAAAAAGAGGCAAAGTACTTATTTAGATATTCAGCCATACCTAGATTATCCTTGACCTCCACGCCATCCTCAGTGTTTAGTGGTCCCACTTCTTCCTTCCTTGTTTTCTTCCTGTTTATATGGCTAAAGACCCTTTTATTATTGGTCTGTTTGTCTTCATCCCATTAAAGCAAGATCAGTTTCTTACACCGACAAGGGTGATCTTTTCAGAGGCACACCTCCACATGACCAAGCTGAGTCACCCAGCCCCTTCTGAGACTATGATTTTTATGAGTGTTTTCATTTCTCTGCACAAGAGGTGACCACCAGCTGAGCCATACTGAAAAACATTATCAAATCTAAACTGGCCACTGACATGTCCCTGGGCTCCCTCAACTGAAGTGTGAGAAGAAATGTCTGCATTTGGAGGCTTCCCAACACGACTGGGCAGTAGTTAAGCTAAAGTGTCTGAATGACCTCTAATTTTAAGTGTAAGTAACATTACCCCCTCCCCACGCCCCCATACACCACCAATTTAAAATAAATGATGCTATGTCAATACTTAGCAATGTCAGCTGCTGCCAGAGGTCATATTAAATTAAAAGGGAAGGTCTGGACAGGCAATTTTTATTATCTACCATAAAGGTCATACTTTTGATTTTAATGATAAATTTAGAAAAATATTTTTTGCCCGTGTGTCTTTTTAAATTTATATTATGGGCTTAAGATATTAAGTTTTATACTCACATCAAAACCCATGCAATGCCTTCTATCTATGTAGAGCATGACACTAAGGCTATGTCTACACTTACTAAAGTTAGTTTGAATTAGTTAATTCAAACTAATTTTAGTTAGTTTGAATTAACTTAATTCAATCTAGCAAAATTTAGTTTGAACTGAGCAAGTGACATTCATTAGTTCGAATTAGCGAATTGCATTGAGTTCAATGGGCCGGTTAGTTCAAACTAAGCAATTAGTTCGAACTAATATGGCCACATTGGTTAATTCGAACTAACTAGTTTGAATTAACCCTTAGTTTGAATAGCATATTCAAATTTATTAGTTTGAATTAAGGAAGCCCTTAATTTGAACTAATGAAAGCCTAGTGTAGCCATGGCTTAAATTAGTTTGAATTAAGCTTCCTTAATTTGAACTAATTTGCCAGTGTAGACATAGCCTAAAAGCCTGCGTAACCAGATACGGTCTCTCTCTGAGTCCAGCAATAATCAGCTAGATCTGCCTGGATCCCTAAAATGTCTACCAATGGATTTCAGCTTCCCTTTGGAAGGCAATTACTCTGCCATCATTTGAAGTGAGTGACCTATCTGCTTCTGGCTTGCCTTTCAATTTGAAGCATGGTTTTGAACTTGCTGTGCTATCACCATGTGATGAAGCCCTCATACGCAGGGCCATTAGTGCTCAGAGTTATTGCATGTCTGCTGAGAGTCAATGTATAGAGGCTTCAGAATGAAAAATTCCTTTGTCTGTTCTAATTAGGATCAATGTTTTTACTTTCTTAATCAAAAGCAATTTGCTTCACTATCTGCCAACAGTGGAATATTTTAGGAAAGAAAGTGATTCATTCAAGTTTCTGTTTTTTCCATGTCTTCCACCTAACATGCTTTGCCTAGAAAAAAGAAAACAAAACAAACAAACAGAAATCTATTATGCTAGCTCAACTCTATCAAGTAAGAGAATGTCTTCCTCTGAAAAAAAAAAATACTTCCCAGCCTTGAAGTCAGCAAAGCAGTATTATAGCGTCCTTGTGGAGCTTTTTAATGTTGATTGGGTATATTTGTCCCTAACAGCAATTTTCTTCATTCTCACCATCTCCTCCTCTGAACTCTGCTGACTGATGAAGAGGTGAGGCATTAATTTGTTAATTAAGAAATGGGCAATTTCCTACTCACAGTCTATTTTCTCTTTTAAGGAATGGTCCAAGGTCTGGTGATGTTGAATGGCACTGTTGCTATAGATTTAGCAGATTCAAGGGTCAGGTTTTTAAGGATTATTTTCATCATTCCAAATTTTTAAAAAGGGTCTCCTGGGGGATTTGAGGATTCAGGGAGTTGTCACTGGGGTATGCTGCTAATGTGGATCCAGGTCAGGTTGGCACTACAGTTTATCTACAGCTATTATTAGTGGCCTTTGAGGAATGAGTCTGGTGAGCTCAGTCCCACTGCTACAGCATAAAGTCTATGTCTACACTTGTTAAGTTAACTCGACTCTGTTAAGTCGCCTTAACAAGGTCAACTTTAAGTCAACTTAAAGTCGACCTTGTTAAGGAGACTTAATGGAGCATCTACACTTAAAGTTGACTTAAATCGACCTTGTTAAGTCGATTTAACAGAACCTGTAGTGTAGACATACATGTCTACACTGGCTTTAAGTCGACTTAATAAGGTCAACTTAAGACATAAGTCAAACTTCAGAGGTGGTGTTATTAAGTCGATTTAAGGAAATGCTTAACTTGACTTCAAAAGTGCCCAGTGTGGATGCAGCATTCTGTAGGTAGAATTAAGCATCCTTAAATCGACCTAAGGAGCCAGTGTACACGCACCCAAAGGCTATGTCTATGTAACCTGGGGGTGGGCTAAAATTCATTTAATTGCCCTTCTCTAATACCTCACAAAAATCAGGGGAGCTCTGAACAATCTTCAAGTCCCTGTCTGTTCGTGCGCCAATTTGTAACCTTTTGGGTGGGCTCTAATTCATTTAATTGCCCTTCTCCAGTGCCTCACAGAAATTAATCCCAATCCCTATGGAGAAAGCAGCTGGAGACCCAGGATCCAGTCTGTATGGGACTCACAGTAAAGATTGCTCAGAGTTACCCTCCCACATTTAAATACTACTAAAAACAAACATAACAATTAACTTTATTAGCTACTAACTAAATAAACCTTATCCTAAGAAAACAAAATACAATTAACCAAGAACAATCCTTCCAGAAAAACTCCCTGCATGAAAGATACCCAAGAGTCCCAAAGTCCAGGTGGAGTTCACCCAACTCTCAGCTACAGTCTTTGTTCCAGTGTAGAAGCTTGAGTGGCAAGACATAGCTGCCCTCTTCTTCCTTTGCTGGACTCCTCTGTAGCATTCCATGCAGGCTTTTCCTTCTCCTTTGCAACCAGCCCTCAGTCCCATATGCATGTCTGCAAAATCTGTTGCAGATGACTCCATTAGAGGGAGAAAACATCTTGTTCACTCCTGGCTCAGCTTCTCTCCTGAAAACTGAGCACATGGGCTCTTCTCAGAGCAGCTTCTGCCTGCTGTCTGCACAGACTGCTGCTCTCATGTCATCTGACTGACCACACGTCATCACACCAGCAGAGCACCCTGTGGAGCATGCTCAAAATGCTACCGCTCCCTGCTTCTAGAAGTTTCTCTTTGTGGGTAGGCAATCTGCCCAGCAACAGTAACCCACCCTCAGTAGGTCTCTTAAAGAGATAGCCTTTTTTAGGCATATGGGTTACATCTACACTTGTGAAGTTAAGTCAACTCTGTTAAGTCAACTTAACAGAGTGGCTACACTTGAAGTCGACTTAAGCTGACCTAGTTAAGTCAACTTAACAATAGACATAGCCATCCACACTGGCTTTAAGTCAACTTAATAAGGTCGACTTATCACTATTCCCCATCCACACTGGCTTTAGGTCAACTTAAGAAGTCAAGTTAAGGCTTAAGTCGCCCTTCAGAGGTGGTGTTATTAAGTCAACATAAGCTGTTATTAAGTCGACTTAAGGAAACGCTTAAGTCAACTTAATAAAAACCCAGTATGGAGGCGGCTTTTTGTAGGTCGACTTAAGAGTCTTTAAATTGACCTAAGTTGCCAGTGTAGACGCACTGTCAGTGAGGTATGTTTTATCAGCATTACATTCTCTCCAAGAAGTAGTAATAAGAAGGAAAGAAAGAGAGAAGGAAAAAAAAAAGGGGTTGGGGGATTTGGGGGTTGGGTTGGGGTTGTGCTCTGAAATGATACCTTTGCAATTAAAGTTCTCACATATTTGCATATTCTTGCACGTTTCTCTAGCACATGCATTTTTTTTGTTTGTTTTTAATTTTGCTCAAGGCATCAGGAAGCAATGCAAATAGTCATGTACACTATCCACTCAATATTATCCAGATCATGGCTTTACATGACAACATAGCAACATGAAAAGGAGTAAGCCTCTCCTTTTTGGTTTAAAGTCCATTCAGAATCTCAGCCCGGGAATATGGCACCATGCCTTTGAAATGTTACGCCAGGACTTAACAAAACTCAGGGACCAGATTGCCATGGCAACCAGGGTTTATATCCTGGCTTCAAGGTCTGCTGCAGAAATTTTGTGACGAAGTGCCCCCCGGCGACCAAAAATAAAACTGCTGGCACCTAACTGGGAGCCAATTTTGTTGAGCCCTGGGTTATGGATAAATGTGACACAGTGTAGTCTTATGTGAACAGATGAACAAAAACAGTTTGCTTTGTTTCCTATGCACAATATACATGGTTCCTTTTACTAACATCAAGCACTAAACATCTGAGAACTTCTCATATACCTTTTATGTTAGAGTTTAAAGTGATTCATTTTGCAAACAATGTACTTCTTTTTATCTCCTCTCTCTTGATCTCTGCCTGGTTCCCAGTTTCTCATTAACAAATCCAAACCACAGAGAAAATATCTTCTCTGCTTTAGAGGGTTACTGAAGAGAATAGCCACACAGGCCACAGAACTGTAGATAGTAAGAATGGGGATGGAGGGATGACCAGGGCCTCCAAGGGTACCCTCCTAGACTTACAAAAATCAGGGTGAGCCGCAAAACTGGGAACTAAATTCCCCAAACACTGATGGCTGGTACTTAAGCCACTCTCCCTATCAGTCACAAACAGGCTCCTGGTTCCCCACACTGGGTACTAAGAAATCTGCCCAAAACAGAAACAGTTCACTTTATTGCACTCCAGCTTCTCTGGCTCCCACCTAGCTGCATGATCCCTTAAATAAATAGGTTCTCCTGACCCCAAAGGGACAGCTACATCACACAGAACAATATAGGTTTGGATCTTACCCAAAATACCACACTGATAGCCAATCCTTTAGTAACTACACTAAAGGTTTAATATAAAATGAAAAGAAGCAAAATATGAGAGATGTTAAAGGGTCAAAGTTAATCACATACATAAAATGATTTAAAGTTCATGTAAAGCAGTTTGAAGGCTTGTTCCTCTGGAGTTTGCAGGCTTGTTCCTCTGGTAAACACCCAGCGCCTGGATGGGCCTCAGTCCTTTGTCCAGTTGCAGAGAAATAGTTCCAGAGATGGGTGTTGGCTGTAGACTGGGGACTTGAGACAAGATGGATTTGAGGCTGATGCCTTTTATCACCTCTGGCCTTCTCCATGCTGTGTGGAGTTTTTTCTAATCAAAATGGAATTGAGTCACATGTTCAAGTCCTAGCAGCTCAGCAGGTTTCTCCCTGGGCCCATTGTACCTGGAAGCTTCCTTAATGGACCGTTAAGGAAACAATGGCTGTAAACATCCAGTCTGGGGAGTTTCCCAGAATCACACAATTTGGCATATAGATACAGCTAACACATTCATATCTTCTAATACAGATATGATAGCTACACATAGACAATAAAATCATTTCTAGCAAGTTACAGCCTTCCTATTGATACCAAACATGAGATAGTTCCTATGGATTATAGCAATTATGAGATATTAATACAAAATCTTATCATAAATGGTTCCCGAAATCCAGATAGCATCACACAGGGTATTTGTTTATTTAGGAATTTCTAAACCAAAAATTGCTGTGATGTTTACTTGAGGGTTCTGTGAGACTCATGAGGGACAAGCACACGTTATCACTCTAGAATAAACATCTTACTCCAGGTCCTGCATATGTCTATGAAAAAATATATCCTTAGCATTAAATACTCAATGGATTTCGGGGAAAGCTAGGAATGGGAAAACCTGGAGAACTGGTTCAACTGGAATGTAATGATTCCAGATACTAGCAGCTGTTTTCTGAATGGGAACAAAGAATGATGACTGCAAAGAAGGATTTCCCAATCACATTGGGGTAGAGAGAGAGAATGGAAGACAATTCACCCCTGTGCAGTGACATTCATTGCTTTCTTGATGGGCAACATTGCAGATTTTTTTGCAGATTTGCAAAATTCAGATTCTATTGCAGATTCTAGGACAGAGTCTGCCAAAGCAGGGGAAATAGTAACCTTTTGGTTTTCTGGTTCCAATCAAATGTTGATTTTTATCATTTCTGTATGTTGAAGATTAAATAGACCCACGATATTCCTATTTTATTTTTTGTTGTACTGTATAGTGTGCATACCAGGATAGGTTCACAAAGAAAGGTAGGCTTGGCGACATCGAGTGATGTCACACTAAACTGTGAAGCACTTTAAAAAAAGGCACGGGAGTCAACAAAACATGATTTAGGCACTCAGGCATCCTATACAATGTAGGGAAGGAGAAAGATGCTTAAAAATGGGATTAACAAAAGCCACCGCACTATGCAACATCACGCTAGGACAAAGGTCTGCAAGCTGCAGCTCCGGAGCCACACACACGCGGCTCTTTGGCTGCCCTCTTGTGGCTCCTGGCTCTGAACCCCCCTGCCACCAGAGGACCCTGTGGGTGTCTGCGACAGTCTCCAGGCT
>ML685784.1:21891894-22070228 GCA_007922175.1 Pelusios castaneus
CCCTGCCACCAGAGGACCCTGTGGGTGTCTGCGACAGTCTCCAGGCTCCCCCCTGCCACCAGGGGATCCTTCAGGGGGCCAGGTCCTGGTTCTGAGATGCCCTCTCCCCTCACTAGGGGACCCTGTGGCAGGTGCCCCTCACCCCCCACTAGGAGGCTACCCACATTGCTGGTCTCAAAACACTTGGTTAGTGAAGGAATTTTTAAAAACGGTTCATCTTATCTTTTGAATTGCTGACCCCTGCACTAGTAGATGACAAGGAGAAGGTCATCTTGGCACCTAAGTGCAGGCTGGAGAGGGCTCTGGGCCTATAATTACACAGTAAATACAGCTGATTGGTTGTAGGTGGGAAGAGATCCAGATTCTGAGAGAAGACCTACAAATCGAGCTGTTCTGGTGGACCAGTGATGTTAATTCAAACAAAAATAATCAACATCAGTGATGCCATGAGATATCATTGGAGGGGGAGTTTAGAGGTTGGAGATCCAATACAGGGTTATTCAAAGGAGCAAATATGCTTGATTTTTGCTATTGGACAAGAAAAAGAAAAACTCCAACTGAAAACAGGTGTCTAGCAGGATCTGAGTGGTGGCATCTGGCCTTCTGGATTTGGCAGTGGGGAAAGATCAAGAAATGAGGAGGGAAACTGAGGTATGGTCTGCTTGCAGTGCTGGGACCAGCCAGCGTGGGGTGTTTGGTGACAGCAATCCTATTATGTATGCTCACTTTCAGCTCATTAGCAATGCTATTGCCTCAGCACTGCACAAATATCTATGTCCTTCCTCTCCACCCTTTCTGCCTTTGATTAATTCTGTTGTTCAGTTACAGCTCCTACACTAGTATCTTTCACTTCACAACTTCCATCTGATGCATCTGGAGGATAACTGATCAAGAAAATAATTTTCATATAATAGATTATGTCTTTTATACAAAGGCTGCTGCTCTGGTCTTTCTAAAATCCAGTGGCTTCTAATTGATTGCTTAAGTGGTAATTGCTCTCTTTATAGCGATTATATGTATGAGGTAGACGACTAACGTTGATTGTTATTAGTGACTGTGTGCTGAGTTCTTCCTGTTCATGACCTGAAGCTTTTAGATAATGAGATTTTTCCTCCTCAGGGTAATAGATGCTTTTATCTCCAGGCAGACACATTTGCATTGAAGCATTAGCTATATTTTTATTTTAAATATCACTTCTACTTCCTGTTTATCTAATAAACAATATTTGTTTAAAGTTGTTGTGGGTATTCTATTTGGGAAAGATTTACCCAGTGCAGTGGGTTGAAACAATGGTCTATGCACGTCTTGAGTTTTATTCTGATTGCTTAAGCACAATTTAAACAATGTGTTATCCTTGCTCTGGCACTTTGTGCAGGGATTAATTTTACCCATAGGATTTAGGTGGAGTGCAGTCCTTGTGTTGAATCTCTGCACAAGGGATGAATTTCTTGCTTTATGTGTTGGGGTGCTACAGCTTTTTCTTTTCTAACTGAATGCTCTGTCGCTGCCATGCCCCTTTGAGTGTTTGTGGATGTTTTTTGCTAGACATACATGTTTATTGAGCAGTTTTCTATAGCTATGATAAGCCTACATTCATTATAGCTTAGTTTTATTATTGACCATTATTGAAAGCATGTTTGATCACTAGTCCCTGTTGGAGAGAGTTGTTCATTTAACCGTTTTCGATTGCAGGATTGGGGTCATAGACAAGCGAACTCCTAAATCAAAAACATTCTCTGCAGTTCAGATTTTAAGCTGGGAGACTTTATTTAAAAATAAAAGACCCTGATTTGCCAAATAATTTAATTACATGTTTATGTGATGACCATTATCTTGGCTGATACCCACAATAGAATCAGTGATTGCCAGAGCAAATAACATGCTCATTTAACAGCGTGAGCTAAAAGACAAAGTATTATAGGTTTAACTTGCATACTAGCTGAATTGGTCATAGACAGGCCAGGTTACATATAGTGAACAGCTAGGTACACTCGTAATAGACAGAAAGAGCTGAAGCATTGAGCCTGGTGCCATTTATGGCCTAAATCAAAGGCAGTAAGCTAAAGTTAGGCCATGTATTAATGCAAATGCTTCCAAATGTATTGCTTTAGTATATGAACATGGCAAAGCTGTCTAGTGTATGAGGCACTGAATAGTTATGCAAATATATTTTACCTAGAACATATACATTTTAATTTGGAGCAAAATAAGATGGATTGACAAAATAATTTTAATTTTTTTTCCCCAAAATATTAAAAACAAAAAAAGTAAAAAATGTTATTAAACATGCAAGGTGGTATGTAAGTTGTTTCTTTCAGTTGATTCTTTTAGGCTATGTCTACACTTACCAAAGTTAGTTCAAATTGGGTAATTCAAACTAACTAATTTAAACTAATTTTAGTTACTTTGAATTAACTTAATTCGAACTAGCAAATTTTAGTTCGAATAAGTAAGTGCCATGCATGGCACTTGCATAGCTCGAATTAGTCAATTGCATTGAGCTCAATGTGCCGGTTAGTTTGAATTAAGCGCTTAGTTCGAACTAACATGGCCACATTGGGTTCGAATTAACCCTTACTTTGAAAAGTATAAGCGAATTTATTAGTTCGAATTAAGGAAGCCCTTAATTCGAACTAATGAAAGCCTAGTGTAGCCAAGGCTTAAATTAGTTCAAATTAAGCTTCCTTAATTCGAACTAACTTGCCAGTGTAGACATAGCCTTAGTTATTAAATGTCAGGGTACCTTGCTGTAACTTTTTTTTTTTTTTTTTTGGCTTATTGAGCAGCAAAAAGTTTTACTGGTTGCTGAGTTGGTTCATTGTAACTGCCATACACATGTTAATATACCTGTAAAATATATGGGCTGCTAGTACCGTGTTTTGTTAACAATAAACCTAACCAACTACCTTTGCCACCAGACCGAGTCTGTGATTTTTTGGGGGGTAGTACATGAGGTATGCTGGATGAGCTGTCTGCGCAGAGCTGGGATGGCACACTCACAAAAAAACCCTACCCACGCTCAAGCCAACTGGCAACACTATCAAATCCAATAACCACAGTGCATTAAGCACAGAAGTAGACCATGAGTGTAAAGTTAAGCATGTGTTTAGGTGATTCCCTGAGCAGAGATGGATTTATGGCTGTCACTAAATCAGTAAAGTCTTGATCTTGAATATTGAAGTTAATGAGAAGGTTGCCAAAGACATTATTGGGGGGGGAGGGTATGTCTAGAAATAGCTTATGTTTCATGTTTAGGTAACCACTTGATGCATCGGGCTTTTTAATAATAAAAAAAATAGATGTCTGGATGTGAAATGAAAATGCTTATGGTGATGGAGACATCATGCACATTTTTCACAGGCTATGATGGGTATGAAAGAGTAACTCAAAGCCGCCCAGGTGTCTCATTCACTATTATAATCTTCATGTTGCACAATTTACAAAGCTTACACCTTGGCTGGCAAACATTTTTAGCAAGTGTAGACATAGCCAAGGATTTTAGTGGTGGGAATAGACCTTTCACTCAGCATTAACCATGCAAATAACAGTCTTTGAAAATAAGTCCATAATCTAATTAAGTATGTGCTCTATTGGATTGCACTCTGCGCCATCCCAGGCAAATTTATGCCATTTGGAAACCTGATTTATATTTGCTGAGTTGGGCCACTGGAGTAGCATAAGTCAAATAGAGTAGAATCCCTAATAGAAGAGAATTAGGTGGTATTTCATATACAAGGTATCATAAAGTGCTTTGCCAGAATGATTTAGTAAGTGATCATGAAAAAAAAGCATTTTGGTAAATGTGGCAGCCTTAAGCACATAGCAGTAAATCATACTTATAGTCGTCTTAGCCAGTGGAGACTGTTTAACAGAGAGAAATAATTATGGGCAGATCTATGCAATGCCATGTAGATTATCAAGGGACTTGTACATTAGTACTAACGGTAAACCTGAGCCAGTAATTTGGAGGTGCTTGGATCTGAATTTGGTTTTGGATTTTCAGGGTCCAGATATTGCAAAGGTGGCTTTATCAAAAATGCCTAAAACAGATTTTTCAAGCATACCTTTGAGGTTTGCAGAGATCAAAACACGTCTGTATACACCAACACATTTTTGTAGACGCTTAGATAGGGATTTTCATCATTTGCATATGTTTTTTGGATAAGTATGAGCAAAATTAGAAGGATTTTTAAATACTACATGTAGTACTAGAGAACAATATGCGGCTTCTTCTTCTACCTTTTTAGGACAAACAAAACACGTGTCTTTGGCTTGGTTGAAACTCACATCCCAATGCATTTTCACCAAAATCTTCCCTCAGGCTTGCAAACCTTTTTGTAAACTTTGGCCAAATTCTGAGCAACCATGGGATTATTTTTGGTTTTGCTCAGAAATTATCAAGAACTTGGTGGTTTTGCAGGATTCTTTTCTGAAAACAGTGGATCTTCATCTTGAGTTTGGGAGTTGATTCAAATCTAACATTTACAGTTAAACATGGGTGATTTTGAATTCAGAGGAACTGAATCTGAGAAGAGATTGGTATGTATCACTGTAAAGAGAAACCCTTACGTTCCACTGTTCTTCTCCTCACCTCATATAGGGCCTGATCAAAACCCACTCAACTTAGAAATCTCCCCATTGATCTCAAATAATTGGTTTTCAGTCAGGACAGAAACTGACGGTATAGATGAGTTTTGTCCTTCCATGTGCTGCTTTCTGAAAGATGAAGCAGTGGTGATTTAAAAAAAAAAAAAAAAATCAGAAACTTGCTGATTGGTTTAATTAAAGATGAATGCAATCTCAGAAACATCTCTAAACTATGGATGTGTTTGCTTATTAGCTTGTTCCCATACGCTGTCTTATAAAATGGGCTGATTTCAGCGTTCTGATCAGAGCATCTTTGAACTCTGATTCTACAACCACATTTTGCAGCTGTGGCCCTTCCATAATTAAGACCAGACAAGATAAATCATGGAATTTTTGGTTCTCTGGTGATTTTGGAAAGTCATGAATGAACTATTTTGGCTCACATTGAAAAAGAAAAAAAAATTCTTGAATCAAAAGGTTTTTAAAAAAACATTTTGAGTCAGCTAAAACATTCCATTTAGATTTCAACTATTTAAAAGCACTTAAAAAAATTAAAGGGAAGTTTGAAACAGTTATTTCAAGATAAAAAATTGAAATATTTTCATTAAAAATATTGAAACGAAACATTTAATTTCCCCTCCTTATTTGGGTGGAGGAGGGGCCAGGGTTATTTTGTTTTGTTTTGTTTTCAAAATGAACAATTTGGGAAAATCAACACAAATTAGCAAACCATTTCAAGAACAAGTTGCATTTTGTTGCCAAAAACAAACAAACAAAACAAAACAAAACAAAAACCCAAGAGCATGAAGTGGGTTGGAGGGAACAGCAAATCAGCAAAGGGCAGAGAACATCCAGTCAAGACTATGGGGAACAGCATCTGAGTTACACACAATCAGTGATGTATTTTATCTTCATGACAGCCCTGTACGGTAGGGAATGACTGTCACCATTTTACAGGAGTGGGAACCGAGCCACAGAGTAGATTAAGTGACATATTCAAGGTTACACAGAAAGTCTGTGACTGAATGAAGAATTGAAGACCGGTAGTGTAAGTCCCAGGCTGCTGTCTATCCACACAAGATTCCTTCCTCCCTGTACTAAGGGAATATGTAATAGTTCATATGAGTTAAAACAAACAAACAAACAAACAAACAAATATATATATATATATATATATATATATATAAAGGAAGAAAGTGTCAGTAAATATTTATACAAGTTAATGCCTTTAAATATTAAATTACTATGTGCATAAAACAAGCACCATGGAACCCCAGTGTTTACAGAGATTCTGTAATGAAAGATTACAGAGATTTGTTAAAGAAGACATTTTACATCATAACACCTTGTAAATTTCCACATCCTGATTGGCCATTAAATAACAATAATGTAGCAGAAGCACGGTAGCCAGTTACATTCAGAGATGGAAACACAGTTGCAGCACTTAATCACATACAGGGGAAATCTTATCTAATAGCTGTAGATTTCAAATGGACAACAGGAGCATTTGAAAATTTGGCTCAAGTCAGGAAACACAGTGTTGGAAATCTGTTCCTGTTACATATCTAGAGAACATTTAGTTATTTTGATTTTATTATGAACTTCTTCTTTGAGATACACTTTTGAAATGTGGCATGTGTGCACACACACACAAAGCTAACTTCCCTGATAACCATTCTCCAATATCACGAGGTTGTGATGAGGAGAAGGGATAAAAAATGTTCTTAAATGCCAATGATAGGACAAGAAGCAATGGGCAGCAGGTTTAGGTTGGACATTAGGAAAAAAATCTTAACTGTCAGGGGCTATGTCTACACTTGTAAAGTTAAGTCGACTCTGTTAACTCGACTTTAAGTCAACTTAAAGTCGACCTTGTTAAGTCGACTTAACAGAGTGGATACACTTTAAGTCGACTTAAGATGACCTTGTTAAGTCGACTTAACAGTAGACATAGCGGTCCACACTGGGTTTAAGTCGACTTAAGAAGTCAACTTAAGGCTTAAATCGACCTTCAGAGGCGGTGTTATTAAGTCGACTTAAGCCGTTATTAAGTCGACTTAAGGAAGCGCTTAAGTCAATTTATAAAAGCCCAGTGTGGACATGGATTTGTGTAGGTCGACTTAAGCATTCGTAGGTTGACCTAAATTGCCAGTGTAGATGCAGCCAGGGTGATTAACCACTAGAATAAGTTGCCTAGGTAGGTTATGGAATCTCCATCATTGGAATTTTTTAAGAGCAGGTTAGACAAGAACCTGTCAGGGATGATTTAAGAGGGTGCTTGGTCCTACCATGAAAGGAGAGGACTGGACTCAATGACCTCTTATGATCCCCTCCAGTTTCTATGATTCTATGATCACCACATGCACTGTGTGCTCCCGTCACTGCTGCTCTGAATACAGACATCTGCAAAGGAAACAATGCTCAGAGGTATGAGAACCTTGTCAAATGCCTCAGGGTGGGGAGAATCCTCCCCCACACCAAGGGATTAATTTGAATAACTGTACTAATCAGTCACTAATGAATAATATATGTTTGTTGGTTGGTTTATCTGTCCCATTGGCAGGAAGTTAAAAAAAAATCATATCTATAAGATAAATAAGATAATGAGTGTTCCTTGTGGTCTGCAAGTGATAAACACATAGCACTTTTTATCAGTAGATCTCTCAAAGCACTTTGGTCTATCTCCCCATTGTACATATGGGAAACTGAGGCAAAGGGAAGAGAAGTGGCTTACCAAATATTTCCCAGGAAGCCACTGGATAAGCCAGGAATAGAACCCAGTTTAGTGCTCTGTCCACTAAGGGCTTGTCAAAACATGGTGTTATTCAGGAAGTCCTGGCTAACTCCATGAGAAGGTAGGACATAGGGGAAACATCTGATCACTCTGTGATGCTAACAGAGCAGCTGCCAAGTCAAGGCAAGGTGCGTAGGCCTCATTGAATGCTTACAAATACAAATCTAGAAACGATCATGACTCACTCACGTGTTAGCATTACAAAAACATTAGCTTTATAACCATGTGTTTAGTGTTTGAATTTTTGTAGGCTGCTGCAAGCATTAATTCTACTGAGGTCTTGTGTACACTAAAAAGTGTTGTCGATGCAAGTTCCAGCAAAGATGAAAAAGCGCTGTAATTACAGAGCTTGTGCCATTCCACACAGACCTCATTGTGTTACCAATGCACGAGCACAGTTTCTCCTCTAGCATCAAGAGTGGGAGCAGTGTACTACGGGCAGGTATTCCACTATGCAACTCACCACTTAGTGCCTCTCGGAGTTGTGGGAAAGCAGAGAGGAGTACAGTGCATCATGGGTGTCGGCTCAATGTCCCACAATGCAGTGATTTTTCATCTCATCATTCCATGGGTTTCTGATTGCATTTCATGGCATTTTCCAATGGCCCCAATTTCCTGAGAGCCCATCATCACTATCTGAAAGGATGGATCTGGCACTGCTCTCCCCTGTTGTAGTCGGTGGTTTGAACATGTTGCAGCTGGCCTCACAGTATATCATGAGCTCCCAATCAGAATGGGAACCCAAGGTGCTGGACCTGCTGTGCACCATTCAAACCAACGCCAGATTACATTTAGCATTTTCAAAACATCTGTGTCTGATGCATCACCACTTTTGGGCATGTGAGACAAGCAGTGCATGGTGGGATCACATGGTTATGCTGGTCTGGGGTGATGAGCAGTGGATGCAGAACTTTCAGATGCATAAAGTCACCTTCATGGAACTCTTTGAGGAGCTTGCCCCTACCTTGTGGCACAAGGAGACAGAATGAGAGCTGCCTTCTCAGTGGAGAAGAACATGGCGATCATTGTGTAGAAACTCCTTACAATTACTGGTCAGACACTAATCAGTTTTGTGTTTGGAAGTCTACCTTTAATTGCATTGTGCTACAAAGGACTGTGAGTCTTGGATATTTATAAAATAATGTATGGCTTTGCAATAATGATTTGCTTTCCCTAACCTGTGTGTGTGTGTGGGGGGGGGCGGTGATAGATAGAAATCCCAATTTCCCCCAGACCATCTTGCAACTGAGCACATCAATAGAAAGAGGTGCTTCTCTATGGTACTACAGGTGATTGTGGATCACTATGGGATCACCATCACTGACATTAAAAGTGTCACGGGACTCCTTGGTTGTTTTGTATCACTGACATCAGTGTGGGTTGGTCAGGGAAGCTACATGATGTGCACATCCTTAAGAACACTGAGCTGTGCAGAAAGCTGCAAGCAGGGACTTTCTTTCCAGACCAAGAGATTCCAGTAAGGGATGCTAAAATGCCCATAAGGATCCTGAAAGAAGCAGCTTATCCTTTACTGACATGGCTCATGAAGCCTTATACAGGCAACCTGGTTATCAGCAAGGAACGCTTCAATAACAGGCTGTGCAGGTGCCAAATGATCGCTGAATGGGCGTTTGGCAGATTTAAAGCTCATTGGTGGTGCCTTAATGAAACTGACCTAAATGGCTAGATCTTAATGAGGAAAATATTCCTATGATTATAGCCACCTGCTGTGTGCTCAATAATAGTTGTGAAGCCAAGGGTGAAAATTTCCCCCGTGGGTTGAGCACAGAGTCGGAGTCAAATATGAACAACCGGATGCCAGGGCTATTACAGAGGGACAACAAGGGGCTATTCCAATCAGGGAGGATTTAAGGAACTGTGCTGTCCATGAGCACCAATAAGGTGTCTTCATAAACAGCACGGTACAATGAAAGCAAAACTGGACTGCAGGAGAGAAAGAAGTAAGGGGCAGTGTGAGCTCTGGCAACTGGGAGTAAGTCTAGCTATTATCCTGGTAGTTGTCTGAAGGGATGGAGTGAAAGGGATGCTAAGATGGGCCTGGAAGCTGGTAGGAATGTGTGGATGGAGTTTGGGAAGGTCACGGATAGCAGTTCTGTATTGGCTGCATGGTGGTGGGGTGGGCAAGCTTGCATAAAATCAGTCTTCAGTGTTAAGTGAGGCTTGTGATTCTCCTATTTAAACCATAAAGACGTGCATTAGCCTTTTTGGCCACACTACAAGCATATGTTCAACTGATAATCCAACAAAACCCTCAACTCTTTTTCAGAGTCACTGCTTCCCAAGATAGTCCCCAACCCTATAAATATAGCCTTTATTCTTTCTTGCCAGATGGATTCAGTTACATTTAGTTGTACTAAAACACAACGTGTTTGGTTGCATCCATTTTGCCAGGTGATCTCGATCGTTCTGTGTCAGTGACCTCTCCTCTTCATTATTTATCACTCTCTTCAGTTTCGGTACCATCTGCAAACTTGATCACTGATTTTCTTTTAACCTGCTAATTGATAAAAATGTTAAATAGCCCAGGGCCCAGTACCAATCCTGTCTGTAAATCCATGTTGATCAGCATTAATTATATAACCCTCCTTTAATTCTTTATTCCCAGCACCATCAAACTGATAAGCTTATAATTACCCAGGTCATCCTATTTACCCTTTTAAAATATGAGCTACAAATTAACTTTTTTTCCAGTCTTCTGTAAATTCCCCAGTGTTCCTAGAGTTATTGTAAAATTAACATTAATGGTCCCGTGCTCTCTTTGGCCAGTTCTTTTAAAACTCTCATAAGCAAGTTATCTGGATTTGCTGTTTTTAAAATGTCTCACTTTAGTCATTATTTTTTTGCATTCCCCTGACATATTAATGGAATGGAAATTGTTATAATCTGATATGACTATATCATGCTTATTTTTCAAATACAGATGAGAAGTATTTATGTCTCTTCTGTATTATATATTAATAATTCTATCATTTCTATCTAGTAATGGGTCAATATCATTGCCAGGTTTTGTTTTGTTTTTTGTTACTAATATACCTGAAAAACTCCATTTAATTATTCTTTACTCTACGGACTAGGGTTGTTTCCTTATCTCCTTTTGCTTCCCTTATCAATTTTCTACAATTGCTAGTTTCTGATTTATATTTATTACTATGAAATTCAACTTCTTCTGTTTGTTTATATTTATTATTACAATTGTTTCCATTGCCCCCTAAACTGGGCCACTTTTTAAAACCAATATGGCTTTCTTCTTCAATTGTGGCTTTTTATGAATCTAGTAAAATGTTGCATTTTTCAAAACAAAGTTCTTCCACCCAACTGATTTGGCTCATAATTGATTTCAGCTCTGTGAAATTGGTCTTCTTACAACGCTGAGTCTATCTATTATTGCTCTGGACTTTATTCTGCTTGCACATTGTAAATATGATCAAGTGATTATTATTTGGACTTAAGTTACCATTATTTTAAATTCTGTCATAAGTTTTTCTTTATCTATTGAGATGAGATCTAGTATAGAATTTCCCCATGTTGGACGTAACACTTTTTATTATGAAACGGTCATCCTTCCCCACCCCCACCAAATTACCTGTAACTCAGAAATGGCTAAGTCCACATTTTACAAAGAGTGCCACTCTCTTTCCCATTTTGCCTACTTGATCCTTCTTTAATAGATAATAATAATTGATCTTAATATTTCAGTCATGTGAATCATTCAATCAGGTTTCTGAAATATTATGTAGCTAGAGGTTATGCTCATAAATCACCAATTCTGATTCATTATGTTTGTTACCTAGGCTCCTAGCTTAGGTGTACAGGCAATTAAAAACATTCTTCTCTTTGTGTCCCATTAGTTGGTTGATTAATTTTGTTCTGAACTTCTTGGTTTTTTGTTTGTTTGGGTTTTTTTGCTTATCACTCATATTGTCCCTCTTTTTATCCTCCCTTTTTAAATATAAATTTTAATGACCCCCCTACTATTTCTTTTATCCAGCTCTATCCCTGAGGAGATTGGATGCTTCCCCTTCAGTAGAAGGGGAACCAAACTATATGGCCCCCTTTTCCCATAGACGGTGGACTACTGCTCCAAGCACAGACTCCCACTGATTTCAATAGAGTTTGACTAAGACACCCAGTTAACATAGGCCTTCTAGTATTCACTGCTGAATAAAGGTCTTATTCTGCATGCTCCTTCCTTACTTTCCAGCCTCTTTCAGTTGCTGCTACATCCTGGACATAGAATAGGAGGGAAACTTAGCACTGAACTAGGTAGTGGTGCTCCAACTTCTACAAATGAGAGGGAAACACCCCACCACAAATCTGTTCCTGATGCCACTGGTCCTATAGATGGCAGGGTGGGTAGGGACACACACGAACACAGTCTATTCATTGATCTTAATCTAATGTTGGATTCAAGTCCAGCCACCATCTTGGTGTTTGAATCCCTACTTGAGAGCAATGTTTGTACTTCTTGTTGCTCAGAGCTCTGTCTTTAGGCACAATCTATTCCAAAGTAGCATGCTACAGAGATTTCAAACTTTCCTTTTATTCCTTGTGTTAAAATCGCCTCTCAGTGCAAATTAGACCAGTGATATCCCAAAAGGAAAAACCTCAGATTGTCTTGTGTGAGGAAGTGAGTGAAAATACATGTTAGCACATGATATTGTAATGTAAATGCAAAAAAAAACCAACAAAAAAAACCCATTTCCAGCCATTTTTCAGTAGTGGGACCACCTGATCAGAACCAAACACACAGTCTGGTCTCTTTTGATTCAAAGAGATTGTAATGTAGCACTCAGATTTAATAACAGTGTTCAGATCCTAAATGGAATGGCAAACGGGGGAGGTTCTGGAGTATTGGAAAAAGTCAAATATAGTACCTATCTTCAAGAAAGGGAAAAAGAAGGATCCAGAGAACTACACACCAGTTAGCCTCACCTCAATCCCTGGAGAAATCATGGTGCAGGTCCTCAAAGAATCCATCCTGAAACACTTGAAGGAAAATAGAGTGATTAGGAAGAGTCAGCATGGATTCACCAAGAGTAAATCATGCCTGACCAACCTGATTGCCTTCTATGATGAGCTGACTGGATTTGTGGATAAGGGAAGAGACTTCGATGTGATATATCTTGACTTTAGTAGGGCTTTTGATATGGTTTCCCACAGCATTCTTATCGGCAAGTTAAGGAAGTATGGGTTGGAAGAGTGGACCGTAAGGTGGATAGAAAACTGGCTAGATCATCGGGCTCAGTGGGTAGGAATCAATGGCTCGATGTCTAGTTGGCAATCAGTAATGAGTGGAGTTCCCCAGGGGTCAGTCCTGGGGCTGGTTCTGTTCAACATCTTCATTAGTGATCCTGATGATGGGATATATTGCACGCTCAGTAAGTTCCTAGATGACACCAAGCTAGGGGGAATGGTAGACACGCTGGAGGGCAGGGACAGGATTCAGGGAGACCTAGACAAATTGGAGCATTGGGCCAAAAGAAATCTCATGAGGTTCAACAAGGACAAGTGCAAAGTCCTGCACCTAGGACGAAAAAATCCCATGTACCGCTACAGACTGGCAACCGATCGGCTAAGTAGCAGCACTGTAGAAAAGGACCTGGGGGTTATGGTGGACCAGAAACTGGATATCAGTCAACAGTGTGCTCTGGTTGCCAAAAAGGTCAATGGCATATTGGCTTGCATCTGTAGGAGCGTTGCCTGCAGATCGAAGGATGTGATTATTCCCCTCTATTTGGCACTGGTGAAGCCGCATCTGGAATACCGTGTCCAGTTTTGGGCTCCCCACTACAGAAAGGTTGTGGACAAATTAGAAAGAGTCCAGCGGAAGGCAATGAAAATTATTAGGGGACTGGAGCACATGATGTATGAAGAAAGAATGAAGGAACTAGGCTTATTTAGTCTGCAGAAGAGAAGACTGAAGGGGGATTTGATAGCAACCTTCAACTACTTGAAGGGGTGCTCCAAAGAGGAGGGAGCTAAGCTGTTCTGAGTAGTAACAGAGGACAGAACAAGCAATGATTTCAAATTACACGTGGGGAGGTTGAGGTTGGATATTAGTAAAATCTTGGAGGGTAGTGAAGCATTGGAATGGGTTACCTAGGGAGGTGGTGGAATCTCCATCTTTGGAGATATTTAAGGTTTGGTTAGACAATACCCTGGTTGGGATGATTTAGTGGGAATGGTCCTGCTTTTAGCAGGGGGTTGGACTAGATGACCTCATAAGTTCCCTTCCAATCTTATGTTTCTATGGCTATGCCTACACTTGGCCAAATAAGTCAACTTACCATGTCCACACTCAAAAATTAACTCTACTTAAAGGGGACCCGGCCAAATCGACTTAGAGCATCCACACTGGACACCTAAGTCAACTTGTAAGGACTAGGTGGACCTGGGACTGGTCCATGGTGGCAGGGGGGGAACCCCTTGCCAAGTGCCAGGGGGCTCAGCATTTGCCCGATTGTACCTGGGTCCAATAGGGGCTGAGCAGGACAGGGACACTGGCAGGGCATAGGAACAAGGTGGGGGCTGTGCCAGCCACCCCTGGCCAAGGAGGACAGTGGGGGGAGCCCTGAAGCCTTTTAAGTCGACTTAAAGTCAATTTAGGGTTAATCTGCATCTACACTGGCTAAGTCAACTTAATAAATTTGATTTAGCCAGTCAAGTCGACTTTAAATGAGGTTTTATAAAGTTGACTTTAATTTTCCTTAAGTCGACTTAAGCTGCTGCTTAAATCGACTTAAGGAAATTGTAGTATAGACACAGATTAAATTAAGTCGACTTAAGCAAGTTTAAATCAACTTAATTTGTAAGTGTAGACGCACCCTATGATTCTATGAAAAAAGAACTATTTCCTTTATTATCAGTTTTGGTGAGGCAGACCAGAATGTGGTTTTGACTGCATCTGCTCAAGGCCTTCAGGGGGGATAAGAATTCCCCTGACTCCTACATACACAGGGGTACTAGTGGCTGTGTTCCTACCAGTCCCCGCCCCCCCTCTTCTCCCCCACCCCAAAGGGCAAGAGGGTAGAGAGTGGTGGGACATGAGCAGAGTATTGACTCTATCTCTCAGCAGGACAGCTGAGATGTCGGAATTTACTCTTTTGTATCTGTGCCGCTGGCATAAAGTGGACACAAGATCTATATGAAACACAATATTTCCTCAGCCTTCTGTATTAATGCTGCTTACACACTCCCGGTTGATGACAGCTGCACCCAAAGACAGTCTAGCTATTAACCTGTGTGTCTGTTCGTTGGTAAGGAAGGTTCTGTATTCAGTTTCCCATTCTCCTTCACATCCTAGTGTGCCTTGAAAATCCCTTATAGCTCAGAAGCTCTTCACTGACTTTTCACTCCTTGAGGAATTGGGGAAAAAATAATGGCATTGTTTATTCACATTATTTGTTGATTTTTTATATTTGTATTTTTATATATTGTTTGGGTTTCATATATTTTCTTCACTCCTCATTCCATTTATCAGTCTGATTCCATTTCCCTTATCACCTCCTTTCATTCTCTTAATGTCATTCCATGGACTTCCACCTGCTATTGCATCCTTGACTTTTGGTATTTCACACCTGTCTCTTCATATCACCGATTACTTTGTGCATTTTCTTGTTCTTCCACATTGACATTTTTCTGCTCCTAAGGTATCTATTGCTAGATGGACAAATAACCCTCAGGGATGAAGCAATCTCTCTTCAAATGCTGAACATTTCTCTTGTGTTCTCCTTCTCACTGCTTTGCCACACTGAATATGACCTAGCACTTGTCTTGTATGGTACTCTGAAGATGCTGAGATGCTGAGGGCGAGGTTCACAATGGGGTCCTAAACTTAATGTGACAATGCTTAACTTTTAGTCACCCCCTGCCTAATAGATATATAAATATACTTGCAGTGTATTAGATAGACTGATATGAAACTATCTGTGACATCACTTACAATGTGTCCCTCTTCCACAAACATTGGGCTTTGATTGGCAGCAAACTGTCCTACTGCTCAAAGTATTCCAAAAAAGAACTTTGGGGCCAGTGACTCACAGGTTCTGCTCTAATAGAAGTGGCCCTTCCACAATTCTCTGCAATTTATTTATTGTGAACTTTTAAGTTCCACGGTCTTTGGACTGACGGAGATTGTGGTCTTACGAAGTTGGGTTCCAGCTTTTAAAGTGGACTCAATGTCCTTTGACTGGAGAAGAACGAGGGGCACAAAATTGTCAGGATCAAACCATCTGCCATCCTAAGTTCCAGTTGGCAGAGTGATGTGAAGGTCAGTGCTGCATCTATAATGCAGAAGGAGTCATTTACAGTCAGGTGTTAAGAAGTGTTTGACAGGCTGCCAAGCCGGGCCTGTGTCAGCTGGAAAGGAGGTCATGTTAACGTGATAAGTAGCTTGAGTGCCTGCCTAGGAGATAATGCGCAAGGTCCTCAGTGGATGCCAGTCTGCACAGCTCCATTGACTTCAGCGCAGTTATGTTGATTTGGGGTCATTCAGGCAATAGTGTCCTTTGAAGATAAGGTGGAGCTGCACCAGCCCATTGGCTGTTCAGAGTAATGGAGACAAAATTCCAACCAAAGTTTGGATTAAGCAGCCATGGGGTCGCCACCGCCATGGGTCCCACCCGCCTGGGGCCCCAGTCCCGCATCAGGGTGGCCTGTGGGTGGGCTGTCATTTGGGGGGGCTGAGGTGAGCCGGTGCTCCCATCCTGTCCCCCCTCCAGCCAGTCTGGAAGTCCGTGCTGGAAGTTTCACCATGCACCAGCTGGCCCCACGGCCGGAGTGGAGCAACCAAGTATTGGCCTAACCCACCCTGCCCCTGGGGGTGGACCAGCCAGCACAGGGGCTAGGTAGGAGTACCCAGAGCCCAGCCTCTGGCCCCAGGACCCTGCCACCCCCAGTGCCAGCAGGTCAGGGGCCCAATCAGCACCCCCACCGCCAAGCAAGCCCCACCACCGCTTCCGTGGTGAGCTGATGGTGGGGGCTGGATCTTGCAGGGGCTTTTGGGGCAGGAGCCTGCCCCCCCTTTAGGCCAGGGCCTGGATCTTCAGCCCCAATAGCCCCTGCATTAATCTGGCCCTGAGGAGCTGTCCCGTGTAGGCAGCCAGAGAACAAGTATCTATGCAGATCTGAGGATGAAAGAACAACTGGAGATGGCCTGATGGCCTATAGTGGTGGGGAGGGTTGGGGGAGAGGGCGGCGAGGGAGTGGGGATCCAGGCTCTGGGAACCAAAGAACTGTGAGAAGGAAACAGAAATGAGACATGATTCCTGGCAGAGCAAAGTGAGCAAGTAGGGGTGGGGGTTTATAAGGAATAAAGACAGAAATGTAATAAGGGAAAGGATTGTTCAGGGCTTTGAAGGCAGGGACACTTGAGCCTGCAAGGGAAGATGGAAGTATACCAGCAGATGGATTCTAATAGGTGAACAAGATGTCAATTGTTTGTGGGATCAGGGTCCTGACTGTCAGATCTCTGTGGTCAGCCCCATGGCTTCTCACGACCCTCTGTCTGCAAAATGCCTGGAACATTTGGAGCACAAATGAAATAATACATGAGGATGATTGATTCTTGTTCATTGAATCCAATGTAAGCTGAAATAATTTCTGGGCTTGCACCTCAGTTTCTGAGCATGACAATGAATGGCTAATATTCAGCAGATTTAGAAGAGTTTCGTGGTATACACTGGTAAAAATACATATGTGTGGGTCGAAAAAAGAGCAGAGGGTACAATGGAAGAATCCTTGTATTCAGAAAGCCCTTGTAAATGTGGCCTTGAAAGACCATCACAGCATCTCATCCTCCATGTTATCACAGTCTTATTGCTTTGATCTTTAAAGCATTACTATGTGTCATTTTTATTGCTATGATTTCCTATGAAATAATGGCTTGTGGCTACTGTGAACAAGTGAGTCTCAGCATGTAAAATTGCAGGCTGAGGGGAACAAACTATGTGATACTGCTGAACAAGAAAAGATGAGCCAAGTCCTTGGGGCCAGGGCCTAAAGATTGAAGTGGTGTATGTAGGGAGGCCGGACGTGTCTCTGGATCTGGAACCTCATAGGACTCCATTGATTCACACCCAGAGTACGCGAGAAGCTTCCTACCTTGCTACACTCTTTCTTAGTGATCTGGCTGAGGTCTGGCTTGCTTCACCTGACAGCAGCACAGAGAACATTAGTGAGCAGGTGACATCGAGGCCCCTATCATCCTTTATTCAGGAACAGGAAGCAGCAAGAGCTGAGGAGACATCTCCCAGGAAAGCAGGTGAGATATACTGCTGTGAGGGCTGGTGTGAGAGCCAAGGCCAGATTGGCCAGTGGTTTTGTGGTGAGTTTACTAGGGAAGAGGAACAGGGGGTGGATCGGGGACAGAGGAGCATATCAGATATCCTATCTGCACATACTTTGTGAGAAAGGCCTTGCTTCCCCACTGACAAAGTTTGATCTGACTGCTGACTTGTGTTCAGTTTCTTGCCAGACGCCGCAGCACTCAGAGGTGCCTTAAATGCTGAAAGCTTTTGAAGTGACCCTTCCAAGCTCCCAAAACCAAGGACTTACCTGAATATGCAGCACCTCTTACAAAAATGATATAGCCGGCCGACTGAGGCACTATGAACTTGTATCAAAATAAGCCTCTTTAGGAAAGGATTAATTATATTCTATTCTACTACAGTAGGAGAATAACAGAGTGCTGCACCTCTATCGACACTGAGGAGAGACAGCTGTAAGAGAATGTAGGAACTGGCTCCAAAGGGGTAGCCTATTAGTCTATTGCAGAGAAACAAACGGAGTCCTGTGACCCTTTTTGGCTATGTCTACACTGGCAATTTAAGTTGATTTAAGAAGGCTTAAATCAACTTAAATTAAGCCACGTCCACACTAGCCTTTCATTAAGTTGATTTAAGAAAATCCTTAAGTCAATTTAATGAAAGCTGAAGTCAACTTTATAACTACCACTCATTAGGTTGACTTAAACCTCCTTAGGTCAACCTAACCCTTCCTTTGGTCGACCTAAGCCCAGTGTGGACACATAAGTCCACTTTGTTAAGTTGACCTAAGGGCAGTTAGGTCGACTTAACAAAGTGGACTAAGTCGACTTAAAGTGTTGCCACTTGTTAAGTCGACTTTAATAAGGTCAATTTTAAATCAACTTAAAGTCGACCTTATTAAAGTCGACGTAACAAAAGTCGACTTAATTTTTCTAGTGTAGGCATAGCCTTAAAGACTAACAGATTTATTTATCGCATGAGCTTTCGTGGGAGAAAATCCCACTTTGTCAGATGCATTGAAGATGGGAAACTTACAAAATGGGAGGAAATTAAATGCAGGGAAATATATGACATAGGATTAGGTCAGGCTGCAACAGCAAATCAAAATAGATGTTAGGATTCAAACACCATGAAATGACTGACGCTGTTCATGCCACTATAAAAATAGAAATGTAAGAAAGAAAAATGTGAATGACTGGCACATTATAATTCAAATTATGCCCAGCGGGCGATGAAAAAAAACACCCTGATTGACTGCTATGCATTAGCGGGGCTGCAGGTCTTACTCCCATTTAGAGGGAAGGGGGTGTTATCGCACCTGCAACGTATCATTCAAATCAGAAATTAGTGGCAGTTCACTCAAGTTTGTAAATAGAGCTGGTAAAAAATATTCCTAGGAAACATTTACCGCCGACCCCACTGGAAAATGCTGAGTCATTGAAAGCTAGGCATTTTATGCAGATGTGTTGATCGGGAAGGAAAATGGGGGAAATTTTTTTTTTGGTAAAAACCAAGGTCTATTTTTTGTAATGGAACATTTTGATGGTCTGTTGGAAATAACTTTGACTCTTATTTATTTTTTTAAATATTTTTATAAAGCTGAAAAATAAAAAATGGAAAAAAAAAAATTTTTTTTTGCTGTTTTTAAAAAACAATTCAGTCAACCCTCCCCTTCCAATTTCTTTTTTCAGAATTTTGTTTTGCAGGAAATTCCTGTTAGATGGTATTTTTCTGTTCCATTTTGGAACAGTAAAGAACTTCATAATTGAAGAATTCTCTGTGAAATGAAAAATCTAGTTCTCACTTAGCTTTATTTATGACTCCTTAAAGTTCACTCTCCAAAAAATTCATGCATTCAAGCTATACTACGGCAAAAATTTGAAAAAAAGAAAATAATTTATTGCTTATATATTTGAATAAATTCTCTGGACCATGAGTAGCAGATTAGATTATCATAATGGTCCCTTCTGGCTTTAAAAATCCATTAATCTATGATTAGCCATCAAAAATGAACTTCAAATTGAATGTTCAATTGTGTTATTTGCAGTTTTGGCTATATTGGTTAGTCACCGACATTATCCAATTAGAGTACAGAGACAATAGCATACAAGCAAGCTACTTTTGTAACCCACGAGCACAACACGAATTTCAAGTGTGAATACTCACAATAAACTTTTCATGATCTATTATATAACAATCATTCTGTGAACATTATTCAATAACAAATACACTTAGTGATTTTACACCCTCTCACAAATAACTCATTAAGGGAGAGGAAATTCTAGGAATACATGATTTGTTGCAAATTATGTACTTAGATCAATTCCCAGTGCAATTCTTGATTTTAGTGCATATTTGCCTGAAGGTAGCTTTTGTAACTTATCTGCCACACTGGATTTGCCAGAAATATCACAGTAATGCCATTGACACCATAGAGTTGTTTTAGTTTATAAACATGTGCTACCTTAGTATTTGTGGGAAGCATTTGCCATTCAGGCTGCTAATTCAAAGACTGTATTTTTCCCTTTTGGTTTAAGGATGATCTACATTGTGATAAATCCCCAGGACTTCAGGTTTTGGATGTCCAACTTGACACATCTTATTTAAACACTTAGCATTAAGGTTTCAGGTCTGTTAATATTGGTCAGAGTAATTCCATTGACTTTAGAGGAGTTACTCTGTGTTTACATTGATGTGAGATCAGAATTTGACCCCCAACCCCAGAACTGTTTATTCATCATCTCAGCCAGAAAGGACTAAAGAACAGGAGTAAACTTTGGCCCCATTAAAGTCAATGAGAGTTTTCCCACTAACTTCAATGGGTCCAGGATTTTACATCAAATATCAACCACAAAAAGGAGCTGATGTATTTGTGTCAGCTACATAAAGAATGTGTTGATTCTGATTTACCAAGCTCTTAGGGTACATCTACACTGGTGGCTCTGTTAAGTTGACTTAACAAGGTCGACTTTAGGTCAAAAGTTATTAAGTTGACTTAGAGAATGCACACTTGAAAACTCCAGTCGACTGCCTGCGTCCACACGGGCACGTGCCTGGCAAGATGGAGCCCGAGGAGGTCATGGACCCCACTGCATTTCATTGCTTTGCCAGGAGAGTGGGGTGCTCGACACCTGCCATCTATTGGCCAGTCTTCTCCTGCTCTGGAGCAGGCTTCACAGGGCAACCGGCAGCGTGAGGGCAGGCTGCAGCAGGCCGACCACCTTGCCGAACCTGCACGCTGGCATGCTCAGGGTGCCCTCCATGCACGTCACATCTGGGACTGCTGGGACCGGATCATTCTCACCATCTGGGACGACAACCAGTGGCTGCAGAACTTCTGGATGAGGAAGAGCACCTTCCTCGACTTGGTCAGCAAGCTCACGCCAGTTCTGCATCACACGGACAGCTGACTCCAACCCGCCCTGCCCGTGGACAAGCAAATGGCCATTGCCTTGTGGAAGCTGGCAACCCCAGACTCCTACCTCTCTGTAGCCCACTGGTTCGTTATCGGCAAGTCCACCGTGGGAGCCATCCTGAGGCAGGTCTACAGGGCCATCGATAGGGTCCTGTCAGGCCACCACATGACCCTGAGAAATCTGCAGGAGATCCTGGATGGCTTCACTGGACTGGGGTTCCCCAACTGCGGAGACACTGTGGACAGACAGCACCCACATCCCAATCTGAGCTCCAAACCACCGGGCCAGAGAACAGGAAGGAGTACTACTCTGTGGTCGTTCAAGCCCTCGTCGACCACCGAGCGCTCTTCACTAATGTCCGTTGCACATTAGTGTGCTGTTCTGGCCGCGCCTTTCGGGCCCTTGACTAACTACACAATATGGAACCTTTGGCCCCTTTAACTAAATGGCTGCCAGCAGCCCTAATACACCACAGGCCTAGGTGTAGGAGGGCTGCCCAGACATGCAAGACCTGCAGAGAGTGGGGGGGGAGGGGGGACATGAGTCAGACCTACAGCTTAGGGATCTGCCCAGACATATAGACCTGCAGTAAGGTAAGGGCATGAGTCATCAAGGTCTGCTGACCTGAGCTCCCCGCCTTACCTGTAATCACCGCTCTATGCAGCAAAAAGTAGCCAATTGCTGCTACAGGCGGGAAGCAAAACTGTTTAAAAATGGGCATTTTGGGCTGGCCAGGCAGGACGGTTCCTGACATCGCTGCCTGGCCTGATCACCCAAATGCTGACCTCCTCCGTGGCCACCCACGTCCCGCACGGTGCGCAGTGCGGAGCCTGGCTGCAGCTACCCGCCTCCCCTCCAGGCTTGGGACCTGTTAGCTGTGCATGCTTTGAAAGCTTTCAGAGCTACATCAATTAATTAATTAATTAATTAAAATTTAATTTGAATTTAATAAATTAAATTTTAATTTAATTTCAATTAAATAACCTGGCAGCCCTTCAGGGTTTTAAAAATTATATTTCTGGCCCTTGACCCAAAAAGTTTGAGAGCCACTGACATAGGCCATAGTTTCCCCAAAGTATTTCTTAGAGCAGGTCTTTCAGAAGAGACATCCAGTCTTGATCTTAAAAATGGCCATTGACGGAAAATCCACCCTGAGGCTTGGTAAATTATACTAATGGCTAATTACTCTTACTGTTACAAATGTATATTTTATTTCCAGTCTGAATTTGTCTGGTTTCAACTTCTATTTATTGGATTGTATTACACCTTTCTCTACTAGAGTGAAAAGCCCATTGTTAAATATTTGTTTCCCATGTCAGTACTTTCAGAATAATCAAATCACCCAAAGATTCATAAACTTTAAGACCGAAAAGGACATCATGATCATCTAATCTGACCTCATGCATATCTTTAGGCCACAGAACCTCAACAACCCATGTCTGTAGTAGTCCCATAACCTCTGGTTGAGTTACGGAAGTCATAGAATCATAGGACTGGAAGGGACCATGAGAGGTCATTGAGTACAGTCCCTTGCCCTCATCACAGGACTAAGTACCATCCTAAACTATCTCTAACAGGTGCTTTTCTAAACTGCTCTTAAAAATTTCCAATGATAGAGATTTCACAACCTCACTAGGCAATTTATTCCAGTGGTTAATCACCCTGACAGATAGGATTTTTTCCTAATGTCCAACCTAAACCTCCCTTGCTGTAATTTAAGCCCATTGCTTCTTGTCCTATCATCAGTGGTTAAGGTGGAGATTTCAAATATGTGGCCTGCAGGTCATTTGTGGCCTGTGGTCTGCTCTTCTGCGGCCTGTGGTATGCTCTGCTGTGGCTCACACTTGGGCTCAGCCGGCATTGGCAGGGGGCCCAATCTGCACTTGCTGTGTGTGGCCCACCCACTTAGGTCCGGCCTGAGTTGTCAGGGAACCCAGCCAGCCCTGGGGCCAGTCGGAGGCTGCACTCTGTGCAGGACTCTTGCCCCACCCCTGGCTGGTGGTCAGCCCCAGGGAACGAGGTGGTCTGGCAGTGGTGCATGGCTGCTGCACCGTACAGCTGGCCTCCAGCATGGAGCCGCAGGGGGACTGTCTGTGACTCCATGATAAGATTTATAGTAGCCAGTAGCTCAGTTCTTTTATTTTATTTTTTTACTGTGTTGATAATCTAAATATAGAACATACCACTAGCTTGTGATGTCTGCCCCACTTCTTTTGACTATCTGCCTTGAGTTTGGCCCTCACAGTCACGAACCGTTCCATATTGATGTATATTAATTACATAATGCTCTTTTAATTCTTTAAGTTGAGTCCCATATTCACCACATAATCTTCCCCTAATTGCTTTCACACTGACAGATCTATACTTAACTGGATCATCCCGTTTACACTTTTTTAAAATTGGCACAGTATTAGCTCTCTTCCAGTCTTCTGGAATTACTCCAGTGGGAAAGCAATGGTCTTCTCTACGTTAAGTGGTTACATACTAAAGTGATGGCTGATATAGAAAACAGATAGATTTGGCAGAATTATTAATTGCAGTTAATATCAGTTGCAATTTAACTCCTTGTTTCTTTGTGAACTCTTCACAAATTCATCCTGTTTTCTAGGAATTTATTTATTTATAGGTAGAGGTAGTTGATAATTTAGAAATTTTCAACATTTTCATGACAGTGTTTGGTAGACCATTTTTTTTAAATGTTCACTATTATTTTTATGTTTTACTATCTTAGGCTATGTCTACACTAGAAAAGTTAAGTCAACTTTGTTAAGTCTTCTAGTGTAGACATAGCCCTTTGTCAACCTGATTAAGTCGACTTAATGCTTTAAATCAATTTAATAAGGTCGATTTAGGCACTAATCCCTGTCCACACTGGCTTTAAGTCAACTTAAGGAATCGACTTACGGCTTAAGTCAACCTAAAACCAGTGTTATTAAGTCACCTTAAGCTTTCCTTAAATTGACTTAAAGAAATGCTTAAGTCGACTTAATAAAAGGCCAGTGTGGATCCGGCTATGTTTAGGTCGACTTAAACCTTCTTAAGTCGACATAAGTTGCCAATGTAGACGCACCCTTATAGAGCAGATCAATTTTTAAAACATTTGCTATTTCAAATACATGATTTTAAAAGTATTTTTTCACTCCATTTTTACCTGTTTTATTACCCAAAACTACTTGTGTAACACTGCATTTCAGCTTCAACTTTTCAGCTGTTCATTATTATTGTTGTATGATTGAGCACCTAAGTTACACAGTGTTGTTTCTTTTCCCTTATCAAATGACTGAAACTTTTAAAATAAGAGAATAAGAATAGAAGACTAGCATGAAACACACTTTCTGGTAAGAATGATATTCTGTGCTAAAATTTGTGAAATTTTGGGAATGTGTAAATATCCACACAAGTATCATATGGGTGTCTAAATACTCAAATAACTAATAATACAAACCCACAGATAACAGCAAACTAAATTGCACCACGAGAACTGGTCAATATATTTTAAATTAAATATCAATTGAAAACTAGCCTTTTCCAGAAAATGCAAATTTAAAAAAAAAAATGCATTTTTAATGAAATCTGAAAATAACTTTTTTTCTGATTTTCTTTTTCCACTTCTGCAATTTTCATTGTTTCTCTTCCTTCCTTCCTTCCTTCCTAAACAGAAGAAAAATAAAGAATGTTTATATTTTAAAAAATGTGCAAACTTTTGAATAAATAAAATATAATTCTTTTTTTTTAAATTATAGGATAAAAAAATTACAACTTTTTGAATGTTAGAAAAACATCAGAAAATGTTGACCAGTTCTGCTCACTAAACCATTATCAGAAATATTTCCATCATGTTTTTGTAATATTCCAACAGTTCTGTTTCATACCACTTCCCAATCGCTAAAAGTTTGTAAATATATATCCCGAAGGGTAATATTTTGAGAAAGTATTTGACAATGACTAAATTACTTTTACATGACAGCAAAATATTAGCAGAGCTCAGGTTTACTGTATTAACTGGGTTTAGTGTTCTTGTCATTTTATCCTGCTTTAAGACCAAATATTATTTATGGAATACAGTGAATTTAATAGGGATCAAGACTCTGCATATCAGTTCCCCACAGTCATGCTATTCAATTAACACTTTGGTTTAAAGGCTATGTACATATGTGGATGCATTAGTGTTGTTCCTTTGCCTCATGTAATATGCTGATGAATTGAAACAGTCGCCAAAAATATCTACTAATTTTGAGTGCCCCATTTTGACACACCCCGCGCTGCATTTCCAGATTACTTAGCATTTTTACACCCTTTCATGCTCAAATCACAACTCCAGTTGATTTCCCATTGCAGGTGTGAACACTCAGCATTTCTGAAAATAAGAGCCCAAGTGCCTCTTACGTTGGGCACCTAGAAAATGAGGAACACATAGTTAGTGTCAAATGGGGGAAAGTTTGGTTTATGTGACTTGCGTAGCTTCAGATAGGAATCTTCTGGCACTGGTAAGGAAAGAATCCAATGCCCCAGCATTCAACTCTCTTCACAGTAAGACAGTCCATTCTCTTACTCCAGTCCCTCTAGCCTCCCACTACACATCTTTCAATTTCAGTAACAAATGATGCCATGAGTTTACACACAAGAGCCATATTGACTGAATAGCCCTGATTAATTACATGATAACAGAAGATTGTTGCCTCATTCAATGCATGGGATGTATATTGCTCTGGAAATTAAAGACTGTACATAGTGCATACATAAAAGAGAGTTGAATTCTGGCATTTCCTAATTATTGAATGCTTGGATTTACAACATTAAATACTTTTAACCCATATTTTGGATGCAGTATTAATATTATATTTCTCATCACTTAGGACAATATTCAGAGGTAGAGATGGCTGGGGAATTTTTGTCAAAATGATTTTTCAATGGGAAAAATATTTTCCACAAAATGGAAAAAAGTATATAGGAAAAACATACTTTTAATGGAAATTAATACTTTGTTTTGTGTCAGTTTGATTTGATTTGGAGTATTAAAATATTTAATTTTGAATCAGTTCAACAAAATATTAATAATTTCCTTAACAATATATTTGCCTTATGCGAAGTTCATGGCCACTATACTTTCTTCCAGGACTACATTTCCTATAATGTAATTCAGTTTCTCTGTGAATGAACTATATTGGGTATCATAAAAACACACAAGACATCATGAGCCATATGATTCTGGTTGCATTGTGGGAAATACAGTCCATCCAGGAGCCTAGCATATAGAACAGAAAGTGGCATCAGTCTCCTGAGCTACAGCTCCCATGAAGCAATGTACCACAAGGGAAATGCAGCTTAATATTGAACTAACTCACCTTGAAGCATTTCAGATCCGTACAACAAATAAATGGCATTTTGGGAATGCTGAAATGTTTAGTTTGATCACAAATATCAAAATGTTTCCTATCAATCTTTCTGATTTTTTTTTTTTTTTTTTAGAATTTCCATTCCATGGAAAATTTAGAAACATCAACTTTTTGTCTCATTTCGGTCAGAACCAAATGTTGGAATTTCCTATAAGATTGCTCTACTATATCTAGAGTTTATTCTTGTCCATGTGTAAAGGAAAATACAAGGATAGGTTAGATGTCTTCAAGTCACCAGGCCTGATGATATGCACATTAGAATACTCAAGGAACTGACTCAGGAGATATATCAGCCATTGGCTATTATCTTTGAAAAATCGTGGAAGAATGGAAAGGTCGCAGAGACTGGAAAGGAGCAAATATAGTGCCATTCCATAAAAAGGGAAATAAGGAAAACTCAGAGAAGTATAGAACAGTCAGTTTAACCTCTGTACCAGGAAAAATAATGCAGCAACTAATTAAGGAATCAATTAGCAAACATCCAGAAGATAATAAGATGTTAAATGATAGTCAGCATGGATTTGTCAAGAACAAATCGTGTCAAACAAACCTGATAGCTTTCTACGATAGGGTAACAAGTGTTGTGGATAGAGGGGAAGCAGAAGATGTGATATATCTAGACTTTAGAAAGTCTTTTGATACGATCTCACATCACCTTCTCATTAACAAACTAGGGAAGTACAACCTGGATGGAGCTACTATAAGATGGGTGCAAAACTCGTTGGATAACCGCTCCCAGGGTACGTCTACACTTATAAATTAAGCTGCTCCTTAAGTCAAATTAAGGAAAAACTAGTTTGAATTAATAATACCTCGTTATAATTTGAACTAGTCTCTAAGTCGACTTTATTAAATCGACTTAGTCAGTGTAGATGCCCTAAATTGACTTGGTCAACTTAGGGCAGGGGGGACAAGAGAGTCCTGCATGGCTCCCTTGTGCCCTGGGGAGCCCCTGCTGCCTTCTCCCCAGACCCGTGGCTTCCCTCCCACAGGAGCCGTGGTCCCAGGGAGAAGGGCTCCCCAGTCAGGTCTGCAGCAGGAGGGGATCACTGGGGTTCTGCTGGGATGAGCCGCAGGCAGCTTCTTGGTCCCAGGACAGCCAGCCTTGCAGGACAAGACAGCACAAGACACCAGCGGCTTCTCGGTCCAGTGGAGATTCAGCCCTGCAAGGCTGGCTCTCCCCTCCACCTATCAAGTCAACTTAGAGAGTCTAGTGTAGACTCTGTAAGTCGACTTAACAGGAGCACCTTTAAGTCAACTTCAGAGTCTTGTGTTGACTCTCTAAGTCAACTTAATAAGGTTGACTTAAAGTTGACTTCAGAAAGTCGACCTTACTTTGTGAGTGTAGACATAGCCCTATAGAGAAGTTATCAATGGTTCACAGTCATGCTAGAAAGGCATAATGAGCGGGATACCACAGGGATTGATTCTGGTTCTGGCTCTGTTCAATATTGCCAATAATGATTTAGGTCATGGCATAGGGAATACACTTATATAGTATGCAGATGATACCAAGCTGGGAGGGGTTGCAAGTGCTTTGGAGGACAGGATCACAAGTCGAAATTATTTGGACAAAATATGAAATGATCTGAGGTAAATAGAATAAAATTCAATAAAGACAAGTGCAAAGTACTCCACTTAGGATAGAACAATCCAATCCATTGTGCACATACAAAATGGGCAATGGATGCCTAGGAAAGAGTACTGCAGGAAGGTATCTGGATGTCACAGTGGACTACAAACTAAATATGAATCAACAGTGTAGCACTGTTGCAAAAAACCCAAACACCATTCTGGCATGTATTAACAGGAGTATTGTAAGTAAGAAACGAAACGTAATTCTTCCACTCTACTCTGCCCTGACTAAGCCTCAACTGGAATATTGTGTCCAGTTCTGGGTGCCTCATTTCAGGAAAGATGAGGACATATTGAAGAAAGTCCAGAGAAGAGCAACATGAATGATTAAAGATCTAGAAGACTTTATTTATGAGGGGAGATTGAAAGAACTGGATTTGTTTAGCCTGGAAAAGAGGAGATTGAGATGGGACATAGTAACAGTTTTCTAGTACCTAAAAGGTTGTCACAAGGAGGAGGGAGAAAAATTATTCTCCTTAACAGCCAATGATAGGACAAGAAGCAATGGGTTTAAATTATGACAAGGGAGGTTTAAGTTGGAGATTAGAAAAAAATTCCTAACTGTCAGGGGCTATGTCTACACTTGAAAATGTAGGTCGACTTTAACTAAGTCAACTTAATTAAGTCGACTTAAAGTCGACTTAGTTAAGTCAATTTAGTGAGTCTATACCTAAATTTTAAGTCGACTTTGGGGGGAACTTACAAAGTCAACCTAGAGCATGCACACTGGATGCCTAGGTCGACTGCTAGGGGCTAGGGGGACCTAGGGCAGGTCCACGGGGACAGGGGGGCACCCCTTGCCCAGTGCCAGGGGGCTCAGCCTTTGCCCCATTGTACTTAGGTACAATGGGGCAAAGGAGGACAGAAACCCTGGCAGGGCATAGGGGTAGGGTGGGCAGGGCTCTGCCCTGCCCTGTGGCCGGACCTGCCAGGCTTCCCCTGTGTCTCCCCCCCTGGCAGGGAGGGCATTGGTGTAGTCCTGGGGTAGCCCTACGTCGCCTTAGGGCTACCCCACATCTACACTGGCTTAAGTCGACTCTATGGAGTCGACTTAAGCCCTAAGTCGACCTAAAACTAGCTTTAATAAAGTTGACTTTATTTTCATTAAGTTGACTTAAGCAAGTTGCTTAAGTCAACTTAAGAAAACTGTAGTGTACACGCAGGGTAAATTAAGTTGACTTAAGCAAGCTTAAGTCGACTTAATTTACAAGTATAGACGCACCCAGGGTGATTAACCACTGGAATAAGTTGCCTAGGAAGGTTGTGGAATCTCCATCACTGGAATTTTTTAAGAGCAAATTAGAGAAGCACCTGTCCAGGATGGTTTAAGAGGGTAATTGGTCCTGTCATGAATGCAGGGAACTGGACTCAATAACCTCTCATGATCCCCTACAGTTTCTATGGTTCTATGGCTAAGTCTACACTGGCAAGTTACGTCAACTTAAAGAGGCTTAAGTCGACCAAGCTTAGTCCCCGTCCACACCAGGCTTTCATTAAGTCGACTTAATAAGAACCACGCATTAGGTTGACTTAAGCCTCCTTAGGTCGACCTAACCTTTCTTCAGGTTGACCTAGTCACAGGGTGGACGCTTAAGTCCACTTTGTTAAGTCGACCTTAGGGCAGTTAGGTTGACTTAACAAAGTGGACTAAATCCACGTCCATGGACACCACTTTGTTAAATTGACTTAATAAGGTCGACTTTAAGTCGACTTAAAGTCAACCTTATTAAGTTGATTAAACAAAGTTGACCTAACTTTTTCTAGTGTAGACATAGCCTATGATTCTATACCCAACCCCAAAGGGAGCTTATGTTAGGAAATGTGTCTCTTACTTCCTGAAGGCTACTACACCTCTTGGTGATCACATCTCAGTGAGATATGTGGTCTAATAACATAAATCTATCATGGTATATTTTCCATTTACATAATATATCAAATATAACTATTTTATACAAAGAATCCCTCAGTATCCATGTTCTCTAAAAAATAAAATCCAAGTATATAGAGTTGTGCCAGCTACACCATTGTTTTAGGTACTGATTCTTTGACGGAACCACAGCTATAGATCATATTGGCTATGTCTACAATTAAAAAGTTAAGTCCACTATGTCTACAGAGTGCCGAGGGATCCCCAGAGGTTCCCCTGTCCATAGAATGCCGGTGGCTGTCTTCGCCAGCGCTCTGCAGACAGGGGATGTTTCCCTGTCCACGGAGTGCCAAGGAAGAGAGCTGCCATCGGCTCCCAGGACAGGGGAGCCCCAAGGAAGAGAGCCTCCAGCGGCTGTCTTCCCTGCAAGCCCCTGGGGATCCCTTGTCCCCAAGCCATGGTTCTCTTCCCCCAGACAAAGGTCAACATAAGTTATTAAGTTGACTGAGGGAGTCCACACTGTGTTAAGTCGACTTAATAAGGTCGACTTAGACCTTAAGTCGACCTAATAGCTGATAGTTATTAAGTCGACTTAAGGATGCCCTTAAGTCAACTTAATGGAAGCCCGGTGTGGGCATGGAGTAATTTAGGTTGATTTAAGAATTCTTAAGTCAACCTAAATTGCTAGTGTAGACATAGCCATTAAATCATCTGTAACTGCTTCCCTCATACATTACAGAATGCTTGGATTTAGTGCTGTCATTGAAAAATGTGACAGTTCCACAAAGGATTATCTCTGAAAGTAAAGAGTCTTCAAAAGAATACTTCCTGTCTCAGGGTTTTAAAGTCTCTAGGGCTATGTCTACATTAGAAAAGTTAAGTTGACTTTGTTAAGTCGACTTAACAAAGTCAACTTCACTTTTTCTAGTGTAGACATATCTCTTGTTGACCTTATTAAGTCGACTTAACATTTTCAGTCGACTTAATAAAGTCAATTTAGGCACTAATCCCCATCCACACAGGCTTAAGTCAACTTAAGGAGTTGACTTAAGCCTTAAGTCGACCTAAAACTAGATGTTACAAAGTCGACTTAAGTTTTTTCCTTAAGTCGACTTAAGGAACAGTTTATATCGACTTAATAAAGCCCAGTGTGGACAGGGAGTAAGTTAGGTCGACTTAAGCCTCCTTAAGTTGACCTAACTTGTAAATGTAGACACACCCTAAGGTTATGTCTACACTAGGAAAAGTTAGGTCGACTTTGTTAAGTCGCCTTAATAAGGGTGACTGTAAGTCAACTTAAAGTTGACCTTATTAAGTCGACTTAACAAAGTGATGTCCATGGACGTGAACTAAGTCCATTTTGTAAAGTCGACCTAACTGCACTTAGGTCGACTTAACAAAGTGAACTTAAGCATCTTCACTGGGCTTAAGTCAACCTAAAGAAGGGTTAGGTTGACCTAAGGAGGCTTAAGTCAACCTAATGGGTGGTTCTTATTAAGTCAACTTAAGCTTTCATTAAGTCGACTTAATTTGCCAGGGTAGACATAGCCTAAGATATTTATTTAAATTGGCAGAGAAATGAGAGCTCATCCCCAGAAAAGAGTCTTAATTTAAAAAAAATAAATAAAACTTGATCATTTGGACTTATTGAACCTTTATTTTCCTCTTGCATGAACCAGAATTTTATATAAACTCAAGCACAGATATGAGAAAGTCCGCAATATACTGGAAAAACACAGAGCAGATTCTTAAATGAAATATTCATATGGATGAAGAATGATTAAAGGTCTGAAATAATTCACTTATGAGGGAAGATTAAAAGAAGTGAGCTTGTTTAGTCTGGAAAAGAGGCAGCTGAGAGGGGACATGATAACAGTTTTCAAGTACTTAAAAGGTTGTTACAAGTAGGAGGGAGAAAAATTATTTTCTTGAACTGCCGATGATAGGACAAGAAGCAGTGGGCTTAAATTACAGCAAGGGAATTTTAGGTTGGACATTAGGAAAAAAGTTACTAACTGTCAGGGTGATTAACCGCTGGAATAAGTTTCCTGGGCAAGTTGTGTTATCTCCATCGTTGGAAGTTTTTAAGAGCAGGTTAGACAAACATCTGTCAGGGATGGTTTAAGAGGGTACTTAGTGCTGCCATGAGTGCAGGGGACTGGACTGGATGACCTCTCATAATCCCTTCCAGTTTCTATGGGTGGGTCTACACTTACAAGTTAGGTTGACTTAAGGAGGCTAAAGTTGACCTAAACTACTCCATGTCCACACTGGGCTTTCATTAAGTCGACTTAGCATTTCCTTAAGTTGACTTAAGGAAAAAGTTAGGTCGACTTAATAACACCTGGATTTAGGTCGACTTAATGCTTAAATCGAGCTTATTAGGTCGATTTAAGCCAGCGTGGATGGGGATAAGCACCTAAATCTACTTTATTAAATCAATTTAAAGTGTTAAGTCAACTTAATAAGGTCGAAAAGGGGCTATGTCTACACTAGAAAAGTAAGTCGACTTTTAATTCGAACTAATAAATTCAAATAGGGTATTCGAACTAAAGGGTTAATTCGAACTAACTAGTTCAAATTAGCCAATGTGGGCATATTGATTCAAACTAATTTCTTAGTTCGAACTAACTGGCCATTGAAATGAATGGGGATAGCTAATTCAAACTAACAAGTGCCATGAATGGCACTTGCTTAGTTTGAATTAAGTTTTCCTAGTTCAAATTAAATTAATTCGAACTATCTAAAATTAGTTTGAATTAGTTAGTTCGAACTAACTAATTCAAACTAAATTTAGCAAGGTAGACAGCCTATGATTCAGTGGTTGAAATCTGCTCTCTGTTGAACACATCTGTATACCTTAGACCTGCTTCCTCTCACATTTGTACTGTTTTAACACAAGTGTTATTCTTCTAATGACTGTGGCACTGTACAAGATTTATATCAATGTAAGGTTTTGTATTACACATGAGTAATTTTATTCACAGCCACCATTCTATTGAAGTGGAAGTAATGACCAGGTACTAAATGCTGCTAATGCATTCTGTTCTGGTGGAAGGTGTTAATGGTGGCTTTCAAGCAAGTATTTGATCCATAAACCAGCACAGACCTGACTGAAATTGATGGTTGTGCTCATGAGTGGTGTGTATAAGTGTTTTGAAGAGGCTAAGCCTCCACAAAAAGTCTGGCCGTACAGTAGGCAAGAAAAGACAGCTGCATTGTGGGTTACCTCCATTTGGAGGTGTGCCAGCCTGTTTCCTTTGGAGCACTACCACTTGAAGCTCCTTAGAATTGGGGAGGTTGCCAGCACTCTACTAGTGGTCCCACCCACCTACATCACTCTCTGCTCCACATTTTCCCTGTGAAGTCCTCACCCAACTCCGCCTCTTCACACTCCAGACCCCAACCTCACGCCATCTCTTCCTGCCTTGTCTCTTCGCCCCAGTCCCACTGCTTGCTTCTCTTCGCCCCCTCTAGAGCAAGAGTGAGGCCTTGAGGAAAGAAGTAGAACAGGGTCTCAGAAAGAATAGGCTAAGTGTGGAGAGGACCTTGGGGGAAGAGGCCAAGCAGGAGTGTGGCTTCAAGAGAAGAGGTAGAGTGATATTTGGACTATGGCCCTGACTGCAATGCCCCCTCATCCACTTCTAGGGAGCTTCTAGCACTCATGTAAACTTCCCCAAAAAGAATCATGCAATGCCTATGGCTGTTCTAACCACCCCTCTTTCAGGCAAAGTGGAAGGAGAAATTCAATGTCCCTTTAAGTAGTGAGAGCTGGGAACAATAGAAGCCACCACCCAAGACAATAGACCTCATGGCAAGGCCTGATCAGAAATCAGCTTATGAGCTAAGGACCTTCTCTAGCACTACTGTCAATGCAGAGATGAGGGGATCATGTGCAAGCTGTGTATATGTTAGGCAGAAAGGCAGCAGAAAATGAAAGAAGCAATTCTGAGCATAGTTCTAGAAGGAAGCAGAGCTCCTTGGATCACAACTTTCGAAAGAAATGCAGATTTGGAAACTGTGATCAAGGAAACTTCCTGCTACTGTTTGTTTCTGCTGAGCTGATTTAAATGGTGATGTCAACAAAGAAACACCCAATTCATATCTTCAGTTTATCCTAATGGAAATAGTAATGTAGTGCCCCAAATAATGGCCAGCTGCTTGTGCCATAAGGGCAATGATTTTATCATTCTTCAAAATCCTGTGTCTGAATCATCTTTGTAGATCATAAGCTCTTTAAGGCAGGGACTGTCCCTTATTCTTTACTTATTTCAAGTTAGCACAAGGAGGCCACATCCTCAGATGTGCTGTAGGCACTTCCATAATCAACATGATCAATGATAATAAACAGCAGGGTTACTCGAAAAATGACATAGTCATGCCCTGTAGGAGAAAGGTGAGGGGAAGAATATAGGGGAGGGGAAAGCTAAGGTGTCTTTTAGAATAGTTCACCTGTATTTTGAACTACAAACCCCAATATCTAATCTTAGAATCATAGGCTATGTCTACACTTGAAAAGTTAGGTCGACTTTATGAAGCCAACTTAACAAAAGTCGACTTAGCTTTTCTAGTGTAGACGTGGCCCCTTTTCAAACTTATTAAGTCGACTTAACGTTTTAAGTCAACTTAATAACCTCCACCAAGGCTCTAATCCCCTTCTCCACTGGCTTAAGTCGATTTAAGAAAGTTAACTTAAGTGCTAGTTCGAATTAAAATGAGGCATTAGTAATTCAAGCTAACTTTTCCTTAATTCAACTTAAGGAGCAGCTTAAGTTGATTTAAGGGTAGCCCAGTGTAGACACAGAGTATTTTAAGTCGATTTAAGCCTCCTTAAGTCGACTTAATTTTTAAGTGTTAGAGGCACCCATAGAAACTGGAAGGGACCATGACAAATCATTGAGTCCAGTCCCCTACACTCATGGCAGGTCCACGTACCCCCATTAAACCATCCCTGACAGGTGTTTGTCTAACCTGCTCTTAAAAATCTCCGGTGAAGGAGATTCCACGACCTACCAAGGCAACTTATTCCAGTGTTTAATCACCCTGACATAGGTCAAAGGTTTCAGACCTCTAATCATTTATGTTGCCCTTCCCTGGACTTTTTCCAGTTTCTCCACATCCTTTTTGAAATGAGGCACCAAAAAATGGACACAGTACTCAAGTTGGGGCCTAATCAGTGTAGAGTGTAAGAATCACTTCTTGTGCCTTACTCACAATATTCCTGTTGATATACCCCAGAATGGCATTTGCTTTTTTTGCAACAGGATTACACTGCTGACTCATATTTAGCTATTTACAACCAGATCCCTTTCTGCAGTACTCCTTCCTAGGCAGTCATTGTCCATTTTATATGTGCGCAATCATAGAATCATCGAATCATAGGGCTAGAAGGGACCTCATGAGGTCATCTAGTCCAACCCTCTGCTAAAAGGCAGGACCACTCCCACTAAATCATCCCAGCCAGGGTTTGGTCTAACCAAACCTTAAATATCTCCAAAGACAGAAAATCCACCACCTCCCTAGGTAACCCATTCCAATGCTTCACCACCCTCCTAGTGAGAAAGCTTTTCCTAATATCCAACCTAGACCTCCCCAGCTGTAATTTGAAACCATTGCTTCTTGTTCTGTCCTCTCTTACCACTGAGAACAGCCTGGCTCCCTCCTCTTTGGACCATCGCTTCAAGTACTTGAAGGTTGCTACCGAATCCCCCCTCAGTCTTCTCTTCTGCAGACTAAATAAGCCTACTTCCTTCCTCGTAAGTCATGTGTCCCAGCCCCCTAATGACTTTTATTGCCCTCCGCTGGACTCTTTCTAATTTGTCCACATCCTTTCTGTAGTGGGGAGCCCAAAACTGGACACAGTATTCCAGATGCGGCCTCACCAGTGCCGAACAGAGGGGAATTATCACATCCCTCGATCTGCTGGCAACACTCCTACTGATGCAGGCCAATATGCCAATGGCCTTTTTGGCAACAAGGGCACACTGTTGGCTCATATCCAGCTTCCCATCCACCATAACCCCCCGGTCCTTTTCTACAGTGCTGATACTTAGCCAATTGGTCGCCAGTCTCTATCAGTGCATTGGATTTTTCCGTCATAAATAAGGACTTTGCACTTGTTCTTGTTGAACCTCATGAGGTTTCTTTTGGCCCAGTTTTCCAATTTGTCTATGTCTCCCTGGATCCTGTCCCTGCCCTTCAGTATGTCTAGCATTCCCCCCTAGCTTGGTGTCATCTGCGAACTTACTAAGCACACAATCTATTCCATCATCGAGATCATCAATGAAGATGTTGAACAGAACCGGCCCCTGGACCGATCCCTAGGGCACTCCATTTGTTACTGATTGCCAACTAGACATCAAGCCATTGATTCCTATCTGCTGAGCCCGGTGATCTAGCCAGTTTTCTATCCACCTAATGGTCCACTCATCCAACACATACTTCCTTAACTTGCCGATGAGAATGCTATGAGAATATAAAAAGCCTTGTTAAAGTCAAGGTATACCACGTCAACGGCTCTTCCCACATCTACAAATCCAGTCATCTCATCAGGTTGGTCAGGCACAATTTGCCCTTGGTGAATCCATGGTGACTGTTCCTGATCACTCTATTTTCCTCCAAGTGTTTCAGGATGGATTCTTTAAAGGACCTGCTCCATGATTTTTCCAGGGATTGAGGTGAGGCTGACCAGTCTGTAGTTCCCCGGATCCTCCTTTTACCCTTTCTTGAAGATAGGTACTATATTTGCTCTACTTTGCCCTGTTGATTATCTCTCCTGTTGCATCTTCCTCCTTGCAGTTTCTCCCGGTGTCCTCCTTCCCCGCTCATCTCAGGTATTAGGGCTTCATTAGGACACATAAGACAATTATTTGATTTCCCCTCCCAATTCCAACAACCCTCTCTTTTATCCCTGTTGTTACAATCCCAGCACCCCCAAGTTCCATCCCTTCCCCCAGGTCTCCCTCAGTTTCACTTACCTGTCTGCTTTGGTCACCTTCCCCCTTCAAACCCAGTTTAAAGCCCTCCTCACTAGGTTAGCCAGTCTACTTCCAAATATGCTCTTCCCCTTCCTCAACAGGTGGAGTCCATCTCTGCCTAGCAGTCCTTCTTCCTGAAACAGCACCCCATGATCGAGGAAGCCAAAGCCCTCTTGGTAACACCATCTTCACAGCCAGGCATTCACCTCCAGGATGCATCTGTGTCTGCTCAGTTTCCTACCCTTGACAAGAAGAATCGAGGAGAACACCACCTGTGCACCGAACTCCTTCATCCCATGCTCCCAGAGCCCTGTAGTCACTTTTGATCTGCTGAGGGTCACCTTTTGCAGTATCATTGGTTCCCACATGGATGAGTAGCATGGGGTAGTAGTCAGAGGGGCGGATGATTCTCGACAATCCCTCCATAACGTCTTGCATATGGGTCCCTGGCAGGCAGCATACCTCCTGAGAGGGCGACAGATGGGTGCCTCTGTCCCACTCAGAAAAAAGTCCCCAACCACCACAACCCAATGTTTCCTCCTGGGTGTGATATTTGTGATCCTCCCAGCCTCGGGGGGCAGGGGGCGGGGGGGGCATGGCTTCTCCTCTTCCACCTCATCCCTCATTTCTAGCACTGCATAATGTTTCTTCATCACCATGGAGGGTGGGAGGGCGCAGGGCTGGAGCACTGTCTGCCGCCAGAAGTAACCAGCTGTAAGTGTCCTCCCTGTGCCAGAGTCTTCTCATCGTTCTCCAATGGTGTGGCAGCAGTCCTCTGTACCTGGATAGTTTCCTCAGCCTCGGATGTCTCCTCATGGATACTATCAAGGAATTTCTCCAGGCCATGGATACTCCTGAGCCTAGCCATCTCCTCCTGTAACTCTCCCACCTGCTTCCTGAGAGATTCCACCAGAAGGCACCTTTCACACTGAATGACCTCCCCAGCCTGATTGTCTGTGAGTGGGAAATGCAGGCCACAGTCCCTGCAAGTCCACACCTGGATCTGGGTAGAGATGTCTATGGTCAGAATGTCTGTCTGGATACAGGTGCTAGTGGAGGAGACAGAAGCAGTGTTGGCACAAACACCATAGTGGCCTCACAAATCACAAACTTTCCACTAACTCCCTGTCTAACTCCCCTGTTCGCAAGCTCTCCCTGGTCGCTCTGCCACTGGCTTTTAAGGCTTCTCTGCTTAGGTCAGCCCTTGCCCCTTATTAAGAACACAGGGGAAGAGTGATCACAAGGTTGATTGAGGCTGATCAAGGGTAATGAGGGAACAATGGCCCAAACAGCCCCCAGATACACAATTCCCAACTGAAATAACTGAAACCACCTGAAAGACACACACAGAGTCAAGCAATTCACTTATTCTGAGGTTCGCTCTTTACCTTGCTCCTTCTGCAAGGGGATCACCTTCTTCTTCCCTCTCTAATGCCCCTGTGTGTACTTATTGTCTTGTGTTTCCAGGCAGAGTTGACATGTTTTGTACATCTCCATAACTGAACATGTTCTGATTACTTCCAGGTACAACCTTAAATCAGGATGTCCTGGATTTGTAGTGCTTGTTTTAGGGAGGAATCCTACGTGCTTAGGGACTCTAGGTGCCCACTAGGTGCCTAAATACCTTTAACAATCTGACTCTAGACTCCTACAGGCCAAATTTTTAAGACATTGAGGCTCCTGAAGTCTCAGACAGATATACATCTGCCTTTGAAAATCTGTCCCTAAACACTTAACCACCTCCTGAAAATGGGACTCAGGCTCCTAAATCATTAATGTGCTTTTGGAAATGTTACCCTTGTTGCAGTAGCATAAGGGGTCTCAACCTCCAGGCTTCCTTCTCAAATATAGCCTTTTTTTAGCCTTTTTCTTACAAAGAAAAGCAATTGCTCCAACTGCTTCATCTCAGGTCCCTGCAATAACACAGAATTTTTCGCCTCCCTAAATCACAGATTGCAAACTGTTTTGTGTGACACATGACTATCTGAAAAGCTTGCAATTCCTCCCGTGTGAATGGAGCTATTAAACCCCCCACAACCTCATTACACAAATAATGTCCATTTTGGTATTTCAAAGTACCTTTCATAAAGCTACTCACAAGGGCATTCTAAATGATCCATAAAGGCCATCACACTGAGTAGGGGGGACAAAACTGAGATTGGGAAATTTGTTTTCCCATATTTCCCTTCAATGGAGAAAGCAATCTCAAGGATTACTTAGGACCCAATTCCGCAAAACCTCTTCACACACAATCTCCCTGCTAATCTGATTACCCCCATATACAGGACTAGTCCTGCAAATAAGGACTCTTCGGTAAGGGCTTGGAAAGACTGAGTCCTTAGTTTCTACTTTATCTAAACATGCACAGCAGACACCTTGTCCAGCTGTCCATGTAGCTCATTCCCTCTCTTGACAATATCATTTCTTTTTTTTTTTTTTTTTCTGGCAGTGTGCCCCTTGCCATCAACAGGAATGGGCAACCTGGATGGGATCAAATGGGAACTGACCCCAATGTTCACCCTACCTAGAGATATGGAAAAGGCTGATTCACTCCATGTAGGTCTCATATGTGCTGTCTTCTGTATCTCTAAACATCTCTGGTATTCTTTGGAAGTGGAAGGTCTGAAACATAATGAGAAAAGCTGCTTAGGAAGTATTTGTGATCTAACAGACAAGGGTCCCCGACTCTTGGTTTGGTTGATTTGTGGTCAATAGCACAACGTGGGGTGAAAGAATGGGGAAAAGATAGTTTTAGGCCTTCTTTGTGACTCAGCAATTCTTGGGCCAGCTAGGGGTGGATTCAGAGTTAGAACATCCCCAGGGCTGCTCTGTACAAGCAAATATGAGGCAAGAGGTGGCATTCAGTTGGTGGTCTCAAGGGGTGCGTCTACACTGGCAAGGTAGGTCGATTTAAGGAGGCTTAAGTCGACCTAAACAAAGCCACATCCACACTGGGCTTTTATTAAGTTGACTTAAGCACTTCCTTAAGTCGACTTAAAAAAAGCTTAATTTGACTTAATAACACCTCGTTTTAGGTCGACTTAAGCCTTAAATCGACTCCTTACGGCGACTTAAAGCCAGTGTGGATGTGGATTAGCACCTAACTCGACCTTATTAAGTCGACTTAAAGCGTTAAGTTGACTTAATAAGGTCGACAAGGGGCTATATCTACTCTAGAAAAGTTAAGTTGACTTTGTTAAGTCCACTTAATAAGGTCGACTTTAAACCTACCTTATTAAGTCGACTTAACAAAGTTGCCTTAACTTTTTTAATGTCGACATCGCCAAGGAGGATGGTTGAAATCTGTAAGCATGTTGTGACTGTTACCCCCTGCTGGCCCTGCGCCACCCTCCAGCAGGACCTGTGGCCAGAAAAGCCACACACATGTGATGGCTCTTTCTCTTGCTGGCCCTGCCCCTGTCACCTGCTGGCCCTGCATCTTGCACCTTCTCTGGGTTGGAGGGAGGGGTTGGGACGGGGGCCGGAAAAGATTGCCAACCCCTGAGTTATTGTACTAGTCTTCATCAATTCAGTGCAAATGAGATTCCATTCCCTGCAAAATATAAGGCTCACACTACTACCCAGCCTCGCTGGTACTCAGGGTGCATGTGACCTAACTTTTCCCCTTCGTCAGCTCCGGGCACTATAAGTCTGTGGCATCTTTTCCCAGTGAAAGAGCCTTATCCTTCCTTCGCTAATTCACTGCTTTTCTTAACCATTAAAACAAAAAGAATGCCAAAGAAAAAAGAAGCAACAATTTGTGGGGTGGGAGGTGAAAAGCAAAAGTGGAAAAAAGGGGCTGAAGAAGGGGAAGAAACATAAGTGAGGAGAGAAGAGGGTTTGTGAAGAATGACTTAGGAAGGAAAACCTAGGTCCGAAACTTAGAATGCACAGACAGCAACAGCCTATCTGACAGACTTAAAGATAAATTGGGTTCTGAGGTCCAAAGTATTTGGGAACTGTTCCCTTGACCTTTATCTGTCAGCTGTTCTATTTCTTCATCCAAAGCACCTTTCTGCTTTGAGCTCTAACTTTTGGATCTCCACGTTCCCCTGCATGACCCAGGTATTCCACGGTTTCTGAAGGTGTCAGAAAGTTCTTGGCTAAAGAAGTCATCAGGCTGACAGCTTCATTACCATTATGCTCCTGCACAGAACCCATCAAGCTGGTTCCTAGCACCATGTCTAACTTCTTCATCCTTTGAGATGTCTCCTTCTCTTTGAACATAATTTCTCACCTGAGTAGGTCACAACCTGAGCTTTGAGCCTCAACAGACTCGCAAATCATGACACAGAAAATGTAGGGAGCAACCCTACCATGTCATCCTCTAATTCCTATTGCAACAACCAGAAAGAAAGGAACAAAGAGAAGGAACCAGGAGAGGTGGGGGATGCTTGAGGAGCCCAACCTCCTTGCTAAATGGGTAATGGGACGATGCTGTGCCCATGGAAAGGAAGAGTTCTGCAAGGAAAAGCAGGATTGGGTGCAGAGAGGTTGCAGCTGTATAGCCTGCCAGTAATGGATAGAAAGATTGGAGAAACATACTGGGACACCAGAGGGCCATAATAGCATGCATAAGTATAGGTACCAGGGATTCAGATCCCTGGAATAATACCTGGAATGGTAATATCTAAACTGATGTAGGTGTCATTTTGAAAAATAAGTAAATGATTTAAGAGATGTGAGTGAGCAGTTAACACCACTGCATTTGGAGGAAAAGTGTTATGAGTAAAGAATTCTTGGTTTCTTTATAGCCATTCTGAAGGAAAATGGGCCCATTCCCCAAAGGAATGGTCTTTAAATATTCAGTTGTAAATAACTGTTGCAGGAAGAAAGACAGTCTGATTTAAATCATTTGAATATGGATGATTTAGCTAAAATCAGTGAAAGAATATAAAGGATTTCCATTGGAACTTGACTGCTTCCAATCACATAAAAGGAAATATAATCTGTGTACAGCTGTATAAAAATAATTAAAGACAAAACATCCTTAAAGCAACAGCTGGGGAGGGGTGCACAGAAGAAGCAATATTAAAAACACTGAGCCTTAAGGTGGTTCTAATTAATCAGACTGTCATTTCGATCAGGGTATGTGAAAATTCAGTAAGCCCCCAAATAACAAGTTCCACCTTATATTAAAATTGATATGGCTAACATAATGTTATAGAAGTTAAATTATAAAAGAAATGTGTATTTGCTCAATGAACTATGCAGTGCATATTTCCTCTGTTTTCCTTGCAATGACCAAGGAGATTTGTAAAAGGAAGGGTTATTTTAATCAAAAATTTGCTGCTTCCCTAAAGAAGGTAGAAAAAAGGTTCTTTTCTTCTTTCAGAACTTTAGATAAAGCTAGTGCCAACTAAAGAGCAACTATGAGCCAACAGTGTGCCCTTGTTGTGAAAAAGGCCAATGGCATATTAGGCTGCATCAGTAGGAGTATTGCCAGCAGATCGAGGGATGTGATAATTCCCCTCTATTTGACACTGGTCAGGCTGCATCTGGAATACTGTGTCCAGTTTTGGGCTCCCCACTACAGAAAGGATGTGGACAAATTAAAAAGGGTCCAGCGGAGGGCAACAAAAATGATTAGGGGGCTGGGGCACATGACTTATGAGGAGAGACTGAAGGAACTAGGCTTATTTAGTCTACAGAAGAGAAGACTGAGGGGAGATTTGATAGCAACCTTCAACTACTTGAAGGGTTGCTCCAAAGAGGAGGGAGCTAGGCTGTTCTCGATGGTAGCAGAGGACAGAACAAGGAGCAATGGTTTCAAATTACAGCTGGGGAGGTCAAGGTTGGATATTAGGAAAAACTTTCTCACTAGGAGGGTGATGAAGCATTGGAATGGGCTATCTCGGGAGGTGGTAGAACCTCCATCTTTGGAGAGTTTTAAGGCTCGGTTAGACAAAACCCTGGCTGGGGTGATTTAGGGGGAGTGGTCCTGCTTTTTAGCAGAGGGTTGGACTAGATGACCTCGTGAGGTCCCTTCCAACCCTATTGTTCTATGATTCCATGAAAACGAAAATGAATCTACTGTTGCAACAAGGATTGTGTTTTGTGTTGTGCTGTTTTATTTATTTATTTTTTGTTGTTAACGTTGCTGTGTATTGTGTTTAAAAACCCCCCAGAAAATACTGGATTAGGCAGAAATAAATGAATAAACACTTTAGCCTTATTTACAGCCTATTGGTAAATAAAGAGGAAATAAAGAACAATTTGATTTAATGGATCTAAAAGGAAAAGGAATCAAAGTGCTGACTGATTTTGCCAACAGGGTTTTATTGGAGATGCCTTATGGTACATTCTGGGAGCCTGTGAAAAATTCAGCATGGTACAGAATGGCAGTCTTAAGGCATCTAGAAAATTAAAGTGTCCCCCAGAAAACCTACCAATTGCAGAAAAGCACTAGGATGTGTAGGCCAAAAATAAAATAAAATGTAGTAAAATTAATGCAGAATTCCTAGTTACAGGTCCTAGTCCCCCATCCCAAAAAGCACCCAAAAGAGATAAAGTTCCAAAAGGGATAGAGGTCAGTCTAAAGAAAACAGTTAATGGGTCTTTAAGCCAGGAAGTTTTAGTGGAACAGACGAGCTCTGCTAATTCTCTCTGTGGTCAGTCCCTAAAAGTGATAGCAACACCTGGAGGCTTGTGATGAACTTTGCCTCTTTAACTGGGTGACCCCACTGATGGCCCTATTGTGGCTAAATATATCAAGAGATGATGGTTTCCTTGTACGAGAAGCCCCGTGGTTCTTAGTTTTAAAACTGGCTAATACTTTTTTTGGTGTCCCTTTATTTTGGATATTACAGATATTACAAATTTCCTTTTACCTTTCAAAGGAAGCAATTGTGTTGTGCCAGTGTCTGCATAGACTGGAACAGTACCCCAATATATGCCAGGCCAATACAGTCAAGATGTGGGAGGGGATACCGGAAAAAGACAGTGTGAGTTCTTATATGGATGACATCCTGGTTTGCACTTGGAGGAGGTAAGAGAATCTAATTATATTGAAAACTCGATTTAAGATAAGCCCAAAGAAAGCAGAGTTGTGCTCCCAACAAATAAATTATTTTGGCGTGATTTTGAAAAACAAGGGGCATTCCCCTAACCAACAGAGCATGGAGCTGAAATTTCATTGAGGAGTTTTTGGTGAAAGTAACCCCACTACAAAAATTGTTAAAAAAGAAAGCAGGGTAAAATCCTTTTTATGTTCCAGTTTGCAGCTACAAAAAGGGGGAGGGAGGAAAAGAAGAATGTAAACCTAAACAGGTCTGAGATCTGCATAAAAGTTAATGCCTCCTATATAGGAAAGGGAAAGATTTGTTTTGCTTTGGGAAATCCCTGCAAGGAGGTTTACAACCAGGATCCTGCAGAGTTTACTTTTGTGCTTTAAGAGGGCTCTTTGGTTTGGTTAACATTTGAACCACTTTTGAAAAGGTAGCCAGTACAAAGTGATTTGTGAAGCAAAGAGTTCATTATTAGGTGTGAAAACTTTCTAGCACCCAGGATAATCTGTGAGCTTCAGCACCTCAGAACCCTTCAGCATTGTAATGAAATGCTGAGACACTGGTGTTGTCTCCTATTCAGGTGTGCCAATTGGTGCTCAGGTGTGTTAATTGGCACTCTTTCAGGCCAGGATGAGTGCTTTGCTACAAATTCCTTTAAAAGTACTACAAGACTTCTTGTTTTTTTTTTGTTACACTTTTGCATTTGTGATAGGGATTTATTTCATTTCCACAATTGCATTGTATTGCCTAAACAGTCTGGGGAGCTCTGCAAGGCATACATCATAATTTCTTGTGCTCAAGCTCCAAAGGGGTAGCCTTGTTAGTTTAGTTCAGAAGAACAAACAAGGAGTCCTCTAGCACTTTTAAAGATTAACAAATTTATTTATCGCATGAGCTTTCATGGGAGAAAATCCCACTTTGTCAGACGCTTTAAAGGTGGGGAAATTAAGGGTCTGACAAAGTGGGATTTTCTCCCACAAAAGCTCATGCGAGAAATAAATTTGTTAGTCTTTAAAAGTGCCAGTGAAAGATACACAGGTATATTAATGCCCCAGGGGCTAGGTCTCGCTGCAAATAGTCTTGTTTGTTTTAACAGACTAAAAATTGTGTGTATGGGTAGGGGGGTGGTTTTCTCTCCTGGTGGGTGGGTGGGTAGGGGAATTTATTTCTCTGAAACTATTGATGCTGATGTGTGTTGTAACTGGAGCTAATGCATGACTTTTCTTTGGTAGAGTGTGGGAAAGATTTGGGTAGGGGGCGGGGGAGAAAGGGAGACTAACAACTGAACAGGCAGCACATGGTCTTGGCAGAACAGGGGATGAAGATGACACCTCCTGGAGAAGGTGCATCTCCTCCTGACAGCTCCTGCTTTACAAGGATTCTCCAGGAATAGGAGATTGCTCCAATCCCGGGGTGCATCCCAGGGTCTCTGACACGTGTCTCTCTTGCTCTAGTATCTGAGCAGGGAAAAAGATCTGTTCTTGTCCAAAGCATTGTCTTCAGACATCCTGGTGCAGCCAGGCTATGGCTTGGTTAAATCACAATCTCAGTCATTGCAGGTATGTATCTTTCACCTTCTTTCTGGGAAGCTTGGTCTGCCAGTAGCAATTTGCTGAGGCTTGGTTTGCTGTCATCTTGTAGAAAACTTCTTATAAGGAGGATACTTGGGACTTAGGCCAGAGCTTTCAGAAAAAATATCTGTCTTTCCACTTCTTATGGATGGGGGATTTCAGCTCACTATATTGTACACTACAGGTCTCTGATGTTGTCATAACTGCCCATGCATTAAAGCAATGGGACAGAAAATGGACTAGATGGAAGACATTGAAGTTTGCCTGGCTCTGCGTACTATTAAGGATGAGCTAACAAGGGGGCCTGGAATAGACAAGGTGTGTGTTGTTAAAATTCTACCCTCACTGCTCATTATTTTATGCCAGGTGAGAACACATACTACCATAAAGAATTTTAATACATACATCTTTGTTAATGTGTTTCAAAGCATCTCAATGAACCACCATCGGGAAATATTCCAGCCATAATATTTTTAATTCCACTGCATTGCTGTCAAAATCTGAACTGTGGGCCCCTGTTTTAGAAGCCTGTGGCTGTCAGACCTCCACAAATACACAATGTGTCGGTATCATCAGTGTGTGAGAAATAAAGGCCAATTCATTTTATAGATAACCAAAAAGTGAGGGTTATTTTGTACTTTTCCCTTAAATCTGAATTGTTTTAGAAACTCAGGCTGCCAGAAATTTGCTGCTTGTTGTTTCGTATTCTATTAATTTTCAGTGATTTAAATATAGGCTGTCTCTGACAAGTCTATCTATAGTACAGCTATTATATTTACTCTTCTACACTTCTTTATTTCTGATGTAGCATTTGTAGCACTGGGGCTGGGGGCTCGCCTGGCCTGCTCGGGATTTCCTCAGCCCACTCAGGTGGGGGTGGGGCTGGGGATCTCCTGGTTGGGGCTTACATGGCCTGACCTGCTGGAGGGTGGGGAGGGGGGAGGCGCGGCTTGTCTAATCTGGCCCACTTGGGTCTGTCCTGGCCTATGGTTTGGCCAGCACTTGTGTTTGGGGATGCAAGGGCTTGGTGTGGGCTCAGGGGCTGGCTGTGCCCCACCAGGCTGATTGGGGGTCCGGAACTGCTCATGGCCGCTGCAGGATCGGGCCCATGGTTTCACAGTCAGCTAGGCTGGGGGGCGGGGGGCAGCGCCAAAATCACATCTCGCCTAGGGCGCCAAAAATCCTTGGGCCGGCCCTGCCCGGTGCTCAGCTGACAGGGGATCCCCGGAAGTTCCCCTGTCAGTGGAACGCTAGCAGCTGTCTTCCCCAGCGCTCCATTGACCAGGGGATCCCCTGTCAGCTGAGCACCGGAAGCTCCCTTCTTGCCCAGTGAGAAGAATGCGGGGCTACCTTCTGGCCGGGGCCCACTCAGTTCCCGGAGAAGGGAACGCAGCCTGCAGCTCCTTTCTGGCTAGGACCCAGGTCTCAGGGAGAGGACAGCCACAGCAATAAGGGAGAATGGCTAAGTTAGGTCAACTTAAGCATCCTCAGGTTGACCTAACTTTCAAGTGTAGACATGGCCTATGAGTGTACTTCAAATGCTCAGAACCAGTAGGATTGGACACTTCTTCATGAAAAGAAGCTGAGGCTGAAAAGCCCTACACAGGGTCAGTCCCATAACTATATGCTGTAATGCACATACAATACTTTATATATTAGTAAAACTTACTTTTTTAGCAGGAACAATGGCTAAGGAACACAATAGAGCTATCTGCCAGCAAAGAGGACATCTAATTCATATATTGCTAAAACCTATTTCCAGATGTAATCACAGTGTTTCCTGTCGAGAATTATTGGCATGGAGCTAGTAAATGTATCCCCTAGAGGAGGAAACACACTGTAAATAACTTACCTTTAAAAGGGAGACTTATAGGATTTTTACACCAGATAATCCGAGATCTGGTTAAATATTGAGTGATATTTATGTCCCTTTGCACTCAGCAAAGCTTCAGTTTTTGCTTTAATTAATATAATGACAATGGAAGAAACTCTTTGTCTACAGCTTTCTCATTCCTTTCTGGAAAGCTTTTTCAGACTATTCACAGATTTAAAGAGAAGAAACACTATGAACCTGAACGTACTGAAGAGAGCGTCTCTCACCGTCCTCCATTACTGTTCTAATTAGAGAAAGAGAGGAAGAAAAGAAAAAAACAAACCAACCGAGATTCATATTATCTGTATTATAAATCCAGTTAGTCTCCATGGCCTAGGAGAAAGGGGTGTGGCTGAACCCAGTGCAGCCCCCACGTTACTAGCCAGCATATATGATCAGCTCAACAAATCTTGGGACTGGACAGAGACACAGATAAAGAGGGTGTAAATATCGATTAAATCTTCCTTTACATCATCCTGAGGGCAGAATGACTGGAGTTGAGGCTCTCTTCTCACAGCTTTGTTTGTCAGACAGGGAATGTTACTTCAGACCTATACATCAGAGGCTCAGCGCTATCTATTTGATGATTGATTGTAATTTATCTGGTTCAGACTGTGACTCATTCCACTTTAAGCCTGGATGTCTATGCCATCTGCTTTTGCTGCTATGATCTGTGAGTATAGTGCAGACATGTGACAGTGAACCCACATGAATGCCAAAATAAATCACAATGACACCATCCCACTCCTGATTTTATTTTTTCACAACATAAAGACAATCTATTGTAACAGCCCAAGCTGTCCTACAACTTCACAGTTGTCACTTTACTGTATATTCCATGACCATTTACGTCTCCATGATGGCAACAGGAATGGAATTTAGTTTCCTCTCAATTTTTAACCGCTCAACTTTTACCACCTAATGTACAGAAGAGTTTTTTAGAAGTACTCAGCTACATTTCATAGTCCTTAAGCTTCCAAAATCTCTCTCTCTTACTGACTTTTATGCCTCCACCCTCATGGTAATATTTGAGCACCTAATAATCTTTGATGTATTTTTTCTTAAACAGCCATTCGAGGTAGGAAAGGATCATTTCCATTTTGCATAAGGAGGCACAGAGGGTATGTCTACATTCGAAAAGCCAAGTCGACTCTGTTAAGTAGACTTAACAAGGTTGACTTAAACTCAACTTTGTTAAGTCGACTTACAGTGTCTACACTAAAAACTGAAGTTGACTGCCTGCGTCCACACTCGCAGGTGCTAGCAGACGGAGGAGAGCCACAGCTGAGAGATTTTGGGGAGGGGACAAGGGAGCTGTGGCTCCGTGGCTGGGGACAAAGGAGCCATGGCTCCAGGTTGGGGGGAGCCACGGCTCACGGGGAGAAGGGATCTGCGGCTCCCCGGAATAAGGGATCCGCAGCTTGTGGGGAGCCTCGGCTCAAGGGAGCCGCAGCTCGGGGAGCCACGGCTGGGGACAAGGGAGCCACGGCTCCCCTAAGAGAAGAGTGCTGCGGCTCCCCAAAGAGTAGGGAGCCATGGTTCCCTTGTCCCCAGGAGCTGCGACACCCTTCTCTTCAGGGAGCCATGACTCCCTTGTCCCCAGCCACGGCTATCCCGAGCTGGGGCTCCCCTGAGCCAAGGCTCCCTGTGAGCCATGGCTCCCTTGTCCTGGGGAGATGCAGCTCCCTTCTGTAGGGAAGTCACGGCTCCTCTGTCCCAGGGAGACACAACACCCTTGTCCCCAGAGGGACTCTCAGGTCTCTTCTGCCAGAAAGCCCCAGCTCCCTTCTCCCCAGCCCTAAGTCGACTTAGGGAATTAAGCCAACCTAGAGTGTCCACACCAGTTTTAGGTCGACTTAACAAATTGACTTAGCCTTTAAGTTCACCTAAAGAGCTGTAGTCATTAAGTCAACTTAAGGAAGCCCTTAAGCCAACTTAATGTAAGTCCTGTGTCAGCGTGGCATTCTTTAGGTCGACTTAAGCATCCTTAGCTATGTCTACACTTGCACTTTTAAGTCGACCTAACTAAGTCGACTTAACTAAGTCGACTTAAAGTTGATTTAGTTAAGTCGACTTAGTGTGTCTACGCTTAAAATTAAAGTCAACTTAAAGGGGAACTTACAAAGTCGACCTAGAGCATCCACACTGGATGCTTTAGGTCAACTTTGTGGGGGTAGGAGGACCTTGGGCAGGTCCACAGTGGTGGGGGCACCCCCTGTGTGCAATGGGGCATAGGGGGACAGGGACCCTGGCAGGGCAGAGCCCTGTGTGTGATGCTGTCTGGATTTAGGGAAGCATTTATGATATTATTTTCAATGGCTCTCTCATAAATGCTATAATCCATAGGAACTATGTCATGTTTGGTATCAATAGAAAGGTAGTAATTTGCTGGGAATGATTATATAGTTTATGTCTAGGAATTCTATTTCAATTAGAAGTTAGGAATTTGATGTTATATCCATACTTTAACTTGTGTCATTTTGGAGGAATGCCTTAGACGGGAGGGTGTGAACAACCATTGTCTCCTTAATGTTTAGGAATTTTCCAGGTAGAATGGTCCCAGGGAGTATCCTGATGAACCATTAAGGACACAAAGAATACAACCATTGTGTCCTTAATGGCTCATCAGTTTAAGCTAAGCTTAAATTGACTTAATTTACCAGTGTAGATGCAGCCCTTAAGTCTACCTAATTTGCAGGTGTAAACATACCCAGAGGAACTAAGTAATTTATCTAAGGAGGCACAGATAATCCTACAGATGGTCTGCAGGTCACCCCAAGTCCCCAGCTAACCCAGCACACTAACTCCTGAACCATTCTTCCTGTCTGTTCTGTGAGCTCCCACTTCTGCTCCTGTTCCACCAAGTGCAGCAGTGTTATATATGGTGGGATTACGCCACAGGCCAAATTCAGAACACTAGATCAGTGTTTCCCAAACTAATTTGGCCACGGAACACTTTTGGTCTTGGAATATAGTGCTTTTTTGGAAAAAAATAAAGGGTGTGTGTGGGGGGTGTTGGTACTTATCCAGGGACCTGGGGCCACCGGGGCAGTGGCAGGGGCAGAAGCCAGGTCAAAAGGTGCTGGTACTCAGTACCTCTAAGCACCATCACAAAGGCTATGTCTACACTAGCAATTTAGGTTGCCTTAAGAATGCTTAAGTCTACCTAAATTACTCCATGTCCACACTGGGCTTTGGACAGTTTAGAAAGGAAAGAAATTGAATGCGAGAAGAGTGTTAGAAAAAAAACAACTATATATTCTTATTAACTGATTCAAGAAAGGAATAAATAAATAAAACTCCAACCAGTCACAGCTAAAGGTAAAATAGTGATGTGGTCACTTAGATGAGACTGCAATACTACAAGCTGTTAGTCAATACTTTCAATAAGAGAAATGTTGTTATAACAATAAAGCTCTTGATAATTCAATGTAAAGGTAAATAAATATTTCATTTTTTTCTTTATTAAGGAAGATTTAAAAAATAAGGGAGATATGACCTCATTGCAAAGGAAAAAAAGAATGACAACTCATTAAAGATAGCAATGGCTTCTTCAAAAGCTGTGGGACATTCAGGAAGTTGTTCATGCCATCCTTTTCCTTCATTTCATTGAAGGTAATGGAATTCATAGTTCATTGAGCATAAACTAAGCACCAGACAACCATGCTACATTGCTAAGAACCAGTCAATATTTTTCAGGCAAAATTTGTGTAGAAAAATAACATTTTTTAAATGTTTGCAAAAAATCAATAGCGTCAGAATTTACTATATTCACCATTTTTGGCCATATTACTTTACTGCCATTTTTACAACAGTTTTTACTTGAAATCAATTCAGAAATCATTATTGACATGTGCCATTTATTCCTCAAATCTGTGTTTTCAGTAAATAAAAAAGTTCTGAAACCATATGGAGAACAATTGCAAGAAATAGCTTAGGAGAAATATGGTGGGGAAATGTCACAAAAATGGAAACAGGGCAGAGTTCAAAGAATATCAGACAAAGAATGTCAGCATTTCTAAATGTGTCATAAACATGCTTTCCTGTTTTCCAGCCCAGTCTACTGATTTGTGGTTTGAGTGATAGGGGCTCACTTGTGTTTCTCATGCACCGTCACCCTTTGGGGAGATGGGAGCCACCTACTTCCCAACCCAGATGCAGAGGGCCTACACCTTTTATAATCTCTGTTACCAATGGTGGTACTAGGAAGCAGCAGTGTCTGCACTTGAGGGCTTCTGACGGAGCTCAGCCACTTCAAGATGGGGAGGAGAGCTCAATGGAAGGAAGATCTCTCTTGAACACTCCCCTTGTTTCTGCACAAACTCAAACATCAAGGTGCAATCTGGCCATTCATTTATACAGACAAATGGAGAAAGCCTTTTTTATCCAAAGAAATTTCCCTTGAGTTATCTGGGTACTGTCAATATCTTAGATAAATTACAGACCCTGCCCTGCAGAACCCATTCTAACTGTACCATGAAAATGATGGCTGAAATGATGCTCCTGTTCATTTTCTGTTCACTAATAACAGCGGTCACTGATATCATTTCCCCACCAAAACCTCCAAATGTAATTTACTGTTAAAGTCACTGAAGTGCATTTGCTTACACTGACAGAAATACGGCATGCCAAAGACATTGCAAGTTAACGCAACATTCCCACAGCTGCTCTCTCAAAGGATTAGCCTTCTCACTCAACATGCCAACACACTCTGGATTCAACCGTGCTGTGCTCTCACCCCCAACCCCGCCTATACATGCTGCAGAGAACTTAAAATCACACTTGTTGGGGACATGCATAAACATTTACAAGACTGGAGTCTTTATTTGTCAGAGGTAATGAGAGCAGAGCCCAAGTGAGGGCCCATATTTTAGAAAGTTCAATTGCTCCCATGTTTGTAATATCATCTTGGCATCAACGGTTTGTATAAAAGCATTGCATTATGCAAAGATTTAGATGTTTTTTCAGCCAAGACTGGAGTCTCCTGCACAAAACCATAGTAAGAGATGGTCCAACTCCGGAAGAATTTACAGTCTATAGAGAATCCAGACAATACAAACTTTCTTATCTCTGTTTTACAGAACTGAGTCACAGAAGCTGCCATTCATTGTGATTTAGATGCCTAAATACCTTTGATAACCTAGGCTGAAGAGATTGAGAGGTTTGCCCATGAGTTTGTGGTAGAAATGGGAATAAAATTCAGACCTCCTGGGCATCAGTCCAGTATTTTAGCCAGAGATCTGCCATTCTCTCTAATGTTCATAGACTCTTTTTCTTTAAGTGTAAGCAAATGTATTAAAGCCCTTCATTTGCCATCACTGAGAAATGAGTCATAATGAAAAGGCCATCTGAGCCAGACACTGTATAAAACCAATGGCCGTATGAACAAATCATTGATGGTCCAAAGTCATACAGGTCACCATTCTAATTGCATACTTACTTCTGCATATTTTTACTCTTCTCAGACTGAAATTGGTGTGCATTACTATTAGAGAAAAAACTTCAAGGAGAATCTGAAATGCTTTTCAGCTTGTCAATGAACCTCCAAAAACAACTGCCTGCTCCAAGTGGACAATTTCATTTCTGTCCTTGTTTTTTGAAGATATTTTTAGGACGATTAAATAGACTCTCGGTTGAATTTAATTATGCTACAATTTCCTGCATGTTAATCAGAGATATTCCTGAGACCTAGTCACCCTGAAGGAGAACAGATTAAATTGTAGAGTTTTAAAGTGATTTTCTTTCCTTATCATTACAGAGAGATGGATTTGTAACATGCATTATGTTACATAGCATATGTATTTCCTGTCAATTGCCACTGTATGTTGCTGGCAGTGTAGACTTCAATGCCAGACAAAATAATGGAAAAGCTGATGCAGGATTCAGCTTATAAATAATTAAAAATTAAACATATTCTTAATATCAGTCAACATGATTTAATGGACAATAGGGCTACTCAAAGAAACTTGATTTCATTCTTCGATGAAATAACAAGATTGGTTGATAAAGATACTTGTATAGATTTAACATATTTTTTACTTTTTGGTTGAGTTGCTCATTCACAGGATGACTATGTGCCACCAGTCTCATGCAGCTATGAAAAAGGCAACTATGTTATTACAATGAATCAGGTGAAGCATTTCTAGAAGAGATAGAGAAGTTTTAATATCTTTGTACAAGTCATTAGTAAGACTTCATCTGGAAAACTTTGTACAGTTTTGATCACCCACAATTAAGAAAGGTGATTGCTAAATGGAACAGGTATAAAGAAGAGCTGTTAGGATGAATTCAGGGCCTACCTTGTGAGAGGAGACTAATAGAGCTTGGCTTGTTTTATCTAATAAAATGAAGGCTGAGAGGGGATATGACTGCATTCTATAAATTAATTGGGGGCATGGGACTTAAAATATCAGGGGTAGTGAAGAGCTATTTAAACTAAAACGGAATGTTGGCACAAGAACAAATAGATATAAAGTAGCAATGGACAAATTTAGACTAGAAATTAGAAGAAGGTTTCTAACCATCAGAGAAGTTCTGAAACAGCCTTCCAATAGGAGTCATGGAACATTCGTTTTAAAAGAGAACAATATTATATGGTGAGGTTTCTTTCGGTGGTAAGGCAGGAGTCAACAACCATGAGTATTCCTTCTGGTTTGTGTCTGATGTTCCTAAAATCTCTTACTTTAGCACTTCAGTTGGTCACCATCAGAGTTCAGAAGGGATTTCCCCCACACCACCACTTTGTTAAGTCGACCTAATCACCCTTAAGTTGACTTAATAAGTCGACTTAAGGGTTGCTCCCCATCCACACCATCCTTAAGTCAACTTAAGGAGTCGACTTAAGGCTTAAGTCAACCCAGTGGGTGGTTCTTATTAGGTCGACTTAAGTTTTCATTAAGTCGACTTAAGGAATTTCTTAAGTCGACTTAATGAAAGTCAGGTGTAGACATAGAGTAATTTAGGTCGACTTGAGGGTCCTTAAGTCGACCTAAATTGTTAGTGTAGACATACACTATTTTGGCCATTAGATTAGGGCTTGGAAGGGAGAGGGGTAAAGACACAGTTCACAATGTACATATACTCTACTGTGTGCTAATTTTTCTTATAGGTGGGCTAGAATGTGGGGTATAGCAATGGAAGTCAAAATGTTGAGATGCCATATTGGAAGGTAGGTCTCTGGACCTTGGATAAAACAGGTAATTTCAAGCTAAAGCTAAGACCGTAATTGTGCTCCTGAAACATTAGGTATATGTAAAGCATGAATAAAGGAATGCAATGGTTAAGCAGAAGCTCTCCTGGCTTTAAGAGGAAGAAGAACGCACATTCCAGGATGGAAGCTGGAATTTTCTTATGTCAATGCTTGTACCTAAGTCTAGGCTAGTCAGGAGAACGAGCCCTCCAAGGTTGCTTCCTTCCTTCCTTCTTCAGGCTGGGCAACACTGTGACATGGGAGAAAAAGTGTGTGCATCTGTGCTGCCAGGGGAAGGGCAGTGTGTGGGATTGACAATGACTGTGAAAGAGTTGGATATGGGGAAGGAAAACCAGAGGTGAAGAAGAAAAGAGATTGAAAGAATATGAAGAGAAGAGGAAGAACAACACAAGCACTTGAACACAGAAGAGGACAGTAAAAGGGTGTCATGAGTCTGAGTTAAAAGAAACTACTGGCATGAAGGATTAGGAAATGGTATAAAGTAGGAAGGATATTGAGAGAAAGAAAAGTTCCAGACAGGTAGCCAAAGAGATAGTTGTGTTAGTCTATTCCAGTCTATTCCAGCAAAACCAAAACAAAGAAGGAGTTTGGTGGCACTTTTAAAGATTAAGAAATTTATTTATTATATAAATAAATTTGTTAGTCTTTAAAAGTGCCACAGAAGTCCTTCATAATTATGGTTTTGAGAGAAAAAGAAAATTAATGTTACATGTTTTAATGCCAAAATGTTGTCATAAATAAAAAGGCTGTTGTTTGACATGCACATCTGTAATCTTAGGAATGACCCATAAAATCAACCTATAACACTCTTGGATGTCCCAGAGCTGGCTGTGTGTATCATGAAGTAATGGGTAACCAATGGGAGTCCACTATTTTGTGAATTGAGCAAAAGACACTGCTCAGGTCATTTCTGCTCACCTATCTGTCCTTGGAGGAGGGAATGCCTCTTGGAAGGGAAGCTGATTAAGAGGACTATCCTGTGAACTGCTCAGTGTATGTTGCTTGTATTACTTGGCATCTGTCAAACCGCTCCTACAGACGTTACTGCATTTCTGAATGAGAAAACAGAATAGTATTAAGAAGGAGACTGGTCTTCTGGTTAAAATGTGGTGGTGACATTGAAGAGCTATAAGTTCAATTACTGACTCCTTGTGTGACCTTAAGGAAAGTCACGTAGGCCAGGTCTACACTGGCATCAAAATTCAGCAGCAGTAGACAGGCATAACTCCTGTCAACTTCCTAACTCCCTTCAGAGTTGTCTTCACTGCACCACTTGACAGAGTGGTGTTAGTAAGTTGATCTTTGGATTGACTTTAGCCAGTCTTAACTGCCGCTAAGTTGATCCAGGAAGATCGATCTGATGGCAGCAAATTTGCTTTAATGTAGATGTGGCCTTAGTCTTCTGCCTCAGGGCTTCCTGTGTTGAGGGGAGGGAGCAGACAATGGTAAGAATGGAAGACAAATAGAATGTCAAGGCCAGCTTTGCTGGTAGAGGATTCAGGATGGTGACGTTGTGTGTTTTTTGAAGGCAACAGCATTAATCACTAGGCTAAGAAAGACGAGTTGCAGTGCACAATACATGGTTCTCTCATTGTTCAGGTATGCAGACCCCTTGTAAAGCTTGTCTATGGTAAGGTCATGAGGAAACCAGATTATGTGATTTAAGGTACAATAAATCTTCTATTCAATACATATCTGATGTCTCTTAGAAACAGAGAAATGATTAATGAAGGCTTTTCAGAGAAATGGGCACTCTGTTCCTGTCTATTTATTTAAATATTTTCCTCTATTGCTTTAGCTCCTGAGTTGGATGAAAATTGAATGAAAACAAATCAAATTTTAAAATATCTACACCCAAATATTAGATTGTACCATGCAGAGTGATGGTTGAAAGGGACAAAAACGATGTCCTTAGGTAAAAATGTCAAAAGCCCCCATTCCCACTGGAGTTAAGCACCTTTGAGAATCTGGGTACTGTGTCTTATTTTGAAAATAGGCACTTTGGACTCTGGATCTCCCAGAAAATCACTCTTTTGCTTATTGAAACTTAGGCTTTCAAGTGTCTAAATTATTTTTTTTTTAAATGGGACTCAAGTGCTTTTAAAAACATTACCCCTTGTCTGCATGAGAAAGTTGAATCAATTTAAGCCAAAAATTTAAAGCCAATGAATTTAAACTGATTCATCTTAGGTCAGTTAGAAAGAGGTTTAAGTGAACCCCAAATAAGTCACTTGTAAATCAGAATATGAGTATCCACACAAGAGTCTGTGTTCCTTTAACTAAAAGTGTTTAGAACCCAGTTTAAGTTACGCCAGAGCAAATTTCCCATAGGCCAATTATTCATATAGGACTTGTCAGACTGAATAAGAATACAGTTCTCTTGCTCTTGTAACATGTCTCTGAAGATGTCTGAACTAGAGCTAGTTGGGAATCTTTTAACGGAACATTTCTTAGGTCCAGGATGGAATGTCTGTTGAAAATTCTGATTCAGAATAAAAGTTGCCAATCCTCAAATTCTTTCTGAAATTGAATTCTTCCACCAGCCATAATCACAACATCAGAGGCTCTCCACAAAGGGTTTGAGTTCTTTGCACACCAACAGCAGACTTCTATCCACTAAGGATTTACACAAATGATCCAGCTTTGCTAATTTTGTTACTCGTTTGACTTCCTGTATGCCTCCCAATCCTTTTGTCATTATTTTTTTTCAGCCACTATTTTTGTCATGTATGTGTCTCACCATTATTTTACCTGACACATGCCAGGGCTGTTTCTTTTTGACAAACCCCATGACTCTTCTTTCAGAATTTTCCCAGTATCAAATGCTTTCAAACAGAACCAAATGCCTCATTGCTTCTTGTTATGGTTCCTTCCTGACATCAGGTTTCTTTAATGGGACAGTACATGTACTGTAGCCATCCAGCTCTCCCTGTCTGGGGTGATTACCATTACACCATCCATATGGACCTTCTTTGGGAGGTGAATTCTTTCCTGATGCACTACCATTAAAAGGAAGCAATGTTATCCATCACGCATTTCAAATCTTGGTGTCACTCTTCCTCCTACTACAAACTGCTGATGTTTGACTCTGCCTTATGGAACTGCAATAGTCTCTTGTCATTTTTGTGTTTAATCTGCTGCACGGTTAACATGGGATCTTACCTGACTTCTAACACAGCCCTCTCTCCCATCCACAATGAAAAACATCACACCTCAGTTTTGGGGTGCTTTAAGCCTCGGCTAGATGACCCAGCTGGGACGAGGGGATAATCCCAATGGTAACTCAGGCTTGATCCAGTAGCTTTGCAGTGAGGACACAAAGCAAAATCATTCAAGGGCTGATACTCCTTCGATGTCTCGTCACATTACCCTCTGAAAGATAGACACGTTTTCCCACAATTGGAACAACTGCTCCTTAGCCAGTTGGTCTTCAGTCTGTAACAGTTCATGGAATCCTTCCATCCTAAGTCCAGGACTCTGCACTTGTCCTTGTTGAATCTCATCAGATTTCTTTTGGTCCAATCCTCCAATTTGTACATCACTTTGTATCTTATTCCTACCCTTCAGTGTATCTGTCACTTCCCCAGTTTAGTGTCATCTGCAAATTTGCTGAGGGTTCAATCCACTCCACCATCCAAATCATCAATGAAGTTGTTGAACAAAACTGGCCCCAGACCAATCCCTGGGGCAGCCCGCTTAATAGCAGCTGCCAACTGGTCATTGAGCCAGACCTGTTGAACCCAATGATCTAGCCAGCATTCTATCCACGTTATAGTCCATTCATCAAACCTATACTTCTTTAACTTGCTGGCAAGAATCCTGTGGGGGACCGTATCGAAAGCTTTGCTAAAGTCAAGGTATATCACATCCACCATTTCCCCCAGGGTAAGTCTTAGAGTTTCCAGGGCCCAGGGCAAAAGTCAATAATTTACCCCCCCCCCCCCACCTCATGGGTGGACCTATCCTTGACTTTTGATCCCCGAGCCCTGCCACCAGCCTCGCTGGGAACTTCCTGGCCCCTCATGGCCCCCGCTGCCCCCTACTGGGGTTCTCAGCGCTGTTGCAGCCCCTGGCTCTGCTGGGGTCCTCGGCTCCCACCAAACCACAGCCAGCCTGACCGGGGTCCCTGGCCCCACTGCAGCTCCTCCTTGTCCCACCATTCCTGCCGTGGCCATTGCTCCCCCCCACTGCCAGGATCTCCAGCTCCTGCCGACCCACTGCCAGCCTCACTGATGTCCCTGGCCCCTCTGACAGTCTCACCATCACCATCACGGCCTCTACTGCCCCCCCACTGCCAGGGCACCAGCCCCGCTGTGTACTCCCACCACCCCGCTGCCCTACCCCCATAGGCAATCTTAGCGGGTGGGACGTGCAGCAGCCACGTGCATCACAGGACCCCTTCCCCTTCAGTACCATAGGCAGTTGCCTGCACTGCACACCCACTAAGCCCGCCTATGATTTTCCTACATCCACAGATCCAGTCATCTCCTCATAGAAAGTAATCAGGTTGGTCAGGCATGACTTGGCCCAAAGATGACCTAAAACCATCTTTTCCTCCTTGCTTTTTCAGTTGTTGAATTGAGACTGTAACTTTTTCTTTTTCTTTTTAAATGAAAGGTCACTTTTCTTCAGCTACTAATACAGCCACCAAAGAAGTACTGCTCTAGCTGGCTGGCCAACCCTGGGTCTATCTCCCTTCCACCCCCTTCTGCAAGCTAGTGGAATAAGCCGCATGAGAAGGAATGAAGTCTATGCACATTTAGATGGGAACAGCTTATCACATCAGAAGACTCAAAGCAGCCACCCCAGAGAACACTGGCCAATTACCCCATGTGTTTTTTCAAGGCTATCATTACACTCATTAAATTAACACGGGGAATTTGGAAACTTAGCTGTAACACACTGCCTTGTACTTACATAAGTTCCCATTTTAAAAGCCTTAAACTTGAAGATAATGGCCCAGAGGTTCTTTTGGCTGATATCCTGCGGACAAAGCGAGATCTCTTCAGAATCCTCACTAAAGAAAGGAACAATTACCCAGCTGGATTTCGAGCAGGAAATATTTTATGTCTATTTGCTTTAGAGCCTGCGGCATTTCAAGCAATCTTCATAAATCTTTTTCCTGCATCACAGTGGTCAATAAAACTAAATGTGACCTTGTGTAAAATGTGCTAGATTTTAATTACAATGGGGTTATGTGCTAGATTAAGGCTAAATGTATTACACTGTCAACCAATATGTCAAAGATGGCAATCACAGTGATGCTGGGGTCTGATTTTTTCGTTGCAATCTGTGTCGTTGGCCTGAGGCCTGATGCCTTGGAGCTTTAACTTTTTTATAATGCACTTTTTGGATTCTTGCATATGAATGTGCAACAAACCTACAGAGTTGTATCATTTATCACAAGAACTAAAAAAAAGTAGCCCTAAAAGCTGTTCTGCTTGCTGCTAACCTCACAGAAACTTATGACGTCTCTGCATGTTTCAGCCTGCGATTGCGTATGTAAACTAGAGTCCCTTTTGTTCAGCCTAACATGTATATGTAGTGCTGACCTTTCATGGCGTGAAAGGTTGTCATTAGAGCTGGTTGGGATCTTTTTGTCTCAGTAAAATATGAATGAGATATGCTGCTTCATCAAAGGCTAAATGGTTTGCAAAGCTGTATGCAGCATAGTTGTCATTCTCAGAATATTAAAGAGACAAAATGGTGAGATAATATCTTTTATTGGACCAAGTGCTGTTCGGTGAGAGAGACAAACTTTCAAGTTACCTAGAGAACTTTGACAGCTCTGGACAAGGAATTCCCAGTGTCAAAGCAAAATGCAAGGTAGAACTACCTACTTATGTTAAATTCCAAAGTGGTAGCCACGTTAGTCTGTATGCAGGGAAAAAAAAAGCCACAACACAACGAGAGTCCTCTGGCACTTTAGGCTATGTCTCCACTTGTCAAAATAAATCGACTTTGCTAAGTCGACTTAACAAAGTCGACTTTAAGTCAACTTTGTTAAGTCGACTTAGCCTGTCCACACAGTAAATTTAGGTTGACTTAAAGTTGACCTTGTCAAATTGACTTAGAGCGTCCACACTGGATGCCTAAGTTGACTTCTAGGGGCTAGGTAGACCTGGGAGTGGTCCATGGTGGGAGGGGGGGCACCCCTTTAAAAGTGCCAGGGGGCTCAGCATTTTCCTCATTGTACTAAAGTACATGGGGGCTGAGCAGGACAGGTACAGGGGCAGAGTACGGGAGCGGTGTGGGCAAGGCTGTGTCCTGCCCTGTGGGTGGGCTCACCAGGCTCTGCCTGTGCCAGGCACCCTGGCAGGGAGATCAGTGGGAGATCCCTGGGGACTAAAGTCGATTTAGGACTAAGCCACATCTACACTGGCTTAAATCGACTTAATAAAGTCAATTTAGCCAGTAAGTCGACTTTAAACTAGGTTTTATAAAGTCGACTTAAAATTTCCTTAAGTCAACTTAAGCAGCAGCTTAAGTCGACTTAAGCAGCAGCTTAAGTTGATTTAAGGAAATTGTAGTGTAGACACAGAGTAAATTAAGTCGACTTAAGCAGGCTTAAGTCGACTTAATTTACAAGTGTAGATGCACCCTCAATGACTAACAAATTTCTTTGGGCATAAGCTTTTGTGGGTGGCAATTCACGCATCTGACAAAGTGGGTTGCTGCCCAGGAAAGCTTATGCCAGAGGAAATTTGTTAATCTTTAAGGTGCCACAGGACTCTCGTTTTTATTTAAGTTAAATAAACTGTTCCAGCTTGCATTTTGCTATGACACTGGCAATACCTTTCCCAGGTCTGAAAAAGAGCTCTGTGTGGCTCAAAAACTTGTCTCTCTCACCAACAGAACTTGGTCCCATATAAGATATTTCCTCACATAACTCATCTGTCTTGGAATGAGATATCAATTTCAACAATATTTTCATTAAGGCAGTCTTTGGGTCAAGAGAGAGCATACTTGGTGACCTTTCAAGAGCCTTTCCAGTCCTATATTTCTATGATTCATGACTGATTCCTGAGGATTAGGGTGCCAGCCAAGGAACTGTGGACAATATAGGGTGGAATCTCTGTCTTGTTCTGAGTGATCTGTGATGAAAAATTATGCTCTGACTCAGGCAAAGCAGGGGGTTGACCAGAGGGTTCCCACGTCCAGGATCAGTGTACCCCCAACCAAACTCAAGCCTTCTTGACATTGGAACGCATTTCCTTTTTGAAAAAAAACTGTTTCAGTGGGTTTGTTTTTATTTCTGGGTAGAACAAAAACTAATTTTGAAATTCCAAAACTTGTTGCATGTTGGAATTGTCGTCCTCCAGCCAGTTCTAGTCGTTATAAATCTCACTCCTACATTCATCGAGGATATTCAATAGGAAACACAGATTTATGACGATAAACACAGTGAAGGAATAAAATGTGGAGGTTACCAGTTGCAGACAGCCATTCTGTTCAGGAGTGCAGTGTAATAGTTAGAGGAGGGGAATACAAATCAAAATTCCTGCATTTGATCTTTTTGCTATGACAAAATGAACAAATCACATGCGTTTTTGTATCTCAGTTTTGTCAGGAGTAAGAGGAGACCAGTAACATAGTACACACCTTAATCATGGGTATACTCTAGGCACAGAGGAGGAAAAAAAAGTTTTGTTACTGAGGCATCAGACTGGGATTTAAGATTTGGTTACAATTACTGTCTCTGCCAAAGACATCCTTTCTGACTTTGGGCAAGTCACTTCTTCCTCATGCACCACTGCATCCCATTTGGGATAATAAACATTCCTTTCTCTCAATGTTTTATTATTCTTTTTTTCTGGCTTGTCTATTTAGTCCACATTGCCTTAGGGAGAGGCACTATCTTTTATTACGTGTGCTGGATACTCAATCATGGGTGGAACTTGTAGAACTCTACATAATTTATAGGCGCTCAGTTTTCTGCCCGAAGTCAGATCCTTTCCTATTTCCAAAAATTAAATTAAGCCATCAAAATCTATACAAAACTAAATTAAATCAACTTAAGTGACTGGTATGATTTTTTTTCTCCCCTGCAATCATTGAGATTCTTTTATCAGCATCCACCAAATCACCCTTGTGGAATATTCCAATGCATGAGAGAGAGAGTTGTAATGCTTTTGCCTGGTGGTTAACAACGGCAATACATATAAAGTTAATAAGAACATAAAAATGGCACAATTAGGCCAGACCAATGCATCTGACAGTGGACAGGACCAAATATTTCTGAGGGAATTAACAGAACAGGACTATTTTTCAGTGATCCATCCACATCTTGTCCAGTTCCACCTTCTGCCAGTCTGAGACTATGGACACCCAGAGCATGGGGTTCTCTGGCAATGAATTCCACAAGTTGATTGTGTATTGTATGAAGATGTCTTCGGTTTGTTTTAAGCTTACTATGTAATAATTTCATTGGATGGCCCTTGTTTTTTGTTTTTTGGCAAAGGGTAAATAACCCTTTCTTATTCACTTTCTCCACACTATTCATGACTTTATAGATTTCTATTTATCCTCCCTTGGTTGTCTGTTTTCATGATGAATAGTCCCAGTCTTTTTAATTTGTCCTAATATTAAAGCTGTACCATATACTTAATCATTTTTGATGCCCTTCTCACTACTTTTTTTTTTTTTTTAAATGCAGATATATCTTTTTTTGAGATGGAGCAACCAGAATTACATGCAGTAATATTCAAGGTCTGGGGATATTATGGATCTAATAGTGAGTCTATTATATTTACTGTCTTACTATTTTTCCTTTCCTTATTGTTCCTAATATTCTGTTAGCTTTTTGAGTAACGCTGCACACTGAGCAGATGTTTTCAGCAAACTATCCCATGATGATGCCAAGATCTCTTTCTTGCGTGGTAACAGCTAATTTAGACCACAACATTTTGTATAATTTTGTATACAAAATTAGAATTATGTTTTCCACTGTGCATTGTTTTTCATTTATTAACATTGAATTTCAGCTGCCATTTTTTCCCGGTCATCCAGTTTTGTGGGATCCCTTTGTAAGTCTTCATACTCAATTTCAAACTTAACTTTCTTGAGTAATTTTGCATCATCCGCCATGTCACTGTTTACCCTTTTTACAGATTATTTATTACTATGTTAAACTGCACTGACCTGAGCAGAGATTCATGGGGGACCCCACAATTTAGCTGTCTCTGGTGTGAAATCTGATAATTTATTCCTATCCTTTGTTTCCTATCTTTTAAGAAATTATTGATTGGCAGGGACCTTCCCACTGCACCCACGACTGCTTTCTTTGCTTAAAAGCCTCTGGTGAGGAACCTTGTCAAAAGATTTCTGAAAGTCCACTCACAGAATATATGCTGAATCTCCCTTATCCACATGTTTATTGACCTAGTCAAAGATTGGTGAGGCATGATGTCCTTTTACGAAAGACATGTTCATTCTTCTCCAACAAATCATGTTCATCAACATATCTGAAAATTCTGTTTTTGATATGGTTTCAATCAATTTAACTCCTGCTGAAAATTAGGCTTATGAGTCTATAATTGTTAGGATCACCTCTGGAGCCTTTAAAAATAATGGTGTTACATTAGCTATACTCTGTTCATCTGATAAGAAGCTGATTTAAGAATAAATTAGTTACCCCACTCAGTAGTTCTGCAATTTCATATTTGACTTCCATCATAAACCTTGGGTGAATACATTCTGGCCTGATGACTTATTACTTTTTAATTTATCAATTTGTTCCCAAATTTCCTCTATCAACACCTCAATCTAGGACAGTTCCTCAGATTTGTCACCTAATATGAATGGCTCAAGTCTGGGAATCTCCCTCGCATCCTCTGCCATGAAGATGGATGCAAAGAATTAATTTAGCTTCTCCACAATGGCCTTGTCTTCCTTGAGTTTTCCTTTAGAACTTGATTGTACAGTGATGCCACTGATTGTTTGGCAGGCTTCCTGCTTCTAACAAAAAGGAAATTTTGCTGTTGATTTTTGTGTCTTTTCCTAATCGCTCTACAATTTCTTTTTTGACCCACCTCATTATACTTTTACACAACTTGCTAGAATTTATGTTGCTTTCTATTTTCCTAACTAAGATTTGACTTTCAATTGTTATAGGATGTTTTTTGCCTCTAACAACATATTTTGCTCTTTTGTTTTGCCATGGTGGCATGTTTTGTCCTCTTATTGGGTTTTTTTCTTTTCTCTCTCCTTTCCACTTGAGGTATACATTTAATTTCAGTCTCTATAATGGTGATTTATTTTTTTTTTTCCATGCAGCTTACAGGCATGTCACTCTTGTGAATGTTGCTTTTAATTTAATTTTAATTTAATTAACTAACAATCTCATTTTCGTGTAGTTCCCCTTTTTGAAGTTATATGTGGCTGTGGTAGATTTCTTTGGTATTTATATGCCAAGTAGGATGTTAAATTTAATTATATTTTGCTTGATATTGCCAAGTGATTCAGATATATTTACTTCTTCGACCAGATCCTCTGCTTCATTTAGAACCCAGAGACAAAATTTCAAGACATCATTAATGACAGCTCCTCAGAGCAATTAGTCCTGGAATCCACAAGGAGTGAGACAATTTTTGACTATGTCCTGTCCTGAGGTCAAATTCACCCAGTCATTTTGGGGATGGTTGAAATACCCCATTATTATTGAGTTTTCTAAGATTTTTACTGTATTTGACTTTCTGTTTTCTTCCATATATACTTCCACTCCCACATCATCACAACCTATTCTGTCTTTTTTTTATATTTTATACCCTTATATTACAGTGTCCCATTGATTAGCATTGTTCCTCCAAGTTTCTGATGCTTATTATATCAATATCCTCATTTAACACGGGGCATTCAAGTTCATCCATCTTTGAAATAAGACCTTTAGCATTTGCATACAAGCACTTATAATATATAGTTGTCTGCCTTAATGTGATTTAATTGAATTGGATTCTCTTTCACCTGACTATTTCTCTTCAGTTCCTACCTTGTACTTTATCAACTTCTATCCTCTTCTTTTACTGGGACATAGAGAGCCCCATTAATAAATCATCCAACTGAACCATATGCTACTCTTCACCTATTGACTTCCCCCTGGACCTTTGTTTAAAAGCCCATCTGCAAACTTTTTAATCTTATACACCAGGAATTTGGTTCTATTTTGGTCTAGGTTGAGCCCATCCTTCCTCCAAAGGCCCCTCCTTTCTCAAAAGATTTCTCAGTCCCTAATAAATCTCAGTCCCTCCCTCCTACATCACTGCTTTATCCACATATTGGGATCCTGTACTTGTGCCTGTTTCCTTGGCTCTGTGTATGGAATGGTAGACGTTTCTGAGAATGCTACCATAGAGATCCTGGAATTTAATCTCTTACTTAGCAAAATTTGCCTCTCTCCTGTCTTCCTCTATGACATTAGTTCCTTCAGGCACCACAACACTGGATTATTCCCAGTACTGCACAATAGTCTGTCTAGGTGTCCTGAGAGATCTGCAACCACCTGGCAATTCACAAAGTAATTCTATCAGTCACCACAAACCCCACTCTTTACAAGTTCCAAAGTGGTAGCTATGCTAATCTAATTCAGCAAAACAAACAAGGAGCCTGGTGGCACTTTTAAAGATGAACACATTTTATTATTATTATTATTATTATTATTATTATTATTATTATTATTATGTGTTCATCTTTAAAAGTGTCACCAGGCTCCTTGTTTGTTTTGTCCCACTCTTTACCTTTCTAATAATCAAATCCTTACTATTATCCATCTCTTCCTATCAACTAGGGTCACCTTCCCTGTTTGAACTCTTTCTCAAATGTCCTCTGTTTATAATCTCCTCTGGCTACTTGGGAGCTGGATTTTTAAACTTCTGTTCTCCACTAAGGAATCAGGGATCAAAAGATGACTTCCTAGAACTTCATTAGGAACCTCTCAGCCTTGTCTAGCAGGCCACTAGATTCAGCATGCAGTATCCCAAACAGACCTCACTCTAAACTTCAGTCAAGGAAGCACACGATGGAGAAACTAAGATACAACAAATTCATCCCAAAGGGTCATATAGTTACTTCTCCTTCACTGGGACAACTCCCCAACAAATTCCTCTGTTTGCTGCTACTGTTTGTTGTTCAATAGGGATAGGGTCTCTTTTGGTTAGTAGTTAAACTGACTTGAGCCTTCACACTGGAACCTTAGAAAATAAAACACATCCTGGGAACATGTGATATGCAAAATTTCCCCACTCGCAAGTGCTCAAAGATGATTTCCAAACTGGGGAATCTTTATTAAGGGAAAAGAGAGAAAGGGAAAAGAGTCATAAAAGTCAGAACACACGCACACGCACACGCACATGCACACGCACACGCACACACACACACACACACACCCCCCAAGAGAAAAATACTCCTTTTTCTGGCAACTTTGGCAGTAGTCTATCTAACTCGTTTTCACTCACTAATAAGAGTATGACATGCGCTTGGTTATATCATCTCCCCCATCCAAAGAAACCCTACTCATGGTCAAAAGCAGTGAGTAACAGCAATTCAAGTATCTCTTTACAGGTCTGTCTCCAGTCCTACCTTGAGGAACCAGATTCCAGCCTATTTTAGTGACTCAGATTTACTGAAGTGGGCAAGTTGGTTTACTAGAGTCCACTCATATCTGCTGTGGTCTTCTTTAACAGAGCAAAGTCCTCACTCTGCTTTGTTTCTCACTACAAAGGAGTGAGCCAAGAGCACTGAAGATTGCTGAACAGAATCTAGCTCCTTAGCAATGAGCTCTTCATTAGAAAGTAAAACATCTTTACCCTGTCTGAGCCTTATGCAGAGCCCATTGCCCCACTAAATCCAAGTTAAAATATAGTTATGTTGACTCATGTTGACAAAGTATCACTAGGGAAATTGTGGGAAGGTAGCCTATGCAAATTAAGGCCTCTATGTCAGCACTTTTCACTTTTCAACAATAGACGAAGCAGAAAGCTCTTTCCCCATGGAAGCTTAAGCTTCTGGCAATAGGAAGTATATATTACAAAAAAAAAAAATCCCTTCTTCATAAGAACGTTATTAATGTTGCAGAGTTAAACACTCAATAGTTAAGAAATGCTAATGTCAGGGAGATCAGGCTGGCATTCTTGCACCACAACAATTAGGGATCTAAAACTTGCTCTCTGATGTCTCCTCCATCTCAGCCCACAATACATCTCAGCACAAAACTGAATCTGGACCAGTAATATAACATATGATCTTACATAACTCCAATATGCAAAGCACAAGCTACGTATGCAGTATTCAGATATGAGTAATGTCTATTTTTATGCTAGTCAGTAATAAGCTTCTGATATTCTCATAACTGCCTACCTTCACCTGCAGGCACAATGCCACAATGGAGAAGGAGAAAAGAAATATGCCCAGACTGCAAACTCTCCTGGGTAAAATGGCAAACTGGCAAATCAGAGAAGAAATACAGGAGTCTGCCAAGCTCTGGGCAGCATAGTAATATCTTTCAGCACAGGAATTAAGGGAAGGGAGAACACAGGCTTGGAAGCGTCTAAGTGTGAATACAGACAAATAATGAGAGGAAGAGATGAAAGATCACTCCAGTTTACGAATGCCAAACATTATGAATGGAATATGTGCAAGGAAATGCCAGCTCAGCATTTTCCAAAAGGGACTGTAAATAATTCAACTGGAAAAACTAAAATTGAAGGTAAAAGAAGGTATCCAGTGAAATTCTCATTAAACCATCTTTTCGGGAAGTGGATCAAAATATCCACCAATATGGAAAATTAACCTGGTGTTTAACACAGAGCAAGAAAAAGAACCAGAAAAATTAACTAAAATGATTAATACCAGTGTATGTAGCAGCCTTAGAATCCCCAGGTAGATCATGAGAAACAGAGAAAGCAGAACTATTATATACTTACAACAATGAAAAGTACTGGTCCATGACTAGTGTTTGTAAGTGCCATTGTAATACAGATTATTAATAATAATAATAATAATAATAATAATAAATAACAACCACCATAGTGATGAGAAAGATATAAATGTCTATAATTATTATTGTTTATTTTTATTGTGAAAGTGACTAACAGCACCAGCTGGGATCAGGGCTCTACTGTGTTCCTTACTGTATAAAGAGAGGAAGAAACAATCCTTGTCCCAAAAAAAGTTACTATCTAAAAAGAAAAGGCTGACAAAGAACTAAAGGTACAAAGAGCTAGTACCCCAAAAGAATTTAAGTGCCTAATTGCAGGTCCCTAACTGCCACTTTAGGCACTCAAATTCCAGAATCAGGATTCACTGGGTTTCACAATTCCCCCCTATGATTTGGTAGACTAGGCTCAAAAGCCTCTTGGTGGAAGCCTCAGAGTCCTGTCACAGCCTGTCCCAGAAAGAAGCAGAAGAAAAGGCCTTCAAATGATGTAGAGTGGTTGTGGGGAAGCACCCAATGGGAGAGGGTGCAGGGAGCAGCTAATTAGGACCCTGCAGGGCCATATAAAAATAATTGTATGACAGAGCATCAGTCAGTTGTGATTTGTAGCTGGAGGAGAAAGGACTATGTTTGTGGTTGACTGAAAGGTCATGAGGACGATGGACAGCTCCATTGTTGGTAGCAACCTGAGGAGCGAGAAAGTTCCTGGTTGGCTGCTGGAACTGAGTAAGAACTGAGCCTAGGGATGTACTGCAGATAGACAGTGTCTCCAGAGAGGAAGTCCTGGGAGTATGGTCCCATACTAGGGCAAGACAACTGGATTATTGCATATGCCAGAAGTGGTTTGTTCCGATTCACATACAGACAGTGTGTGACTCTGCTGGAAGACTAAATTACTGAAAAACCACATGAGAAGCACCAACAGGGATCACCATGAACTGAAAGACTTCAGACACATCTGACCAGGAGGCGGCACTCATGAGTGGTGTGTGCCACTCCATTACACCCCTGTTCAGTAACCCCCAAACTCTGGCTTAGCATCTACATTTTTTTCAGTAAAAGTTTTCTAGGTTCCTATATTTCTGCCTCTGGACATGGATAGTTCAGCCTCATGCTAAGTGTCAGACATCTAAGTTCCAGAGTGTTACTCTATAGTCATTCCTCCACTGAACTCACCTGCAGGGCCCCATCTAAAAAACATGTGCAGAACTTGACTACCAGATCACATCACTAGAGGCAAGCTGACACCAAAAAAACAGTTGGGGAAGGGGATGAGTATCTTATCAAAACTTATAGCCTAAATTTGTTTCATGATGTGTTAGTAAGCTGCATAAAGATAATGCCTAAGTAGGTGGCTTGTTAATGAATTATAATTAACTCGACTTCACCTTTAAAAAAAAAAAAACTTAAATAGAAGGATATAGCGGTATTCTCCCAGTGACCATAACTCTTGTGTTCCCTTCTCTCAGTTCTTTTTCTACACTTAGGAGTCATATTTTGTCACTGCATGGTCCATTCAGGTGCCCAAACTTTAAAAAGAACGTTGCCAAACTGGAAAAGAATTCAGGAAAGTTTTATAAGAATGAGTCTGGGTCTGGAAAATCTGCCTCACAGTGGTTATGTCTGCACTCAGAAAGTTAGGTCAACTTTCTTAAGTTGACTTTCTAAAGTTGACTTTAAGTCGACCTTATTAAGTCAACTTAGAGTCTACACAAGACTCTTAAGTCGACTTAAAGGTGGTCCTATTAAGTCGACTTAGAGAGTCTACACTACACTCTCTAAGTCGACTGGATAGGTGGAGGGAGAGCCAGCCTTGCAGGGTTCCAGTGGGGGATTCCCTCTGGCTGGAGCCCTGGCTGGGGAGCAATTCTCTCCAGGATCGCGGCTCCTCTTGCAGGGAAGCTGCAGGTCTGGAGAAAAGGGAGCAGGGTCTCCCCATGAGACAAGGGAGCCACCGTGGCTCCCTTCTGCCAGGGAGCCATACGGGGCTCCCTTGTCCCCCTCCGCCCTAGGTTGACCAAGTCGGCTTACGGCATCTACACTGGCTAAGTCAATTTAATAAAGTCAACTTAAACACAAGTTCAAATTAAAACCAGGTGTTATTCATTTGAACTAGTTTTTCCTTAATTCAACTTAAGGAGCAGCTTAAGTTGAATTAAGGAAAGCCCAGTGTAGACATGGAGTAAATTAAGTTGACTTAAGCCTGCTTAAGTAGACTTAATTTATAAGTGTAGACGCACCCAATGAGAGACTACAGAATCTCAACCTCTTTAGCTTGACCCAACAGAGGTTAAGAGGGGACTTGATCACAGTCTATAAATATGTACATGAGGAAATAATTTCTGGCAGCAGAGGACTCTTTAATCCAGCAGGCAAAAGGCACAACAAGATCCAATGGCAAGGAGATGACTTTAGAGAAGACATTTTTCAATGAGGAAAATTAACCGTTGGAACGAATGCCCTAGGGAAGTGGCAGAGCCTCTATCACTTTAAATCAGACTAAGTCATCAGAGAGGTCCCTTTTGGCCTAAAACTCTATATATTAACACACAAATGTATGAATGGCCTCCAATCCTGCCATGCTTATCCCATAAGCAGATGACTACTTCATTTATTTCAATGATAGTTATGGCAGGTACAGAAATCTGTCCTGCACTCCAAAATGTCTGGGTCTGAGATTTGCTCTCTAGGGAAGTGTCTGTCTCCAATTTGGCCCAATTCAGGACAGCTCCTCCGTTCAGGAAAGGAATCCACACATGCTTAACTTTACGCACTTCCTTAATTCCCAGTTACATCATTCAATCAAACTGTAGTCAGAGAAATGGGGAAAGCGGGCTGGCGTAATTAATTATGTCATAATCTCTGAAGTGCAAGTTCTGATGATAAGAAATTCAGTAACCCAGACACCTATCAGTGAATAATGAAAAGTCTAAGCACGATGACAAGAAAAAAGTAGTAAAATAACTCTAAAGCCTGGTCTACACTGCTGTGTAGGGTCAACGGGAGATATGGAAGCTAAGAATACATATCTCCCACCAAATTACCTTCAATCCCTTACTACAGCATTTTCACTGCATTATGCAGATGGGAAATGCCCTCTGGTCAATGTAGCGTTATTCTTTTCCGGCGGTTGTAGCTACTGCGTCAAACTGAGAGCACTTCTGGGATGAATTGAGCATGTCTCCACTGCCCGCTCAATTAATCCCACTGCATTGATCTGTGAAGTCTGACACAGTGGAATCAGTGGTGACATAAACTAAGAGGTTAGAGTGGTACAAAATCCAAAGAATTGTCATTACTGGTTTTTGAAAACTGAAATTCTGGAAAGGTGCAAAGTATTCCATACTTTTCTTCCCCTCTCCTACAAGTGAAAAGTGCCAGTGTATGTAACAATACTTGTAATCACAATGAGCCCCTCATTTCAACATGTTTCTGTTTACTCAGTCAAAGCTTCTGAAGGGAAACTCAAAGCTTTATTTGTATTGAGCATGTGAAAGCCGATGTCGCTTTCTCATACTCAGTGATTTAGTATGAAAGAAATGGGAGCTATTATCTGAAAAGCTTCCAGAAGATTATAATTAGGGGTGACAGGCTTGAAGGAAGATTTCACATCTCTTTCTATAGCTAGCACTATAAATTGAGGATGCTACAGCACTTTCCTATACAACTGAAGCTTCACACAGAAACACTCTCAAACGATACAAAGTGATTTAAAAACCCACATTCTCCACCCTCCCTTCCTTCATCATACACTGATTGATGATGACAGGTGAATAAGATTCACAACTCTTGGGGACAACCTTCATCTTAAATAAAAGGTTAAACTATTTATCCTATTCTCGATCTTTTCCCCTTTCCTTGTAGAATACATAAAGCAACCAGAAATCCACCTCACCAAAATGGCAATCTAAGCTCATAATTGGAAGCTGTCAGATCTTCAAAGAAATTCTTTTTTATATTTCATGGACCATTCCTACCTGTTCCTAGTGTTGGGGAAATAGTTCCCTACTTGCTCAACTCAAGCAATGCAGAATTCTACTTGCCCACTTACTCTGGTGAGTAATTGTTTTTGTCAGGCAAAGAAAATATTATTTCTTTTCTTAGTTATCCTGGAAAAAGTGACCAAGTAGGTTTTCTCTCATTATGATAGGTTTTCATACTGGTTTCAGAAGTATCATCTAACGACTGGCCTGTCAAAAAGGGCAGGCGTCACAAATGGGTGGTGCAGACCATGCAAGGGTCAAGAATTCTAGGTTGAATGTAAAGAAGTTTCAAGGATGGAGTCTAATTTTCAACATTCTTGCATGTTCCATGCATGATCCTTCCATCCCGCAATCAACATCCTTGCACTTTTGTTAGTGCATACATTAAATTTTCCCAGGCAGCACAGCTATAGGTTAATGCAAATAATACAAGGGATGCTAATTTTCTGTGACATATGTTATGATATTCTAATAATGTGTAGCCATTTCTCATCCTTCACTCCAGAGGCCACGGTTAGTTTAGAGTACACAAAGGGATACCTAAGGCATGATGAATATAGATGCCCTACCAAACTGGCACATATGGATGTCAAGTAACTTGCAATGGCAAAAGAAACTATCAGATTTAATAATAATAATTAAGACAAACATTGGTAACTAAAAAAGATTTAAATCTAGTCATGCTTCTGAGTCAGGCAAGTGAGTCCAGATTTGGATCTGACCTTGTCTAATGTCTGAGGAAGTTCCAAACAAGGGCTATTCTACATGTGGACCTCAGTTCAGCTCTGAATCTGAAATTTCCTTGACTTTGACCAGGTTTGTATCAAGGATTGGAACTATTGCTAATATTCATATTACATACAAACATATCACTGGCACATCTGAATCACACTTTTTTTAGTCACTATCACATAAAAGATTATGCCCACATAAAACTTAGCTTTGGAGCTGATTCAGGCCCCTATCCCTAAATCCTTAAGACACAAAGAACAATGCTACATTAAGACAACCACATACACTTGCAGCAGATACATTTATGTTAATGTTTCAAGTAATTAATTTGGATGGCGGTGGTGACGAATTGGATTATCGATATGTCTGCCCAATGGTTCAGCTACAGTAAGTTGATTCATCAACACATGAATAGGAGAGACTGAGGTTCACGGATCGAGAAGAAGCTGTATGATGTCCCCAGACTTCTGGAGGCAAGGGAAAACTGTGAGAGACCCCCAGGCAACAAAAGGAGTGAAACAAGCCATAGGGCAAGTGACAAATCTGAATATGGTAAATCCTCAGGACACCAAAGGGACGATGATGAGGGAGCAGTTAGGTCAGAGAGGTGTAGGTCAAGTTGAGGGGAGGGGGCATTTGTCCTAATATTTTTCAGGGAAATATTCTTTCTATTATAGGTAGCCACCTTTAACTTAGGTTGCCTGACATGTCTGATTATAAGGTGCAGGTTTCAGTTGCTTATGATTTTGTCAAACGTGTGCTGTGTGAGTTGAAACTGGACATGCTGAATGGCTGCCTCAGGCTGAATGTTTTGGGAAATGGTCAGCTAAAACTGCTCAGTCATGTCCAAAAACAAGTCCTGAGGAAACGTTGTAAGATGCCTGTCAAATCATTCTTACCGTTCTTTCGTTAAGAAGCTTTAACACCTCCATGTTTTGGTTCAGAGGCTTGAAATTTGGCAAAGTGGCCACCCCAGTGTCAGGGAAGTGATATTTGTTGTCTCAATGAAACACCTCCCAAATTAGCTCAAGTTACGAGTTTCAGAAAAATCTCAATTCACACATCCTCTGTCAAGACTTGTTTGAGTTTGAGAGCTAAATTCTCCAAAGAGGCCATCTCTGCTCAGAATGCTCCAGCTCCTCAAAGCAACCAATACTGTACTGTCTGTGCCTGTGCCAACCCCACAGGGATGCAGGGCCTGAACAAGACTTTCCTTGAAGTTGCTCCTCTCAGCAGCTGGGGAGGAGCTATGGTGCTTACCACCAGAACCAAAACCAGAGAAACTGTCTGTCATGCACTTATCTCCTTGCTGGCACCCAAGCAACATGGAGAAGGAAGAAGCAAATCCAATTTGAATGCAAAAGGTGGAGAATGGTGATGTGGGAGAGGTAAGAGATACATATATGTGAATATATTCTCCCATGTCTACTAAATCTTTAGCCACTCTGTTGGGACTTCCTATAAAGGTTTAAGTAACACCCATTCTGGTAGTTGTTTTTGTGATATGGGTCCACTATTTCACTAGGATTCGGATAGAGCCCACCAAATTCATTTTCTGTAACCCCTCAGATAACCATCAAAAGGTAACATATTACTGCTGACCTTGGCTGGGTTTGAACTGGCATGTGAAAAAGGGAAATGGTCTCCACCCCTTTTTGTTGTTACTCTTGAACTGTGTGGCACCTGTGAAAAGCGACATTAGGAAAACATTGGCATGTGGAAACTGATAGCCCTGTCCTCATTTTATGTACACATAATGCACATGACTCTGTTCTGATCTTTTGAAACGATCTGTTCTTCTGTAATTTAAGCAGAGGCACTGTCATTTCATAAAATATGTTCTTCTCTCCTTTCCAAGAGCTGACAGCAGCACCTAATCCTGTGCTGATTTATGGTGGATTTATGCAGAAACATACTTTTGTATACTTCTTGAATAATGACGAACACAATTATTAAGCTTCTGGTTTTTACAACCTTTAGGAAAGATTGATTTTTGGTCATTCCAGTCTCAGCTGGGTTTAGCCTGAGCCATGATGTAAACAGACTGTGACCTGATGGAATATTAATCTATGCACCAGACTTCTCCCTGGAGCTGAATAATTCTTTCAGTTTTAAGAAGAAAACAAGTCTCTAGTGTTTTGTTTAGTAAATCACTTAACAGGAGGTCACAGCAGATGTGCGTCCAGGTTAAACAATATTTATTATTGAGTAAATACAGACAAACCCTCCTGTGCAAAATTCTAATGTGTTGGAAGGGAAACTTGCCATCCGAAGGTGTTGCATTCATGATGGGAATCTTCCACCATGAAGCAATTTTCCTTCTTTAAATGCAGGAATTTGCAAAGAGTGTTGTGCACTTTTATTGCATGGTATTTTTGAAAGCCGGATTAGAGATCAGAGAGAGGACTCATTTTTCAGCTAATTTCACAGTCCAAATGAATAGTATTTCTTTAATGTGGGACAGATGTAGCAATGAATGCCCTTTCTTTCTTGTTTAATTAAAAAAAAAAATCCTGTTTGCCTGTTGAAGACACCATTCACCTTGGTATCCAAGCACTTTATATTGGTCTGTTTAACAACCAACAGAGCCTTATCTTCAGTTATGAGTAGCCCTCATTACCATAGTAGCTTATTTAGGGTTGTTCTAACAGGGTCTCACCGAGCCTACCCTGCTTCCACATCGCTATATTCAAAAAGTCAGTCGGAGAGTCAGTCGGAGAGCCTCATGTTCAGTAATCACTGATGCAGTTTTATTTACAAGTTGCTCTCCCACACCTTTTCACCATACACAGTTTCCCTTGTGGCATCTGCACCCAGGAGGCAAGACCTATCACTTTACGTCCACTTACTTCTTTCCTTCTTCTCATGCTTTTATGCAATCCCAGGCTAATTGGGCAGGCAGATGTCTCTGGTTCTCTAAATCTGGTACTGGTTTTCTCCAGTCGGTTCCTAAATGGGAGTTGGCATGACAGAGAGCTGACTTAGCAGTTTTTATTCATCACCCTGTCACACACCTAACCACCTTCTCTAACTAGTTCTCCCATCCATATCCTCTTCTCCCCCTACTGGGCAAGGCTCTATGAGGGAGTCTACCCTCACCTGGTGTCTTCCTAGTGGTGTTCATCCATCTTCCACCTACAGAAGCTACTCTGTGTGTGGGGGCAGGGAGTGGGGTTGGATGTCTCCATAGCTTCATCAACACCCACAGGTCCTCACACCACTTGCAGCTCAGGTGGGCTATCCTTCCTGGTCCCCCTTCACTACGTCAGGGGTTCAGGATTGGTCTCTGCTCTCCACTGGACACCCAGAAATTCAGGATTCCTCAACCAGTCAAGCAAGACCTGGTTTCCATCTCCTGGTGTGGTGGTGGGGGGGACGGACCCTTTGCAGGGAGGTCGGGTGTACCTTTTGCCTCCACAACAGGCCCGTGAGTGGATAACTCTCCCATAGCTCCTTTCTCACATCTTCCTTACTCTGGCCCTCTACTATCCCAACCCATTTCTAGCAAAACCTGCCCTAGTTCTCAAGGGGCACCTAGGTCACTGGGAACTGCTTCACTTTTCCTTGATCACCGTCAAAGTTCATTTTGATACCTAGAATTAGCAATTGCTGCTTCACTAGCCCAATCTTTATGAGAGAGCAGGCTGAGGTTGTGTCAACTAGACTCCACTGGGGTCTCCTCCCCACCATTCCAGGAATAATGAACAGTTTCCACCCCTTCTCCCACACTACCCTGTGGCCCCACTCACAAAATTCTGCAAATCAATGCCCCATGTCTGGGCAATCCCCCCTTTTATGTGCCAGTCACCCAGACTGCCAGCAGATGAGCGGCCCGTTCGCAGTTGGGGCTCCTCAATTGTTCTCTTTTCTTTTCCACACCCTTCCCAGTCTGAAGTTCTCTGGGTTTTCTCCCAGTTTCCTCCTCCTTATTTGGGTGTCCTTCCCCCCTAGGGAAGTCTGCCTCTGCATAGTCTGTCAGTTTTATCATGTCCTCTATCATACTCGATTGATGTCCTCTCAGCTATATCTCTATGCTTTCAGGGAGGCCATGTAAAAACTATTCTAAGATGAGTGCATCCATTATCTTTATAGAATCATAGAAGCTGGAAGGGACCATGAGAGATCATTGAGTCCAGTCCCCTGCACTCATGGCAGGACCAAGTACCCTCTTAAACCATCCCTGACAGGTGCTTGTCTAACCGGCTCTTAAAAACCTCCACTGATGGATATTCCACAACCTTCCTAGGCAACTTATTCCAGTGGTTAATCACCCTGACAGTTAGGAATTTTTTCATCATGTCCAACCTAAACCTCCCTTGCTGTAATTTAAACCCCTTGCTTCTTGTCCTGTCATCTGCTGTTAAGGAGAACATTTTTTCTACCTCCTCTGTGTGACAACCTTTTCGGTACTTGAAAATTGTTATCATGTCCCTGTAGAGAAGAGCTGTGGCCTCCCTCAGAGCCTGGGCCTGAGGAAGGGCCTGGACGCCTCTGCCCCTCCCTCCCCCCGGACAAACTGGAAACAGAGTGGAGGAGCCCAAACAGGAAAGGGAACTATAAAAGCCCAGCCAGACAGCTCAGTAAGGAGGGAGCTGCCTCAGGGGAAGGAAGGGGCTTCCCGCTGGTGATGAGCTGGAGGGAGCTGGGCCCCTCCGAGGAGGCCGCCCCCATCCCCTCCAGCTAGACGGCTGGAGGGCCTGCCCAGTTTACTTGGGCCCAGTGACAGGGAAGGGATCCCTGAGGCGAGGGACTGGGGGAAGCGTCCTCATGTGCACAACCCTCCTGAACCAGTGACTCTCCCTGCAGAGGACCCTGAGGAACCGCTGGGCCCCTGCGACGTTGAGGAGCTTCCCTCAGCAGAGGACCTCAGTCCCCAGGAGGAACAACCAGCGGTGGTCGGCCCTTATGACCTTGAGGAACTGCCCTCAGCAGAGGAGACCGAGGAGCTACTGAATCTGCCTCCAATGGACACGGAGGGCCTGGTTGGGATCCCCAGAGCGATCTACCCCGCGGATCCTGAGGAAGTCCCTGTGGACCCAAGTAACCAGACCCTGGGGTGGGAGGAAGTAGCCCAGGGGCTGCTGGCTGCCACATAGTGGGTGGCGGAGCCGCCTGGGGTCAGCGTGTTTTGTCTGGAGCCCCGCTGACCACAGTAGTAGATCACTCTGCCACTGGATAGGGCCCTGAGCTGGGACACAGTGGAGACGGGTGGGCCTGCGTCTCCCTCCCTCACTCCTTTTCCCTAACCACCCGGAGTGCTTAAACCCCGCCAACCCTACTGAGGGGTATCTGGATCATGCCTGCCCCGCCCCGCCTGGGGATGACTGACTCTTGTGCCTGCCCCGCCCCACCCTGCCTGCGGGCTGGGGGCGACTGACTCTTGTGCCTGCCCCACCCTGCCTGGAGGCTGGGGCATGGCCGATTCTTTGTCGACCAGTGTGGCTTAATTTGGCTCTTGGACCAGCGCCAACCACCTTACAGTCCCCTCTCAGTCTCCTCTTTTCCAAACTAAATAAACCCAGTTCTTTCAATCTTCCCTCATAAGTCAAGTGTTCTTCACCTTTAATCATTCGTGTTGCTCTTTTCTAAATTTTCTCCAATTTGTCCATATCTTTCCTGAAATGAAGTGCCCAAAACTGGACACAGTACTCCAGCTGAGGCCTAATCAGGGCAGAGTAGAGTGGAGGAATTACTTCTCGTTTCTTATTGACAATACTCTGGTTAATACATCCTAGCATGGTGTTTGTTTGTTTTTTGTGACAGTATTACACTGTTGACTCATATTTAGCTTGTGGTCCACTATGACACCCAGATCCCTTTCTGCAGTACTCCTTCTTAGTGAGTCATTGCCTATTTTGTATGTATGCAATGGATTGTTGTTTCCTAAGTGGAGTACTTTTCACTTATCTTTCCCACAGCCTTGGCATCAGGCCTCAGCCATTGGGTAGCCCAGTCCATTAACTTTTGGGTGAATGTCCAGTGCTGCAAATCCCCCATGCACCTCACTTCCCGGAATCTCTCATGGTACTTCTCTGAGGACAGCCCCATCCAGTCCATGATGGCCACCTTTATAGCTTCATAGATCCTGGCTTGCTCTTCACTCAGGGCCATGTAGTCTGCTTGGGCTTCACTGGCCAGACAGGGAGATAGCTGCAGTGCCCAAGTTGCCCTGTCCCATCCTTCCCCCATGACTATCCACTCAAAGATATCTAGGGATGAATTGGGGTCATGCCTGAAGGCCATCATCCCCTATGGGACTCACCATCCTCTGTAGGAGCTGTTGTTGTATGGTGGTCTGCTCTTGTATAAAGCCCTGCAGGCTCTTATGCTGCTCGCTTACCAGTAAGCAGCATCTGCCTCTCTATATGGTGAAGTTACTGGAAGCTCTGCATAGCTTTTTTCTACTGCTACTGATATTTTACCAGCCACTGCAGGGTTTTCTCCATCTCCAGGCTGCCAAACTCTTGCTCTGGCTCATGATCCCAGAGAAGTCCCCACACAGAACACGGTGTCATTGAGCCTACCCTGCTTCTAATTTTACTGCATTCATAAAATCTGTTGGAGACCTCCAAGTTCAGTAATCACTGGTGCAATTTTATTTACAGGTTGTCATCCCACCACCTCTTCACCATATATAGTTTGCCTTATAGCATCTGCACCTAAGAAGGAAGAGCTTTTTCTTTCCTTCAACTTCCTTGGTGTCTCTTAACCTGGCTTCCTTCCTTCCATCCCTTTATGCAGCCCCAGGTTAATTGAGGTGCCAGCAATCTTTGGTTATCCAATCGGGTGCTGGTTTTTTCTAGCCAGCTTCAATTTACCTCCCTAAATGGCATGGCAAAGGCTGACTTAGCAGTTCTTGTTCAGCATCATATCATAGTCATGAATTTACCCTGAGAGGGAGGGAAACATAATCTCCATTTTACAGTTGAAGGACAATGGCATAGAGAGAATAAGTGATTTTCCCCAGGAGCCTGTAGAAGAGCTGGTGATTAAATCCAGTCCATTACCTTGCCCACAGGCTCTTCTTCCTTCTTTGTTTTCCTCTTTTGAACGTTCTCTGAATTCTGGATGTTTCTTTCTTCCTTTATCTTCAGTTCTTTTCCTTCTTTGTCTTCCACCATCTTACTCTTTGTGTTCCTTATTTTTCTTACCCACCAAGCCAGGAATGGGACCTAAGATATCCACACTGATTTCAAAGAAAACCAAACGAGAATAATAAATAGTCAGGTCTGTCAAGGTTTAGAGTGAACAGTGATTTAATTAGCAACATAACTCAGACAGGATTAATAGGGATGTTAATTAGATTGGTTTGGTAGTAAAATACCTATAAAAATCATTGTCAATATTCCCTGAAGGAATCATGTAAATTCAAGCCCAAGAGTTAATAGGTTAATAGAATTAAGTGGAAGATGAATTTAAAAAGAAATCCTGTCATGACTCTCTCTTGTGAGTGATTATGTTCCAAGTAATTTCCAGTATAGTCTTTATGGCAGCACCAGAGCAGGCTGGATAGAGTAATGAGCTTTTTTCAACCAGGAGTCGGTGTTGGTTAAGCAAAAACAATGAGAGTCCTGTGGCACCCTATAGACTAACAGATTTCTTCGGGCATAAGCTTTCATGGGCTATGGCCCACTTCGTCAGATGCATCTGACAAAGTGGGTCATAGCCCACGAAAGCTTATGCCCGAAGAAATCTGTTAGTCTATTAGGCTATGTCTACACTTGTAAATTTAGGTCGACTTTAGCTTAGTTAAGTCAACTTAACATGTCCACACCTAAATTTAAAGTCGACTTAGGGGGGAACTTACAAAGTCGACCTAGGGCATCCACACTGGATGCCTAGGTCGACTTCTAGTGGCTAGGGGGAGCTTGGGCAGGTCCATGGTGGCAGGGGGGGCACCTCTTGCCCAGTGCCGGGGGCTCAGCCTTTGCCCCATTGTACCTGGATACAATGGGGCAAAGGGGGACAGGGACCCTGGCAGGGCATAGGGGCAGAGTGGGCAGGGGTCTGCCCTGCCCTGTGGGGGGGCATGCCAGGCTCCCCCTGTGCCCCCCCCCCAACAGGGAGGGCAGTGGGGGTGTCCTGGAGAGCCCTAAGTTGACTTTAAGTCAACTTCAGGCTACTCCAGATCTACACTGGCTTAAGTCAACTTTAGCAAGTCGACTTAAGCCTAAAGTTAAATTAAAAGGAGGTTTAATAAAGTCGACTTAATTTTCATTAAGTCAACTTTATTTTCCTTTAGTTGACTTAAGGAAAGTGTAGTGTAGACACGGATTACATTAAGTCAACTTAAGCAAGCTTAAGTTGACTTAATTTCTAAGTGTAGATGCACCCTAAGGTGCCACAGGACTCTCGTTGTTTTTGCTGTAGACAGACTAACACGGCTACCCCTCTGGAAATTTCTACCATGCAAGGTGTTGGTTAAGATGCAGCAAAATGAAGCCTTATCACAACATGAGCTGTGAGGCACTGAAATAGGGAGGATTTTGTTCAGTTATGCGTAGGAAAATGATAAAACATGAAAAACATGACAAAGAACGTCTGCTGTCCTGCTCGGAATCTTCCCCGGTGTATAGTAATAACCATGCAGCTGACTGCCTGTATGCTGTTGGCTCTTTTATATCTCCACTGACACCTTAGGGCTGTTAACATAAAGAAGGGAAAGCTGACCTTAGAAGCCAATGTAAAACAACAGCAGAAACAACACATAGCAATACCCAGAGGTACTCAATATACAGGCCGTTCGAATGAGGCAGACAGCCGCACTTTTCTCTTTCTGTTTTTAATGACACTGATTCAGCATGAAGCATGTGCTTAATTTTGGCATGTTCTTCCTTCCCAATACACCAAGGGAATTTAGTGCATGCGTATGTGCTCTGCTGAATCAGGGCCTAAGAGCTACACTAAAAACTCACACCGGCATAGCTACATCTCTCAGAGGTAAATTTGCACTCCTGCGAGATGTAGCTATGCTGACCAAACGCCCTGTAGACAGTGGGGGGCTGGGGGAACCACTTGAGGCACACCTGCGGTGCTATTGCATTTTAAGTGTAGATGTAGCCCAAGACTCCCTAGAGTCGGCAACCTTTGCTGATCCCCATGCCGGCCCCAGCTCATAGACCCTCAGCTGGTGCCGGCGGCCCCTTTCACCGAAAATAAAGCAGCTGCTGCTGGACAATTTGGTGCTGACAATGGCTGGAGTGTCCCCCTCAAAAAGAAAAGTTGCTGTGGGCAGCACAGGCAAGCTGCAAAAAGAAACTGTCTGGAGCGGCTTTTGGTGGTATGCCTGGGGATTGCCCCCTCCCACACTGAAAGAAGGCATCTGAAGCAGCCTTTGGTGGCAGGAGTGATGCTAATGAGGGCACCACGTGCCCCTCCAAATTTGCTTGTGTGCTGCTCTTGGCTTGCTGACCTCTCTTCCAGTTTCTTTGTTCTGCAGTAACCTCTTCCCATTCATTCTGCCTCTTTATTCTTTTTCCCCCTCTTTTTTTCCCCACAAAAAATAGTCTTCTCTTTCTCCCCATTATACCGCATTAGGTTTGGGTTGTTCCTTTCTCTTGGCTCAGAACCCATATGTTTCTCTATTGCATCTCCTCCTCTGCTAATTATCCCTCGCAATAGCAGACCTCTATATCCACCCCATGTAATTCTGCTGCCCTGGAGTACTTGGACAGGTCATAGTGTGAAAGTTATTTTTGGAGGGACAGGGAGTATCTCTGTTGTTTGATGAAAATTGTGTTTCAGAAAATTCAGGGAAGAAAAAAAATGTTTTTCAATTTTTTTTTTATGAAAAATAACTGTACTTCTTTGACCAAATAGAGGTAAGAGACCAAGTCTGGGAACTGAACCGTGTCGCCTATTCCCAAATTTAGCAGTTACTAGTACTTCAGAAGAACATGGTTTCTGGGCCAACTACTTAACCCTCTAGCTGCTCTCTCTTTTAGGACTCAAACATTAACATGCAGAATCTGGGAGCAAGCTGCAAACTATTATTACAAGAAAGTGAAGAGATCCTTCAGTGCTAACTCAGTGCCCTGGAGCAGCAGGGGCATTGCTATTTTATTAGACTGTTACTTGTTTGCAGTAGCACCATACTAAGGTAAATGCTTTCCAGGTATAAAATAAGTGATGTTCTGCTTGAAGGCACTCACAATCGCAGTAGTGTGCAGCACTGTAAAATACACTCTAATTCCGCCTGCTGTATAAGTACATAGTTACTGAGCTTAACTGTTCAGAATATCTGTGTACAGGTGCTCCAATAAGACTATGGTGATTAGGGTGTTGTAAATGTTTTGATTAAATTGGATCGATTGCTTTTATCAGCTACTCTGAGCCAACTTTGCTGAATTTGATCAAGCTTGTGCAGTAAAAGATGAAGCCCTGTGTGGATACATAGAAAGTCAGAATAAAGTTTGATTAATAAAATCTAGCAGGTGATTTTCAAAAGTTATAAAAGAAAGGAGGTGAGTTCCACACTGAGCCATAAGCCCCTCATCCTGAAGAATCAGCTGATCACTTCGCAACAGCATCTAGCAGGGCAAAGAGCAGCTGACCTCAGCTTTTTCAGATTAAGTAGTTAGTAACCTGTCTATTCTGTCACTTTATGGAAATAATAGCTGTCATAGCATTTTGCCATGTGACTCATCTCTCAGAATAACTTTTACTTGGGAAATTTATGGGGAACAACAAAGAGGTTAATTTGCAGCTTAACGTACTGGTATCTGATGCCTCGTAATTTGACAGAACCCTTGGGAAAGTGTAATTGTTTTTCTCCTAGTAATATCCGCACTTCACTAACACTGTTACTCAGATGCTTTAAGTTGGGACTCAGCCAGCATAAGCTTGAGAAAACAGAGGGCATACCTTCATTAACCTGAGGTTATCCACTTGCTCAGATACATTTTATTTTAAGCCCATTCAAAGTGGAGATGACAAGCAGAGGCTCAAAAGGCAAATCAATGGAATGGTCCCTCATCAGAAGGTCGCCGTTTGTTGTGTGCAAGTTGAGATGTTCACCATGTCTTCGAGGGTGACTAAGTGTCAAGTGCAATGCCAGCTTTTTGTCAAAGAGGATGAATGGGATGGGCTGCCTGAACAAGCATTTCCCATCTCATCACCAACATTTGAATTATTGTGCTGGGTACCAAAAATGTTCTTTGGTCAAAATGCTGTCATCTGGTTCAATTCATGAAAGTGTTCAGTGCACTCAGGTTATTATGGTAAGTACCCTGGTAGCCAGATCAGGACTGGGATAAGGGCAATTAATTACAAACCTGACCTATATATTGTAACAAACTGTAGTTAGTAACACTTGCCCCTCTGCTGGATATTATAGTGACTGAGGGTGTGTCTACACTTACAAGTTAGGTCAACTTAAGGAGGCTTAAGTCAACCTAAACTACTCTGCGTCGACACTGGGCTTTCCTTAATTCGACTTAAGCATTTCCTTAAGTCGACTTAAGGAAAAGTTAAGTCGACTTAATAACACCGCGATATAGGTCGACTGAACGCTTAAGTTGACCTTATTAGGTCGACTTAAGTCAGTGTGGATGGGGATTAGTGCCTAAGTAGACCTTATTAAGTCAACTTAGTGTTAAATTGACTTAATAAGATCAAAAAGGGGCTATGTCTACACTAGAAAAGTTAAGTCGATGTTTGTTAAGTCGACTTAATAAGGTCAACTTTAAGTTGAGTTAAAGTCAACCTTATTAAGTTCACTTAATAAAGTCGACTTAACTTTTCTAGTGTAGACATAGCCTGAGAGAATTATGATGGTACTGGAGACTTCTGGGGCTAGTCCCACCAGTTTTCTTAGCCGTTATCTTCATTGTTTTCGCAAATGCGGCACTAGACAAACACTCCAGTTACTGTAACCTATGTAATCTCAGTTTATTGATTTGATTTTATTGATTTTATTTTCATTGATTTTTTCTTTCAAAAAAAATTTCTATATTCCCCATTACTACAGACTTGTTATTAAAATAGGGAGTTGGGAACCAAGACTCCATGTGGGTACATTTTCCTGTTTTATTAGCAAAGAGTGACACTGAATGCCAGCGAAGTTGAACATGCAGAAATTTATTAAAGACTGTGCCTGCTCTGTCCATGTGGCTGAATTGCTGCCAGCCTAAATCCACCCATTTCTCCAAGAAACATGGGCTCTCTGACTTCAATAATCATGAACCAATTACCATTTCTCCCACTGGACAGCAATGAATCATGTTAGCCCTTCTGTAAATCAATCTGTTCATCTGTTACATGGAGAAAACATTCCAAGTTGTCAGTAGCATAATTCAGCAGAACTCCATTGACTCTAGCAGAGTTACACAATTTACACCAGCTCATGATCTGTCCCATGAATACTGACTGATTTACCTGCATATTGTAATATTAAATCATTGGCTATGTCTACACTTGAAAAGTTAGGTCAACTTTATGAAGTCGACTTAATAAGGACAACTTAACTTTTCAAGTGTAGACGTGGCCCCTTTTTGACCTCATTAAGTCAACTTAACGTTTTAAGTCGATTAAATAAACTCCACCAAGGTGCTAATCCCTGTCTCCACTGGCTTAAGTTGACTTAATAAAGTTGACTTAAGCACTAGTTCGAATTAAAACAAGGTGTTATTAATTCGAACTAACTTTTCCTTAATTTGACTTAAGGAGCAGCTTAAGTCGACTTAAGGAAAGCCTAGTGCAGATGCGGAGTATTTTAAATCAACTTAAGCCTCCTTAAATCTACTTAATTTGTAAGTGTAGACGCACAATTGTGCCTAACATTAGCCAGGGGGTTAGACTAGATTTCTCACTGATTGGTCCATGTAACAGCACCAGTTTATGAGAACTCCCTGACATAGTAGAGGAACCCTGAGATCTCCCTGCCATAGTACAGGAACTGGTCCCTGGTATCAAAAAGGCTGAGAAACACTGGACTAGAAGACCTTCTGAGGTCCCTTGCAACTCTACTCTTTTATGAGTCTAACTACCTTTAGATCTGATCCAAAGGCCATTGAAATTAGGGGGGTAAACTCCACTAGACTTTAAAACAATTCAGTTAACCCCCATCCCATATTGTCACACACACACACACATGCAAAAAACACACACAAAATAAAAACAAAACATGTCTCTATGGGTATGTCTACACTAGCAATTTAGGTCGACTTAAGGACCGTTAAGTCGACCTAAATTACTCCCTGTCTACATCAGACTTTCATTAAGTCGACTTAAGAAATTCCTTAAGTCGACTTAATAAAAACCACCCATTAGGTTGACTTAAGTCTTAAGTCGACTCCTTAAGTCAACTTAAGGACGGCATGGACGTGGAGTAATCCTTAAATTGACTTTATTAAGACGATTTAATGGTTGTTAGGTCGACTTAATAAAGTGGACTAAGTTGACTTAGTCCACTTTGTTACGTCGACTTAATAAGGTCGGTTTTAAGTCGACTTAACAAAGTCGACCTAACTTTTTCTAGTGTAGACGTAGGCTATGAGAGGTCATGAATCTAAGTGAGTCTCTCCTGAATTTAAGAAGGTGGCTTCTCAACACAAAATGGCAGCAATCTCACTCTATTTCTTTCCTTTTAAAGGTACAGCGCATGAATATCAGCTTCAAGTTAAAGGTTCCATGTATTAAATGCTAAATCATCATCTCCTTCTTCTCTCTCTCCTGTAATCCTTCCCATAGGCCATTAAAAGGCATACTATTTGAAAGCCAAGAGGGGTAAGAACAGGAAAGCGACCAGTTAATTTCAGTCTGATCAGATTGTGGGCCATTCTCACTTCTTTCTGATAATGATGTGTGCATTACACACAATAATAAAACATTCTAAAATTTTAAAAAGGCTTATGTGTTATTCACCTTCCATAACGATGTTTTTCGTACACACATGCTTTTGTTTAAGCCCTCCAAGGAGGAACAGTTTCAGGACAGCTTGAATAATCTCATTGGATAACAGAAAATTATTTGGGATTTTATTTTGTTGTTCATTTGGGTTCAAGTCAGCAGGAAATGCACTAGACCAGGTCATCAGCTGGATCAGGTCGTCAGCTGGGGTACACTGATCAGTTGTAAGACTATCAGTTGAAGCCAAATGAACTTATGTTGGTTCACAGCAACTGAGGATCTGGCCTAGGGTTTTTAAAACAGAAAGAGACAAGGAACTTAGTATGATTAACAATTGATTCCACTTCTTCACCCTAATAGTCCTGCAACTGATGAAGGATGTTAAAGAGCTCACAAAGCCAGCAGCCAAAATGAGATGATAACAAGAGAAGTTTTTCTGTTGGTTTTATTTTGAACTTGAATTAAAACAAGCAAACAAACAAAAACTATTTCAAGTCAGAAGCTAGCCTGTGCTGTAATAATTTTGCTTATGGCAAAACAAACAAGCCATTAGACAGCCAGATACCCGTGGCCTACAATATGTTTATATACACAAATATCAATATCTTCAGGAAAATGTCATAATTAGAGAAAATCTTTCAGTTCACTGGAAGTTCATTGAAATAAATAAGAAAATGATGGCTAAATAATTACAAATGAAAAGCGAATGAGTCTTCAGTTAATTTCAGCTGTCATGTTCTACCCCAGAGGTCACGGCACTTCAGTGCAGTGTGTGAGTGAAGGGACTCCTGGGCAAGGAATCATGCTTGAAAAGCCTTGCTCACCCAGATTTTTACTCATTTGTGTAAGAACTATGGGGGTGCACAAGGATTTGCAGGATGCAGTCTACAAACCTTGAAAGGAACTGCCCTGACAATATTGCAGCATTTATGGTCTGCTATAAGCAGCCCATATAGGGGAAGTTTCCCTTAGCTGTAGAGTGACTAGACATGGGAGTTTGAAGTTAAAGCTTGATAAATTCATTCTGAAAATAAGGCACTTTTTTAAACAGTAAAGGTAATTAGCCATCGGAACAATTTATCAATGGTTTTGGTGGAGTCTAAGTCAGGGCCAATTTTAAAATTAAGATGGGATTTTTTTTTTTCCTGAAAGATCTCCTTTGGTTCAAACAAGAATTACCTTGAAAAAGTTCTACACAGGAGAGCATATCAAAGGATCACAGTGGTCTCTTTTGTCTTTTACCATTTAGGAATCAATGAACCAGTCCTGCAAAGACTGGGGTCATGTACAGAGACAAAATCTTTGTAATGGAAGCAGCCACATTTCAAGTCAACAGGAATATTCCAACTCAGTAAACTTACTTACTTACTTACTTGAGTAAATCTTTGCAAGGTCAAGGTCTTAGGTTGGTAATCTTCCCTGAGAAGATTAAGAAATACTAATTTAGTTGTATTTTAGTTAGTTCTTTGTTGAGTTAAATTCTAGCTCCATGTTTATTGAGTCCTATACCGATGTAGGTTCTAAGCCATCCACCTGCCTTGGGATGGTCTCTACTGAACATTCCTAAGGGGTCTGACAAACCTTATTTCTTACTTCTCCAGTGATGGATCTTTGTCAATTTTTCTGGGAAGGTTAGGAAGACAGCCCTATAGTCTAAATGACCTTACAGGAAGAAAATATCCAAGGGTTCATGGATAACTGATCAAAAATACAGGGAGAAAATATTCCTAATGATGGTTTGGGTAAAATAAATGCACTGTGTTGACTTTTTAGTGTTATCTCAAGATATCAATCAAATGGTATCTCAATTACCACTTCAGACCACAATCCCACAAACATCTGTGTGAGTAACTTTCTGTAACCCACTGGTGAGCGTGTTTCAGAGGATCTTGCTCTGTGCTGACCATGGAAGATAATGGCTATTACATTCTCCAGCAAGTTTTGTTCTCTGTGCATGCATTTAGCTCCAGAACTCCCTGTTCCAATCCCAAATGTGTAGGCCAACACAGCAGCTGGCACATGTGTTCTTGTGAATCAATGCTGTAACCCATGTGTATAAACTTATTCACCCACTTGTAGGAATGGAGTCTCAGGCTGCTGATAGGAAGGGCAAATGAGGGCTCTGAAATTTTAGCTGTTGAAGAATAACAAGCTACAATCTATGGCAAAGTTCTCTAAATGACATATAATCCCCAATTAGAGGCATAAACTCTGAGACTTCATCTGTTTTTCCCCCCTTAGGTGTTTTTTTAAACTCAGTGCTCTGTGGAAAGGATAAAGTGTGGAAAGAAAAGCAAATCTTTTGAAGTCGTAATTTTTCCCAGTAAAGAAAAACTGTATCTTTATCTCTGTCCAGTGCTTCACGTGGAATTGGTGTCTCCCAGCCCTCTGTGAAAAGCATTTGTTTGTTCCACCAACTGCAGGGTCTCTGTACAAGAAACTGTTATTACTTCACATGCAGAAACTTACATTGCTAAGCTACAACAGGAGAAGAAATGAAAGCTTTTTTTTTTCTTTATTTGCAACAGATTTTGTTTGATATAATTAAACACACACGTACACTCATTGGTGGCAAGTACAACCAAGAATGTGATTACTTTTATTTTCTTCTGTATTTCATTCTTATGCAAATGAGAAGGCTTAGGTTTCAGGACTTATTGGAGTATCATCCTTTAATCACCAGTTTCATTTACTGAAATAGACAACATTTGTGAGGCTGATGTGAAGGAAGAGAGGAACTGTGGGTGGACTTAGAGAAATTGGAACAATTAGGGTTTATGACTCGAGAGCACCGATTCAGAATGTCAGTGAGTTTAAGCTAAAGTGGAACTATTTTAATAAATCTCTTTTCTTCCTCCTGAGCACTGAGATAATTCTCTTATAATATAAGGCAATGTAAAAAAGTAATAGCCTATTCAGAAGCCACAATCATCAGCGAAAGCTCAGCCACGAGGAACTGATTTTTTACTAGCTGTCTCTAATATTATATTTTATCCTATGTACACTTCAGACTCTAGAGGGTGACATTCTCACAAAACAGACACAATTACGTAAAGCAATACAGCTATGGAACACATGTATCAGTCAATGTTTTGCAAAAGGACAGTTATAAATATTGGTCAAAAGACTCTATTTCTAAACATTTTTTAAAGGACACAAACTTGACATCTTTTTGACAAGATTCTTTTGATCATTGCTCTGAGAAGACCCCAGCAACATAATGATGTAGTTTTATATATGGTCTGCAATATACTTTCATGTTAATGTCACCATTCTTTGAGCAGCCATGCAGATGCAATATCCAGTAATCTAAGAGATGCTATGATGTGATTGGTACTTTCCTAGTCTTCGGAAATCACATAGGTTGCGATGTGCACTATCTAGACTGATATTCTGTTAAAACAGTTCTGGACTTGAGCCCTGACAGAGAGGTAAATAAAGGGTCATGAATTTTCTGCACAGAAAAAAATAAGCACATAATGTTCATGAATAATTCATTGTCATTTTGAAAGGCAAACCTTAGGAAACCTATCATCAAAGTATCCTGAAAATAAACTGTCATGAACTCCCATCATCCTGTCCTGGAAAATCAGCTGGATCTTGTTGCAAACATTTGTAGAGAACTGTTCTTACAAAGGTGCCTGGGCAGCCCAGGAGATATGTAATGAGATAGTATTTCTTTTCAATTCTTTCCTTTGCTTTCGCCAGTGCCTACAGCAGTGTGAACAAAACACAGGACAATGGCAAGGCAGCGGGTGTATTGCAACTGTTGTTTATTATACTAAAGGCTGTCTCATTGTTACCCCATGTTCCCCACATCTGTAAAGGACCTTCAACTATTATATCTCATCTTAAGCTGTAAGATTTTGGGGGCAGGAACTGTCTTTTTTTATATGTAGTAAAGTGCTTAGAACAACGGAGTATTTGATCCAGGTGCCACTGCAATAAAATAACAGCAATGATTAATTGTATCTCTGGGTATCTCCTTCAAACTTACTGGTATTTAAAAATTTCTATTTAATTCATGTATTAATCGCCTTGGACAGTTACTTTATGACATATGTGACCCAGACCTACTCTACACTAGCCGCTGTTTTTGTCAGCAGTCGACGGGAGATATGCAAGGTACGTAAAATACCTTGTGTATCTCCCGCCAACTTCTTAAACCCTCACTACACACTAACACTAAGCTGACCTGAAATGGCATCCTGTCGGCATAGTTTCAGTGCAGTTATGCAGCTGGTGTTACAGCTCTGGTTCGGTTTTCAATTGAGCATGTCTACACAGACGCCTCAATTGAAAACCGAAGATCGCGCTCGTGGCGGCGACTTTGCGGCCATCAGTATACTCTTGCCCTTCCGTTTGAATTTCTTTAGATCCACAGAAGCCTATATAGGTCCCCATTGCAGCTTCAAATAGGAGAAGAGACAATTGCAGCTATCTAGCCAATGTCTCTTTTAAGGGTGGCACTGTAGGCGCCACCAGATTGATTCTGCAGGATTGACTGAGAGGCAGTAAAGATCCATTTAATAGATCTGGAAGTGACCACCATAAATCCATGCCTGCAAAAAAAGTAATGTCATCGGGAGGACATTTCCTGTTGCCTCAGTGTAAAGATGATGCCACGCTAGGAAGAATTTAGGAAATTAACGGGAGATAAGAAAGATACTTTATTCAGCTTGTGCATCTCCCAACTGCAGTCGAGTTTCATCGGCACTGTAGACATAGCCCTAGTTTGACTTCCTACATAACAGAAGGCCAAAAAATTCCTGTTTGATCTACAGCATGTATTTCAGAGAAACATCCATTCTTGACTTAAACCGGGCCCGTGATCCTATGCTCTGCCTTCTCATCACGTTAATTACACTATGCAAATAACAATGCAATAAAAAGGGCTGCTTAGCCTTCCTTGATACAAACTCCCACTACGCAAATATGAGGTGTTTAAAATCAAGTGCAGTCCCTGCAATCATGAACCTGTCCCCTCCCCAACTGCCTGAGAAAAGACTTTCTATTGTGCCTAGAGAGTTAACAAGTCCAGGCTCCAGTACAGCAAGTTTGGGGAGGAATTCCAAAGTGGAGGGCTCTTCAACGCCTACATCTTTTGCTTTGTCACAAAGGAACTTCACTGTGAGCACCTCCTGTGATCACAGTTGTGCTTTTACAGCAAAGGGAGAATGGCAAATCCCCCCATGGGAGTGCCAACAGGACACCAGTGCTCGCTGACAGCTCATTGGTAGCCAATTTGAAATGAGTTTCCTGTTCTTGAAATGCCATTGGTGGGCTTGATTCAGTTCCTAATTGGCAGCGTCTGCAATGGAAGCACTGTTTAACAAATATCCTTGTCAGCAAAGAGGCTAAGACTGGAGTGGGGTGAAGGACTGGATTGCTGTGTCTCAGAGTAAAATTCAAACCAATGCAGATGGACAGCTAAAAAACTATATGCCTTAAATACTACTCAAATGCTCAACTTTAGAAGGTGAATGGGGCACACTTGGAAGGTGAATGGGGCACAGGGCCTCTAACCAATGTGAACTATGCCCTCTCCCTGAGAAGCTAGCTCTAGAATTCAGCAAACAGTAACTTTGCAAACACAAAAAATGCATTTTTCAGGACGCCAAACTGATGCAAATTTGGGATGAATTTGACAGATAGTTTCAATGAAAACCCTGAAAAAAAATCAAAATAGTCTAACTAGATTATTCTGATATTTTGAAATTATAGTTTGAAATTTATGTTTTCACTGTTTTCACTTCAAAACATTCGGACCATTTTTGAAACATTTCATTTAGACTTTGTGCTTCAATATGGCATTCTGTTAGGAGATTTAACCATTTTTTTTTTTAAAAAGAAGGGTTAAAAACTTTCAAAACAATGTAAACTAAATAAAAAGTTTCAGTTTAAATAAACCATTTCATTTGATAGCATATTCTGTATGCCAGCAAGAAAAACTGGGGGGGAAAGGTTTGACCTGCCCTGTTGTTTTTTTTTTATTTTTATTTGTTTGGGTTTTTTTAGATTCTTTTGTTCAGCCCTCAAACAGAAAAATCAATAATTCACAGAGCTGTATGGTTCTTCATGTTAAAGTTGAGACTGAAACTGTTTGACCTTTTTCTTGAGAAAAGTTTCTTCAACGTTACACTGGATTCTTTGCAGGCTGAATTCCACCAGGGCATACCCACTCAGCCATCAGAGCCACCCACCTGTGCCTGCCACAGAGCCTGAAAAGACAGTGAGGTTTGCTGCCATGTCTTCAGACCAGCTAGCAGCGGGCAGCTGCAAGCGGTGGCATTGTGGGCAGATGAGCAGGGGTGGGCTGCTCTCAGCCCACACTGCCTCGCAGCTCCAGCCTCAGGCAGCCTCTACGGACTTGACACAGAAGGGGTCGGGGTTCCTCCCCCCTTCCTCCTTCTTCTGATGGAGCATCATCAGGAAACTTCTGGTCATGTGAATGAAAGCAGGTCTGGCTGGGCCCACCCTGGAAACTCAGGGGACTGGCCAGAAAATGGGGGCTGTCTACACCCCTGAATTCCACATTGAAGGCTGGGTTTGAAAAAGTCACCAAAACTCAAAGTCAGAGGCCTGGTCTATGTGCCCTCACTAAGTCAATGGGAGAAATGTAAGCTACATTCTGCAGAATGCATATCTCCCATCGACTTCCTGACATTCCCTCTGGCCGATGCAGTGTTAATCTCTTTGCGGGGGGTGGGGTGGGGGGTGGAATTAGTAAGTGAAATGGAGAACACTTCCGGGAGCGACTGAGCGGGTCTCCACTGGCTACTCAATCGATTCTGCTGCATCGATCCATGGATACAGCAGATTCAGTCTAGATATACTAACGCCTCTGCATTTAAACTTTTGTTTGTTTGTTTGCTTTGCTTTTCATCTACAACAGGCAAACCTAAAGACTGGGGGTAATTTTGGTGAAAAGATCGACATCAGCACAAAATAACTGAAAATGGTAGCTGTGGTCTCTCAGAGGGGCAATGGCCCACAGCAAAACTTCCATTGCTCCGGGCTTGAGTTTTCAATGAGATCCTCAAACCAACACACACAAGCCCCTATATTGTGGATAAAAGGGTTGGAGTGGTGCAAAGGGTCTCTTAAAAGATTCTTATCTAATCAGGAGAGGATTCCCCCAACACAGGAATGGAGAAAGATCCCCTTAAGGGTGCCCACAAAAGACTGCTCCCAGACCGTGGCATAAAGGGGTACACCTGCAGGAAAATAAGAGGCATGCTGGGGTAAGTCTGCAGTTCAAGGCAGTGCTGAAACCCCCATAAGGCATCTGGGGAGGCTGCCAGAGCTTAGAGAGGCCCCCAGGCTGTCTAAAATATTCCAGTGGCCTCTCCTGGGTCTGCAGCAGCCCCAAATTAGGAGGATGCAAAGATGACTCACAGCCACCACAGCTCTCTCAATGAGCATAAGTTTTGTTGCAGACCTGAGTGGTAATGTCCATTCTGCATGCTACAGGTATGTCTACACTGCAGTGAACCTCCTGCAGCCGACCCGGGTCTGCTCACTCCAGCTCACAGACCACAGGCTATAAAATTGCAAAGTAGATATTCAGGATTGGGCTGGAGCCTGGGCTCTAGGATCCTGTTTGGGAGGAAATTTATGCTTCTGGCTGTGTGGCGCCTGTTCTCTTGTTGAGAGAGAGAGAGAGAGAGAGAGAGAGAGAGAGAGAGAGAGAGAGAGAGCTGAGAAGCCTCTGGTATTGATGGTGGTTGCCTTCTTATTTGCCTAAGACTTCCTGGTGGATGACTGCGAGGACCACATGCAGCAGGAACAGATCTGATATGTGGAAAACCAGATTATGGGGGTTTTCTTGGAAGCTTTACCTGAGCACTCCATTCACTTTAAAATATTAATAAGGAAAGGAAACCCATCTGCACATGTACAACATATGTTTCAGGTCCATTTCAGCTAATAAAAGCATTTGCATGATGTTTCAAAAATTCCCTTTGACCCTGGTGACAGATCTGCAGTCCAGCCTGGAGACAGATGTAAGCGGCTTTTTTAAAAAAAAAATTGTGGTAGAAATTAGTACAGGACAACAATTATCCCAAGATACTGGGCTTTATAGAAATACAACACTGAGGCTGGTAATTGCATGCAGATGCTTTAAAAAGATCACATCTTGGTCCATTTTTTTGTGCATGAACAATATTGATGTCAACTGGAGGACAGCACGTGGAGTAAAACCAGATTAATGTGCTGTTCTGATAGCAGGTCTTAGCAGACAAATGTTACCCACAGCATGTCCTGGACCATAGCAACTAGCCTGTTTGCTCTTAGTTACTGCGTTCTACCCATTGTGTGAGGTTTCCGCATCACAACAGGATCACAGAGAAATTAAATATTTGTACATGTTCTGCTGCAGTCTGCTATTAATGCTTTGCACTTCTAGGGAGCTTCTAAGCCACAGGTCTCAAACCATTTCAATTTTAACATTAAAAGGAAGCCTCACAATATCCCTGTGAGGTAGGAGAGAAAGAGAGAGGGGGCACCAAATAGGGGAGAGAATACAATCTTTAAACTGGATGGGAAAATTGAGCAGAACTAAATAATGGACTGTCTACTGTCAATAGAATTTTCAGCTCCTATGTGACTAATTTCCTTTTGAAAATGAGATATAGGCTCATAAATCAGTGCGGTGTTGCAACACCATGTGCGTAATCCCTAAACGCCTCTAATAAGCTGAGCCCCAGACTTCAATGACACATAGCTCTGCAGTATAGTACTCAGCCATGAAATGTGTCTGTGTGTTGTAGCGAGGGTCCAGAAACAATTTGGTTGTTGGTATACAGATAGAGCTGGAACTCAAAGCTTTGGGGAAGCCTGTTTATTTGTGTTTAGTGCATGGAGAAGTTCTTTAGTAGACACGTCTTATTTATGAAGGATTGTGACTTGATGAATCCACATATTACAACAATGCCTGTCTTGCTGTTTCTTCATTCCTTTATCTCACTGATGATGGGGTCAACTCTGCAACAGTTAGCTGAGTCCCCACCCAGTTGCCCACTAGCTATTGTACAGTCAAGCTATAAAGAACTTTCATCGGGAATTCTTCCTAAATCTTCCAAGCTCAAGAATGAATTGTGTGCCATTTCCATTAATATAACCACAAAACATTGCAGTTGTTGTTGCTGATAATGATGGATCTGAGCTGCAAAGTCTGGATTGGAATCCAGAATGGCTTTGTCACAATGCTGAGGAGCATCTTCTAAACTTGAGGTTTGGTCTCATCTAATCTTCTTATAACTTAATATGCTGCTATAGATGTATGTGGGTTTTGTCCATAATAAAAATCGAAATGACAAAGGATATAAATATAGAACAAATATAGAACAAATAGGAGCATCGGTTACTGGAGTGGTATTTGGGACTCTGCTTTATCAAGAAACTCAAGTGCTTGTTCATCTTAAAGTCTTCCAATTTTAATGCCTGATCTCGATCATTGATTTCAATGCGTCTTCCAATACCTTGCTGAATTGAAGATAATTATGCACTTGATTATCTGTACACACACAAGCATTTCAACTGAGTTCCATAGAATGGCTGATATGCATTTTGGCATGGTTGGGCTGGTTTCTAGTGCAGGTGTTCCATGAAAGTAAACATGGATTCAGCAGCAGGCAGAGGACACACAGGAGGCAGTTAAGAGAGAAGACAATTTCTATTTTCTTTCCTTTTCATTCCCTTCTAATGTTAGGCAGAGGGGGCAATGCAGAGCAATTTTCTTATGTGCATCGGGATGTCCTGTGAATCCTCCATAGAGATCTTGGTGAAATTTTCATGGAGGTGCTCTGCAATCTTCTGCTGCAGATGTCTGGGGATGGGTGATTTATTTCTTCCACTATGGTAGAAGACTTTCCCATGCTGCAGCAGGCACCATTGCAGTACACAAGTTAGCAGTAGATGGGCCTGGGTGGCATCGGGACTGTAGCAGCAGCTGTGGGCTCAGTGTCTCTGTCCTCAGGAGTGAGAGAGCAACTCATGCAAAATGGTGTCAATAATCAGTTTGCCTTGTACAACTATAATCATGTAACAGATCTTTTCCTTCCTCATTTTCCCATCCCCCAGAGGGGCGTACTCAATAAGGCTAGCTCCATGCTCAGTCAATACCAAGCAGAAATATGAATGTAATGCTTGCAATTTTCAGGGGGGAAGGGAAGTGAGTTCAGCATCTTAAATATCAATTTCCACTGTGAATATCCTGACAATGGCACCTCTGCATGTTGTATCTGCATCTGCTGCCATTACGGCCTTCAGGGTCACCCCCCATCCCGCTACACCCACAGAATGCCTCAGACAGATAAGGAGGAGAAAGGACTCAGGATGAAATGTTCCAGGAGATCCTGCAAGCCAGTGCTACTTTGGAGAACAAACATAGGGCCTAGAGGATCACTGCAGCACACAGTCTGGAGAAGGACAGGATGGAGAAGGGAAAAGTTGAGGAAATGGAGGGGGATGTGCAGTAGGACCCGCTTGTGCTTTTCATAGAGATGCTGCAGATTCTGATGGACATGCAGGTTCACCAATCGCTCCACAGCCCATTGTCTCCCTCTGCATCCCAATGGGTGCATCTACACTAGTAAATTAAGTCGACTTAAGCATGCTTAAGTCGACTTAATTTACTCTGCATCCACACTGGCATTTCCTTAAGTCGACTTAAGCTGTTGCTTGAGTCGACTTAAGGAAATTCAAAGTTGACTTTATAAAACCTCGTATAAAGTCGACTTTGAAGCTTAAGTCGACTTTTTAAGTCGACTTAAGTGGTGTGGATGCCCTACGTCGACTTAGTCGACTTAGTGCACAGGGGAAGAGAGCTTCTCTCCAGGACCACTCAGGTCCCAGCAAGAAGGGACCGCGGGGCTTCCTTCTCTCCAGGACCGCTCAGGTCCCAGCAAGAAGGAAGTCCTGTGGTCCCAGCAAGAAGGAAGCCACATGCTCCATCTTAGCTGGGACCAAGCAATTGCTGGCGCTCCAGCTGTTTAGGGAAGCCCCCCGGGCCTCCCCAAAGAGCCGGAGCACCGGCAATTGCCGGCACGGCTGCACTCCAGCTTCCAGGAAGCCTCCGGAGGCTTCCCAGGAGCAGAAGCTCAGTCCCGGGTAGGAGGGAGCACGGGAGACCTGTGTTGCCGAGCTGGAGCCCGGGTCTCCCGCTCTTCCTCCTGGTCAAGATCACAGGGTCCCGGCTAGGAGGGAGCGTGGGGATCCCTTCTCCCTGAGACCTGCGCTCCAGCTGCTCAGCAGACAGCAGCTGGAGTGCTTGTCTCCCGCCCTTCCTCCTGGCCGGGACCACTCGGGTCCCAGGGAAGTTCTCCCCAGGACCTGAGCAGTCGCGGCTAGAAGGGTTCCTTTCTGCCCAGGACCTGAGAAGTCCCGAGCAGAAGGGAGCCAGTGGTCCAGGGCAGAAGGGAGCTCCACGCTCCTTTCTCCCCCTGACTGCTCTGGGGCTTGCTGCTCTGGGGAGACCCAGCCCCATGCGGGGCTGACTCTCCCTGGACCGAACAAGTCGACTTAGGGAGTCTTGTATAGACTCTCTAAGTCGAGTTAGTAAGGTCTACTTTAAGTCGACTTAGGAGTCCTGTGTGGACCCTCTAAGTCGACTTAATAAGGTCGACTTAAAGTCAACTTATTAAAGTTGACTTATTTAAGTCGACCTAAATGCACCAGTGTAGACATAGCCATTGAGAATTCAAGATCAGAATCTCCTTATAGCCCCCTGAACATGCCAGGTGGCATCAGAGGTCACTGCACTATATCTACCACTCCACCCCAGGGGATTTAAAGAGGGTCACAGCGTCACTTGCACCACTCTGTGAAAGCCACATTTGGTACATGTGTAGCTGAAATGGACGTGACTCTTCTTTCCCCTTCATAAGTTCTGTTTGCTTCATTTATAAGGCTTTATTAAGTTTTAAATGTTTTATTAATGGCCCGGTTCACGTTGCAGAATAAAATTCTATTTTTGGAATGCCATTCATCTTTATTCATTCACAACATATGCTGGCTGGTGCTGAACGGTTCTGAAAGCAACTAGTTACCTTTACTGCACTGTGTCACACAACCCATGACAACATTTGCAGATGATATTAATAGTGCATTGACAATGTTATAATCCTACATGCACAGCAATCACGACAAGATGCATGCCAGGGTGAAAAGAGCAAGGCCAGATACAGCACACTACAGGAATATACTCTAATTCACTGTTAAAATAGTCTTCCAAAGCTTCCCTGAGCAGGAAAGCTCCGTGCTGATTGACTCCAATAGCCTTTCTGTATAGCTGTTCAAATTCAGTTGATCTATGCTCCACCTCTGGCCTCCATTCTGGCAGAAACCTTCCCCCTTTGTTTTACAGATACTATGCAGTACAGAGCAGACAACTATAACCATTGAGATGTTTTCCTCCCTGAAGCTCTATCTGCTGAGTAAACCCCATCAGCGGCCCCTGAAATGACCAACGGCACATTCAACTGTCATTCTGCACCCACCAAGCCGGTGAAGCCCCCCTTGGTGCTGCTGAGATGGTTGGTGAACAGCTTCATGAGCAAGGGGTAAATTGGGTTTCCCAGGATCATTACTGGCAGTTCAGCATTCCCAGTGGTAAACTGCCAGTCAGGAAAGACAGTCCCTGCTTTCAGCTTTCTGAACAGTCCTGTATTCTTAAAGATGCAAGCACCACATATCTTCCCTGATCAGCTCATTCTGATGTCAGTGAAGCCTCCCTGGTGATTCACCCATCTCTGTCTAACCATAGAAAAGTAGCTCTTTCTGTTGATGTACTCTGGGCAAGGGATCTGGCACCAAAATAGGGATATATGTTCCTTCTATCACCACACTGCAGCTTGAGAATCCCATTGCTGCAGATCTATCCACTATGTCCTGCACATTGCCGAGTGCCACAGTCCTGTGTAGTAGCAGGTGATTTATGGTGCTGCACACTTGCACAACAGCAGTAGATTTTCCAATTCCAGATTGATTCCTGACTGAGCAATAGCAATCTGGTGTTGCAAGTGTCCACAGAGCAATTGCCACCTGCTTCTCCACTGGCAGTATCACTCGCATTGTGCTGTCCATTCACTGGAGGGATGGGGCAAGCTCGCGCACAGATCCAAGAATGTGGTGTTACCTATCCAAAAGTTCTGCAGCCACTGTTCATCATCCCAAACCTTCTTGACAATACCCTCCCACCAGTCAGTGCTTGTTTCTTGGGGCTTGAACTGGCTCTCCACCATCTCCAGCTACTCCGTGAACACCACCAACAACCTTGAATGATTTCTTTCAATCTTCCATAGCAATGAGGCCTCCAAGAATCATCACTTTCTACTCACCTCCTCCTGCGGCTCTGCAAATAGTGTAGAATCCTGCATCCTGTGCTTGCAACGCTCACAAATACAATGCAGATCTATGCAAGCTCCACGCTTCTGTCAGAGATGGTGGATAGAAGGAAGGATGCACAGCTTGTGGGATTTTGAAAAGGAGGCATGAAAATTATGGAATGTAGATGAACTTATGAGATAGAGCACACTGTGTTATGGAAGCTGACCCCGGCGTGACTATAAGACATTGCAAAAATTTCTCAAAGGACACTGCACTGGATGGTGTGAGCTGCACAGTGAGACAGAGCATTGTACTCTGCATCGATAATAAGCACTTCTTTGAGAATGTGCACTCCTGATGCAAGGAACCGAGTATGCACAAGCAATGCATTAATTGTGGCAGCTGTATGCCACTGTTGATGCCCCTGGCTGCATCTGGGGTCACACACTGGGTAACTCGAGGGGGCGGAAGGCCATAGTGCCGATGAAGCCCCTTTGATCCAGATTCAGAGGCAGGTGGGACACCATATAAGGATGTTCCCCAGTTTCAGGAAGCAAAGTAGATAACAAGCCTTGAAAGTACCAGTGGAAATCGGTCAAAGTTTGCTCTCTAAGAGAAGGGGGAGAGAACTTCCACCGCTTACAAGGAGAAAAGTATTGAAGTAAATGACCTGTCTATATAAGGGTCACTGCAACAGGGGTGGGGTGCGCATGATTTGAGACGTGCCTGTCTCTGTGTGCCTGCTTGAGATCTCAAATAAACCTTAGAGTGCTTCTCCGCCCTGGTGTGGTTATTGGTGCTGCACACTCCGGGCAACGAATCCCAAACTGTTGCTAGCCCCAGCCCGTCCTCGGGCGTCCCACCTGCAACACCATTGTAACTTAGGTCAATACGAGTTTATGTAGAGATGGATGTACAGAGGGGTCATTTGAATGCAATGCTCTATAATTATTAGTGAATGATAGGAGTTTAATCTAGATTATCTCCACCAAACCTTAATAATTCCAAAGGTATTCTGTCCATTTATTGTATCTATTTGATTAATGTAACTTCCTAGCTAAGGGAGGTCCTTTTTAAGGAGTTCCCACCCAGTCTACTGTGGTTTGTGAATGAATAACTTCCTCATCTCAGCTTTTCACTCCTGTGAATTCAGCTCTTGCCATGGTCAAAGAATAATTTTGCATTCTGTGTTAATTTGAGAGTCATGATCCAGTTAAGGTGATTGCAGCCTTTCATTCTTTTACACATGAGCTTTAAAGGAGCAAGAGAAAATTTAATGTCAGCCTCAAACTGCTTTTCTTTAGGACCTGAAAACATTTATCAGTGTTTAATTTGGAACACAGAAAAAGAGACCTGCTATTGTGGTGGCTGCTGGATTTAATCATTAGCTGATCAAGCCAGAGAGGTGAACCAGCAAACACACAAAACAAGTAAACAGCCATCCAAAGCTATGTCTACACTGGCAAATTAGTTTGAATTAAGGAGGCTTAATTCGAACTAACTAAAGCCATGGCTACAGTAGGTTTTCATTAGTTCGAATTAAGGGCTTCCTTAATTTGAACTAATAAGTTCAAATAGGGCTTCAGAAGTAAGGCTTTAATTCAAACTAACTAGTTTGAATTAGCCAATGTGACCATGTTAATTCGAACTAATGTCTTAGTTCGAACTAGCCGGCCATTGAAATGAATGGGGATCTCTAATTCGAACTAAGCAAGTGCCATGAATGGCACTGGCTTTGTTCGAACTAATTTTTTCTAGTTCGAATTAAGCTAATTTGAACTAACTAAAATTAGTTCGAATTAGTTAGTTCGAGCTCACTAATTCGAACTAATTTTAGCAAGTGTAGACATAGCCCAAGAGAAAAAGAATAAATGAACTGCTGCTGCCATAATTATTAGGAGATGCATGGAATTATTAACTATATTTTAATAGGACAGGACTGATCTCAACAAGCCAAATCAATAACTGCACCAAAGTCACTGCTGAGTCTCATTTGAAGTGGAAGCCTCGCATACCTGACCTTGCTTCCCTGGAACAGGGATGCTGGCACTAGCAGAAGGTATACTGAAGATCAAAAGTAACATTCCAAAAGAACCACAGAGTAGCCTATTGATTAAAACTTCTTCAGCATGAATGTGCAGCTCCGACAGAAAAGAAGCAACAAATCGTATTGGGGATGTTTTCTTTTAAAGATTTTATTCAATCCCTCTTCTTTGGCAGGGAGTGGAGGAGGGTTGTTTAAGGTTAGAATTGGGATGTCACTTTTCTGTGTGTCATTCCAATGATGGAATACAACATTTTTGCAGCATAACCTAAAGACAGTCAGATCCTGGATTTGTCTGCTGTCCTCAGGATGTTCTTTCCAAAGCCTGACTCCCTAGACAAGGAATGCTTTGTCACAAGCTCTCAGGTGATTTCTTCTGGGCTGTGTGAGCTGCATTTTCTTACCATATATATTGTTTCTTCTAACATGTGTTTGTTATTGCAAACTTGTAATATGTATCAGATATGAGAATCGGGCCCCTGCAGCAAATCTGGATTTGAACTTTCACAAAGACCTGATAGTGTGCAGGGGTTGAATCTGGGCTTTTGGCTTCAGCCATTTATAAAGATGGGTTCCAACTACAAAGTTTGGATCTGGAGAGATGTTACCTTTTATGTTGCAGTAGCACTGAGGGTACAAACAGCATTGCACAGGCATGGTGGGACATGCAGTGTCTACTCTGAAGACTTTTTGCTCTAAAATGGGATACTGGTAATATGATAATTTCCAGAGGGGTAGCGATGTTAGTCTGTGTACAGCAAAAACAATGAGAGCCTTAACATACAACCGAATCTGCTCCGATCCCTCGGACAGAGACAAACACCTACAAAATCTCTACCAAGCATTCCTAAAATTACAATACCCACCTGGGGAAGTGAAAAAACAGATCAACAGAGCCAGAAGGGTACCCACGAGTCACCTACTGCAGGACAGACCTGACAAAGAAAATAAAAGAACACCTACAGCCCCCAGCTAAAATCCCTCCAGTACATCATCAAAGATCTACAACCTATGCTAGAAGATGATCCCTCACTCTCTCAAGCCTTGGGAGGCCAGCCTATCCTTGTTTTCAGACAGCACTCCAACCCGAAGCAAATACCAGCAACTGAACACCATGCAGCAAGAACACTAACCCAGGAACCTATCCTGCAATAAACCCTGTTGCCAACTCTGCCCGCGCATCGACTCCAGTATACTATTACAGGTCCCAACCACATCAGCCACACCACCAGGAGCTCCCTCACCTGCACATCCATTAATGTGGTATATGCCATCATGTACCAGCAATGCCTCTCTGCCATGTACATTGGCCAAATCGGATTGTCCTTACGCCAAAGAATAAATAGACACAAATCAGACATCAGAAATGGCAACATACATAAACCAGTAGGAGAACACTTCAATCTCCCTGGACACTCAGTAGCAGACTTGAAAGTTGCCATACTTCAACAGAAAAACTTCAAAAGCAGACTTCAGCATGAAAGTGCAGAGCTGGAACTGATTTGCAAACATGACACAGTCAGACTGGGACTGAATAGGGACTTGGGATGGTTAACACATTACAAAAAGTGATTGTCCCTGTTCAAGCATTCTCACCTTCTAATCAACTGGTGTGAATGGGCCTCATCAGCTGCGTCTACACTGGTAAATTAAGTCGACTTAAGCTTGGCTTAAGTCGACTTAATGTGCCCTGCATCTACACTACACTTTGCTTAAATCGACTTAAGCAGCTTGCTTAAGTCAACTTAAGGAAAATAAAGTCGACAATGAAAATTAAGTCGACTTTATTAAACCAGCTTTCTACTCGACCTAAGGCTTAATTCGACTTTCTAAAGTCGAATTAAGCCAGTGTAGCCCTGGGGTAGCCCTAAATCGACTTAGGGCTACCCCAGGACTACACCAATGCTCTCCCTGCCGGGGAGGGCACAGGGGGAGCCTGGCATGCCCCCCAAAGGGCAGGGCATGTGGGCACAGTGTGACACTGTCTGGATTTAGGGAAGCATTTATGATATTATTTTCTATGGATATCTCATAAATGCTATAATCCATAGGAACTATGTCATGTTTGGTGTCAATAGAAAGGTAGTAATTTGCTGGGAATGATTATATAGTTTATGTCTAGGAATTGTATTTCGATTAGAAGTTAAGAATTTGGTGTTATATCCATACTTTAACTTGTGTCAATCTGGACAAATGTCTTAGAGGGGAGGGTGTGAACAACCATTGTCTCCTTAATGTTTAGGAATTTGCCAGGTGATATGATCCCAGGGAGTAAACTGATGAGCCATTAAGGATACAATGGTTGTTCACACCCTCCCCTCTAAGACATTTGTCCAGATTGACACAAGTTAAAGTATGGATATTTAGACAAAGTTATTTAGACAATTAATTCCCACTGAAGTCCTTGACAGATCAGGCCTGGAGGTGTGGTAGTTCACAGCATGAGTTCCCTAGTTCCATGCCTCCCAACCTCCACTGCTGCCTAGCTTCCAACCTCCATGGCATCATGCCCTCCAGAAGCTCAGACAGAACCTAAGACAAATAGTTAATCCTCAAGGTGACATGTGGTTTTCTGAGGATTAAACCACTTATATGAACCTGGACTATGATGCCTTTTCTCTAAGGTGTTTGCTGGAGCAGGGAAAGATCTGTTGGATATTTCAGTGATATGGAGTGGATTTAGGTACATTACATCCATCCCCTATTGAGCACCTGCAGGCAGAACATAATTGGAATACATATTTTGAAATTTTATCTCAATCTTGTCACCCAGGAGTGGGTATTACCTCCTACTTCTTTCACAGTAAGGATGCTCATGAGCTCTTATTTGCTGGCCAACCTTGACAGTGTCCCTTGTAGTGGTTTAAGCACTTAAAAGTTTATTGGAGATGGATGTAAAACTAATAAAACAAGTTTTATTACAATAGTACATCATGCTGTGAGTCCAATAGAACAAGTGGCTATGAGATTCTGAGAAGCTCAAGGGACAAGCTCTGGAGATAGCTGTGATTAGGGAGCAACAAAGGATAAGATATCTATCTCTTTCTCTCTCTCTCTCTCTCTCTGTTAAGAGAAAAGTTTATTTATATAAAAATGATGGCTCAGGCTCCTTCTCCTTGGGTCAGCCATACCATATTATCTTCAGCTTGAACCTCCAGGACAGAAAGCAAGTAACAAACTTTGCACTGCAGGTTAGTGACATCACTATTTCTTCTCATTTTGGTCGGTTCTGCTGAACCGGCAATGATTGCACTTCTATCGTGCCATCTACGATGGAAATGGACCCCAGGACTTCTACATTTACTGCTTATTCCTACCCCAGTTCACTGCATGATCTTGGGCAAAGCACTGTGTAAAATTGGGTGACAAAAGTTAAAGATCTAGTTTCATAATTAGCTGCCTAAATAAAAGAAGCTTAACTTTCTAAGTGTAGATTGCATGAAGGGAGGACTCCTGAAAATCCCCAGCTGTACTTTATGGTTCCCACAGCCTAATTTTTAGCACCCAAATTTGTGGCGTTCACCTGCTTCATGCCTCAATGTCTCCATCTGCAAAACAATTACAATAAAGCAGCCATTCATTTTCTCGTCAAGATGAATATCAGGTTTTATTATCCCTTTTCTTTGTTGTTGAAAGTGCTAACTGTGTCCTCAGAGTCATACAGAAGGTAAATGAAAAGAAGGTCACTACCCCCGAGCATCTTGCAGTTTACGGACCATATTCACTGGTATGCTCCAGCTGCATTATTACAGTATGGCATTGCAAAGCAGGCATAAACCTGTTTTAACAGTCAGTTCTGTGTAGTTTATGGCTGTTTTGCATGGCTGGAGTAGTACAAAGCAGACGGGGCATACCTAATCTGACCTTAAATGTATTCCAAAAGGTAAATATTTATCTCAGAGGACCATGACTTTTTCCAGTCATTGAAAATAATAATCAATATATCATTTCTCCTCTGCCAAAGAGTGCCTGCTGTGTAGGCCTTACAAGTTGGTTTCATGTTGGAGGAGAAATCGGTGATGCAGCATCTGGATATATTTTTAGTGCAAATTATTTATTTACACTATATACTGCAGCCCTTGAAGTCAGGTGGCCACAAATAGCAGATACGCCACACTCTCTTCAGGAATCTCAGTCCCAAAGCTAATGCCTAGGCCCTAGGAAGCAAGTCTGTCTCAAGAATTGACTCTAGTAAGAGGCATTAAAAGCAGAGAGCAAGCGTCCTTGCTGCTTGCCACAGTACCCAAAAGACACCGCATCACAACACTCACAATTGTGCAAGCAGGTCGTGAAAGGCTGAATAGTACTTGCCCTTAAGAAAAAGACCTTGTAAACATTGAGTAATTTCAGCATCTGGTGGAACCCACCAGAACAGTATGTGTTATCAACATCTGGAAGGCTTCATCAGGAATATTTTGAAACCTTTCCACTGATTTCAAAAAGTGAGGTTTTCTTTTTTTATGCTAGCTTCCCAAGGGGGAGATGAAGTTAGAAAGCTGGGGGGAAAAGTACCTTTCACCTTGTGGGAAGTGCACAGTTTCCTCTAAATTCAGCTTCAGGAAGCCTAAAACTTTTTATTTACTAAACATGTAATCATATTGATTAACATTGCTCTAGAATCATTGGCCTTTGCGGAATTAGCCAGGGAGGATGTACTGACATGTTAAGGGCTGGAGATTAATTTTACAATCCATTGTGTGCACAAGGCAGTGAAGGTGCTTCTGGACCGCAGGAAAAGGAATGTGATCCAGCGAGTTATGATCTCCCTCCTAATTCAAAGAGGGAATAACTCCACTGAGTCTATGCTCATCTGCCATGCAGCTCACAAATGGCCAGTGTAGCTAAGCAATTGGATAGGTGGTAACCAAGACTCCACACCCATGGGTTGTAGCAGTTCTGGGGAGCCTACACCTCCCCATATGATCTCAGTGGCCAGCCCAATGGTGTAAGAGGTTTCCAGGCATTCCTAACACTTTGATTGTCCCCACAAGTCTGCCCTATGTTATTATGATTATTTATTATTGTTACATTTAGGCTAACAGACACCAAAACTGTATTTGACACCTTATAGACCATATGAAAAGACAGCCCCTGAGCTTACAACCTAATTGTAGCCATGACGTGAGAATGAGTGTGATAAACAGAAAAGGGCTCTGGGTAAGAAAGGATGAGGTTTCCAACATTAAAATCAAGTTGTTATCCAACAGGCTTATACACATCTTGGCAATTCAAATGACTAGTTTTAAAAATATAAAACCAATCATTCTTATTTTTTCCAGGCTAGAAAATGGGGGTCAATGGAAGGGGGAGGGGAATTGAAAAGCTTTTTGTGGTTTCTTCTGAAATTGATATATGTGTATTATGTTTTGAGACATTCTGAATATTTCTCTTATTGCCTCACTTTGTGTCGTAGTGGGTGAAGAGAGATCTGACTCTGTTTTGAAACAGTGACCTGTACTATGGAGAATTCTGAGGACAGCTAGTTGAAAATGAAAATGAGACATACTGCATGGGTTAACCCACCTCTGCCCGCTGTGTAATTCATACACCTTCCTCTCAAATGTTTAGTGCTGACCCCTGTTGGAGACAGACAAACCCAGGGTCTGATCCAGTTTGGAAAATCCCATGCTCCCAAGCAATCTACATTCACAGTTATGTACCCATATCTCTCTCCATGGTTTCTTGCCATGGTTAAAGGCAGTGGGAGAGCTAAAGTATGGAGCATGTGGTAGAGTTTTTTTTTCCCATAGCTAGGAAGTCTTAGTCACCTGTATTTGGCGACCTAGTTGTAGTCACCTATCCTGGGGATATATTACCTATCCTTGGTCACCTTTCCTTGATCCAAAAGAGCGTAGGTTTGTCGGTGTCCAGATGTGCTGTAAGGTTTTCTGGCAGGGAGGGTCTGGATGAGGTTGAGGTTCATATAGAAAGTCAGAGTTGTTGATGACAACTTTTGGTGTTAAGTGGTAGAGTTATGCTGGGGGTTATCTGCTGAATTTCAGCTAAATGGTCTCTTTACATTTTGTTAAAACCACCAAGGATTGATAATTACTTTGGTTGTTTGTTTTGTATATTTTTTTAAATAAAAATAGATAAAATACAACCCACAATTTTCTCTCTTGGATGTCTAAAGTTAGCTGCCCAAGTCCATATAGAGGCAAGTCAAAAGTTGGCCTTATTTTCCAAGCTACTGAACATCTTTCATTCCAGCTTAACTTGAGGGCCACTGTAGGAATTTAGCATTTCTGAAATTCAAGCATGGAATGATGTGTATAAATATGGATTGATGTGACTACTTCTAAGTACCAAAATTTGGAAATGTTAATTATGTTATAGAGACATGTCAACATCAATAGGTAAGGTTGCATCAGAACTTCTGTTTAATGATCTACATTTCTAGGTCCTCTAAAAGAGACATGCTTAATTGAATTCCTTTGAAATTTTGTGTGCCTCAAGAGGGAGCCATGTAGTATTAGTGACACAAATTTGGGGTCATTTAATCTTGAGGTTAGACTTTAGAAGCCAAGAAAAAAATAGAAACATTTTGAAAAATGTTTCTATGCTTTTTTTGTGTGTATGGTACTAGAGATCAAACTATTGATGTGGTGTAGGTTGAAATGCTCTCAGTCTGTCAAGTTTTACTGCAGGCAGTGCATGGCTCCATTAAATCTTTGAGGGACTCAAGCTGAGAATGGGATTTAAGAAAGTGTATATTTTTACAGTGTGCATACACCTCTACAGAAGATCAGCTAGAAGGTTTCCAGATGAAGCAAGGACACCACTGACTCAAAATGACACTAGACGTTGCCAGAACAACACATCTGCCAAATCTGTAGACATAGCTCCATTGATCAACATCCCTCCACCACACACGTTTTCAGGATCCATGGGCCTTACTCGTGCCTATCACATGTAGTGTGCCTTATCCAGTGTACTAAATACCTCCAATAGTTATTTTGTGGGTGACACTAGACAATCGCTATGGCTATGTCTACACTTGCACTTTTAAGTCGACTTTAACTAAGTCGACTTAACTAAGTCAACTTAAAGTCGACTTACTTAAGTTGACTTACTGTGTCTACACTTAAAATTAAAGTCGACTTAAAGGGGAACTTACGAAGTGGACCTAGAGCGTCCACACTGGATGCTCTAGGTCAACTTTGTGAGGCTAGGGGGACCTTGGGCAGGTCCACGGTGGTGGGGGGGCACCCCTTATGTGCAATGGGGCAAAGGGGGACAGGGACCTTGGTGGGGTAGAGCCCTGTGTGTGATGCTGTCTGGATTTAGGGAAGCATTTATGATATTATTTTCTATGGATATCTCATAAATGCCATAATCCATACGAACTATGTCATGTTTGGTATCAATAGAAAGGTAGTAATTTGCTGGGAATGATTATATAGTTTATGTCTAGGAATTCTATTTCGATTAGAAGTTAGGAATTTGGTGTTCTATTTATACTTTAACTTGTGTGATTTTATGGGAACGCCCCAGACAGGATGTCACCAACCATTGTCTCCTTAATGTTTAGGAATTTTCCAGGTTGAATGTTCCCAGGGAGTAAACTGATGAGCCATTAAGGACACAATGTGTGTATTCCTTATGTCCTTAATGGCTCATCCAGCAGGGAGGGCATTGGTGTAGTCCTGGGGTAGCCCTAAGTCGACTTAGGGCTACCCCACATCTACACTGGCTTAATTTGACTTTAAAAAGTCGAATTAAGCCTTAAGTCTACTTACATCTAGGTTTAATAAAGTCGACTTAATTTGTGTTTTATTTCCTGATGAAGTCATAATACCTCAGGCGAGTGGGGAAGGAGGACACCGGGAGAAATTGCAAGGAGGAAGATGCGACAGGAGGGAGAATCAACAGGGCAAAGTAGGGCAATGGGTCCAGTATCTTAGGTGCCTGTACACAAATGCGAGGAGCCTGGGAAACAAGCAGGAAGAATTGGTAGTACTAGCACAGACAAGGATCTATGATATAATTGGAATAACAGAAATGTGGTGGGATAACTTGCATGACTGGAGCACTGCCATGGATGGATATAAATTGTTCAGGAAGGACAGGCAGGGAAGAAGGGGGGAAGGAGTAGCGCTATATGTAAAAGAGCTGTATGACTGCTCGGAGCTCCACTATGAAAGTGGAAACAAGATGGTTGAAAATCTGTGGGTTAAGTTTAGGGGAGAATGCAACAAGGGGGATGTTGTGGTGGGTGTCTGCTACAGACCGCCAGACCAGAAAGAGGAGGTGGATGAGGCATTCTATGGACAACTAAGAGAAGTTTCCAGATTGTCGCAGACCCTGGTTCTTATGGGCGACTTCAATTATCCTGATGTCTGCTGGGAAGATAATACAGCAGTGCACAGGCAATCCAGGAAGTTTTTGGAGAATATTGAGGACAACTTCCTAGTACAAATGCTGGAGGAACCAACTAGGGGCCTTGCACCTCTAGACCTATTGCTCACAAACAGAGAAGAATTGATCGGGGAAGTAGAAGTAAATGGCAACCTGGGCAGCAGCGACCATGAGATGGTAGAGTTCAGGATCCTGATCAATGGAAGGAAGGAAAGAAGCAGAACACATACCCTGGACTTCAGAAAAGCAGATTTTGGCTCCCTTAGGGAGCTGATGGGCAGGGTCCCATGGGAGGCTGATCTGAAGGGGAAAGGTGTCCAAGACAGCTGGCTGTATTTTAAAGAAACCCTGTTAAAGGCACAGGAAGATAACATTCCGATGTGCAGAAAGAACAGCAAATATGGACGGCGACCAGCGTGGCTTAGCAGGGAACTCTGCGGGGAGCTGAAACATAAAAGGGAAGCTTACAAGAAGTGGAAGCTTGGACAGATGACAAGGGAGGCGTATAAAGATATTGCTCGGGACTGCAGGGATAAAATCAGAAAGGCCAAAGGACAATTGGAGTTGCAGCTAGCAAGAGATGTGAAGGATAACAGAAAGGGGTTCTATAAGTACATCAGCAACAAGAAAAGGATCAGAGGTTGTGTAGGTCCCTTACTGAATGGAGCAGGCATCCTCATGGAGGATGATGCAGAAAAGGTTTAAGTACTCAATGCTTTTTTTACTTCAGTCTCCACAGGGAGGGCCAGCTCCCAGGCTACTACACGGGATAACGTGGAATGAAGAGAAGAGTGGCGCTCGGTGATGGAAAGTCAGGTTAGGGAACACTTAATGAAATTGGATGTGCACAAGTCCATGGGTCCGGATGAACTGCATCCGAGGGTGCTGAGGGAGTTGGGGGAAGTGATTGCAGAGCCGCTGGCCATTATCTTTGAGAACTTGTGGCGAACGGGGGTGGTCCCGGAGGACTGGAAAAAGGCAAATATAGTACCTATCTTTAAGAAAGCGAAAAAGGAGGATCCGGGGAACTACAGACCGGTCAGCCTCACCTCAATCCATCAGAAAATCATGGAGCAGGTCCTCAAGGAATCCATCCTGAAACACTTGGAGGAAAATAGAGTGATCAGGAACAGTCAACATGGATTCACTAAGGGCAAATCGTGCCTGACCAACCTGATTTCCTTCTATGATGAGATGACTGGATTTGTGGATGCGGGAAGAGCCATTGACATGGTATACCTTGACTTTAGCAAGGCTTTTGATACGGTTTCCCACAGCATTCTCGTCCGCAAGTTAAGGAAGTATGGGTTGGACAAGTGGACCGTAAGGTGGATCGAAAACTGGTTAGATCAACGGGCTCAGCGGGTAGGAATCAATGGCTCGATGTCTGGTTGGCAACTGGTAATGGGTGGAGTGCCCCAGGGGTCAGTCCTGGGGACAGTTTTATTCAACATCTTCATTAATGATCTTGATGATGGAAGAGACTGCATGCTTAGTAAGTTTGTGGATGACTCCAAGTTGGGGGGAATGGTAGATACTCTGGAGGGCAGGGACAGGATCCAGGGAGACTTGGACAAATTGGAACACTGGGCCGAAAGAAACCTCATGAGGTTCAACAAAGACAAGTGCAAAGTCCTGCACTTAGGACGGAAAAATCCCATGCACTGCTACAGGCTGGGGACCAATCGGCTAAGTAGCAGCGCTGTAGAAAAGGACCTGGGGGCTATGGTGGACAGAAGATGAATATGAGCCAACAGTGTGCCCTTGTTGCCAAAAAGGCCAATGGCATATTAGGCTGCATCAGTAGGAGTATTGCCAGCAGATGGAGGGATGTGATAATTCCCCTCTATTCGACACAGGTCAGGCCGCATCTGGAATACTGTGTCCAGTTTTGGGCTCCCCTCTACAGAAAGGATGTGGACAAATTAGAAAGAGTCCAGCGGAGGGCAACAAAAATGATTAGGGGGCTGAGGCACATGACTTATGAGGAGAGACTGAAGGAACTAGGCTTATTTAGTTTACAGAAGAGAAGACTGAGGGGAGATTTGATAGCAACCTTCAACTACTTGAAGGGGTGCTCCAAAGAAGAGGGAGCTAGGCTGTTCTTGAGGGTAACAGAGGACAGAAGAAGGAGCAATGGTTTCAAATTACAGCTGGGGAGGTCAAGGTTGGATATTAGGAAAAACTTTCTCACTAGGAGGGTGGTGAAGCATTGGAATGGGCTATCTAGGGAGGTGGTAGAATCTCCATTTTTGGAAATTTTTAAGGCTCGGTTAGACAAAACCCTGGCTGGGGTGATTTAGGGGGCGTTGTCCTGCTTTTTAGCAGGGGGTTGGACTAGATGACCTCGTGAGGTCCCTTCCAAACCTATTATTCTATGATTCTATGATTCTATTTTCTTAGATGGTATGGGATGAGTTAGATACAAAATGCTGCTTCCATTACTATTAGTTACATTATTCAATGAAAAGAAAGGCAAGTGATCTGGCAGCTTTAACCAAACAAAGTCTGGACAGCTGAACATGTAGGCTTTCTTATTATTAATAAATCTGCTTTTAGCAAATAAGGCATAATTGGAATGCCAATTTCTTTCTGTTAGTGGTGCATAATACAGATATTTTTTAAAGTCAATTAGAGTTTAATAAGAGAAAGAACAGATATATTGGGAGCAAAGATTAAAAATCTAAATGTCTTGACTTCCATTTTATGGAGAGTACTTTAAAATATGAAAAAGAAACAAATTAGTTTGTCATTTCTGCATTAAGCAGATTTGCAATAGCGAAGGGCAATTAAATTAGGGATTTCATATCTGCAGGTGTCTATTATAAAGCTCGGGAAACAGTCTGCATTGTAATCTGCACTCACTTGAACTTAGCGAGTTGAAGAGATCTGAGCCATGACATTAGAGATTCAGCTTGGAATGCAAGTGTCCATGCCTGAGCTGGTAGAACAGAAGGCAGTTCAAATTTACAGAACTTGACCTAGCAACCACTTTCCTTATTTTTCCTAATATAGTGCAATGCTCTGGATGAGTTAGTGGCAGAAGGATTTGAATCAGGAACCTTTTAACTGCCTCAGCTGCCTAAACTAACACACCTGGGCCACCAAAAACTCTATGCAGGATTCCCTGCTCCCTGGCATCTTTGAATAATACAGGCATGTGAGAACTTACATGAGGCCACCTCCTCATCACACTTTAGAACCTCTCTACTTTTTGTCCTTTAGGTCACTAGATATGCTAGGAAGGAGAAGTCACTGTAGTCCATGAGCAGGGACATCTACTGGATCTGGTACTGTTCCTTTCATTCTCTTCCCACCTCCTTGCATCTGTAGTAATGTCAGGCACCTTCTGTCTCTAATTAATTAAGCCTCAGATGACTTTTATGTGGCAGGGATTTATTAATCTCAATTTAGAGGTGGGTAAATCAAGGCCCAAAGTGGCTATGTGGCTCCCCTGATGTAAGGAACTGCTAGAGAAATCCATGGCTACGTCTACACTTGCAAGTTAGTTCGAATTAAGGAAGTTTAATTAGAACTAACTTAAGCCTTGGCCACATTAGACTTTCATTAGTTGGAATTAAGGGCTTCCTTAATTCAAACTAATAAATTTGATTGCTTAGTTCAAATTAATGGTTATTTCAATTAGTTAATTTGAACTAAGTCAAATGTGGCCATATTAGTTCGAACTAACTGCTTAGTTCAAACTAATCGGCAGATTGACCTTCCTGCAACTGACTAATTTGAACTAAGCAAGTGCCTTGCAAGGCCATGGCTAGTTCGAACTAGCATTCTAGTGGGGCCATGCTAGTTCAAATTAAGTTAATTCGAACTAACTAAAATTAGTTCAAATTAGTTCAAATTAACTAATTTGAACTAGCTTTTGTAAGTGGAGACATAGCCCATTTGGTTACATAATGAAAAGTAGTATACATCCTATGAACCCTGAAACAATCCTACATGTTGTTGTGCACCATCTACAGACATCTTTCCAATGAACTAGCTATGTTCATATATACGGGTGCAGAACACGCTTGCCATATTCACACAGCAATCCTGTAGAAGGATCAGAAATAGAACCCAAAGTCCTGGCTTCCAGCTTGCTGGTTTAATCTCTAGGCTACACTGGGACACAGAGATGTATTGCTGGATGTAATGTAATGCCATAATGAAATCCCATTGGCTATGTCTACACTGGCAAGTTAGTTCGAATTAAGAAGGCTTAATTCGAACTAACTAAAGCCATGGCTACACTAGGCTTTAGTTAGTTTGAATTAAGGGCTTCCTTAATTCAAACTAATAAGTTTGAATAGGGCTTTAGAAGTAAGGCTTTAATTCAAACTAACTAGTTTGAATTAGCCAATGTGGCCATGTTAATTCGAACTAATTTCTTAGTTAGAACTAACCGGCCATTGAAATGAATGGGGATCACTAATTCGAACTAAGTAAGTGCCATGAATGGCATTTGCTTAGTTCGAATTAAGTTAATTCGAACTAACTAAAATTAGTTTCAATTAGTTAGTTCATACTAATTAATTCGAACTAATTTAGCAAGTGTAGACATAGCCATGGAGACTGTAGGAAAACCATAGCAGTGAAATAAAATTAATAGATTAAAGGCACTTTTAAAACCGAGAAAGCCATAAAGATGCCTGGCTTGCAAAGTGACAACAGTGAAAGTTAACATACACATTTCAGAAGGGTAGCTGTGTTACTCTGTTTTCAGCAAAAACAACAAAAAGTCCTGTGGCACGTTAAAGAATAACCAAAAAACAAACAAACAAACGGGGGGCGGGGGGGAGGGGTCATAAGCTTTCGTGGACTGGAACGTACTTCATCAGATGCTTGAACTAGAAACTTCAGTTTGTTAGTTATATGAACACATGTAAGGGAGAGTAGTGATTTATGAGGAGGGCAAATGCTTATGAGGTCATTTCATTCAGAAAGGAAAAGGCTCATTTGAAACAGTTGATGAGAAGATACACATTATTATTGAACATATTGAGAACATACACATAGCTATTGAATCTCCCCCATGAGCAGATTTAAAGAATATACACCCTTCAAGAAATGTTAGTCTGTTGGCTTCAGCATTCTCTCTGCTATGTTCAGACGAGACTTCTGAAAGATTCCAAAATCTTACAATCCAGGTTTCCTCACCCAAAGCTGTAAAAATTTAAATGTGTAAGAGAACCCATCCTGTACCAACAATGTTTTGGGCCATTGATACTCTGTAATAGTGTTTCTTAATCTTTTCAGGTTGGTGACCTCTCATTCAAATTCAAAAGCTTTCACCAACCCTCTTATATTTACTATAAAGACAAGTGTAAAAATGAATTAGTAATGCAAGCCTATATACATACTGTTTATTTGTTCATGTGAATCTAGAGGTTGATAGAAAATCCTCGACCTTGAAGTATTAAGGGGTACAGGAAGTGGGGAGCAAGACTTTTTTGGCAATAAACTGTTCAATGCCTTGTGACCTCCCTGAATGCCATGACCTACTGGTTGAGAAATACTGTTCCATAGAAATATTAAATCTTAGACCCCAGTTCTTCAAGATACTTAAGCAGTGTTGATAGCTCTCAGGATTTTGTTTTTCTTATGTTCTCATCTTTTTCTTAAAGTTCCCAGCTCCTGGAGTCATATGAATATGGGAGTATCTCAGCTTCCATTAAAAGAAAACAAAAAAGAGAAAATTTCTATTCTTTATGGTTGTACAGAAAGGTTAAAAACCAGGTAGTGAGTATAACCTAAAGAAAGCAAATAAAATAATACAAAATTATTTAAAAAAAAATCCAACACCCCCCTCACCTTCCCCCCCCCCTCAGGATTTTGAAGCCACTCTCAGGATTTTGCAGGGGCCTAAAAAGTTTTGAATGCTTGGGGTACCCATTTAAGATATTGTCACTATTCATGTGCTTGAACTCAGGCACTTACTTTAGTGTCTTGCAAAACCATAGTTTTAGGATTCAATCTTGAGAAGTGCTAAGCGCCCTTACTTTCCATTTGATTTGTGGATGCTCAGCACCAAGCAGAGTAGAGCACTTCAAGAGTGCTGTAGATTCCTGTTTCCACAATGCCAAACACCCAGCAGCCTTCTCTACCTTTCATTCATGATCTCTTATTTTTCTGTTTTCAATTTTGTCTTTTATTTTAATCTCTGAAGTTGTATGTTTCATAAGAAATCCAGTTATTAAATTCCAGGCTGATAGTATGACATGGATATATTTTTCCAGTTCACTGAAGGGCCACTGGGGTAAGGGGAGTTAAATAAAAGATCAGCAACAGGGGAACGTTGGTCACCAGATCCTCATTCTCTCCATCACTACTGACATGGGAAATATATAATTTCTAGCAGCAAGTCTCCTTCATACACCACTTACAATCCTTAGGAAATTAGGTCAATACGTTTTCATTTGCTCTAAAATACATTTTTTTAAAAAATAGTGGCTCATGTGTTCTTCTTTTAACAGTTCCTGGCAGTTATATTAACATTTTGCTGTTGGTAATGGCTGAATAATTATTTTTCTGGAATCTAAATTGAAAAGTTAACCTTATCATTTTTTCTAAATGTTTTAAATTGTTTCCATTACAGGGATAGTATGGCAGGGTAGCAGCTTGGAGGAGTTAAACAACAACAAGAACAACAAAAAACCCACACATTACATTTGCATCAACTTTAAAGGCAAAGTGCAAATTAAATTGTCTTCAGCAGTGAAACTAAATCAATGTAGGAACATGAAGTATTCCTGCTGTTTGGCTGCAGACTCAGAAAACCCGAGACCCTTTTATAAGTATTTATACTTGCTTGGATTACCCAAATCATTGGGGGGGGGGGGGATTGTTTGTTTTTGTTTTTTGTTTTTTTTAGGATTAGAAATGACTGGGTTCTATTGATTATAGGTGGCTGACCTATTTTGCCAATAATTTCTCCAAATAATGTTCTTCTGATTATTACTTGTCTTCCAGGATCCTTGGAATCAGGGGCTAGGGCCCTCTTCATAGATTCATAGGCTATGTCTACATTTGCAACTTAGGTCAATTTAACAACGCTTAAGTCAACCTACACAAAGCCACGTCCACATCGGGCGCTTATTAAGTCGACTCAATAACTCCCCCTCTTTACGTTAACTTAATGCCTAAGTTGACCTTGTTAAGTCGACTTAAAGCCATTGTGGATGGGGAATAGCCTAAGTTGACATAATTGGACTCTGGCTGGGGAGAAGGGGAGAGCTGCAGGGGGGAGAGCCACAGCTGGGGAGATGGGGCTGGGGAGAAGGGGCTGGGGATTGGGGGCTCAGAAGAGCTGTGGTGGGGGGACCAGGAGCTGGGGAGAAGGGAAGGAATGCAGTGGGAGATCAGGGGCTGAGGAGAAGGGAAGCAATGTAGTGGGGGATCAGGGACTAGGGAGAAGGGAAAGGATGTGGCAGGGATCGGGCTGCGCGAGGTGTGTGGGTGTGAAGCAGCCCCTGGGCCACCGCGCACCCACAGCTTAGAGGGAACATAGCTCCAGGGTCCCACAACACTCCCTGTTGACCTAGCACCTGCCACTGAGGACGCAGGCAATCGACTGGAGTGTTTTGTGTGGACGCTCTAAATTGACCTAAAAAGGTCGACTTTAAGTCAACCTAAAGTCGATCTTGTAAAGTCGACTTAACAGAGCCTGTAGTGTAGATATAGCTATACTATATGTCTACACATACAAAAGCTAGTTAAAATTAGTTAATTTGAGCTAACTAATTCAAACTAATTTTAGTTAGTCCGAATTAACTTAATTCGAACTAGCATGGCCCCACTAGAATGCTAGTTAGAACTAGCCATGGCCATGTAGTGCACTTGCTTAGTTCAAATTAGTCAGTTGCAGGAAGGTCAATCTGCCGATTAGTTCAAACTAAGCAGTTAGTTCGAACTAACATGGCAACATTGGGAATAGTTCGAACTAACTAGTTCGAATTAACTGTTAATTTGAATTAAGCAATCAAATTTATTAGTTCGAATTAAGGAAGCCCTTAATTCGAACTAATGAAAGCCTAGTGTGGCCAAGGCTTAAGTTAGTTCGAATTAAGATTCTTAACTAACTAACTTGCAAGTGTAGACATAGCCATAAAGTTTAAGGTGTTATAAAATTGTGATACTTAGCCATTTTAAGATACCTAGACATTTTATGTTAGCATGAGTAGATAATAGTTTAGCTTAGCATAAGTGAGCAACAGTATTGAAGCCTTAGGCCGTGGGAAGGTAAACTTATAACCCCTTACCCCTCTGGGGGTCCGAGAAGCTTCAAGAGACTCAAGTATCCTGCTTCAAAAGAAAACAAAGACCCCTAGAAGCTATAAATCTATTGGTGATAAGGTAAAGAAAGAAACAGACATCCTGCTGCAGGAAGAAGTAAGAAAAACATAAATGAGGAGGACAGGACCAAGAAGGGTGAAGGCCAGGCCAGGCACAGCTGAAGACCTGCGAATTTGCCCTATCGCTAATTGGACAACGTCATAATCAAGGGGTGTACTTGGGCAGTCTTTGAAGGGGTTAATCGACAATAAAATGTGCAAACACAAGCCTGTGTGGTACTGGAGTCACCCATCTGCAGATGCTAAATAAACTCTAATCAATTTCCTTATACAGGAGACGGGTCCTCTTTTAAGCCACGAGGTGATTGAGCCATGGAGCAACTCCCTCTTGGGTGAGGGACCCCCTAGTCGCGTCCGTAACAAAGGGTATATCAACACTTCATCGATAGACCTATGAGACGGCTACAACTGGCCCAGGACAGCTGACTCTAGCTCGTTGGGGTCAGTCTGCAGGCCTATGTAAACAGCATAGACATTTTGGGCTTGGGCTGGAGCCTGAATTCTGAGACCCAGCAGGAGGGGTGTGTCTCAGAACCAGGGTTCCCATCTAGCCTATAAGACTATAATGCTATTTTTAGCCCCGCTGTCCAAGTTAGCTGACCCAAGCTCTGAGTCTTGGTGCCACAGGTTTTTCATTGCAGTATAGACATACCTTGAGGCTAGAAGAGACCTTAGATCATCTCTTTGGACCTCCTGTTTATTAAATAGGCAACTAAATTTAATCTAGTTACCACTGTATTGAGTGCAATAACTTATAAGATTGAATTCCAAAGGGGTAGCCGTGTTAGTCTATTGTAGAAAGACAACAGAGTCCTGTGGCACTTTTAAAGACTAACAGATTTATTTATCACATGAGCTTTCGTGGGAGAAGATCCCACTTCGTCAGACGCTTTGAAGATAGGAAAGTTACAGAGTGGGAGGAAATTAAATGCAGGGGAGTGTATGACATAGCATCAGGTCAGGCTGTTTTTTGTTATTACTGCTATGGGTACCCGCATGGACCCACAATATGCCAACATCTTTATGGCCGATTTAGAACAACGTTTCCTCACGTCTCATCCCAAAGCACCTCTACTTTACCTATGCTATATTGATGACATATTCATCAACTGGACCCATGGTAAAGATGCCCTTGAAGATTTCCATAGAGATTTCAACAATTTCCACAACACAATCAAACTTAGCCTGGAACACTCCACACAAGAGATCCACTTTCTGGACACTACAGTGCAAATTAGCGATGGGCACATAAAGACCTCCCTATACCGCAAACCTACTGATCGGTATAGTTACCTACATCCCTCAGGCTTTCATCCTCGACACACCACACGATCCATTGTGTACAGTCAAGCCCTAAGATATAACCCCATTTGCTCTGACCCTTTAGACAGAGACAGATACCTTCAGGATCTCTACCAGGCATTCTTAAAACTACAGTACCCACCTGCAGAAGTGAAGAAACAAATTGACAGAGCCAGACGGGTACCCAGAAGTCAACTACTGCAGGAGAAGCCCATGAAAAACAACAACAGAACGCCACTGGTCACCACCTACAACCCCCAAGCCAGAGCTCTTCAACACATCATCAAAGATCTACAGCCTATTTTCCAGAATGACCCCTCACTCTCTCAAGCCTTAGGAGACAGACCTCTCCTTGCTTTCAGACAGCCCCCTAACCTTAAAAGGATGCTTACCAGCAACTACAGATCACAGAAGAGAAACACTAAAGCAGGAACACAGCCCTGCAGCAGACCACGCTGCCAACTTTGCCCTCATATCTACACTGATGACACCATCACAGGGCCTAATCAAGCCACCTACTCCATCAAGGGCTCGTTCACCTGCTCATCCACCAATGTGATTTATGCCATCATGTGCCAGAAATGCCCCTCTGCCTTATATATTGGACAGACAGGACAGTCTCTGCGCCAAAGAATCAATGGACACAAATCTGACATCAGAAATTGCAACACTGCAAAACCTGTAAGGGAACACTTCAATCTCCCTGCTCACTCCCTTGACGACTTGTTAATAGCTGTGTTGAAACAGATGAATAACAAATCACAGCTTCAAAGAGAGACTGCAGAACTCGAACTTTTATGCAAATTTGACTCAGTTGGCTTGGGGTTAAACAGGGACTATGGATTTTTCTCGCATTACAACTAGTGATTTGACCTCCCCCTCCTCTATGTGCTGTTCCCCAGTGTTTTGAATCCTAACATCTATTTGGATTTGCTGTTACAGCCTGACCTGATGCTATGTCATACACTCCCCTGCATTTAATTTCCTCCCACTGTAACTTTCCTATCTTCAAAGCGTCTGACGAAGTGGGATCTTCTCCCACGAAAGCTCATGTGATAAATAAATCTGTTAGTCTTTAAAAGTTCCACAGGACTCTGTTGTCTTATAAGACTAATGCATATCTACCAGAAAGGCATCCAGTCATTTCATTTCAAGACATCAAGAAATGGAGAACCCGCTATGTCCATTGGTAGCCTGTACCAATGTTTAATCAAGGTTCCTGGTCCAAAGCTGTGCCCAATCGCTAATCTGTTGGGGGTTTGTTTGGTTGTTTTTGTTGTTGTTGTTGGGTTTTTTTTGGCTTCAGCTTGCAGTCATTTGTTCTTGTTATATTTTTCTCCACTAGATTCAAAGTCTCATTAGCACCCAGCATATTTTCTTCCCTGGAAGGTAGGTATGTATATGCTCTAATCAAGTCACTTCTCAATCTTCTTTTTCATAAGCTAAACAGATTTCACTCTTTAAGTCACTCATTGTAAGTCTGTCTCTCTAGCATCAATTTTGATGCTCTTTTCTGTACTCTCTCCAATTTTTGGCATTGTTTTCCCAATGTGAAGACCAGAACTGTACACAGTATTCCAGTATCAGATTCACCAGTGCTGTGTACAGAGGTCAGATCAGCTCCCTACTCCCTTGTTTTTACAGCCAATAATTACAACAGACCTTTTTTCCAAAACACTGCACCAGGGGATCAGACCGAGTTTTGTGATCCATAAATTCTCTTCAGAGGCATTGCTGTCCAAGGTATAGTCTCCCAGTCTATAGCTATGACCTGCATTTCATCTTCCTAGATGTATACATTTGCATTTAGCTGTATTAAAACCATATTTTGTTTGAATGGGCTCAGTAAGAAAAAGAGATGCAGACTCTGTGCACAACTTCCCCGTCCTCCTCGTTATTTCTCATTACCCCAATATTTGTACCATCTGCCTATTTTCTTATCACTGATTTTATGTTTACTTCCAGATCATCAAGGAACAAGGTTTAAAAACATTGGGTCTAGTACCAATACCTGTGAAACCCCGGTAGAAACATCTCAATTTGATGTTAATTGCCCTCTCACAGCTACTTTTTGAGATCCGTCAGTTAGCCAATTCTTATTCCTTTCAATTTGTGCTTTTTGCATAGTGGGTAACTTTTTTTATCAGAAGGCTGTGTGGTACTAAGTCAAATGCCTAACAAGCGTCAAAGTATATTATGTCAGTGTAGTTTCTGTATTGTTTAAACTTTCCATGTCATCAAAGAATGAAATCAGGTTCCTTTGACAAAACCTATTTTCCATAAAACCACATTGACTGGCATCCTATCCTTTCATTTTTTCTCAGTTGAATTTTGTATCTGTTTTTCCATTATTTTCCTAGGAATTGACATCAGGCTGAGTGAATGAAACTTACCTGGAAATCCCGTTTGCCCTTTTTTACAATGTTACTTTTGAAAACTTGTCATGCACTTAACCTTACACATGGTTGCTCACCATATTAAACATATGCATACTCCTTTGCAAGATTGTACCCTATAATACCTCTCTGCTAGACTCACCTGTCTCTTCAAAGTGGCACTGTTACTTTCTCTGTCTGCCTTGTCTGTTTAGAGTGTAACTAAAAAATGAGTCAAGAGCTATCTCTTGCTATTTACATGTAGATTTCTTAGCACAAAGCAGCTTTCATCTTATTTGGGTTTTTAGGCTTTACTGAAATTTAAATGGTAAAAAATAATTAATATTATAGAATCATGGAAACTGGAAGGGACCATAAGAGTCATCGAGTCCAGTCCCCTGCACTCATGGCAGGACCAAGTACCATCTAGACCATCCCTGACAGGTGTTTGTCTAACTTGCTCTTAAAAACTTCCTATGATGGAGATTCTACAACCTCCTGAGGCAACTTATTCCAGTGGTTAATCACCCTGACAGTTAGGATTTTTTTCCTAATGTCCAACCTAAACCTCCCTTGCTGTAATTTAAGCCCGTTGTTTCTTGTCCTATCATCGACAAATAATGAGAAAAAATTTTTCTCCTTCCTCCTTGTAACAACCTTTTAGGTACTTGAAATTATAGTTGCACAGTATCATATTATAATGAAATCAAGACAAACAAATGTCACAAAAGAAAAGAAGAAAGGAAGAAAGACATAAAAGTTTTTGGTTTTCAGGATTTCAATAAAACCTTTTAGGAATAGGGATGCCAAAAGCTAGTGCAGCCATGGGACTTGGGAAGAACCAAAAACCTCAAAAACATATTAGTTTCCACAGTCTCATTTTACTACAGAAACATACATACCCTAAATCTATTAAAAACTATTCATGAGATTTGCCACAGTTTTTGAATGATTGTTTCCAAAAGGTAACAAATACTATATAATATGAATGGTACAATCTTGGGCAAACCAACGAAGAACCAGATCCCAGTTTAGCAATCATTTACGCATATGCTTCTCTACGGCCTGTTTAGCAAGTTACATACGTCTATGCTGAACTTTAAGCATGTGCTTGAATTCCACTGAAACCAGTGGGGCTTCACGATGTGCTCAAAGGCTTTCCAGAGAGAGAGATTAATTGAGGCCACAGTATTTTAAAAGTCTCAGCACTCTTGGGAAAAGTTGAACACCTTCAACTCCCACTGATTTCTCTGGGAGGTGAGGTTGCTGAGCACCTTACAGGGTTGAGTCCTTGGAGGCCAATCCTGAGATAAGAGGAGCACCTGTAAATTCTTTTTACTTCACAGCATTTTCTATTCTATTTCCCCATAGCAGGAGCAGATGTTCAGCCCTTCTAAGATCAGGTCATTAACTTCTCTGTGTATGGTAAGTTTCCCACAGCTATACAGTCAGTAGGGCTGGGAATTGATGTGAGAGAAATTAAGACAAGGAATAAAGCCTATGTATATAACTATTAGGACAATTAACCACTAGAATAATTTGCCATGAGTTGTGGTGGATCCTCCATCAATGGCTATTTTTTTTTTAAATCAAGTATGTATATTTTTTTGTAAAAGGCAAGTTCTGGTTCAAACAAGAATTAATCCAAAGAAGTCTGGTGGTCTGTGATGTGCAGAAGGTTTTCATAAATAATCACAGTTATCCCTCCTGCCTTTATTGTCTCTGAATCTCTGAAGACACCATTATTCACATTTCTTGGGGAAATCAAATCCAGCCTTCCTGTTGGCTGATTCAGGTGGCACCCTTTTCATTCACTTGTAACATCTGGTGAGTGGTATTTTGTCGACTTGATGGATACAAGTGTGGCTAAGCATTTGCAAGAGTCTTCACATGCAGAAATGCTCTCCCAGCCATTCCAAGAGCTCTTAGCAGGCTGCACGCAGGAAAGGGAAAGAGGGAGGATTTAGTGGAGGAGGAAAAATAAATGTAAAAAGGAAGAGAAGAAGCAGCAGTAGTGGGGAGGATGGCTCGTCACTGAGTGCCCCACTGTCACTATCACCTCATTATGGAATCTCATCAGACAGCTGTGCGCCTGGAATATATGACTGATGTCACTTGTGTATGACAAGCCCTGGAGACATGAAGATTTAATCGAGGCACTTAGATATATGGAAGAGGGCTTTGTTTAACTTGCGATGGGGGATACACAGGTTTGACAGGGTCCAGGAGCAGAGATGATTCAAACAGAGATCTGTCTGCAACCTTCCCAACCGAGGCCTTGATCCTACAGTGACTTCATTGGGGCTCCACATGGACTCAGGAGGTCATAAGAAATCTCAGCATGGTGTGGTGTGTGGTGTGAAGATGACAAGGGAACACTAGATGTAAAATCTGCTAGGAACTCAGTAAATCTGACAATCCTTCTCATGCAGGAAGGGCTACAGCTATTTTAAAATTTGGGGTCTTTCTCCATGGCCAAATATAATCAATTTTTTTCTTGTCCCAAAGAGGGCTGTAGATTTAAATTTCCTATGCTATCTTTCTGTCTTTCTGTCTGTGTTCCCCCTCCAGTAATATTTTCAGGCATATTTCAGGTCAGGAAATGATTTATATGCCTACCTGTAGGTACACAAGCTTGACAATTTTGTCTCAGTTCTTTCTTCAGATTCTTCAGTGTAAAGATTTAGTAAGTCAAATCTTGATTTCCCCTGTGTGAGTAACTCCATTCTTAGATGAGATTTGTCCCAACTACTGGAAACTACAAACCCTTTCTTTCACACAGGCAAAGACAAATATTGACAGTGGAAGAATGAACAAAGATTACAGCAATAAATTTGCTAAACACACTCAGTGTCTGTGTTGCTCATTACATCTGCACTGTGAGGAATAATTAGGTAAACTTTGCAGGGTGCAATACAGATTTCATCATCCTAAAAACATTTTATTTGAAAGCACTCTTGGCTCAAGCTTATAAAAATTCTTGACAGCTCACTTCTTCAGGACTTGGAGCAGCTGCCAAATTAATAGCATAGGTGGGATTGCCATGAAGCGTAAAAAGTTATGACTGGTGTCAGTCCAAATTACTGTCTTTAGCTACACATAAGGGAATGAAAAAATTACTAGAGATGCAGCAGATACAGCTTTAGTCAACAAAGTATGATTTTGCAAGCTTTCCTGAAGCAGCTTCCAAAAGCTCACTGCCACATCCGCTCTGACTGTCTGTGGCCCTTCTGCAGCACTATTAATACTGTCGTTATAGGATTTGTCTACCTAGCAAAATCAATGATTAAGGGACACATTGGCTATGTCTACACTTGTAAATTTAAGTCGACTTAGCATGTCCACACCTAAATTTTAAGTCGACTTAGGGGGGACCCTACAAAGTCGACCTAGAGCGTCCACATTGGACACCTAGGTCGACTTGTAGGGGCTAGGTGGACCTGGGACAGGTCCACGGTGACAGGGGGGGCACCCCTTGCCAAGTGCCAGGGGGCTCAGCCTTTGCCCCATTGTACCTTGGTACAATGGGGAAAAGGGGGACAGGGACCCTGGCAGGGCATAGGCAGGGAGGGCAGTGGGGGAGTTCTGGAGAGCCTTAAGTAGACTTAGGGCTACTCCATGTCTACACTGGCTTAAGTCGACTTTCTAAAGTCGACTTAGGCCAAAAGTCGACTTTAAATGAGGTTTTTAAAAGTCGACTTAATTTTCCTTAAGTCAACTTAAGCAGCTTGCTTAAGTCAACTTAAGGAAAGTGCAGTGTAGACGCAGAGTAAATTAAGTCGACTTAAGCAAGCTTAAGTCGACTTAATTTACAAGTGTAGATGCACCCATTGTGACCACCACTTGAGTGGGAATAGACTAGTGGGAGAGATGTTCTGTCATTGCAGTGATGGGGACCATCATATTTACCTAGATAGCCCTCAAAGAGAAAGAGCAAAGATTATACAGGTGTAACACAAAGAACGATGTGTATGCGTCCCACTCATAATGACACCCCTGCATACGTGGTCTGCTGGGATTGAACCTGAGATATATGGATCTAAAGGCATCAGCAGGTATTCATAAAACTCTATAGGTGATCATGCCACTGGCAAAGGGGAAGGAAGAAGACTAAGTCACCATGCTCTCATCGATTATACATATGGCTAGTTTCAAAGCAGTTCGCTCATCCCCTGAATACATTAAGGCAGTGTTTGATACTTTACTATTTAGCTATGCCTACAAGTAGGATGGGTGTTTTTTGATATCTATGCAATGTACAATAGGGGTAATGCTTTCTTTTTTCCCCTTTCTTGAAGTACCATCTTCTGAAAGGATTACTTTTACACATGATGCCCTCTTTACATCTTTACATCCTGCATCTGACGAAGTGGGTTGCAGCTCACAAAAGCTTATACCTCAAGAAATGTGGTAGTCTTCAAGGTGCCACAGGAATTTTGCCGTCTTTACATCAAGGCAGCCTCAGTGAAACCCTATATAGATACGTTGCAGTATACAACAACCTAATTTCTCTATAAAAGGAAAGCTGTGGGGAAGTCAGCATGACTTCAGAAGAATGTATGCATGTGCTCATCTGTTCTTAGCAGCACAAAAGGAAATAAAAAGACTGGATCTTTGTGTGATTTTGGTAGCATTGGAGCAGATGAGACTCCGTGATGTCTTCCTGAGAGTTCTTGAAATGTATTGTGGTGAAGTTTGAAAGGTCACCAAGCTTCTAAAGGAGAGGAGCAAAGGATGAGAGACTTGCATGTGGGTGAAGGTAGAAAATCACAACTGTGAAGTGAATGCATGGGTTGAACTGGACTTTCTTTTGATACCTACTTTCACAGGTGCCATGTGATCTCTTAAATAATGTAAACTGTGGGTGGAAGAGGAAGTAGCGCTGTGGCAATATCACACAGGTGTTAAGAGTTGATCCTTAATAAAAATGTACAGGATGATGGCCTCAGTGATGTACAATAAAAGAATGAATGTCATTCGAGTTTTAATTAGTAGTATGCCAGGCAGTAGACTGGCTGTGAGACCCACTTAGGGTCTGTCTGCATGAAGATTTAGTTTTCTGCAAATTGGGTTATGAATCAACCCAGAACTAACCTGCTATGGACTAAATGGACCCTCTTGACATTCATTAATAGTTAGTTAACCTACTTTCATCTTGTCTCATTTCCAAGAGTAGTAGACCAAAGAACATTAATGAACTCTTGAGCATGGCTACACATGCCCCAGCTTGAAACAAATTAACTGTGTGCAGAAAAGCCCTTACACTTCTCTGTGAGAATGTCTTCACTGAAGTTAATCTGGATCTGGGCACCTGGATATGGGAATCCAGGTTAGCCAAGTCTGGGTCTGAGCATCCACAGTACTAAGTGACATTTGTGTCATACCTATATAGCTGTGTCCACACTGGCATTGTGTTATGCTGGGTGAGATACAAGATTTCTGTGGTTCTATTCCATGGTTCTCAGCAGTACGCTAAATTGTGCCACTTTATGAATTACTTCTCAATGCATTATGGGAGAACTTGCTGTCTTTCCCAGGTCTGTCTGAAGAAGAGCTCTTAGCCTCCCAGCTCAGTAAATTAAGACATTCAGACTCTTCTTTTCTATCCAGAGTCTCTGTTCTAGCCAGCAGCAAGGCATGAGTCAGCTCAGGACCATTACCTGTTCCAACTGTTAGCACGGTTCATTGAATGTTGATTTCCACAACTGGAAACAAATAGAGGGGTACGATGTAGTGGAGGTCATTGTGGCAGTGTCTAATCCCCCTGAGAAGTTGGACATGCTTTGCTGAGATTATGTAGTCTCCAGTCAGCATATATTTGCCAAGAACAAATCATGTCAAACCAGTCTAATAGTTTCCTTTGACAGGATAGCAAGCCTTGTGACTGGGTGGGGGGAAGGAGTAGATGTGTTATATCTGGACTTTGGTAAGGTTTTTGGTATTATCTCACAGGACTCTCATAAGCAAACTAAGAAAATACAACCTAGATGGAGCTACTATAAAGTGGGTGCATAACTCATTGGAAAACCATTCCCAGAGAGTAATTATCAGTGGTTCACAGTCAGGGTGGGGGACTATATCGACTGGGGCCCTGCAGGGATCAATCCTGGGTCTGGTTCTATTCAATATCTTCAGCGATGATTTAGATAATGTCGTAGAAAATGAACTTATAATGTTTGCGGATAATACCAAGCTTAGAGGGGTTGCAAGTGCTTTGGATGATAGGATTAAAATTCAAATTGATCTGAGCAAATTGGAGAACTGGTCTGAAGTAAATAGGATGAATTTCAGTAAGGACAATTGCAAAGTACTCCACTTAGGAAAGAATAATCAGTTGTATACATACGAAATGGGCAATGACTGCCTAGGAAGCAGTACTGTGGAAAGGGATCTAGGTATCATAGTGGATCACAAGCGAAATGTGAGTCAACAGTGCAAAAAAAAGCAAACATCATTCTGGGATCTATTACCAGGAGTGCCTTCAGCAAGACATGATAAATAATTCTTCCAATCCTTCTGAATTTCTAGGTACTGCTTGGACCTGCAGACAAAGTCCTTCTGAATGTCCTGAAGCAAGTTGTCCCTTGACCCCACTTTTCCCCCACTGGTTCATTGGCCTTGTCCAAGAGGCTTGGCTGGGTACTTTGCTCCCATATAGCACAACCCACAGAGGCAATGAAAAAGCTTTTCTTTTTTCTTTTTGTCGAGAGATAAAGGAAATAAAATGTTTCTCCCCTTTAATGGTCACAAGTTGGAACTTTTTAAAATCTCCTTGTTGTGCTTTTAGTCTACCTCTCTACATTTTCCTGCTCAGAAGCAGCTACATCCCAGGTGACCACGGCCCATCAAAATAGGAAATATTTTATTGTTTTATTTATTTCAACATATGGTTTTATGGCTTGAGTAGTGGAGTGTGGGAGAGGCACAGAACAGGAGATTTTTCACCAGCAAAGGTTTGTCACCAGCAATGGTTTTATCTTACATCAGTTGGTGATAGCACTGAAAGTTGTAAATTTCCCAGCAATTCCAGTTTGGAAGAGGGAACAACTTCTTCAGGCCTCTGATAGATAGTCATCTATCTAGGCTAGGAGATATTTCATTACCTTGTGTCTGAGAAGCAAATTAATGGCTGGAGCTATTTAATAAGCTGCTGAAGGGGAGAAGACGTGTCATGAGAAGCTTGCCTTGCCCAGGAATCCCACTAATCTCCTTAGGTTTCTCCTGCATGAAAAGTTCTTAAGCTTCACCAGTCAGGAATAGACTAATATTCAGGTGAATATAAACAGAATACTGAATTAGATGTATTAGTTTGCCTTCTCAACCCTGCCCCCAGTAGACCGGCAGTACACAGCATTCAAGACTTTTTAAAGTACTCTGCACTCAGAACAGCCACAGGTTATAAAGTGGGACTTTCGAACAAAGATAATGTTTTCATGATTGTGAGAGTGCATGAAAAAACACATTTGATTAAATAGCTCACTGAGCATGTATTGTGCTACACATGGCCCCGATTCTGCGGACATAGCTCCCCTTGTACGCCCAGCCTTGCATGCATATAACAGTGTATGCTCGAATAAATCAGTAGATGCTGGTTTACATTTCCTCCTGCTTGGAATCCATCTTGGTTTAACATGTATTGGGGAGGCGGGGGAACAGAAAACCAAGGGCCAGGGAAATTATGTTGCTTCTGCCTACAACTGAAGGAAAGGCTGCCCCATGGTACATATCCTTCGTAATAATAATTGCATAGTTCATAATCTAGTAAAGCCCTCTCACTTATGTTGTAAGCCCCTCCCCCAACAATAACAAGGATGATGATGATGATATCTTATTTGGTGTTATTGCTTCCTTCCTGGCCTGTGCCTCAGGCCCTTCCCTAAACAGGTTCATGGACTCTGGACAGAGCAAATTCTCCAGTCCTTCTGTTCAGGAGGTCAGTTCCTTCTTTTCTAGTCCCTATGACTCCAATCCCAAAATAAGCCTGTTTGGTTTCAAAAGCCTGAGCAGCATGACAGATGGCTGAATACATGGTCAAACTCGTTGTACTAGGGCAGCTTGACACTAAGTTTTCAGACTTGTTGATGGCATCTTTTGCCTTCCAGTACAGTCCTAAGGTTGTTATTCCTCTCTGGTGAATACTTTTCTCCACCAAGCCTTTAGAGATGTCATCAAACATGTGATGATTTCGGCTACATCTCCCCAAGTCATGCTCCATACTGTACTGCCTCACAACAAATGTCCATCAGAAACATGGAGTGAGCCTCTGGCCAGCTAGCAGCACATTGTGATGAGGGTCTCCTGAATAGCATCTCTGTTCAATCAGGTGCAATTTGAGTGCTGTGTAGAAATGAAGCAGGACATGGAGAATATGGAGTTAAATATCATCAGGTTATAAATTGGTCCTGGTGCAGGAGAAGGGAGTAGGGAGACAGTCAGGAAAGTTAGGTGTCTAGGGGATTGTGGACAGGCATTGGAAGATGAACGCCACCTGAGTTCCATTACCTAGATTACATCCTGCATCCACACTACACAACAGAAAATTAGAGCAAGCATCAAAACAAAACATGGGCTCTAAGCTACACTCCTAGTTGGCAAACCAAGTCTAGGTTCAAAACACATATAAACCCAAGTAAAAGATTTACGTGTGGATGGTAGAAAGAGTTAGAACTAGACTCAAGCAAGAGCCTGGGTTACAGCTTGAACAAAGACACACCCTGTGAGTCTCTACCGCTGAACTTAGGGTGTGTGAGGCTGAATCACTGTGCGTGAAATCAGCCTCTCTATGAGGTAAAATTGGCAAGATCAGCAGCAAGGACTGGGGAGTGCACCTCAGCTCCCCTGTAGCTGCTACTCCAACCAGTATGCTGGGCTTATTGTGATAGGTCCACTAGGTGTGTGCAAAAACAAATCCTATGGTCCTTCCTGAGGTCTATGGCAACCTCCTTCTGTACCAGCCCATAAAGGGTTGGGACAGAGACCCAGGACAGGAATTTCAAAATTGGGTAAGTAATGTTAACCTAATCTTATACTTAGGCTTATGGATAGGTGACCTGATTTTCAAAAGTGTTTAGCTTTCAGGGACTCTCACTGAGTATCAAGCACTTTTGAAAATCTCACCTTTGTCTCTACATCAGGCACAGACTACAGCAGTAACTCCCATACATGCCCGTTGCCCCAACCATCTATGTAGGAACTAGGTGGCTCAGATTGTCTTCTGGCCTTTTGCAACAGGGTGAATGTTACCGTCAGTATTCGTGGAACACTCTGAAATACTCAGCTGGAAAATGTTATAGATGTTTTTTTCTTTATTAATAATAATTAATCAAGCATTCTGTAACTCTGCTATCCCATCCATAGGAGTATTGTATTTAAAATGCCTAATACACTGGTTGGTTAAAGAATTTATTCATTTCTAAAGTGTTTTCTGTTAGACGAATGGTGCTGGCAAAGTGGGTTATGATTAGTGTTGGTATTGTTTTGTTAATTTATTGCACTGAAGGAGAAACAAAGCACATATTAGTGTCAGGCTGGCCAAGATATTCCCAAGTAGACAGTTATTTCAGATGTCTCCATATCCGTGGTGACCAAACTGAGACACCTTAAAGGGACTTGATTTCCAAACAGTCTGTGCTCAGCAGTTGTTGAAAGTCAGGCCCCTTTAAGGTGTCAAGGTCAAAACCCAAAACTAGAGGTAGCGAAACTCACCAGTTATTTTTTAAAATTATGGCAGGGCTATTCTACAGTAATCAGTTGGTGATGAGCAGGGCATGTGTTTCTCTGTTCAACTTTAGCAGGGAAAATTCCAAATATGGCCTAAAACTTTGCCATATAAACGATGGAGCATGAAATACTTCTGTTAGAACTTGGAGAAATTTGTATTTACACTCTGGAAAAGCAACACTCTGTCTAGCTGAGCATTTCTGGAGTCACTAAAACGTATTATCTAGGCATCACTCAGTTCATGAGCAATTCTCTATCACAAAATGTTACCCTATGCGGCACGTATGGCCTCTAAATTTACCTTAAATTTATCAGAAGTTATGACATAACTCCTGTGAAATGTATCAGATCCCTCTCCAACACTTTCCCACATCTATAACACATGTCATTCTAAAACAGACCACACTCAGATGGAACAGAAATTGAGTGTGAGTTTTACAAAGCGCTCACCTTTGACCTAACTCTGCACCCATGGAAGTCAATGTAATAGGTGAGTTCTGAGTGCTTTTGAACATGCCACTCACAGTCTATGAGCTGGTTATTTTGTTACCTCTCTGATGGATGGTTAATTCTTGACTCTGCGTAGGAGATCATTGGCTGGTGTAAATTATCATAACTTCGTTGGAGTCAATTTACACCTTTGTGTCTATGTAATCTAATCGGATCTACTCTAAAGAGATTGACTCTGTTTTCATCTCATCTAATTGTATCTACATTATTTCATGTATTCAACAGTTCCTGTCATTCCTTGTCCAATTCATTACTTATTTATTTATACAAATGCTAAAAATGTGCTTCTATCAATATACTCTAGATGCTCTTCACTAATTTAAAAATGCAATACAGTACCTTCCCATAAGCACAGCAGTTAATTTAATACAGCCCAGTACTAGTGAGCCAAGGAACATGAAAGCAGAAATTTTCCTCCCCCTCCAGCAATTCATTACCTTTACAAATCTCTCCCATTTTCATGCCTGAGGGGTAGAAAGAGGGCAGGGAGGAATGATTTAAGTTTTGCAATAATATGACTATACATGAGAAGCACCTTGTCACAAGTGAAAAATTGCTAAAATAACTGTTCCGCACCTGAGACTCAGGAAGAATGAAAACTCCTGCATCTATCTGCTCGACGGTCTGAAGTTTGTCTGTTGTGACCATCATAAACACCATAGCATCCAGGTACAAGTACAAATCTAGTTTACTTTAGTACATTGTAGCAAAAGATCTGACCTAACTCAGGTTCTCTAAAATTTGCATTATTGTAGTTTCCCTAAGATGTAACACAGCAGCTAAACAAACCGCTATCCAGAGCAGATAATCTGATTTCAGAAGTTTATCTGAATACCTGAAGCTCAGGGTGGATGACAGAGGATGGATTATTTCAGAGGATGGATTACCTGATGATTGTCTGTTCTGTTTATTTCTTCTGAAACACCTGGCATCAACCACTATCAGAAGATGGGATACTAGGCTAGATGGACCCTTGGTCTGGCCCAGTATGGCCATTTTAATGTTTTATTTTTTATGTTTTTCTATGCTCTGCAACTAGGGGTCATCAAAAGTCTCATGTGTTCTCTGTGGGCCTGATCCAATGCCCACTGAAATAAGTGAACCCTTCCCAATACTGGACCTATGTTTTCTGCAAGATCTGATCTGTCTGTCCATATCAAGGGTGGGCAAACTATAGCCTGCAGGTTACATACGACCTATGAGAGCCCTTCATCAGGTCCTCTAGCCACTCTCCACTTCCAGCCCTGACTTTCCTCATCACCCCCTCCCACCGCATGGACCCAGTGGCACCTGGCAGGAAAACAACAGTTGCCCCTTTCCCACATGTAGGCCCAGTCACAGATCCCAGGTGGAGTGCAAAGGCTGCTCCCTCCTCCCCCTCCACGCCCTTGCCTTCTGCTCCCATCACCACATAGGTCAAGTGGTGCCCTAGCTGGAGTGTGGTGGCCATGCCCCCTCCCAGCCCCATTCTCTCCCACCTCATGGCGAACTGTCTAATTTCTAGACAAAATGTAACCCTCAGGACAAAATGTTTGCCCACTCCAATGTAGGTGCTCTACAAGGTTCACTTTTTAATTGGAAAGATGACATTTCCTTAATTTAATGATGAACCTTGCTTACTGAATTCTATCTGTTGCTCCTCAGAAGTAAAACACATTCTTATCTCATCTAAAAAAGCAGTATGCCTGGAGAGAATTCACCCCATCATAATACTTTCCATTATCTTTATAACACTGCATTTGAAATGGTTACTGAAAAGAGAAGAGTAGAGAAGGATATGAGCATACAGCTATTTTCCCTACACCTTTTACAATCACACTCTAGAGCTCTTTGCATAGGGTAACCATACATCCTGTTTTGGACTTTTTAAGCCCTGTCCCTCATGTCCCAACTTTTTTTTTTTTGGGGGGGGGGAGGGGGGCATTTGTCCATTTGTTCTTGCAACAGTTGTCAAGAGCAAATGGGACAAATGCTCAATTTTGCCAAGAAAGTGGGGCATTCCTCCCTATACGCATATGCATGAACTTTCAATGGGGTGAGCAGTAAAGTTCTGGGGTTGGGGACAAGAGCTTGGCCGATGGGTATCCACTAGGCCTTTCCCCTCCAATCAGGGAGTGATGGGGTGTCATAATGTGCAATCTGCAGCTCAATCAGAGGGCAGCATTGTCAGGATCCTATTTCAAACTCTTCTCTGGCTGGGCCATAGAGCCATGACTCATGTGCCCTGGGCCGTATCAGGCAACCTGGCTGATAACGGTCCAGTTGGGTTCCACAGTGTCTGCTTGTGCTCTGTACCAAGAATGATACAGACACCCCAGTGACCCCCTCAAGTGGTCCCCAGAGCCCTCAACCCAGTGTTATGACCTCACCTACTCTGTCCTTTGGAGATAGTCTCCTTAGCACTTTCCAGCCCTCTCCCCCCACCTCAACTGGTTTCTTTCCTTCCCCAGTCTGCCTTCAGTCACCTGCTTCTGTCATACCCCCCTTGGGATGCTATTTAGAGAGGGCAGTGGGGGGCACCTGCCTCCTCTGAGTTCTGCACCACTGGGTGGGAGTGATGCCCCCATATGGTCACCCTACCTTTGCAGGAATCATTAACAAAGGACATGTCTACACAGCAAATAACACATGTTCTTAATTTGAGTTAATATTAATTAACATTGGTTAAAAGAGCAACTTTAGGCAGAGTTAAAAGTCATTTTTCTGTGTCTTCACTGCTATTTTAGTCTGCATTAGCCATCAAGGGTGAACTAAGCCAAAATAAGAAGTCACCTTTTCTTTTCTAATGTAGACACACCCTAAGTCTGAGACCTGGGCTTCAAATTCTAGTAAGAGATTCACACTCTGACAAACAAGTCCTTCCAAGCTTGAGTCATTACATTTGCAAATATAACCCACTGGCAAGTATGTGCTGCAGTGCCCTTTCTCTGCTAATCTACAGAGATATGAGCTGTTAGAGACCCTTTCTCTGAGGTTTTGGCCCTTTAACTCAAGCTGGACTGCTTGTTCTCTTAGGTTTGTAGGTTCCCTGATGAAGTTCCTGGTATGTTGGCCAAGAAGGAGGCTGCACGTAGCTCACGGCAGTTCACATTTGCAGATGACAGTAGAAGTAAACAAATAATTCACAATGGAGAATGTAGAGTTAACAAATACATCCCTCTTTCTAGCTTTGCCACACCAGGAAGAGCAGCAGAAAGGGATTATTGGTCAGAGAGATCCCATTATAGCATCCTTTCTCTAGAGCCCCTCATTTCCAGAGCAAGCCACGTGCTATTTCACACTTCCCTTCTCACGTCCAGTGGACTCCTCTGGGTGATGTGAAGAGGAGGATGTGGCCATCTATTGTCTGCCCTTTCCTCTGCTCTTACTCATAAGAGAAAACATTGAACCTCCAGGTCTTTGTGGCTGTATAGAGTCTACTTGACTCATTTTTTCAGGTTTGAAGGAGAACAATGTGGAATGTATGCAGATCCTTGCTCCCTTATGAAGCTGTCTTGGTTAAGGGCATAATTGAGCTCAATACAATAATGAACATACAGTGAATCATACAGTGAACTATCTATGCTTCTGCAACATATGGGAGAAACTGTAATAAGCTCCCCTTTAGGTCATTCAGAACACTTTCCCAGCAGTGGAACAACATCATTCAACAGCTCACAGCTGAGATGTCCATAGAAGGCATTAGGTGCACACTTCAAAGGAGGATGCCATATGGCTAGTGAACACAGGGCTGGCAGAGACTTGCAGTCAGCAGATAACTGGATAACTGCTCATTAATCTGAAATTAGAAAGCCAAAGACTACATTTATATTAGGGATCTTGGAGATGTGCTAAACTATCTGGCAATAATTTAGGTAGCCATCTACAAATAGCCATCTACAAATGACTGGCATCGTGTCAATAGTCCAGCTAATTTTTTTGGTCTGCCCAGATTATTAAATGTACATCACAAATTTTGTACATTGTACATTGTACATGTACATTGGCAAATTTTCTAAGTACCCATTTCAAAAGCAAACATTCCTTGCTGATCTTCAGTTTAGATTATATTTGAGCCTTGAAATTTAGATTGTGTCATTTCTCCCCCTGCCCATCAACCAAATCACTAGCCACCATTTCTGCATTCCATGAGGTCTCATTCAGGCCCTATGAAAGACACAAAGTGGATTAGGAAACAACTTTTACTGAACCAACTTCTGTTGGTAAGAGAGACAAGTTTCTGAGCTCAGAGAGATGTTTCCTCCCCTACCTTGTCTCTAAGATCCTGGATACAATACAGCGACAATGACAATCCAGTCTTACAATATGAACACTGTACATTCTCATTACCTAAACAGGTTGGTAAGTTCTCAGCTATGGTTAGCAACAAAATTTCCTTAGAGGATCAGAAATAAGTATGGGGAAAATTTGACTGTTTTGCTTGGAAATAACATTTGAAGATCACAGTGAACAATTCTGGATAGGAAAAAAGATGGTTTTCTGCTTTTTATTTTTAACAGATTTTTTCATTCTCTGGACATCTTCATCCCAAGTTCTTTGCTTAAAGGTTTTTCTCTCTCATGTGGAGTTTCATCTCAGAAATTACATTATAAATATTGATTTTGCCTATTGATTACCTTTTATATGTGGGATGGCTTAGTGCCAAAATAAAGCCATCAGCAAGAAGCAGTTTGGGGAAATGAGCCCTGTATTCTAGTTTGAAAAAATATTGCCAGCTGCTTTCAATGGGCAGCTGTTTTCCAAGGGAAACAACCTCCACGCTGAGTCCGGACTACAAGCCCTTGGGGACCTTTTGCCAAGCAGATAATAAAGAAAATAACTTAGTGTTAATTAATATTAACTCTTAAGGCAGACAGTGGTATTTTTGTGCAGAGGAATTCAAAACCATGCATCAGGAACCTTGAGAAGAACAGATGCTTACAAAAAACATCTTATTTCTTACATAAGCCTTTGCAAGCAGAAAGGCTTTTTGGTGCTGTATTGATTTTGGTAATCACTAACCTAGACTTTAAAAACAATGCTAAGCACTAATGCTGGCTGAATACTTTTCATTGTATAAAAGAATTCAGTGGGCATCTAATACTCATTGAATAAATTATTTACAAGATATTTTTCCGTGGTATCCAAATAGCTCTACTTTGTACTTGTATTTTTTGACTTCAAAGTACTTCACAAAGTTATATCTAAAACTTCTATCTTGTAAACACTTAGGAATGTGCATAAAGGGACTACCTATGTGAGTAAAAGTTAAGTAGCTTCAGGATTGGAGCTTTCACTCCTTAGAATTTACAGAAAGGTCAACTCCTTGTGGTTCCCTGAGGTTTACAGGAGGCTTCTGAGTGGTAGATAAGTATTATCACCATTCAACAAAAGAGGAAACTGAAATGAAAGTTATGGCAAAGAATTTCAAACATAGTTTCCCTAAATATGGTTTTAAATCTATCCATTTAAGTTCCTAACTATGGTACCCACAGGTCTGCAAATTTCCTCAAAGGGACCTGACCTATTAGAGCGGCAAGTTCCCTCAACTCTTATGGCTGGTCACTGAAGCAGAACAAACAATGTGGGGAATTGAACCATTGTAGTTGAAGGTGCTCAGAACTGACCCCAAGGACCTTAACTCAGCAAGATGCTTAAACACACAAAAAAATGTAAGCCTATGAGCAGTTTCAATTGGTTTTAGTGGAACTCTCCTTGTGCATATTCACTGAATAAATTATTTTCCAGATATTTTCCCCTGGTATCCAAATAGCTCTATTATGTACTTGTATTTTTTGACTTCAAAGTATTTCACAATGTTATATCTAAAACTTCTATCTTGTAAACACTTAAGTACCCTGTTGAATTGGCCTACAGGTGAATAGCCCAACACCAGTCAACGATCATCCATGCAGCTAGGATTACAGCTCTCTAATGTATGGATCCCAGTGTTGTATTCAAGGATTGACACCACTCTGTCTGCAGCTGTGGAGGTTCATGAGACAGATTTTAAAAACTAGCAATTGGTTTGGTTCTTTTCAAAACCATTAAGGTAAACATATTTATAAAGCTAATGAACTTCGTATTCTATGGTATGCAAGAATTTGCAGTAATAATAGGTTATATTTATATAGTACCTGTATTCCCACATGATTCAAGAGGACCTAAAGGACACATAGGCACCTCTCTGAACAAATAAGTAGGATACACCAATGGCCCTGGAGAGACAGAGATGCAGAGACGCATCTCTTTCCCTGATCCTCCCTTACTATAGGGGGTAATAGTTTATTATTGACTAATGCCAGTGGCAAATTACGACAAACCCATGCTGGCTCAGTTGCTCCATCCAATGGAATCTCAAGCCACTCGTTCTCTATTGTTCACATTCTAGCCACTATTAGTCACTGTAAAGCTGCCACCCCTAATGAACAATGTGTTGCACAGTGCAACATACTGTATATAACAGTTTAAGAGAGAAAGGGAAGGGAAGGGAAGAATAATTGATCCACGTGGAGCTGCAAGAGAGGCAACGTTTAATTATCCCAATTAAAAGCTCCTGTGATAAATGCCAGGTGATTTGTTTTTTACTGACCACATATTGTCAAGACTTTGGTTTTATGTTTTATCTGCATGTTGGCACCTAACAAGGGACACCCTAACCCGATACAAAAGTATTAATTCAATGTTACCTCAGACAGAAGAGCAGCACCTCCACTACCTCATTGTTCTTAGAGTTCCCATCACAACGGCATCTAAAGTAGTTGGCCCCACATTGTGAGCTGTGCCCACTAGGAGGGCATGGAGGAATTATCAGAGAGTGTATGGTGGGGCAGTGCAAGTCTTCGGTGGGGGCGGGGGGCACAGAAGGAGTACCATGTTTCCCGCCACACTCTGCCCGAGACCAGCTCCAACCCCACATCCATTCAGTGTGGACACTACAGAATGGGTTTGGAAACACAGAGTCCACAATCCCATGCCCCACAGCCCTGGGTTTACAATGTAGTATAGACATACCCTACACAATTATAGAATGTATTTATCCCCCTTACATCCTTGTTCAGTAGGGCCAGTGCTATAAATCTCAGATAGGGAACCGAGGCACAAAAAGGCTAAGTAACGTGACCAGTGTCATGTAGGAAGCATGTGACATCACACAAAATTGAGCCTAGATCTCCCAAATCAAAGGCTAGTACCCAAATGACTGTACCAGGCTTATCAATTGCATTATACTACAGCTTTGACCTTGCTTATTACATCTTTTCCATGTGATTAAAAATACCACTTCAATAGCTTGAATAGCAAAAGGGACCAATCGAACAGATTATGCTGGTTACATATTCAAGCACAAGATTAAGAAAGAGAAGATAAACACAATTGGTCACACCCTCAGCTGATGTGTCTCTATTGAGGCCCAATCATGCTAGGAATAAGCATAGTCGATATTCTGAATCAAGGAGCTTGGCTTATTAGAGAATGAAGTTCACAAACCCTTTACGCACTGACTTGCAAAATTTCCCAAACTTGCAAAAGCTTCTTTAATTATAGATCTGCCTTTCTCGCTTTGCCCTTAAAAAGCTGAGTCCAGGCAAAGGTTGCAAGAAGGAGAATTATGTTACCAGAGCAGCAGGATTGCTTTCTCTCTTCACACGGTTCCCCACAAAAGAAACCTCAATTACTGGCAAGCTAGCAGACATAAAAAGAGACAAATATGCACCAAACAATCCCAATTCTTTGTGTGACTTCCATGAGACATCTGCAGCACGTTGCCTCTTTTTTTTTTTTTTTTTTTTTGCATTAGTAAGCTAGGAGGAGAACCTATTAAAAAGAAAAAAAAAAGTCCTGGAAACCTATTTTCTACTACATCTTGTTCTTTTTTTTATCCTTACTTCTCTTTTCTTCCCCCTTATTCTCCAGTTTGTTTACCTTGCTCAATGCCAATGACACAATATCAGACACAAGTGATTTCAGGAATATTAGCTCTGCTACTTAGACTGAATAGTTGTTGAATACTAAATTAACTGATGAGGTGCTGTTTACCACTAGGTTTCCTGTCAGGAGTCACTATTCTGACAACTCTCTGCAGTGGCTTTATACAACTAGATTCGTGGTCTGCAAACACAGAACTTGTGCAATTTTTAGACACACAGCACTAGAATCAAGTCTGTCCTTTATGATATGTTTCCTTCCATTGAGTACTTTCCTTATATTCAAGACTTTTGCTTTATGGTGCAATTCACTCTTCCAAGTTCTCACACAGGCCTAGGTACCATTTAAGTCCATTTAAGTAATCAAAATATAATTTACATGGGACTTCTGTGGTACATCTTTCTTCCGAGAGCTATCTACTTAGGGATGAGTTTCACCTTTTAGTGATTAAGCACCAGTTATCCTGTTCTAGAGCCATGCAACCCAAACCCAACCAGACCTAACTATCAGTGTCTGGTTTGCGTCGAATCAGATGGGAAAACCATCTCAGCGGGGGCATAGCCAGAGGCAGCTTTTGGGGTAGGCGAAGCAGGCGCATGCCTAGGGCCCCGAGCTGCAAGGGGCCCCATCGCCTACCCCAAAAGTCACGTCTGCCTTGGTCCGCAGCAGGAGGAGAAGCTGACCCATGGGGCCAGGGCCGTGTAGGAGGAGCTGGAGCCGGAGTGGTGGGGGAGACAGGGTCACAGAGGGGGCCCTGAAGGCTTATAGTGGGTCTTGTGGGCCTATAGGGGGCCCCTCAATGGGCCTTTGCCTAGGGCATCCAATAGCCAAAGGCCGCCTCTGGGCATGTCCCTGCCAGCAGGTAGAGGATCTTGGGGGGCAATTACCGCACCAGTGGGGTACAAATCAATCTTTATTGAAAAATGTAAAACAGTAAAATTTAACAATGGGGTGTATGGGGTTTGTCACAGTAGGCAGTTGGGGAGGGGGTTTCTCTTATTAAGCAGTGTGAAAATGAAGAGGTGTCACAGCGAGTCACAATTGGTGGCTAGCAATTCTACAAAAAAAAACAATATGTCACAGTGGTATAGGTGTAGAGGTACAGTAAAGGCAATGGTAACCAATGGGGTTTTACGAATATGAATGAGATACAAATGGCAGTATAATCGCACAATAAGGGTGATTAGTGAATTTACACAAGTGTAATAGTACAGATGAGAATCAATAACTTGGTTTGTAGGACTGCAGTGGCAGGCAGTCTGTAAGAGTGTACCTAGAGGCTGGGTTAAGGAACAGGGGTGGGGGTGGGGTGAGTAATCAGTGGCAGAGGAAGAGGGAAGAGTACAGCTGCAAGGGATGCAGCAAGAGGCACTGAAGCCCTGCAGGGCGAGGCTCTGCCCCACTTGTGGCCATAGCCTCCCACTGCTGGTCAACCCTGCAGTCACGGTGGCAAAGTTCAGGCTGCTGCCAGGTACTATAGTAGGTGGGTGTCATCTCCAGGTGGGTGGACCCTGGCCCACCCAGGCCCAACCATGGCTATGCCCCTGATTCTTAGGCTTGCGTCAGGTCACTGCTGATGACCTCTTACCGATGGGGTCAAAAAAGTATCAGCTGCCAGGCTTTCTCTGACTAGCTGCCACACCCTTGCTGCATTGTGTGACCTAGACAGTGAGTGGGTTGAATCAGATATGGGGGAGTGTCAAGGTTGGGTCCTCAAACAAGGGTAAGCTTAAAAATTACCCTAAGCCAACCTCTCCCCTTCAAACGCAAGTCGGACCCTCAGCTGCTGTAATCAGCCTATTGCCATTCATTTCAGTGGAGTTAGGCCATTTTACACCAATTGAGGATCTGGTCCTATGACATTCGGTAGTCCAAGGATGTAGACCACTGTATTTTAATACAAAAGTTGCCAATAACACATCTTTTGCCCCATCCCCAACCTCCAATCTGATAAGAATGAAAGGAGTTTGCTTATTACATTATCTGGCTTTGGAAAGAAAGATGACACTAAAAGATATGAGAAAGGATGGTTTTGCAGTTCAGGCACAGGAATTGGACTCAGGAGACTTGGGTTCAATCCTTGATTACCATAGAGTTCACCCTAGTCTATACTTGTCGCACTTTTTGGTGGCAGTCAGTGGGAGATATGCAAGGTATGTAAAATACCTTGCATAGCTCTGAACAACTTACTAAGAGGTTGCTACACCCTATAGTAAACTGATCAGAAATGCCTTCCGGTCAGCTTACCGATACTCCAGTTCCAGGGCTGGAGTTGCTATGGCAATCTGGATCAATTGAGCGGGTCTACACAGACTGCTCAATTGAACCTGGAAGATCGTACTGACAATGGCTATTTTGCCACCGTCAGTATAGACTTAGCCTTTGTGAGTGATTTTAATGTCTCACTTCTCTAGCGTACAGTCAGGATTACTATTCCTTTTGTCTTCTCTGTCTAAGTAGTAAACTGCTCAGGGTAAGAACTCTTTCTTCCTGTTTGTATGCACAGCACCTGGCACACTGGAGACTGTCCTATATTGGTGGGAATTCTGAACATCATTGTAACACAAATACCGGTAATACAAATGATAAATGAAAAATTTCTTTCAACATCATCACCTGGAAATGATATCATGGTCCTTACAGATCCCTGGGACTATATCAGTGTTGTGTTAACAGCAACAATAAAAAACATAATGTCTCTGACATATTTGCACACATAACTTTCACTTATGTTAGCTGTAGTTCATTTCTGCTCATCAAAACTGAAAGAACTAACTGATCCAACAGTAGCTAAAGTGCTTCATACATTTAATTTTATATACACAGGTTAGATCTGTGAAAGATGCTTTCTAAGAACTTTAGGTCACTTTTAAATTAAAAAAAAAAAAAAAAGTTAGCCATGCCACCATTTTCTGATTTCCCAGGGGAATGCAGCAATATGTGGAAGCCAGAAAATAACAAACCCTTTGATAAATAAGTAACTGTTCCTTCTCTCACCAGCTGATTAATAGCATAGAAATGGGACAAGCATGTAGCTTGTCTGATGCACTTAAATCTATACAGAGGAAAATCCATGTCTATGTCCTACTTATATGAGTACAACAGTTTTATACTGATATAAAGGAGCCATACACAGGTATTAGAGAGTTAAGGTGGGTGAAGTAATATATTTGATTGGACCAACTTCTGATGGTGAGAGACAAGCTTTTGAGCTTGCACAGAGCTCTCCTTCAAGTATATCTTATTTCTCTTCCCATAAGGAAAGAGATATACCTCTAAAGCACCTTGATATTGTTAGACCAATACTCACATAGTTATGGGGAGGTGTACTGTTTTAATTATATCAGTCTAGTTAAACCACCACAACTTTCAAATGTAGGCTTAAGCTAAAAAGCCCTGTTTGACTCTGCTCACATTATGCCTCTGTTACCATAGTCCATAAGACTCAACGCTCCTGGTAACTATTACTTTTGGTGGGACAGTGATAGGAAATAAATTAATGGAAACATGGCTGCCCAGCCAACAACTGACTGGCACAAACAATACATCTCAAGAGTGCTTTCACTTAAATCTACACTTTATTTAGTCTCACGCACTGACACACATCCACAACAAGTTAGTAAAATCCCCCAAATCCAATAATTACCTAGATCTGAGATGATCTTCAAAGGACACAACAAAAGTCGTCCAATGGCCAACCTTTTGTCTGCTGCTGGAGCCCCTCAGAAGTATCCATGAAGTGATCCACCTGACACAGACTTTTCTCCCCTTTTTTTATTCTTGTTCATATGATAATAACTTGTGAATCAAAACATTTTGTTCAGCCAACAATTTCGAAGGTTAATCAAGAGGTTTCTTCAGACCATTCATTAGATGTGTTTTTGCACAGGACACATGTCTTGAGACCCAAAAAAAAAACACATCCCAAAGGGCGGATGCAGATAAAGCTTTGTATTTTTCTAAAACACATACCTCAAAAATTTCAATAGAGATATTAACAGAACAGGCACCCCTTCTGGATTAGTTATGCTCAGTCTGCTGTATAGAACTAATGGCACACTGAGCTGGCTGCCAATAGCCCTGATAATCAATATTCTATTTAACAGTAGTGACTTAAGCAATTTGCTGATTTGGCAAAATCTACTCATATACCTCTGATGAGTACAGGGGTTACTTGCCTGATACCTCTCCTCTGAACAAATGGAGATGAGGGAAAATGGGGAGGGATTGCCTCCAACATCCTCTCCCCATCAGCAGTCAGAGGAGCTACAATCTTTACTTAAACTGCTAAGGGCATACCCACAGTATGTGGGATGGATTAATCGGAGAGTGAGGCCCTGCTCTTTGCTCTTTCTGTGAGGCTCCAAGCCACCATTCTCCACAAGCGGAACTTTCCTCATGCACCCTCAATATTCAGTCTCTCAATAGGGCCAGTTAGGATCATGAAGCCTCCATGTGTCAAAAAGCAAAAGTACATTATCCCTATACCACCATAGACCAGATGCCAACTCATGTCACTGTCTCCATGCCTCAATGGAACCCTTGTACATACATAGATGGAGCCAATCTGGCCTCCCCTGTATGCTGGAATTGTTAAAAGGGGTATTAAAATTACACAAATGTGCTCAGACTTTATGCAAGGCCAGTGTGTTGCTGCATGCATTAATCTCACTTATAATAGCTGCATCCCATATTGTAAGATAATATCTGAGCATCTGTTTTGTAAGCTCTGTAAATCAAGAGATGGGAGAGAGACACTCACTGGCGCGAGATGCTGTTCTCCAACAGAAGGTGTTACATCCTGCCCAACAGGGAAGACGTGTCAACACTGGAACTTTTTTAGAACATTAACGGGGACAAAAGATGTTGTTGATTGCTCTCTCTGGCCCTATGAATATATGTCATGCAAGCGGGAAAGGGCAGAAGGAAGTAGAAACTCTAACAAGAAGAAATTGTATCTCTGTGCTGCTTGGACTCTGAGAAAAAGGTTTTCAAGGCATATACAAGAGAACCCCAACCCTACAGGAGATATACAATTTGCTTCTTATAGATTCTTCTTTTGAAACTTACGATTGTAACTCATTTGTGTGTATGGTCCCCTGCTTTTACCATGTAATTAACTCAATTCTTTTTCCTATCAGAGGAATTTGTAGACAGTTTATTATAAGACTAGCCACAAGCATTCTTCAGTGTGAGACCTAACATGCAACTGATTTAGGGTAAGTCACTGTTCCTTTGGAACTCAGACTATCCTGAATTTTAGTGATTCATGGTGTAAAGGACCAGCTGTCACAAATGCTCAGTCTGGTGGCAAGATAGAGCTGAATACCCAATGGGACTGCATATTTGGAAGTTTCCAGTGACTCATTGGAAGTTTTTAAGAGAAAGTTAGACCAACACCCTATCAGGGATGTTTTAAAGAAAGTCCTGCCATGAGTGCAGGGGACTGGACTCAATGATCTCTTATGGTCCCTTCCAGTTTCTATGATTTAATGGTATCTAGAACTCACACCTATTTGAAGTTTATATCTTGTTTTTTAACAGTCTCCTCTGAGGTTTATACTCATGCTCTTGAGTCACTGCAGGACTGCTTGACAATCCCTGTTACATGCCATGCAATTTATGCTTTTATTAAATGTTTATGTTGCTGTTTTGTTTTCTTTCCCCTCCAAGTTTTGTAAGAAATAAAGCTAAACTGAACACACAATAAACCACATCTTTAGCGCCTGGAAGCTTTAATGCTCATGTGACTTTTCCCTTCTGTGCAGGAAAGCCGATATTCACAGACTGACCTCTCCAACATGCTGCGAGTGTCATATTGATTATCTGTATGCTAAGACCCTGCTGGGCTGTTTATCTTTTTGTGTCTCTGGTCAAATGGGAGAATATTTTAGAAGCTGTTCTGCAATACTAGAGAATGTTTGAATGGAGGGGTGATGAAAGAGCGAAGCATCCCTGCCCATCAACCTCCTCTTCTTGCACATTTCTACCCCAGGTTGGAGTACAGCAGAAACTCAATGGAGGACCCTACCCCAAGAATTGACCTGGTACTTTTGAAAGATAGTGATGGCAGGGCAAGCCAGACCACCTGGATACAGGGACGAAAACCCAGGAATCATGTACTGATCTGGCTGCAGAAGGATTTGTTTGTGGAATAGAGTGTGACAGGGAACACATCTGTGTGAGACTTGTAGGGAAACTGAAGGGACTAGGCAGGAAACAAGTGCAAAAGAGCATAGTGAGACAAATGCCACTAACTTACCCTCGCCTGAAAACCTGCACACCTCTATTTGCTTTGAATAGGGATTGAACTGGAAAGAGCACCCCAGGAATAAGACTTGGTGAGGACCCATTGTTTCACGTTGAGTATCGTTCTTGCAAGACTTAGTAAAATGCCCTGTCACTTTAGCCAAATGTCGAAGCGGTTACTGGGAGCTACTAGCACACAGAGGGCCCAGAAGCCGAATCACTGTTAGTGCTTGCCTTTCAGACACAACACATCTTGCACTGTACTGGTCCCTGATAAATATTACAGCACTGAATGGCTACAGTAATAGCAGGGTCTAGACTGCAGGAGGCTCTGGGGCTATGTCGACACTGGGTAATTTAAGTCGACTTTAACTAAGTCGACTTAACTAAGTCGACTTTAAGTCGAATTAGTAAGTCGACTAAGTGTGTCTCCACTTAAAAATAAAATCGACTTAAAGGGGAACTTAAAAAGTCGACCTAGAGTGTCCACACTGGACGCCTAGGTCGACTTTGTGGGGTTTAGGGGGACCTAGGGCAGGTCCAAAGGGGCAGAGGGGGGCACCCCTTGCCCAATGCCAGGGGGCTCAGCCTTTGCCCCATTATACTTAGGTACAATGGGGCAAAGGGGGACAGGGATCCTGGCAGGGCATAGGGGCAGGTTGGGCAGGGTTCTGCCCTGCCCTGTGGGGGGGCATGCCAGGCTCCCCCTATGCCCCCCCCAGCAGGGAGGGCATTGGTGTAGCCCTGGGGTAGCCCTAAGTCGACTTAGGGCTACCCCATGGCTACACTGGCTTAAGTTGACTCTGGTCTAGTGGAAAGGAGGTTTAATAAAGTTGACTTAATTTTAATTAAGTCGACTTTATTTTCCTTAAATCGACTTAAGCAAGCTGCTTAAGTCGACTTAAGGAAACTGTAGTATAGACGCAGGGTAAATTAAGTTGATTTAAGCAAGCTTACGTTGACTTAATTTACCAGTGTAGACGCAGCCTGGGAAGTGGGCGTGTTTATCGCCGGTTACACGTGCCCACACTGTAAATCTGTAGAGCCAAGATGTGCCCTGTGATGGAGAGAGCCACAGGAGAGGAAGAAAGGAGGTGGAGATGTCTGTGTGGCAGCCTTGTGGGATTAATTTTTAATTGTTCCAGAAAGAGGAGCATGGCTTAGATGTCTGAGGAGGAAGGAAGATCATAAAACCATAGACACTGGAAGGGACCATGAGAGGTGATCAAGTCCAGTCCTCTGAACTCATGGCAGGACCAAGTACTATCTAGAGTAGGGGATCCAAACCCCTGGCCCATGGGCCAAAAGAGGCCCGCTGGGCTTCTTAAAGCACTGCCAGCTGCTGGGTCAGAGCCAGGCAGCTGCCGCCCGATCCTGGAGTGTAGCTGGGAGCTAGTCTGCAGCTGCCCGCCTCCCCTCCGGTCCCAGCCATGTCCGGATTAGGGATTGGGGTGGGGTCAAATCTCCAGGGTTGTGGGAGACCACAGGCGGTGCAGCTACATGGTGTGCTGGGAAGCCCACGGGTCAGCGAGGCTGCAGGGTATGTTGGGGGCCCGTGGGTTGGCCTGGCTGTGGAGCTTGTTGGAGGGGACATGGGCCGGCGTGGCTGCAGGGGACTGGAGCAGGGCCCACGGGCTGGTACAGCCGCTGCAGGAGTGTGGGCTGCGCTGGTGCCCACACGCTTGCCCACAAGCTGACCCTGTTCATGGGCATCCAGCCTCCTTTTCCTTTCTTTTCTTTTCTTTTCTTTTTTTTTTTACTTTTTCATTTTCTTTCCAAATTTTTAAAAAGCCATTTTGGCTTGAGGGCCACAAATATAATTTTTAGAACCCTAAAGAGCCACTAGTCTAGTTAAATAAAATTACTTTCAATTTAATTAATTGATTTTAATTAATTAATTATCATTAAAATTGATTTGATTTTAAGTAATTAAACTTTAATTATATAGGCTGGTGTCCCTTCAGGATTCTAAAAATTATATTTGTGGCCCTCGAGCCAAAAAGGTTGGGAACCACTGATCTAGACTATTCCTGACAGGTGTTTGTCTAACCTGTTTTTAAAAACTTCCAATGATGTAGATTACACAACTTCCCTAGGCAACTTATTCCAGTGGTTAATCACCCTGACAGTTAGGAATTTTTTTCCTAATGTACAACCTAAACCTTCCTTGAAGTAATTTAAATCCATTATTTCTTGTCCTATCATCGATGGTTAAGGAGAATAATTTTTCTCCTTCTTCCTTGTAACAACCTTTTAGGTACTTGAAAACTGTTCTCATGTCCCCTCTCGGGCTCCTCCTTTCTACACTAAATAAACCAAGTTCTAAATAAACCTTGTCGCTGCCACCTCAACCCACAAACCTTAGGAATTATGAGCCCTTCCATTCCTCTTCCGTTATATGGAAGCAATACTGCCATTGACCACGTACCTGCAGAGCAAAGACCCCTCTTCAAGGTAGTGCAGCCGCCAAGTCAGGATAATCATTTTCTTCTTTGCTATGGACCAGTGGGTTCTGGAGGGAAGAGAATGGTCACTCCCACTGTGACCCTAGGCACTGCTGTATACATGCCCTACTGCACTAATACCTGTGAAGGATCATATGAAAGCCAATCCCATCTAAGATACTAATTCCCTCTGTTTGAGGCTTAATGAGTTTAAGATCAAACCTCTTAGCCCAAAGAAAGGTAATAAACAGGTCTGTCCTAGACAAGAAATGTGGGTTCCCCCTAATTTACATATTAGCATTAAACATAGCTATCAAGAAAAACCCCACAGGAGTTACCCTGAGACTGAAATCAAGAGACAGAATTATCATGGATCCTGCTCCCAAATAGACTCAAGAGACTAAATCCCCAGGAGGCCTTCCTGACTTGTCAGACAAAGACGTCTCTTTGGGGTTATAAGGGACAGAAAGAGACTATATCCTTCACCTTTAGGAGACAAAGAAACAAGTGTTTTGATCTCTGTGAGGGGGCCTACCCAGCCCAACCAGTAAAGAGTTGAAAAGGAGACTGGGGGTGAGTGGAACCTTTTTCAGAGAGGGTATCTTGTTAGATTAAGTTTTGGACATTTACATGTAGGTCTTCACTTTATTTTCCCTGTAACCATCTCTCTCTTTATCTCTTTTACTTGGTATCACTTAATCCATGCTCTTTGTGTAAAAAACTTGTACTGTAAACCAACTGAGTCCTGTGTTGGAAAGGAAGGGTGCATTTACTCCACTTAAATTAATAGGCTGTGAGGCATGGATTCTAACAGAGAAGCAAATTTAATATCTTCTGTGAATGAACAGTGGTCGGAGCTGTGCATTGCAGGGCGATATCCCTGAGGAGGTTGGGGGCTGGCCTTCACTCCTTGGCTATGTCTACACTCGCAAGTTAGTTCGAATTAAGGAAGCTTAATTCGAACTAATTTAAGCCATGGCTACACTAGGCTTTCATTAGTTCAAATTAAGGGCTTTGTTAAGTTGACCTAACCACCCTTAAGCTGACTTAATAAAATTGACTTAAGGGTTATTCCCCGTCCACACTGTCCTTAAGTCGACTTAATGAGTCGACATAAGGCTTAAGTCAACCTAATGGATGGTTCTTATTAGGTCGACTTAAGCTCTCTTTAAGTCGACTTAAGGACAGCATGGAATTGCTTAAGTCGACTTAATGAAAGTCAGGTGTAGACATGGAGTAATTTAGGTCAACTTAAGGGTCCTTAGGTCGACCTAAATTGCTAGTGTAGACATACCCTAAGAATCTTGAAGCCCAATATAGATACAAGGAACTACTATTGTTCTTCCTTTCGTGTAGATTTGATAGCAAATAGGGAGGATTGCCAGTACAGCTGCAAAGTTCATGTGAAAACTCTAGTTCTGATCTTGCTTGAGTGCTCCCTGGCCTAATAACGAATGGGGATAAATGCTACTGCTCAGCTAAATGAAAAGACCTGGAGTTCTATGTTGTGCTTTCTCTGCACAAGTAGGGCTTTGTACAGCACCTGCTGGAGATCTGTACATGGAGGAAGAGCACAACACCATCTTTGTTCACCAGTCATGAACAGGTACTTGATTCACAAAGGTACATAAGCACCTAGCTGCCACATGAGGTGCCTTAATCTGGACTTTTCTGATTAAATTGTCTGTCAATGTCACTTATTGCAGACTCAAGAGTAGGGAAAAAAGAAATCAACTTAATATTTCTCATCTAAAGATTCAAAAAGGTAGGATCCTGTGTCATTCCCAGAAAAATGATCCAGAGTTTCTGCCGGTCACCTTTTCCTGTAAGTTAGCATTTGCAGCCTCAGCTCAGTAGCCCAATAATGAACTTTTTTCAAAGTCTACAGTGAACTGTTCATCCTTTCTCTGGTTACACAAAACTTTTAAACAACACTCTCTTGCAATTACTGCACAGGCAAAAATCAGTGTTTTCTCACTGCAAGAACATGGTAGCATAATGCAATCAGTTTAACACATCCAAAAATACCAAAAGACAGATTGCGAATTCGACACCCATCTATACCATAAGACCCTTTAGTTCTGTTGACATACTTGCTTTGGTGGAATTCTGTTGAATATTGACTAAAGTTTATCTAATAACAGAAAACTGTTATTTATGATCTGCAAAGCTCGGTGGCATGAATACCAGAACACTTTACAAAGAGCCTGAAGCCATCTCTCTCAACCAATATATTCATTGCCACTGACACATGAAGTCCCTTCTGTCTGTGTCATGGTGTCCTTCTACAATTTTTTTGAAAATGCTGCTGCAATGACTGCTGGCGTGGCTGAGTGTATAAGGTTCTGAACAAGTCTAAAAAAGGTCTTTGAAATGGTATTAGAACCATGTATGTTCTTTGAAATGGCGTCAGAAGCAGTATCAGCCATGACTAAATTTAGACAATGTGCATAACTAAGTATGTAAACAATACTTGTTTGTTAGTTTTGCAGGAGTTTGTAACCCTTCTATATGACCACTTATACTTTATGCCACATCCTAGCACTGCCCTCTTAACTTGTCAAAAGATGGGTTCATCTTCATATGTGTATTTTCTAAAATATGAAAAAGTTCTTCAGTTGCTGTAATTGCTGTATCTTCCAGATTTATAACTCTCTAAATAATTTCACTGTCACTACCACTTATATACCAAAATGCAACTGCAACTTGTTCCCTATCAGCAGAATCAAGAGTTTTATCACACTGAAATATCTGCCGGTGGCTAATTCATTTTTGAACTTATTCACTATAATGGTAGCTAACGCAGATATTATGTGATTTTGAAAACAGTTTGATAAGTAGATAGCATTTTTCTGCGCACAAGTCATTCCTTGCATAAAAAGATTCCAGCAATTGAGATAATCAACAATCTCTAAGAAAAGTCCCTTATTCCCTCAAGTTACATGTTCATCATGTCCCTGAAGTGGTAAGCCAAGCTTCCTAAATGTATTACACGGAACTAGCAGATGTGTAATATATTCTCTGCTTTTCTCATTTTCGTTTTTTTTTTTTTTTTCTTTTGGTGCTCTGCTGCCATACCTTTGTTTAACATCAAGTCTGCATGTAATTTTTCATGTTTAAAATGGCTAATATTTTCAACTCTTTTTCTGCGTTAGCTAGTTTTTGCATGCTCTTTAATTTTTAGGTCATTTTTTTCCAATTGCAATTTTTCCAATTGCAACATGCATATGACATCTAAGCTCAGTGCTTTTTTTGTGATGGTACGCAGAGATACGGAGCATTGGCATCTTTTTTGCTGGACCCGCTGGGGAGTGGGGTCATCAGGGGAAAGGAGAGCAGGGCTCCTGTCTCTTGCCAGCCCTGCTGCCCAGCGGGGAGGGGGGCAGAGTCAGCAGGGAAAAGGAGCATGCCACTGGAAGCAGAGGGATGGTACAGGAAGAAGAGGTATGGGAGGGGCGTTTTGCAAATTTGTTATCAAGATATGAGTACCCAAACCCTTTTTCTTTTACAACAAAGCACTGTCTAAGCTAGGTCCTTGTTGCTTGTTAAGTGGGCTGAAAACAGTTTACAGGTGAAAAAAAATCTGTCATTTTTTTCAGAATATTCAAGGCTGCTTCTGGTATCTTATAATACACTGCATTCAATAAGCATAATTTATTTCCAAACATTTGTTTTCCACAAACCTATCCAGTGCAGCCTCATGTGGGCCTTGCAATGTGCAAGAGTTCCATTTCATTATATGGAAAGGGCAGCCCATGTTGAGAATTACTAGAGAATTGGCTTTTAGAAAAGACTTTCATCTCCTGTAATTAATATGTCTTTCTGTCGCTACACACTCAATTCTCTTGCAGATGCTGCTGGCTAAAGCTCTGCTTTCCACTGAAATGTGTATGAAGGTTTTCATTTGCTTATATGGAAGCTGAGGAAGGTTCAGACACTTCCGAATCAGACCTCTGAACATCAGGTATTGCTGAGACATTTCAAAAGAATTGTCTTATGTTCTTTGTGGTGGTTGCGTATGTTGTTAATAATATGAGGGGAACATGTGCAAAACAAGTAGCCACACATGCATTCATAACCTCACCTTGTGGGGATATGTGCATAATTTCACTGAGGGCCGTTAGTTAGGAGGAAATATCAAAGTAGCAAAAAGGGGCATGGCTCCTTCTGGCTGCATGGGGGTGCAGAACTCTTGTGGCCAGTGGCTGCTGTGGGGAGAGAGGGTCCTCCAGCATGAAGGCATTGGCATGGGAGTCAGAACTCCTTCTTCCCAGAACTGTGATGGGAAGAGTGAAGGATTTTGTGTCCTTGTTGATTATTGGGCAGTGGGGGAATGCCCCTGCTCCCTACCCATGGCACACATCCCTGGTTAGTCTAGTGATGTCCAGCTTCACCGTGCCTAAGTTTCTGGGTGAATTGAGTTCAAGGAGCCCATTGTGCCAGGTGCTGTTCAAACACAGAACAAAAACAGCCACTCGAAGTGTGAGGAATGAGATAACCAGTGGGTACGGGCAGGGCAATACAAGGAAACAGGTCATATTGCTCAGTGGTCTCAGCATTCCAGCTCCCTGTCTGTTCAAGCTGTCTAGAAGCAGATCTTTCAGCTTTGGAAGAAATCAGTTGTAGCAACAGGCCATGTGTCTTAGATGGTTTCAGGGGGCAAGGGATACTAACCTAGGGTGTGTCTACACTGGTAACTTAGGTCGACGTAGGGATGCTTAAGTTGACCTACACAAAGCCGCGTCCACACTGGGTTTTTATTAAGTCGACTTAAGCATTTCCTTAAGTCGACTTAAGAAAAGCTTATGTCAACTTAATAACACCTCGTTTTTGGTCGACTTAAAGCCAGTGTGGACAGGCATTAGCGCATAAGTTGACCTAAAGCATTAAGTCGACAATAAGGTTGACAAGGGGCTATGTCTACATTAGAAAAGTTAAGTCAACTTTGTTAAAACGACTTAAAGTCAACCTTATTATGTCGACTTAACAAAGTCGACTTATCTTTTCTAGTGTAGACATAGCCCTATTTACTACATTGGACTTTGGGTCAGACTCCATACAAACAACCCATTAAGTGAACCCCTAGATTATGTCTCACAGTGGGTATATGTGAAGTGATGAGCCTCTCCCACATGCCCCTTGTGGCCCTGCTGGTTAACTCTAACCTTCTCCTTGGATTCTTTCAATCAAATATCAGACTTTGTGCTGTTCAGTTTATCCACAGTTCAAAACATACTGCTGCTTTGGCTATATTCACTCATTCTACAGTGAGGAACTCAATTGTTTTAGTCACTCAAGTTCACACCCATTCTGTGTCCACATGAGAGTCTTGGTCAGGAAGCTCCATTCCTGTTGAGCTGTACTTCAAATAATCCCTCTATCCCTCTCTTTAAGACAGGAGCTCTTCCTGCCCCAGAACTCCTCCTGGGAGATAAAGTTGTATTTTATACCAGTTGTAGATCCTCAGGTAGCTTATCCTCCAGTTGGCCTTTGTCCCAATCAGTTCATAGAATCATAGAACAATAGGGTTGGAAGGGACCTCGTGAGGTCATCTAGTCCAACCCCCTGCTAAAAAGCAGGACCACTCCCACTAAATCACCCCAGCCAGGGTTTTGTCTAACCAGACCTTAAAAACCTCCAAAGATGGAGATTCTACCACCTCCCGAGATGGCCCATTCCAATGCTTCACCACCCCCCTAGTGAGAAAGTTTTTCCTAATATCCAACCTTGACCTCCCCAGCTGTAATTTGAAACCATTGCTACTTGTTCTGTCCTCTGCTACCATCGAGAACAGCCTAACTTCCTCCTCTTTGGAGCACCTCTTCAAGTAGTTGAAGGTTGCTATCAAATCTCCCCTCAGTCTTCTCTTCTAGAGACTAAAAAAGCCTAGTTCCTTCAGTCTCTCCTCATAAGTCATGTGCCCCAGCCCCCTAATCATTTTTGTTGCCCTCCGCTGGACTCTTTCTAATTTGTCCACATCCTTTCTGTAGTGGGGAGCCCAAAACTGGACACAGGATTACAGATACGGCCTGATCAGTGTCCAACAGAGGGGAATTATCACATCCCTCGATCTGCTGGCAATACTCCTACTGATGCAGCCCAATATGCCATTGGCCTTTTTGGCAACAAGGGCACACTGTTGGCTCATATTCATCTTCCCGTCCACCATAACCCCCAGGTCCTTTCCTACAGTGCTGCTACTTAGCTGATCGGTCCCCAACCTCTAGCAGTGCATGGGATTTTTTCGCCCTAAGTGCAGGACTTTGCACTTGTCTTTGTTGAACCACATGAGGTTTCTTTCGGCCCAGTGTTCCAATTTGTCCAAGTCTCCCTGGATCCTGACCCTGCCCTCCAGAGTATCTATCATTCCCCCCAACTTGGTGTTATCTGCGAACTTACTAAGCACGCAATCTATTCCATCATCAAGATCATTAATGAAGATGTTGAATAGAACCGGCCCCAGGACCGACCCCATGGGCACTCCACTCGTTCCCGGTTGCCAACCAGACATTGAGCCATTGATTCCTACCCGCTGAGCCCGTTGATCTAACCAGTTTTCGATCCACCTTACGGTCCACTCGTCCAACCCATACTTCCTTAACTTGCTGATGAGAATGCTGTGGGAAACCGTATCAAAAGCCTTGCTAAAGTCAAGGTATACCATGTCAATGGCTCTTCCCGCATCCATAAATCCAGTCATCTCATCATAGAAGGAAATCAGGTTGGTCAGGCACGATTTGCCCTTAGTGAATCCATGTTGACTGTTCCTGATCACTCTATTTTCCTCCAAGTGTTTCAGGATGGATTCTTTGAGGACCTGCTCCATGATTTTCCCAGGGATTGAAGTGAAGCTGACCAGTCTGTAGTTCCCTGGATCCTCCTTTTTCCCTTTCTTGAAGATAGGTACTATATTTGCCTTTTTCCAATCCTCCGGGACCACCCCTGTTCTCCACGAGTTCTCAAAGATAATGGTCAGCGGCTCTGCAATCACTTCCCCCAACTCCCTCAGCACCCTCGGATGCAGTTCATCCGGCCCCATGGACTTGTGCACATCCAATTTCTTTAAGTGTTCCCTAACCTGACTTTCCATCACCGAGGGCCGCTTTTTTCTCCATTCCGCATTACCCCGTGTAGTAGCCTGGGAGCTGGCCCTCCCTGTGAAGACTGAAGTAAAAAAAGAATTGAGTACTTCAGCCTTTTCCGCATCATCCACCACAAGGATGCCTGCCCCATTCAGTAAGGGACCTGCACCACCTCTGATCCTTTTCTTGTTGCTGATATACTTATAGAATCCCTTTCTGTTATCCTTCACATCTCTTGCTAGCTGCAACTCCAATTGTCCTTTGGCCTTTCTTATTTTATCCCTGCAGTCCCGAGCAATATCTTTATACGCCTCCCTTGTCATCTGTCCCAGCTCCCACTTCTTGTAAACTTCCCTGTTATGTTTCAGCTCCCCGCAGAGTTCCCTGCTAAGCCATGCTGGTCGCTGTCCACATTTGCTGTTCTTTCTGCACATCGGAATGTTATCTTCGTGTGCCTTAACAGGGTTTCTTTAAAATACTGCCAGCTGTCTTGGACACCTTTCCCCTTCAGATCAGCCTCCCAAGGGATCCTGCCCATCAGCTCCCTAAGGGAGCCAAAATCTGCTTTTCTGAAGTCCAGGGTGTGTGTTCTGCTTCTTTCCTTCCTTCCATTGATCAGGATCCTGAACTCTACCATCTTCTCATGGTCGCTGCTGCCCAGGTTGCCATTTACTTTTACTTCCCTGATCAATTCTTCTCTGTTTGTGAGCAATTGGTCTAGAGGTGCAAGTTCTTCTACTTTCAGGCTGGGAAGGGTCAACTGACAGATCTTCCCCTACTGCTGTCTTTGCCTTTCTAACTCAGGGCCCTGTAGGAGCCTTCCAAGTCTCCACAGACATCTGCACTGCTATGAGAGAGGAGGCAGCGTTTATGCTGGTTCCCTTCTGCTAGCTCATTCCTAAGAATTGGTGGGGTGGGAAGGAGGAAAGAGAAGAACCTTGCTCCACCTTCTGTGCAAAGTTCCTGGCCCTGGATCATAAAGATACAGCAAGAGGATTTCTTCCCAAGTCCCATTCAATCACGCAACCAATTCTTCTCTCCACACACCCTCAAGGTACAGATAGTGAATCTTTCAATGCCTTAAAGGACCGCCACTGTGGCAGGATGGGCTGATCAACATTGCTTCTGAGGGGCAGATGACCACATCATAGGACACCATTTGAAAACTTATTTACCTGAATAGATTCAATGCATCCAGTGTCCTCAGTTCTGTTCAGATAAGTGTACATGTAACCCATTAGTCTAAATGGAGAGTTTCCCTTGAAGAGATCTGTTGGGTCAGTGTTGCTAGGCAGATTTAGCTGTTTAGAGCCAGAAGTTTCTGGTTTGTGGAGTGACAGCTCTGAGCATGTTCCACAGGGTCCCCTGCTGCTGGCTGCTGGAGTGAGATGCCTGAGAGCCAGCAGCCAGGGTGGTTGGATTGAGAGGAGCCCACGTGCTCTGTGCACAGGGAGAAGCGAGCCAGGCGCAGACAGCAGGCTGTTTCCCCCCCACTCTGAAGCATTTTGCTTCAGGTCAGTGATATTGCTAACCCTCCAGCAGGGCAGTCTGGGGCACTGGGTGCAGAAAAGGGACCATTGGAAGAAGAGGGGGGTTTCTTTTAATTGGATACTTTGAGTTGTATTAAATACTGGGAGGAATGAACAGTTCTTTAATGTAATAAGGGGGAAGAGTTAATTATACTTTGTTATTCTCAGAGTTGTATGTTTTCTTTTGCTTCAGGGTTTCTTTCTTTCTATCTCTCTCTCTCTCTATATATAAATGAGTTGTGCCTAAGCAGCAAGCTGACTGAAAAGCAGGGGTTTGCCTGGAAGATTCCAGCAGATGGAGAACAAGGAGATGCTACCTACTCAAGCCTTTGAGCTTAGCAAACAGAGATGATCACTGAGAGCCAGGTGAACTCCACCAGAACTTTGGGACAGTTGAGTGGATAGTGTTTCTAAGGGGCTGCTCTGTTTAAATACTTTTTTTTTTCTTGTTTATATGTATTGTGAAATAGTAAATGTGAGTTCCCAAAATTAGCCACATCTTGTTATAGATTTATATGGTAGTCATTATTTTGTTTCTTAAATCATATGATTTATAAAGTTAATGTTTAATAGAACTCATTACTTTTCTTTCTTTCTTTTTATCTGCTTTGAACAATCTTTGCCGTGAGTCCCATACAGACTGGATCCTGGGTCTCCAGCTGCTTTCTCCACAGGGATTGGGGTGTATTTCTGCGAGGCACTGGAGAAGGGCAATTGAATTAATTTTAGCCCACCCGAAGGTTACATACATGCATTTTTCCATTTGTGCCGCGAAGACACCACGCTGCGTAGACATGAGCAGATCAACATGAAATATGTTAGTTACATTAGGTAACTCGTGTATCTCATGTCAACCCAGCACAGTGCTGTAGACCAGGTCTGAGTCTCAAGAGGTGAATGCAGCCTGGATTTGAAGACCCTCATGTAACATAGTTAACACATAGTAAAATAACACTATATAAACTTTCTGACATTTCATCTTCCAAATTCTATTTCAGGATTAGTCTTGAAACATCCCTAAGGCATTCTCTTACTTGCAAAATGTTATTTCAATTAGTTGAATATCATTCTTTACAGGATTCAGGTCAAACGAGGGGCAAAACTAAATCCAAACCAAACAATGTGTGTCTGCAATAAATTTATGTTCCTGAATTATTCATACATAATGGCATAGGTGACTCTTCAAGCATTTTGAATTAAGTAGAATTGATTTCTCACTTTTTTTATGCCTAGTTGTACATGCTTTTTTGGACTTTTACTTCTCCTTAACAAATAAAGTATTGATTCAACTCCACTGAACATGTTTTATTTAAACTTTGGCCTTTGTCAGCAACTTAGTCCTTTACCCAGAATTCTCCTCTGATTTTTCATTGTCTCTTGATCTTGAAGGTGAAATGCACTAGATAGGCTCCTTGGGATGATATAACTAATGAAAGTTACTGCAAGCAGTTGCAATACAAGGCACGCGGCCTATGTTTTAAAGCCTTAGCTAAGAAGCTTTGTGTTTCTTCTCTTGAATAGAACTTCATACTGTTTGGGGGGAAATTCAGCATTTTCAAATACGAATAAACAGGCATGTGAATTGTAGCTATTTCACCCCTGGTTTTTCTTTGTTTGTTTTTATTTCAAACCAAAATAGAAAAACCATCTTGAAAATATGAAAGCAAAGAGCTGCAATGGGTTAAAGGCTGCCCATTTTTTAAAAAAAGGAAACAATCACAGAAGGTTTGATTTTCTACGAATTATTTTAATCAAGGAGTACGACCTACCTGCAGTCAGAGCATAATTCAAACTCAGGTTTCATGTGGTTTTGCTGTACAAGTCTCATCTTTGTATTTCACGTGCATGAGTGTATTTGTGTGTGAAAGAGAGAGAGAGGCACCGAATAGAGAGTGGTTGATTGTGAATATTTTTTAACAGGACCTATAAGCTTTCCTCCAAGTTCTGTCTATCATATGTGTTGTGTTCTTTTCAACGTAGTATCCAAGCACCTTGCAAATTGTACAAGAAATATAGATTCTCCTTTCACCTTTCTCTTGGCCCTACTTTGCAGAGGGCAAGGGGTCCTTTAGGGAACCCTGGGTCACTTCTATGAATGCTTTTCTGATAATTAGAACCCTAAACTAACCCCTGTTGAAATCAGTGGATGCCTTTTCATTGGCTTCGATGAGAAGTGATGAAGATCCGAGCTGAGCTGTATTTTTAACCAAACAGTACTCTCCTGCACCCCCTCCCCAGTCTTCCAGTCAGAGCTTTCTATCCTTATTTATAAGGCATCGTGATCCTATACACTCTCAGATCTTTACCCATGGCTTTGCAGAAACAAGAACCAATCAGTGAACAAATCAATTATCCCATCAAAGGTGAGAAAAAGAGGCAGGAAATACTGGTTCAGAAAACAAAATTACTAGTTCAATGAATTAACACCTATTATTTTCCAGGTGATGAAGCTGCTTTCACTGCATTCAGCGTTGGAATCCATTAGAACAGTCTAACTGACACGACAATATAATTAATCTGTTTTATTAAGATTGCTTTTGTATTTACTTTTTAAGTAAGAGCAGCTTCTTTTCTCAAATGTATACAGTCATTTAAAGCAAATGGTATGAGGTACAGCAGCTAATAAACTCCAGAACTAGATTATAATATCAGCATAGAAACCTAACAGTTGATGGTGGTGGTAATCAGAATCTTAAAACAGATCCTCCTCAGAAACCCACTGGAAATAACTGTGGATTCCATTTACTCTCACAGGTAAATGTTTTCATTATATAGTTTATTGGAAAGTTAGAGTTTTAATCCCTACCTAATCTTGAACCACTTCTCTTAGGCCAGGTCAACACTCAGAAATTAAATCAACCCAACATACATCACATAGAATCTTAGAACCATAGAAGATGAGTGTTGGAAGGGACCTCAGGTGGTCATCTAGTCCAACATAGGTAAGCAACCTAAGTCCCAGACTAGGCAGTGTTGGGTAAACTGAAGAACTGTTCCCACTTGGTACTGTTTCAAGTGCATGCTAGTGCTTAGACACAGCCCTACATGCAGTATAAGAAAACTACCCATTCATAGAATGAAAAATCAGCAGAAAAAAACCCAAAACATGTCATGTTGATACTTCATTCCAATGCAGTTAGTGTATATGTCCAGACTACCCATCTTTCATTCTCATGAAAATTCCATTTCCTATAGCACATATCGCTGTTGAGTACAGTCTAAATAACAAAGAATAAAAAAAAAATTGGCATTGCACTGTTTCTGTGTGTCCCTTAGTGACAGTCAAAAAAGACTCATGCTTGTACAACAAGTTAGGAGTTGTCTGTTCCCTGAATGTCTGCCACAGCATCTCTTTGAAGGAGCTAATTTTGTTCGATGCTCAGTCTTGCCTTGTTTAGTCAATGAAGAAAAATCTGAGAGTCATTAAGTGCAGTGAAGTGGGAGTTTATGAAAAAGGAAAGATAGCAAAAACAAAAGGTGAATATTTTTAAGCATGTAGAGCAAATATAAAGTATGTTTAATCTTTCCCTGTAACGAAACAGGAAGGTCCTGTTCCTAATTCACTGACAGAACTTGCATTGACCTCGGCAGTGTTTTGGAGAAGGCTCAGAGTTTGTATTGGTTTGGGTTATATTTTATATTTTCAAATCTTGATTTCAAAGATGACAACAAACAAACAAAAACAGTGCCTTTTCCAGATAATCCCTGGGAACTCACTTCAATTGTATCTGTCACCCTTAATACCCATTTTTCAACAAAGAAACAGAGTCCTGTGGCACTTTTAAAGACTAACAGATTTATTTATTGCATGAGCTTTCATGGGAGAAAATCCCACTTCATCAGATGCTTTGAGGATGGGAAACTTGCATAATGGTATTTTAATTTCCTCCCATTCTGTAAATTTCCCACCTACAAAGCATCTGACGAAGTGGGATTTTCTCCCACGAAAGATCATGCAATAAATAAATCTGTTAGTCTTTAAAAGTGCAACAGGACTCTGTTTGTCTCTCTACAAAAACTAATGCGGCTACCCCTTTGGATCTCGTTTTTCACCAACATTCCAATGAGCAATATTTTGTTTGAAAGGATGTCTGCAGGTAGCAAATCATGCAAATATATTCACATAAAGATTTGCAACCAGAAATGATTTAATCAAGCCCTCAAAAGAACCACCCAAATCTCTCATCCTGTTTATACAAGGTTTAGTCTTTGAGGCTTCCATTCAGCAAGGTACTTCAGTAGTGCCTTAATGAGTGCCTCACACACTCAGGCTATGTCTACACTGGCAATTTAGGTCAACTTGAGAAGCCTTAAGTCGACTTAATGAAAGCTTAAGTTGACTTAGTAAGAACCGTCGGTTAGGTCAACCTAACCCTTAAGTCGACTCCTTAGGTCAATTTAAGCACAGTGTGGACATGGATTAACACTTAAGTCGACTTTATTAAGTCGACTTAAGGGCAGCTAGGTTGACTTACTAACTCCCTGTTCAGGGTAACCACTTTGTTAAGTTGACTTAATAAGGTCAACTTTAAGTCGACTTAAAGTCAACCTTATTAAGTTGACTTAACAAAGTTGACCTAACTTTTTCTAATGTAGACATGGCCGCCGAGTCCATTGATATAGCCTTCTCAGACTGTTTTAGAGTACAGAAGAACACAACCCAACAATTTATGAAGAGAATCAGCATGGAAAGATAGTCCAAATGTTAGGGCACTATCTGAGTGTGGCATTCAGTGAACGATGCCCCACTCAGATTGTCTGGCAAGATCATCTCTTATGGGCACGGGCCCCGATACCATGCCCATGGACTTGGTAGACCTGGATTCAGCTATCTCTCCCAGACTCCTTGACTATGTCTACACTGGCAAGTTAGTTCGAATTAAAGAGGCTTAATTCGAACTAACTAAAGCCATGGCTACACTAGGCTTTAGTTTAGTTCGAATTAAGAACTTCTTCAATTCGAACTAATAAATTTGAATAGGGTATTCAAACTAAGGGGTTAATTCGAACTAACTCGTTCGAATTAACCAATGTGGCCATGTTAATTTGAACTAATTTCTTAGTTCGAATTAACCGGCCATTGAAATGAATGGGGATCGCTAATTCGAACTAAGCAAGTGCTTGCTTAGTTCAAACTAACATTCAAGTGTGGCCATGCTCGTTTGAATTAAGCTAATTCAAACTAACTAAAATTAGTTTGAATTATTTAGTTCGAACTAACTAATTTGAACTAATTTTAGCCCTTGTGTTACATTTAGTAAGTCGCTTAGGGCCAAGTATTTAGGCTCCTAAATACCTTAAAAACTGACCTTTTATCTTTCTGTGCCTCTGATGGCCATCTGTAAGCACAAGGGCATAATATCATTGCCCTATTTCACAAGGGTGTTGTGAGGATAAATACATGCCATAGTGTTGAGACACTCAGATACTGTGGTATCAGGGCTCCGATGAGTATTTAAAATAAAAGGAATAAGAATAGCATACTGTATTAAAGCAATGGCATATTAGCTGGAGGTACCCATGCTGGAATTTGGGCAGGACACAGGGCTAACATTCCTGCTTTTGCAGAAAGTGCAAGGTACTATAATGAGGCTAGGTTTTTGAAGCCTCATTTCTACAGTACATTGAGGCTCTGCTAGGCACCATGTTAGTACCTATTCAGAACCAGATCCAACCTGCGCCTTTCAGGGCCATGCTGGAGAACTGGGATGAAGGAGTCTCCTTCACATTTTTGCAGACTGGACTGGGAAGAAATGCAGACCTTGGACAGAAATGCAGATCCTGGCTTAAGGCAGTTAAGACACTGCTCTCTCATTACTTCCCCTACATGAAGTCCAAAGAGGGCAGAGGGTAGGGAGAACCGGGACTCTCTTCCCTCTCCCTGCTGGCCAGCATAGTTAGCCAGCTGCATGGTGCTCCTTGTTGAAGGGTTTCACCACAGTGTCCATACTCCCCTTGTGCACTAGAAAGCGTTCTGCCCCACGGCATTCCCACTGGAGTGCTGAAGCCAGGCACTGGCCTACAGAGCCTAAATAGCATAGCCAGCCTCTCAAAGCAGAATGCCAGTGAATCATCAGCACAATTTTCGGAATCATCCCAATCAAGTAGTTACTGGTCTCAGCCTTGCTTAACAGATGGGACCACAGCCCTCAGCGATATGGTGCACGGAGACCTCCAGAGTGCTCTCTGGATAACACTATGTGTTAAAATTGGAGGCGTTCATTTTGTTTTGTTTTTTAAATCACTAGACCTAAGCTCTGACTATTTGGGGAGAATTGCCAGGGGCCAACTAGCTCCACTCTCTGTCTTAAGGGACGCACTTAAAAAACAGACTTGTTCCTAAAACTGTTTAACTGCAGGTGGATCTTCCCCAGCAAATATGTGCCTTTTCTCTTTAACTAAGCCTTCTCCAAGTTGGCAGTGGGCCTCTGGGCAACTAAAACATGACTCAGTCTCAAACATTCAATAACAAAGAATCATTTCTCCTTGTTTTAGCTACAAAAAATGAAACAATTGCTGGAGGTCTGTGGGCAGTTAAATGCCCAGCTCACTGCAATGCAGCTGGTAAATAACGCCGAGGAGTAGATAGCACAGATAAAAAGGAAAAAAACACTGATTTTAGTGTTTGTTTCCCTCCTTTTACTGGTGTATTCCCTGACAGTTTAATGCTACTGTGGGCATGAGTGAATTGTAGCTAAAAATTGCCAGAGGTTCACAGAGTAAAGATTTAGTACAAAATACGTAGAGATGGGCAAATCCATAAAATTACAGATTAAGTTCCACCAGCTTTAGCCTAAATTCAGTAGAGATGCACTGTTTACCCCAGTAGTGAACTTGGCCATCTAGAAAAAGGATTTCTCTTGCGGATGGTTTTAAGATGTAGCAAAAAGGGATTCTTTCCCATACTCAGCTACTGAAGCTGTACGCATATAAGACCTTGCATCATGGATCATCAGTGGCATTTGAAACCAGGGTATTCAGAATTGCGAGCCTGATCCCAGAGTTTTAATTAGCCAGAATCAATATTTAAATTTCATTTTCAGGTCACAAAGGCTATGTCTACACTAGAAAAAGTTAGGTTGACTTTGTTAAGTCGACTTAATAAGGTCGACTTTAAGTCGATTTAAAGTCGACCTTATTAAGGTGACTTAACAAAGTGGTTTCCATGCTCTTAGGTTGACTTAATAAAGTGGACTTAAACATCCACACTGTGCTTAGGTTGACCTAAAGAAGGGTTAGGTTGACCTACCCAGCAGGTCTTATTAAGTCGACTTAAGCTTTCATTAAGTCGACTTGAGGAATTTCTGAAGTCAACTTAATGAAAGCCTGGTGTGGACGAGGACTAAGTTAGGTCAACTTAAGCCTCCTTAAGTCAACCTAACTTGCAAGTGTAGACATATTAAAAAATATGTGAGATTTCAATTTTTTGTCCTCATTCAGACATGATTTTTTCCTAAAAATGCAAACATTTTTGCTGACTTATAAAATGTTTTCCCATCCAGCTCTAGTAATTATTTAGCTATTTTGTAGAATTTTACATCCATATATGATAGTGCACTTTAAGAAGCAAAGTATTTTGTTACTCACCACTGGACAAATAACACCCAGTGAACCTCTTACACTACTGGAAGTACTATGGGACAACTGATGATAGCCACATGCTTTGTTATATGCATGCCTCCTGCTTCCATAGCCTTTGAGCTCTTCACTCTTAATCTATTCATTCTCACAACACCCCTGTAAGGCAGGAAATACGGTTATCCCCATTTTACAGATGAAGAACTGAGGCATGGAAAAAATAAATGATTTACCCAAGGTCACACAGAAGTCTGTGGCAGAGCAAGAAATCTTCAAATTCCTAGATAATCACGTGACTAGCTTCTTATGTCTCATCAGATTTACTTTTGCTTTAGTTAAAATAATAACCCTTGTTCTTGGGTGTCTGGCGCTCAAAGCTACTACCATGTTCATTACAACCTGCTGCATCAGAAATACAAAACTGTTGCCCCTTCCTCCTTTAGCTGTCAGGTGCTACCAAAATAGTATTCATCGCCTCAAGCAGCTTGTAGCAGCTTTACTAGTGGCTGGATCTCCCCTTCTCAGAGCTTTGCAACAGGGCGAACTTTAGGCTATTTGGGGGATGGAGAGGAGAGGGAATCAGCACGTCTTCTCTGTTGCACACTCTCAGTAGTAATGTTGGCTTTTCCAAGCTACCAGCATTTCTTACTTGACTCGGAAAGCTGCTGTGAAATGTAATATATTTTATTATTATTGTGATTACAGCGAACTCAAGCTGACAAAACGTGGCATCGTTCCCAGACTTTTTCCATCATCTTCACTGTGCTTAATGACAATATTAAGATACAGCACTGCCCCATGATTCTAAATACTGGGGTGTGAATAGCTGTGTGCACCAAAGTGCTTCACTGTAACTCCCTCCTGTGGATACTGTGGGCACACACAAAAAGGTTCCTAGTTCACGCACACTGTCCTAAGCACAATCGTTGATTTTTAATACTTTTCGCTTTTGTTTCTGAGTCACCTACTTTTACTAGCTATGAAGTATGCTGACATAGTCTGCTGCATGTTTGTGTTTGATTGAGATGGATGCAAGAGTCACCAACAAAGTCTTAGTTTCCCAAATTATCTGTCTTCTGGTATTCTGGTTGTTGTTTTCCCCTATTAAGATTTTGTCTAGTGATTCAGTCTGCTACTACCAGAAATGGGAAGTTGAACCCAATGTATGTGTATATAGTACACAAAAACAACATTAAAAGAACATTAAGACTGTAATGTCAAGCACTAAAATTAGGAAATGACAGTATTAAAGCAGCCCACTCTACCTTCATTCAGCCCCTTTGTGCATGCACATAATGAACCAGTCTTCAGTTACAGAATCACATACTATTCTTTTCCATTGGACTCCCATCTCATTCAGTGCACAGTGCTTACTAACCAGCTATTCAATATTTTTTACCCTCATTGTCCAATGTGTGACCCTCAGCCTTCTTTACAGAATGCTATTGATACTCATATTGTCATCAGCAGGGTCTGGCACCTTTAAGTCCACCACACAGACTTCTGCAACTTGAGCTAATTGAGTAACTAGTAGGTTGTTATCCTTTTTGTGGACCAGCTATTGTGATCTGGAAACGATGAAGGGTTACTTACTTGTTCATCGCTGCACTGAAGTGATAAAAGAGTGGTTTATGTTGGACATAATGAGAGGCCTTTGGGTGTATGCAACCACTCAAGGAAAACTGAGGCAAAGAAGAGGGAAATGGAGGCAGGGACCACACCTAACTTTATAGAGATAAGTAACCCTCATATACCGCTATACATCCACTGTATATATTCCCCCTGGTACATGGGAGAACCCAGGTTCAAGTTTCCTATCAGAGGAGAAGGGATTTGAACAGGGGTCTGACACCTCTCAGGAGCTACGGACTACCCTACATGAGGTTCCCTCAATCTCTCCTGCTGACATTGTTCCACTTCAAAATAAATAAATATGAATCAGGCCAGAGAAAGAGTGAGATTCACGCCAAAACCCAGTGGTCAGAGCACGCCCCTAGCCGTTGGGTTAATGATTACAAGGCAGCTCCTCTACCTCATCAGCTGTTTTGTGTGGCGCTAGAAGGCCTATGAGTTCACCTACATGGTCAACCCCCATGGATCAGGTAGGCAGAGGAGCACCTATCTTCCCTCCAACTCAGGGATCACTAGCAGAGACAGCTACTTTCCTGCAGCTGACACTTCGACACCTATCTGCAGGGCTATGTCTACACTTGAAAAGTTAGGTCGACTTTATGCAATCGACTTAATAAGGTTGACATTAAGTTGACTTAGAGTGTACCTTATTAAGTTGACTTAACAAAAGTCGACTTAACTTTTCAAGTGTAGATGTGGCCCCTTTTCGACCTTATTATGTTGACTTAATGTTTTAAGTCTACTTAAAAAGGTCCACCTTGGCACTACTCCGCGTCTCCACTGACTTAATTCGACTTAATAAAGTCAATTTAAGCTCTAGTTCGAACTAAAACAAGGTGTTATTAATTTGAACTAACTTTTCCTTAATTCGACTTAAGGAGCAGCTTAAGTCGAATAAAGGAAAGGCCAGTGTAGACGCGGAGTTAATTGTGTCAGCTTAATCATCCTTAAATCGACTTAATTTGTAAGTGTAGACGCATCCCAGGAGAGGCACTGGGCTTAACATATGCCCCACTTGAAGGGCTCTCCCACTGGTTAATTTCAGTGACTCTCCATGTGGCAATTTTCTGGATCTCATATTAAGGCATTTCTTCCATGACAGAATGAGCCAAGGCACCCAGACCAGGCTTTGTGGATTACTGTCTTGTTCCAATTATTCTCTAGGCATCTAAATCCCTCCAGGCCTTACCCTCTATGTGACTCAGTTTCCTGTCTCTAAAATGTGTATAATAGCACTTCACAACCTCACAGGGGTGTTGTGAGGATGAGTACACTAAAGACTGATGTGTTCAGGTACTACGGTAATGGAGGCCATAAAAGCAATAAGGAGTGGGGGACGTATCTGTAAAATGCAGGTGAGGAGAGGGTTGTTAGATATTGAAGTACCCAAAGGTGCAGAATGACTATGAGCTAGACTGGCCTTGGCGTTTGTATTGGTGCATATACTAAGAGGGTGCAAGAATTCTCCTTCTACTTTGTGTCTGCTGCACAAGGGCCAGAGCTAACAGACCTCAGGGCATCACAAGGATTTCTCACTCTGTGGGCCTCTGGAGCCATGACCCTGCCACACACAGGCCTACGGAGCTGGCTGGCCAGAAGTAGGGAAGCCATAGGAATGGGGTGTGCATCCTGACGCTGCCCTCCCAGGGCTCCCCGAGGTTGGTGTGGCTCTTCTCCAAATGCCTGCCCGTGGCTAACATATCACCACTCTGCCTCTACATATAATCACCATTCCACCTACTCCTGAGTGCAGCCATCTGTGGAGTGAAAGATGGCCATCGTTTCCATTCACAGCAGCAGGACAGGACTAGACTGGATGGCTTGACGATCTAAAGTTGTAGGGGAGTTTGATGGCAGAAGGTCATCGCCCAACCTGAAATGAAGCCAAGAGCTGGCGATGGTGACAAGCTGTGTAAGAGGGCACTACTCACTTGACACTCTGGTTCATCAGTGATGGAGAGAGAAGGCTGCCACTTGCTGAACCACCAACTCCCATCAGTGCAGCATTGCCCAGATGTTCCTTGTAGGCCTGACCCTCTAAGCTCTGAGCTGGCCTACCCCCAAGCAGATGTTGAGGTCTGACAAGATTTCTGCACTGATTGCATGCCTGTGGATGCATCTCTATTTCTATAGACAACATGCAAACTTATCTCAGCATAGTGCATGCTATAGGCCATTCAAATCAGGAGCGAGAAATCAATTTATGTCAAAGCATTAGATGCAGTGGATGTCTCTAGATTCTGCCATTCTGAGCGCAACCATTTTCTGAGTGCAACCATTTTCCAGTTCTGCCTGATATTTTTGGAGCACTTTGCAAATGCTCTGCAACACAACAGTTTTTAAAGGCCTCCGTTCTCCACTTAGATACCGATGGCTTTATATTGACAGAATGAGACCATCCCTAGTGAGGCCCTCCTGTAGTGAAGGGTTGCAGGAGAGGGCAAATTATTCAGGAAGCAGGCATAAAGAGTGATGTTTTTCTAAATATAGACATAGCTCTCTGTAATGCAACTTGAGCAAACAAGCTGTTGCCAATATACATTGAGAATTTGAGTGGTTTGGGAGGTTTTATTTTTCCTCCACTCCTAAGGCAAAATTATATTTCCATTGTCCATAAAAAAGGAAATTATTAACCCTAAAAGATGTTTATTTAGCTCTTTCAATCCTTTACTTTGCCCACTTCTGGCAGATTATTATTAAGCAAACAAGGATGTTCTGCAATGATCATAAAGTGATGACATTCCAACACTGCAAGCAAGAACATGCTGCCAAGAAACACATCTTTCTTGACCACAAATAGCTTGTTTCCCTGAGAAGTTAAATGCTCTGTGAAGGGTATGAAATGCCTTTCCACAGTGTGTGTGCATGTTAGGATCAGGGCAGACTTGCCCCGCTCTATAGGAAATCCCAAAGGAGGGATCCTGGGGGAAAGAGTGTAGATCTCCAATATTTCTTTGCCAAAGATCCAGGGTTCCATTTCCCACCTTATTCAAGAATGAAGCAGAGGATCTATCCTGAAACCCTGTGGATGTCCAAATTTTGCAGATAGTTAGAAATATTTGCATTAAAAAGCCAAATGCCTCAGCTGCTACTCTGTGTTTCCCAAGGGCTGGTGCCTGGGTGATATTTAATGGGGTATCATTTCTCCATGGTATGGGAGAAAGGATTGTCTAGTAGTTATAGGCACTAGGTTGGGGAATAAAGAATCAATTCCATGCTCTGTTATAGACTTCATATGATACATTGGGCAAGCTCTTAGTTTCTTGATCCCTCATGTTTTTAATCAGTAAGGCTATGTCTACACTTACAAGTTAGTTCAAATAAAGGAAGCTTAATTTGAACTAACTTAAGCCTGGTCCACACTAGGCTTTCATTAGTTCGAATTAAGAGCCTCCTTAATTCACACTAGTTAATTCGAGTACTTAGTTCAAACTAATGCTTAATTCAAACTTGTTAGTTTGAACTAAATCAAATGTGGCCATATTAGTTCGAACTAAGTGATTAGTTTGAACTAATCGCCGTGATGACCTTCCTGTAACTTGCTAATTTGAACTAGCGAGTGCCCTGCATGGACATACTAGTTTGAATTAAAATTTCAATGTGGTCATGCTAGATTGAATTAAATTAATTCAAACTAACTTAAGTTAGCTTGAATTAGTTAGTTCGAATTAACTACTTCGAACTAACATTTGTAAGTGTAGACATAGCCTAAAATGGGAATAACAGTACTTCTCTAGTGGGGGAGGGTGCGAATAAAAACACTGAAGTTCTGAGGTGCTCATTCTATAAGAGAGAGAGAGAAACAGAGAGAGAGAATGGAACAGATGCTGATCTCAGTAAACCCAGAGTAATTCCATTGGTTGAAATGGATTTGCCTTGCAGCAACTGAGACTAACCCCACAGGATGCATTCTAATCCAATGTTTCTAGAGCAAGTTTGTTCAGTTTCCAGATCAAGAGATGTCTCTCTAAGGCTGCGTATACACTGGTAAATTAAGTCGACTTAAGCTTGCTTAAGTCGACTTAATTTACCCTGCGTCTACAGTACAGTTTCCTTAAGTCAACTTAAGCAGCTTACTTAAGTCGACTTAAGGAAAATAAAGTCAACTTAATTAAAATTAAGTCGACTTTATTAAACCTCCTTTCTAGTAGACCTAAGGCTTAGGTCGACTTCCTAGAGTCGACTTAAGCCAGTGTAGCCATGGGGTAGCCCTAAGTCGACTTAGGGCTACCCCAGGGCTACACTAATGACCTCCCTGCAGGGCGGGCACAGGGGGAGCCTGGCATGCCCCCCCAAAGGGCAGGGCAGAGTCCGCCCACCCTGCCCCTATGCCCTGCCAGGGTCCCTGTCCCCCTTTGCCCCATTGTACAAAGGTATAATGGGGGAAAGGCTGAGCCCCCTGGCATTGGGAAAGGGGTGCCCCCCTACCCCCGTGGACCTGCCCTAGGTCCCCCAAACCCCACAAAGTCGACCTAGGGCGTCCAGTGTGGATGCTCTAGGTCGACTTTTGAAGTTCCCCTTTAAGTCCTAAGGTGGATCAAAAACTGGCTAGATCAATGGGCTCAGCGGGTAGGAATCAATGGCTCGATGCCCGGTTGGCAACCGGTAATAAGTGGAGTGCCCCAGGGGTCGGTCCTGGGGCCGGTACTATTCAACATCTTCATTAATGATCTTGATGATGGAATAGACTGCCTGCTTAGTAAGTTCGCGGATGACACCAAGTTGGGGGGAATGGTAGATACTCTGGAGGACAGGGACAGGATCCAGGGAGACTTGGACAAATTGGAACACTGGGCTGAAAGAAACCTCATGAGATTCAACAAAGACAAGTGCAAAGTCCTGCACTTAGGACGAAAAAATCCCATGCACTGCTACAGGCTGGGGACTGATCGGCTAAGTAGCAGCGCTGTAGAAAAGGACCTGGGAGTTATGGTGGACGGGAAGATGAATATGAGCCAACAGTGTGCCCTTGTTGCCAAAAAGGCCAATGGCATATTAGGCTGCATCAGTAGGAGTATTGCCAGCAGATCGAGGGATGTGATAATTCCCCTCTATTCGACACTGGTCAGGCCGCATCTGGAATACTGTGTCCAGTTTTGGGCTCCCCACTACAGAAAGGATGTGGACAAATTAGAAAGAGTCCAGCGGAGGGCAACAAAAATGATTAGAGGGCTGGGACATGACACATGACTTATGAGGAGAGACTGAAAGAACTAGGCTTATTTAGTCTCCAGAAGAGAAGACTGAGGGGAGATTTGATAGCAACCTTCAACTACTTGAAGGGGTGCTCCAAAGAGGAGGGAGCTAGGCTGTTCTCGATGGTAGCAGAGGACAGAACAAGGAGCAATGGTTTCAAATTATAGCTGGGGAGGTCAAGGTTGGATATAAGGAAAAGTTTCTCACTAGGAGGGTGGTGAAGCATTGGAATGGTCTACCTAGGCAGGTGGTAGAATCTCCATCTTTGGAGATTTTTAAGGCCCAGTTAGACAAAACCCTGTCTGGGGTGATTTAGTGGGAGTGGTCCTGCTTTTTAGCAGGGGGTTGGACTAGATGACCTCGTGAGGTCCCTTCCAACCCTATGGTTCTATGATTCTATGATCCTAAGTCCACTTTATTTTTAAGTGGAGACACACTAAATCTTAGTTAAAGTCGACTTAAATTACCCATTGTAGACATAGCCTAAGTTCTGGACAGGAGTTTGTGAATACCAGTGGACTTCCAGCACCTAGCACAATGGAGACACAGCCTATTGACAGTGTTGCAAACTCTCATGATTTTAGCACAAGTCTCTCCCAATTTGGTGTTCTTTCCTAAAGCTCCCGATCCTTGAGACTTGAAAATCTCAGCAATGTTTTTAATTTATGTTTTAAAGAAGTATGTTCCTAATCTTTCTAGGTGGGGAGAAACACTAGAAAACATGACCCAAAAACCAGAAGGTCAGGAAAAAGGGTTCCAATGTTCTTTTTAAAGTGTCATGATTTTAAGGTAAGTTCTTGAATTTGGAGGTGATGATATTGGAATGTGTGGTGCTGCCACTTCTGTGATTGTCAACTTTAGGTGTTATACCCATGTGACTGGAACCAACAGGGCAGCAAGCTCCATCAGAGATGTATAAAACAAGTGGTGAACCATCAGCCTCTTCCACCATCCCCAACAACAAAAACCTTTTCAATCCTGCAGTCTTGGCTCAGTCTGACCTGTATTTTCTTTACCCTCAGGCAGAGAAATGGCTTTGTCCTGCTATTTTATCTCCTGGTGGTCCCCAAGGATTATCAACAATTACATATCTGTATCTTTTTAATTAAGTGGCATTAGAGTTATAAGACATGTAAGAGACAAAAGAATAAAATCCTTAGTAAAGCTGCAAAATCTGAAAAAAAGGCTTTTTTTAAAAAAATCGATACCTCCAGGTTCTTTTAACTCATTAGCATGCTCTTCTGACCTGGTTTTCAATTTGTAGGGGATATGCACAGGTGTATTTCTCATTATATCGAATCAAATGAGTTTCATTGATAAGAGCTATGCTGTTGATGTAGACTTGGAATAGTATCACAGCACTCAAGACTTCTTGTGCAAATCCATATTTACCTCAAATATATTAGCAACTGGTAGGTTTGGTTAAAGCTGCTTTGAGATTAATAAATAGGAACATTTAAAAAAAAATCAGTGTTTGATTATTATGAACCGAGGACTACATGCTTCTCCCATGCCACAGCAAGGAACAGTACCGGGGCAAACATATGGCAACTCAGTTGGGTGCACATGTAACCTTCGGGTGGGCTTAAATTAATTCAATTACCCTTCTCCAGTGCCTCACAGAAATGAACCCCAATCCCTGTGGAGAAAGCAGCTGGAGACCCAGGATCCAGTCTGGATGGGACTCGCAGCAAAGATTGCTCAGAGTTATCACCCCACATTAAAATACTACTAAAAACAAACAACAATAAACTTTATTATCTATTAACTAAAAAACTTTATCTTAAAAAAACGAAATACAATTAAACAGAACAATCCCTACAGAAACTCTGCATGAAAGATATCCAGGAGTCCCGAAGTCCAGATGGAGTTCACCCAACTCTCAGCTACAATCTTTGTTCAAGTCTAGAGGCTTGAGTGGCAAGAAATAGCTGTCCTCTTCTTCTCTCATTGCAGGAATCTTCGGTAGCATTCCATGCAGGCTTTTCCTTCTCCTTTGGAACCAGCGCCATCTAGTAAGGTTAACCAGCCTTCAGTCCCAAATGCATGTGCCCAAAGTATGTTGCAGAAGACTCCATGGCTATGTCTACACTTGTAAATTTAGGTCAACTTTAGCTAAGTCGATTTAACTAAGTCGACTTTAAGTTGACTTAATTAAGTCGACTTAGCATGTCTACACCTAAATTTAAAGTCATCTTAGGGGGGAACTTAAAAAGTCGACCTAGAGTGTCCACACTGGATGCCTAGGTCGACTTCTAGGCACTAGGGGGACCTTGGGCAGGTCCACGGTGGCAGGGGAGCACTCCTTGTCCAGTGCCGGAGGCTCAGCCTTTGCCCCCCTGCACATGGGTGCAATGGGGCAAAAGGGGACAGGGACACTGGCAGGGCATATGGGCAGGGTGGGCAGGGCTCTTAAGGAAACTGTAGTATAGACGCAGGGTAAATTAAGTCGACTTAAGCAAGCTTAAGTCGACTTAATTTACAAGTGTAGACGCATCCGATAGGAAGGAGAAACATCTTGTTGTTCACTCCTGGCTCAGCTTCTCTTTTGAAAACTGAGCACATGGGCTCTTCTCAAAGCAGCTCCTGCCTGCTGTCTGCACAGACTGCTGCTCTCATGTGATCTGACTGACCACACCACATCACACCAGCAGGGAACCCTGTGGAGCATGCTCAAAATGCTACCACTCCCTGCTTCTAAAAGTTTCTGGTTGTGGGTAGCTAATCTGCCCAGCAACAGTAACCCACCCTCAGTATGTCTCTGAAAGAGATAGCCCTTTTTTGGCATATGGGTTACATGCACACCAAGGACCATGTACCTTATGTTTAAATCCTGTATCATATGTTTAAACTCTTCACGGCAGACTCACCCTCAGCCAACCCCATGGCAAGCTCTGGGTAAAGAAGGGGAGGATCAGGCAGGGATGGTGTCTTGGAATATGATGCTGTGTGAGAGATGTTTTCAACAGAACATCTCAGCTCCTAAAGTTAAAACAATTTTGAGCAGCTTTAATTCACATAACTCATTCATGGCTCAGTTCAATGCCCACTGACATCAGCAGACTGATTTCCACTCATTTCATTGGGCATTGACTAACTAAGAGCCTCAGTAAGCCCACACTAGAGCGGTGATCAGATAGAAATGTCAACAGTGAGACAACCAGTAATATCAAAGGCTATGTCTACATTAGGCTTTAGTTAGTTCGAATTAAGGACTTCCTTAATTCGAACTGATAAATTCAAATAGGGTATTCGAACTAAGGGGTTAATTCGAACTAACTAGTTCGAATTAACCAACGTGGCCATGTTAATTTGAACTAATTTCTTAGTTCGAATTAACTGGCCATTGAAATGAATGGGGATCATTAATTCGAACCAAGGAAGTGCTTGTTTAGTTCGAACTAACATTCCAGTGTGTCCATGCTAGTTCGAATTAAGCTAATTTGAACTAACTAAAATTAGTTCGAATTAGTTAGTTCGAACTAACTAATTCAAACTAATTTTAGTAAGTGTAGACATAGCCAAAGAAACAGATAGACATAAGCAGTCAAAGGTTCCAATCAGGATCCCTGTCCACGTATGCTAGATATTGTACAAACACGCAGTACCTCTGTATTTGGGACAGCTGCAGCCGCGGCTGGAATATCACATCAGTTCTTTTGCCTACAATCCAAGAAGAATGTTGAAGGCTCAAAGAAAATCCACAAGAATGATCAAGGGATTAGAAAACTTACCCAATAGTGAAAGATTCAAAGACCTCAATCTATTTAGCTTATCAAGGTTAAGGAATGACTTGACTATGGTCTGGGGACTACGGTCTGAGTCTACACTTAATTTTAAGCTGACTTTGGGGGGAATTTATAAAGTCGACCTAGAGCGTTGACACTGGATGCCTAGGTCAACTTCTATGAGCTAGTCGACTTAAGCCCTAAGTCAAATTAAATTGAGGTTTAATAAGGTCAACTTAATTTTCATTAAGTCGACTTTATTTTCCTTTAGCAAGTTGCTTAAGTCAACTTAAGGAAAATGTAGTGTAGATGCAGGGTACATTAAGTCGACTTCAGCAAGCTTAAGTCGACTTAATTTACAAGTGTAGATGCAGCCAGTGAGAGTAATTAGCTATTGAAACAATTTAAAAGGGTCAGGGTGGTCTTTCCATCACTAACAATTTTAATATGAAGATTGGATGTGTCTCTAAAAGATCTGCTCTAGGAATAATTTTAGGCAGTTCTGGGACCTGTGTTTTATGACAAGATGTTCACAATGATTGATTCTGGCCTTAGACTCTATGAACAATAAGAGACCATTCCTGCCTTGAAGAGCTCTTAGTGTCTGCCTGCCTACCCTGAAACCTTGTCCCAGTTCCAGGCACTGATGCCCTAGTGATGCAAACTCCTAGTGTACACAGGCAAAGGATTAATTTATGCCAGAGAAGTGAACCTCTATTTGAACCCAACATAAACTGCACTCGTGCTAATCACAACTAGCAATGCTTTGCTAGACCTAGTTGGAAAAGCTAAAACATATTTTTGCAAAAAAAGGTTATTTTCATCTGTCCGGTTTAACAAAGAGTGATTTTTCCTTATTCAAAACATCTTCGTAAAAATGTTTCATCAAAAATTCTCTAGTCTCTTTTTTTTTTTGCTATTTCAGTTTCATTTTTTTCCACTCCTGCTCCTGTCCCCCTCCGCCTTTCGACTGTTTTGTCACAGAAAAAGGGGGGTGGAGGAGGGAAAGGGGAAAAAGGAGAAAAAGAGAGAAACAAAACCAAAATGATATCCCATCCTGCAAAGGACTACCTTTTTCATTTTACACCTTTGCGAAAAAGGGAAAGTAAAAAATAAATTGGCCAAAGTTTCCCATTTTGAGAAATAATAATGTTGTTCTCACCCTAAAAGAACCCTGGCAAGATGTTGACCAGCTATTCAGACCACACAGCTTACACAGTGGCTGTAACGCAGCAAATTCCAATATAAACATGATGCAACTAATGTAAGATGCCAGCTGTACATTCTGCATCTTCACCAGGTCTGCATGTCACTAGGAACACTCCTTACTATCTTCTCCACTTGCCTTTTATAACTATTTGTCTTGTGACATAGCATACAAAGATGACATTTTCACTTAGTATAATTAACCCTCCAATAAGCAGTCCTATAGTATTGTTCCATACTTTGAATTGTTTTGATGTTAGTCTTGGCTTTATTGTTTTCTCTGCCTGTGTATTTGTTAACACATTAAATATTAAAGATGAAAAATGAAATGGGAAAACTTTTTTTTTTAAACCATGAAGGTTTCAGAGAAAAGATCAAGATTTCACTGACATTTTTCACAGGAAAAAAAAATGCCTGGCCAATCAGCTCTACTGAATGTATAGAAAGAGAAATCATTTAATAAATGCAATGAATATTATTTACTGAAATACAGTTTAGAAACAAGCTGCAGGCTCAATATTTCATTCCTGATGTAGATTCCCACAGAATCTGAGGGAAAGATAAGAAAGATTTTTAATCATCACATTATTTATTAATGTATTTGTTTGTTTTTATTTATCCTGTTCAACCAGTATGTTCTCTCTCTCTCTCTCTCTCTCTCTCTCTCTCTCTCTCTCTCTCTCT
>ML685784.1:22070238-22133043 GCA_007922175.1 Pelusios castaneus
CTCTCTCTCTCTCTCTCTCTCTCTCTCTCTCTCTCTCTCTCTCTCTCGCACTCTCCTCTTAGCAATATGTTATAGAGGACACTGTCAGCTTCAATTTGACCCATACATCTTTAATACTCCTTTATAAAACTTTAGCCCAATAAATACAACTGTACAATTAAGAAGGAACCTTGTAAAAACAAGCAAGGAGTCCTGTGGCACTTTTAAAGTCTAACAAATTTATTTTTCATATGAGCTTTCATGGTAGAAAATCCCACATAAATATATTTGTTAGTCTTTAAAAGTGCCACAGGACTCCTTGGCTATGTCTACACTGGGGAATTTAGGTTGACTTTACTAAGTCGACTTTACTAAGTCGACTTTAAGTCGACCTTATTAAGTCGACCATATTAAGTCGACTTAGAGAGTCCACACAGGACTCCTAAGTCGACTTAAGGTGGGCCATACTAAGTCGACTTAGAGAGTCTACACTAGACACTCTAAGTTGACTAGTTAGCTACAGGGGGAGGCGAGTCTCCTTTGGAGCCTCGGCTCCTCAGGCTAGGAGGGCTTGTCCTGGGGAAAGCCAGCCCCGCATGAGGCTGGCTCTCCCCAGGCAGCAAGCCCTAGAGTGGTCCGGGGGAGAAGGGAGCGTGGAGCTCCCTTCTGCTCAGGACTTCTCAGGTCCTGGGCAGAAGGGAACCCTCCTAGCCGGGACCGCCCGGGTCCAGGGGAGAAGAGAGCCCCGCGTTCCCTCCTAGCTTGGACCCTGCGGTCCTGGCCATGAGGGAGAGTGGGAGACCCGCGCTCCAGCTGCCAGTAGCTGCTGATCAGAGCCTCCGGAGGCTTCCCAGGAACTGGAGCACGGTCCTAGCAAGAAGGGAGCTGGGAGAGCCGCCCGCCCCTCCTTGGCCCAGCAGAGCCATCCGTGCGCTGGGTGGCTCTGCCAGGACGAGCTGGAAGCATCTTCTTGGTAGACTTAATTTACAATTGTCAACTTAATTTACAATTGTAAACACACCCCTTGTTTGTTTTCTTGAATTGGACTAATGCGGCTACCCCTTAGGGACTTGTAAAAACTATTTCTTTTCATGTTACAATTTCTCTGTAACATTTTAAATGAGAACTAGGAACTCAAAAGTGAAATTAGCTGAAACAACCTCCTTTTGCTAAGTTGAGAGAAAAGCAAGAAGAAAACAGAAAGTAAGCAAAGAGGACATGAAGTAGAAAAGCCCAGGCAGCACCCTCTGCTCCCTGAAGGTGTATAGGGAGCTGAAAGATGCAACTCAGACGAACTCTGCCCATATATATGATCAAAGGGAGGAATTTAAATAGTCATTTATTCAATTTGAGGAGGATGCTGGATGGAAAGGAGCTAAGCGACCATGGAGCCTACCTTGGCCAGTGCTTGGGGAAGGTTGACAAGGAGGTCTCGTGACTTTGTGAAACCATGGATGGAGTGTGCATAAATTAGGAGGTGTGTGGAAAAGTGCCACCAGAACCTATGAAGGTGGTTCTGGATGAACTGGTAAAAGGAGCTACCATTTGGTGCACTGAACACAGATGTCCTCCAGATTCTCCCTCATGCCACAGAAGGGGCAGGTATTGGGAAGGGGTTGAACCACGCCAGCTACATGCCCATGCTCATGACTCCATGAAAGATCTACCGAGTAATATCCCTGGTAGCTTGTGAAAGGAAGGTGGAATACAGACTTACTCACTGGAGTTTCCTCACCCTCTCACCCTCTACAGGTTGGTAGGAGATCCTGCCATTGAGTGTTGGGGAAGGACATGAGACTGAGGAAATGAAAAATGTAGAGCATGAGTGTGTACAGCTGTGTCCTAGGGGTGGTTTGAAAATGAACCAGATGCAGGTAACACTTCCAGCTTGTGTTATAGAAGGGGAAGACTGAGGAGACATATGAGCTGGGAGCTCTATAACAAGGTCTGGAGGGGCCAGGAAAGAGGGGTGGATGGGGGGTACTCTTCTACAGGAGCAGGCACTAAGGCTGACCTTACCTCCTGGAGTAGATGCCAGAGCATATGGGGAGAAGGGGTAGCCGCATGCACTAGCCAAGTACCAGGGGAGCCACCCCAACCCTAAATCATAGTCCAGGAGGTCTCTGATACTGGTGTTGCCTTCCAGGACTAACTTCTAACCCCAAAGCAGATCTCCACCATATGCACACCAAGATGGAGTTTGTGTAGCAGGGGCTGTGTGAGATCTGCACCCTCCATGGACACCATGGACATGGTCACTGAAACTAGCTTCCAGATCTGGAGGAATGCCTAGTAGAAGACTAGCAGCTCTGAGAAGTCCCACAGAAGACCTCTCAGGTGGAGATAAAGAGCTGAGGGAACCCTCAGAGGTGGAAGATAAAGTATGTGCCAACATGTTCCCTACCAGACTACCTTCACCAGCCAAGAGCTGAGCCACTACTCTGATCACATAAAGACAAATTAATTCCCAAAGGGTGGACCTGGCAGTGTTTAATTAGCAGATTAGAATAAACTAGGGAGGACTAAAAGCTAATTAGCTCACTCATGCAGAAAGTGGAAGAAAGCACAGGAAGGAGGTGCTATAGAAGAGGTGGGCACAGAGAGTCAGACCGAAGAAGGCTCTGTGGGTGGAACGACCTCTTCCCTCCTTGGAAGAGGACAGAGGAGAAACTACTGATGTAAAGAATGTTGTGTATGAGTCAGTAAAGATGCTGAGAAAAGCAATTCAAATGAGTGTTTTTACAACATGGTAGTGTTTAACAATGAAAAGTCTCCAAGTAGTCTGGGGCAGGGTGAGATCTTGTTCCAATCTTCACTGCTAGGTACACAATTTTCTTTCAAAAATTTACAGAAGCTCTAATTAAAAAACACCAAAACCTGTTTTTGTTTGTTTGGTTGGTTGGCTGGTTTTACCTTAGAAATATCTGGAAACTCAAGTTTCATCTTTCCTGGCTCTGCTGAAGGACTCACAGATGCTTATTATTAACTAAGTGTCCTGGTCCTGCACCTTTAACAAAGGCTTCATTATGCAAAATAAGAATTATGCATTGAAGTTTAATAGGAATTAATTTTTAAACAAAGTTTTAAAGAGAATGCCTAAAAATCCTTTCCTTTTTTGTTAGATCATCTTTTACTTTCTAGGCTTTTATGTCACCATCAGTAAACTAGTTCTCCAGGCATCAGAATCTTCCAGCCTAGACAAGCCCTGACTCTCTAGGGTTAAAAAGAAAAGAAAAGAAAAGAAAAGAAAAATTAAAAAGCCTTTCAGGCTTTCTGTATCCATCATAAGGAGGCAAAAAGGGGCAGAGGCCCTTTAAAACACAGTTTCAGTGAACATTCTTCCCAACATATTGATTTTTCTAGGACATTCACGGAAAGAGAACTGAAAAGGGTCACAAATGCAGCTGCTTTATTTATAAATGCAAAGAAATGTAAATGAAAAAAATATGTTGTAGTATCCACCCAGCTGCTATTCCTTAAAGTGGTACTAAGTAGAAACTATTACAGGCAAAGGTCAATGCAGTTACTGGTTCACGCAGTTTTCTCAAATTGTAGATACTGTACAGTATGAATCAGATTTTATCTTTCACTTATTCCCCACTTTTAGCCTCAAAAATAAGACTTCAATTTCTTATTCCCACAAACTACCTGACAGATATCACAGAGGCAGGATTAAATGGAAGGAGGGGGAAGCTATTTCAAGAAGGGAGAACAGTCAAAAGTGAGTGTTTGCTATTGTCAGGTTCTCAGAGACTGCCTGTGGGGCATTTTCACTCTAAGTTCATCGACAGCAAAAACTCTTATGCAGAGCAGCATGTGACAAATTGATTTTCCTTGCATCTTTCAGCTGACCTTTGAATAAATGATAAGGCAAGGCCATAATAAAATACCTGCTTTATCACCTCTTCTTTAATCAGCTCTGTCTCTGTAATATCTGGTCAACACTGTCTGTTTTTCATTCAATAAGTTCTCCTTTTGGAAAACTATCTCGAGGAACTAGAACTGTGATTTCTTGGCCTGAACTCTAACTGCTACAACTAACTTATCTCTCTGTTTCCTTTTTTTAATGTTATACTCTATAAGAAAGGAAGAGCATATTTTAACCAATTAAATTAAACTCTTTCATATTTCCCTAGTCATAATTTTAACCAAGAACTCAACTAATCAATCTTTCGCAAGGGAACTACAATGCTACCCTAGATCTTGCCAGTAAGATGAAATAGTCAAGTGGCTGAATTAAAGCTGAGTAAATTAGGTAGACTAAAATTTAGACTGTCTTTTTATTGTCTCTCATCCATCTAATCCTTAAATGTGTGTTTTTCAAGGCTGGCCATTTAACTCCCATCAATATTTCTCTTCATGTGCAACAGGAAAATTATCTTGCAGTCTTTTAAAGATCTTCTACAGCAGGCTTCATTTGCAGTTTATCTAAAAGCCTAGCAAAGTCTGGTATCGGTGCCTAATACAGACTTCACCACATATAAACAAAGAGTCTTGTGGCACTTTTAAATACTAACATATTTATTTAATGCATGAGCTTTTGTGAGCAAAATCTCACTTTGTCAGATGCTTGAAGATGGGGAACTTATAGAATGGGAGGAAAAATAAATGCAGAGAAGTGTAAGTCATAGGATCAAGTCAGACTCAGCAAATCATAGCAGTTTTACAGATTAAAACAGTTTGTAACAACACATTGGAAAGAGGGGAGGTAGGGAAAGGGCAAAATCAAGTTTTGTAATAAGAAAACCAACTGATATCTTTGTTCAAGCCCAAGGAAATGGTATCAAATTTGCATATGCATTCTAAATCTGTAGTTTCTCTTTGAAGCTTTGATTTGGAATTAACTTGTTTAAGGTACAGCAATTAAAATATCTTTCACAGAGTGAACAGGGAGATTGAAATGTTCCTCTATTGGTTTTTAAATGTGGTTATTTCTGATGTCAGATTTGTGTCTATTTATTCTTTTGCACAGAGACTGTCCAGTTTGTCCAATGTATAAAGCAGAGGGGCATTGCTGGCACATTATGATATATATCACATTGAAACAAACAAGGAGTCCTCTGACACTTTTAAAAACTAACAAATTTATTTATCGTATGAGCTTTTGTGGGAGAAAATCCCACTTTGTCAGACGCTGTGAAGATTGGTGGATGAGCAGGTGAATGAGCCCTTGATTGAGTAGCTGGTTTGATTAGGTTCTATGATGGTGTCCTTTACTGTGCACAGGAAGTGGTGGTAATGAATCAGCAAGTGGTGTTCTTCACAACTGGTAAGTGCTAAACTAATCCACTGTGCTGGTGGAGGTGATTTCCCTTGGAGATGTAAAACTCTGGTTCTGAATATTTCAATTTTCTGTTGAAACCCCAGGAACATGAAAAAAAAATATTGTGTTTGGTTTTCACTGAAAATTTTCAGTTTTGTGCCAAAAATATTTTGTTTTTCAGTATTCTAAGGGATTTTTTTTTTAAAGAACAGCAGATGCTTTCTAAGAAAAAAATAATGTAGTAGGAAACACAATTTTTTATTAAAAAATAGTCTTGGAAGAAAATTTTCTACCAGCCCTAGTAACTGCATTCTGGTTACCTAAATAACACTGCATTTTCATTTGGATATTGCATTTTTCGTAGCTTCCTGACTTACATTATTGCATATATTGCATGTAATGGCTGGCCCTGTTGAACAGCATCAGTTTCATCCTAAAGAGCCAGCTATATTTCTATTTCAAACATCGACTGCTGGGTATAGTTCTCAAATGACTTTGGGATTCTTGGTAATTAAAAATATTCACTGGTCTTATCCTAGAGGTATTCAGCACCTGTGGAATCAAGACAATTAAGCTGTAAAATATAATCATCGCTGCAATTCACTAGCAGTTTTACAATATCTGAAGTGTACAAAACGTATTAAGTGGGCCCAGTTCTCACAGGAAGCATTCAATGTCCTCACCTGATGGACTTTTAAAATAGTAAGACATCATATTTATTGTAGCATACTAGCACTTTACAACAATCTATCTAATCTATGATATAAAACAACTTGTGGTGTGTAGCAAGTTATAAATGATATATATTTTTTTAAAAAGCAATCTTTTTTTCAGATCACTAATACATTTTTTCCCCTCAATGCCTAAACAGAAAACACCTTTTTCACCCTATATTCAGTAAAGGTAAACCATACAGATGTATTGGCACATAGATGTTTTGTGAAATACTCATTTCTTATGGGTATGTTATTTTCTTCATATCTGAAAACTTCACAGCAATATTCCATACATGGAACAAAGACCAAAAGCTATTAAAATAATGCCCATTTGTGCTACAGAACTAATTGTTGTAAAGGACTTACTGCCAGTTTACAACGTAGATTGCAAGACACTTAAACACTTTCAGAATTCATGTTTTATGCATAAATGGAATTTCCTGTATCGAAGAAGAATGTCTGAATGCAACATTCATCAGAGCCTTCTTTCTTTAATTTTGTGAGGTGCCAGCTTTACAAAAAAATTTAAAAAGTTTAGTTGGCGTACAAACAAAAGCCTGCTTAACACAGTGAAGGTTGCTAAGGGCTAGTAACAAGAAACTCAAAGCTATAAAGCCAAAAGGAATAGTCGAGTAAAGCCATACATCATAAACCCCAATACCAACTCACAAACACACACTGACCTCCCCAAGCAGGAGCACAAAATCACAGCTGTTCCTGAATCGAAGAAAAGAATACTTGTCATAGAGACAGAGCTATTATGTGGAGCTGAAGTGGAGTAGCAAATACAGCTTCTGAGCCTGTTTCTCACTCTGTTTAAGATACATGGGGCGGGGGGCTTTCCATTCACCTGAAAAGCCTCTGTTTGTTTTTATCTTTGACATTCGGCATGGGGAAGACCTAGTGGTTCTTCTACTCTGTTCACTGAAAGCACGCAGTCCCCGGACAATCAAAATCACAGCTGTATTGGAACAACACTCCCTCTTGTTCTCAAGAGGCTTTTCCCTGATCCTATGTGGGCAGTGAGTAGGCAGACCAGTTAACATCATTAGCTGTGACACTCAAATCATGGAAGGGAGAGCATTCGAAGCTCTCAAACTCTTCCAGTTGTGTCAAAGAAAAACGCAAACCTCTTAAGTGTGATTAGCAAGCCTTTACTTAAATCTGTATACGGGAGCGTTCACGAGGAGAGAACAAAGGAAATCTCCGACCTGTGACATAGCAACAACTTCTCTTACAGACTTTAGTTCACATTACAGGAAACAAGCACAGTCTCTGATAGGCTCAAAAAGCACTCCTCCCCAGATGCACTTCACCCCGCCCTGGTTAAAACATTCCGAGGTCAACGAGACCTTTCCCAGACAGAGATGAGAAAAACAATACAAATCCAGAAACAGCCAGAACTCAAGGCTGAGAAAGAGACAGAGACAGCTAGATTCTTTATCAGTGCCCCCTCCCCCACCACCCGCTGCAGCCTTTTACAGCTGGGAGGAAATCAAGCTGAGTCTTGGTGAGTTCATATCACTCATATCACAGGGGTTACGTAATAAACAAGGGCCTTTGCTACCAGTCCGGCTTAGACAATACGGGTGAGTTCCATCAATGTACAATAAACAGAGTTAAGAGACGGGCAGATGTAGACACATATAACAGCTCTAATAATAGTCAGTCACTAACAATAGACCCCAGTGCTCTAGAATGGACAATTTCTGGTGCACCTGTGAGACAAACACACTGAAAATAAAGTCCTTTCCAAACAGAGATTTTTCAATCTCATAGGCTGAGGCCTCTCTCCTTAGCCCATGGCTTGCTAAGAGCTACCTCCTTCTTCAAGTGAAAGGCTCTTTATTTAGGCCAGGTTCTGAAAGCTTCCCCTTCTCCCTTCAGCTCCAGACAATCACCTGTATCTCTCTCCTGCTACTCAAGATGGAGCCCATCTCTAATACCATTCTCAGTGTCATTTGACTGAGAAGAAGGAACTCATTAGTTTCTGGTCAGTCCCAAAGTGGCAGGAGTTCAGCCTCCCACTAGAGAGACAGTGATGCCCTTACCTGAGCTAGAGAAAATCAATTGATCTACATGTTCCAATCAGGCAGGGTGTGAGAGAGGGTTTATCCAATTTTTGTGAGAAATTAATCTGGCATTTTAGTGATTTTTTGGCTCCCTTAGAAGCCTTGAGCTTCTTGGGTTTCGGGCTTGTTAAGCCAAAAAAAGAGGGTCTTCTCTGGGGGAAGTGGTGGGTGAGAAAACATGCAAAGACAGGATGTAAGGCATTCCTCTTGATGTTCATTTTTTAAACTCAACTCTCTCGAACGAATCTGCAGAAACCAATTCAGTTTCAGTCCCCACAAATCAAACTTCAAACCCCTTTGTGAACTGTGTCCTGTAAGGTTTGAATAGCTCCAAAAGGGTGCAGTTCTTCCATAATTCTCTCTCAAGAGTGCTGTGAGGAATTACTATATGCACAGGGACTCCAACACGTAAAGCACTACAAAAATGTTAAGGAGTATTTGATTACTAGAGATTAGGATTACGGTTTTGCTAGACTAAATTTAACTCAACAAACAAGGGAGTCATTGGGATAATATAAACACAGCACATGGATGTCCTGTTCATATTTAGGGTCAGTGAAAGAAGAATTCACCTGTTTGCATGTGTTGTTTAGTAAAACACAGAAATGTTGTAGTATCATTAGAAAGGTCAAGTTCTTCACTACTGGGAAGTGGAGTCACTCCGATTCCATTCCCAAAAGAAACACAGTCCTATCGAGGATTGCAGCTGTCAGGCACATGTGAGTGCTGCATCAAGATTTGTAAAAGATTCCTCACAAGAACCCTGTAAAGTAATGGGAATTTTATTATATCCATTTTACAGATGGGGTGGGGATTGGAAGAAACAAGAGAGAAATCAAGCCTAAAATCCTGGTGCCCTGCAGTCAGAGGCTATGTCTACACTAGAAAAGTTAAGTCGACTTTATTAAATCAATTTAACAAAAGTCAACTTAACTTTTCTAGTGTAGAGATAGCCCCTTTTTTACCTTATTAAGTCAATTTAACACTTTAAGTTGACTTAATAAGGTCGATTTAGGTGCTAATCCCCATCCACACTGGCTTAAATCGACTTAATAAGGTCAATGTATGCGTTAAGTTGACCTAAAACTAGGTGTTATTAAGTCGACTTAACTTTTCCTTAAGTCGACTTAAGGAAATGCTTAAGTTGACTTAAGGAAAACCCAGTGTGGACGCGGAATAGTTTAGATCAACTTAAGCCTCCTTAAGTAGATCTAACTTGTAAGTGTAGACGCACCCAGTAAGACCTTTTGTCATTGACTTCAATATAGTCAGAATTTTATACTACATGACTTACCCAGGAGTATACAGGAAATTTTTGGTAGCGCTAAGAGATAAACACAGAACTGCCAGTCAAGTGTTTTAGTCACAATATCATCTCTTTTTCTATCTGTAGTGTAAGTTAACATATAGGACTGAATTCCCATGAACCCACTGAGCAACTTCTAAGAGTTTCCAGAAATTTAATAGGGGGGGGGGGGAAGCAAAGATGAGGTAAGGGGAGAAAAAATCACCTTTTGAAAACCCTTTGAAAGATCAGCAGTGTAAAATATAAATGAGCAAGATCATCCATCTTTTTTAAGATCAAAGGGACAAAAACCTGAGATCTGAAGTCCTTAAACCTGGGAGTTTGGTGTGAGAAGTAATTACTTCAGAGTCACAACAGAGGATTTACATGGGGAAGTCCAAAAATGAAAGTCCACATTCACGTCAACTTTCGACTTCTAATATAGCAGGTACATCATAGTGTACTGAAGGTTAAGGTAACATGTACTTCATAACTGAAACAGCTAGAGTAGGGAAAATTACTTTATTGGATTTATCAGTAGAATATTTTACCCTGACAGTGCATGATAGTAGCTCAATGCTGAAATGGATGAGATTACTGTTCAAATTAATGAACTGAAAAAAGAAAATTGAAAGCTGAATATTAAGTGCACTCATATGAAGTTTCTTAAGATAGAAATTGAACCAGCTATAACTAATGAGCAAGTTCCTCAAAACCATAATATTGGTACTGTAGCAACTGTCATTTCCTTAGCAACCAAATCACAATCAAATCAGTAAAGCTGGCATGCTAGGAAAAAGCACTGGGTTTTTAAATGGGCTCTGTCACACAGCAAAACAATGGTTTGAGAAAGGCAGAAGAAAGGTTGGAAAAGGATGAGTGTAGAGGTTGTTCATTGATTATAGATAAGTCTGCAGGTTTGCCATGGTGGGAAGTATCACTGTCAGGATTTTTCCGTTTGTCATGACGGGATGGAATGGCTGGGCCAAATTGAGTGAGTGGTGTTGTATCCTGCAGATAGGATCATGGGGCTCCTTTGGTTTGGCTTGGCCACCCATCCATCAACATAACAACAGGACAGCTGGGCCAAATCTAAGCAGCACTGCAACCCTATGCACCAGATAGCAATTCTTGGGGTAAGGAGTCAGATCCAGCCTTGACAGGCAGACACCAGAGGAGCCACCCCTATGGGGTGAGGAAATTACCAGCCCAGTCTCCAGGCCTCTCCAGTCCCTGGGTCTTCCTGCTTCATTTTTCACAGATTTTTTTCCCAACAAAATTCACTAGACCCAGGACTTTTACTACATTAACCATGACTGTTCTGTGATTTTTTATAACAAATACCATGACAAATCAGCAGCTCTAATTACTGGACATTATTACCAAGAGGCAGATTCCAAGGCCTTAGGGTGGATGAGGGAAGGATTTTTCTCTTGTGTCATTTTTGGAAACATTTAAAATCAGATTTGTGTTGCACTCATATCCCCTGTCCACACAAATCAAAACATGATAGAATTCTTTATTATTTGTATTACCATAGCACCCTAGGCTTGTATCAGGAACTTACTGTGCGAGGCAATAGTTTAATCTGTCTGTTGAGACACCCAAAATGTGTAAATAAATGTGATGACTCCAAAATTAAATTCAATGTATCATTTCTATGAATCACTTTCGAAAACAGGTAAAATGCACACCTATGTTCAAACCTCATTGACCTACATTACAGTTCTACAACAGTCAAATATTTCAATATGCCTTTCATCTTAACAGTGCTTTTCTGTGACTCTTCAGGCTGGTGTAAAATGTGTCCAGGAGGTGAGTACACATTTTTTTATGTGTTGCAACAGAGATCAGGGAGAGCATGACTACATCACTCAATTTGATTCTTCAGTTCTTTACCTCTAAAAATGGGTTAATCGAAAACTAGGAGCTGATCCGAATCCCGGTAGTCAATGGCAGTCTTGCCATTAACTTCAGTGGTCTTTGGATTCAGCCATTAATTTACGTTCAGATCATACCTCATGTTTGTTTAGATTTTGCAAATGAACTTTTTGTATCAAACCATATTTTCCATGCCCATTAGAGGGCAGCCCTGGAGATCTTTACAACTTGGAGTCAAGTTTTACCTTCCAAATACGTCACCTTACATTCTGTGGGAGAGGCAAACACAGCATAGGGTGAAATTTAGACCTCAGAGTATACCTCCAAACCTTCCCTTAAATTTCCCTTAGATTAAGTAGACAAATGGTTATACAAAGAAGATTTGGTACATACCTTTTCCATGATATCTGTTCCTAACCACTTCAGCAGCCTAACCTCAATGTGACTCCATCTCAAAATAACTCATTGCTAATAAATAGCAAATTGTTTGACTGCAATTTAGCCTTACTTCATTAAGGTTGCTTTAATCACTCTAAGATCCCTGGGGGGGATGGTGCTACGGAAATGCAAAGTACTGTTATTGTGCAAAAACTGTCAATTTCCTCTATTTCAAGTTCTGCAATGAATGATACTGATTTTGACTTTTTTCTTTTTATTTATGAAGGAAACACATTCCTTAAATTTCATAAATACTAAGAGAGGATCAATATTTTGTAAGAACTGTACCCCATTCCCTGAAGTGTGACTCAAGTTTTCAATCTGGTGCTTGTTATTTGGGGTAGCTTCTTCCCTCTCTCACATAGGTTGGTTCTGGGTTCTTTTGTGTGACACCCAGTGCCTCTACTCAAAGTGACTCCTCACTGCCCCTAAGAAATGAAGAATGCTATCCCTTGGAAAACTGAATAAACTACCAGCACTGACTGGAAGCATAAATTCCAGTACACAAGAAACAAAGTACATCAACACAAATCCCAACAACAAAATGACACACCCCAAAATCACAACAAAACAAAGAGAAACTTTTTTGGAGCAGGAAAATAAGGGAAAGAAAAGATTAAGGTTAACACTAACACAGCAACAAATCAACCAATTCCCCTCCTCCCGACACTGAGACCTCTTTTCAATACCTTGCTCCCTCCCTAGCATGTTACCAGGCAGATTGGATGTGGAAGGTGAACTGTGAGATGAGTGCTCCAGTGCTGTGAGCTAAGCCACCTTAAATTTAAAAAGAAAAGAAAAGAAAAGAAAAGAAAAGAAAAGAAAAGAGAGAGAGAGAGAGAGAGAGAGAGAGTCCTCTTACTGTATCTGCACCCTTGGGACAAGGGTATGGATGTCTCTTGGCCCTATGGTCTAGAGTCATTCTAAGTAGTACCTTCCTTTGTAATTATTCCCATTACTTTCAATAGTTTCATGGAGTCAGGTGATATTTATTAGGACAGTGGACATCAGAATCCTCCATAAGCTGTTTATATACAACTCCGATCTAGGTAGGAATATGTGACCTAAAATATACAGACAGTGTACCCTATGGTGGGGTTATATTAACAGTATGTTGCACTTGCTGGTATAGCTATGGATTTCACTTACTCCAGGATAAATCCAGACTAATTCCATTTCTGTTTCATTGACTTCAGTGGAGTTATTCTGGATTTACACTGAGGTAACAGAGATCAGAATCTGGCCTTCTGTCAATAGCACTTTCATTCAAGGAATTCAAAGTGCTTTAAAAATATGAGTTAAACTTCACACCACTCATCTGATGTGTAATATATTTTATCCTGGTTTTACACTGTCACACCAAAGGGCTCCTTTGTTTGTGTGTTTTCACATGACTTTGTCTGCGGCTATGACTGCCTTGGTGTTGCCAGCCATGGGGAAATGCTCACAGATCACTGTCACTGAATATTGACTCTAAAAAACAGCTCTCTCCATAAGGAGCATTGACCACTTCCTACCTAAGCACAGTATGGACTCTAATCCAGACAATGGATATACAGGAAAGTGTTGGGAAAGGAAAACCTGATGCCCCTTCCATCTCATCACCCCCAAGTCCTACACTGTACAACTCATTGGCACACAGAGTGAACAAGGCCAGTAGATTGTTCTGCAGCGCAGGTGGATAGTGAGCAATTGTTTGATACTACAATGGCTACTCATCCTACTGGGCTCACCTGAGCAAGATCGATACAGCTCTACAAAGGCCTAGCTGCTTGGACTCTTCCTCTGAGCTGCCTTCTGCTCTCTGAAGTTAGTGACAAGATTTCCAGCAGGAGCAAGACCTGTTACTAAAACAAGTCAGCTGAGAAAATACAGGTGCAAGGTCAATATTCCATCCTTTCAGCTGTGAGTCCCAGAATGCTGCCCCCTTCCTCCTCCACGAGCCCTGTCAGGCTGCTTCATTGCCCCAACCTGTGGCCACAGAGTGCTTGTTATCTTCTGTTACCCGGGGGTAAATACAAGTGGTAATCCCAGCAACTCCACAATGTAGCATGCAGCCAGCAGCAACCGTGGGCTCAGGCGGCAGGGAGCCCTGGCAGCCTCTCAGTCCTATGGGATCGGGTGTGGGCACCTGCAATACAGGAAAGATGTCCTTCTCTTCTGGCAGCTCCCACCAAAATGCACTAGAGGGTGCTAGAGGGCTGGCCTTTCTTACTTCCTGTCCCGCCTCTCTGCTTCCAGCAGGGTGGGCATGGGTATCCTGGCTCCGTCCACCAGTGGTTGGGCCCTCTCCCTATCAGTTTATCAGTCCCTGAAGGAGGCCACACCCCCTTGCTCCAATGGCCTTTAAAAATAAATCAAGATATTTACACTAAAAATGTCTGTTTTTTTAAAATTTCCGAGGCTTTTAGTAAAACTGAAAAATGAATGGTTTTCCTCCCATTTTTATTTTGCCTTCTTCCATGACAACCAGTAGCCGGAAAAAAAGAGTGAGAAATGAGGCAGAAAAGGAAGACAAAAATCACACAAAGATACAAAAATATTAACATTATTTTAACCAAAAATCCAAATAAATGAAAAATCATTCCTTTTAGAAAACCAGGAAACAAAAACAGCTGAGATTTTTGCCATTTTTGTGAACTTTTTTTTCCCCTTTTCTCGACTAGTTAGCTTCAAAAGGTTATATATAGATATAGATATGAAACTCATTATGCTATTCTATTCTAAAGCAGCCTTACATTTTTTCATGAATGCCTAGGCATGTACTGCAATTAAGATTAATAAATTAGTTTTAATTACCTTTTACAAACAGCCAGGTGAGCCAGTGGCTAGGTTAATAGTGGAGATTATTTCTCCTCTTTGCATCTGTGTTTCACTACAAAAATCAAGTGTTATGAGGAGCTGAGTGAATAACTCAGGTCCATGACTCAATGTGCTTCCTGTGGTTCACATTCAATAAATCAAATGGAGGAGTTTGAATCCACAGACAGAATACCTCTGTGTTGTGATTTTCTGATGAAAAGGAACAATATTAATGCTTCATATACAGCATAGACTATTTCTATTAATGTTTGTAAAATGCTTTGCAAAAGAAATGCATTACATCAAATTGCAGTCTCTATCTCATGCCAAAACAGAGGCATTCTAAAGAGTATCATAACAAATCCACATAAAGCATTTTTGGAGGGGAGTGCGGGGGAGTAGGTCCTGCTCATTTTGTATACACATAACCAGCAACTGATATAACCAATCCCTAGCTTTTCCTAAAGCGTGCTGAAGTTTCCTTGAGTGTCCCTAGATTGACCCAACTCCTCTGCAGTTTACATAGAGATTTGGGCGGGAATGTGAAGATCTTAAAAAATGGGCTGTTATCTCCATGGTTTAAGATACCTCTTCAAGTGGAGCCTCAAATATGCGGGGTTTGCTTGCTACCATGTGACGCTATACATTATAAACTCCTTGCCAAGGAGTTACCTGTTGAATAGAGCACCTTCAGTTCAAAGGATTCAAAGTTCATTAGAAATATCAGTTTCAAGACCCACTGAAAATCAATGGGCACCTTCCTACTGATGTCAAAAGGCTTTAGATAAATTCCTAAATTGCTCCCTAATCTCTTCCCCCTGCTTTGTATTTTAAGCTGTATCTGTGGTTTTGGATTCTTTTACCTCAGATCAATTTCTCCAGTTTGACACTTGTTTCCTGTCTGTATTTCTAATTTCTGCTTTTCTATTAATTATTTCTCACTCCTCCCATAGTGTTTCACAACAGCTCCCAGTTTACCACTGTCTACAAGGTGAATTAATGTGCTTTGTCTTCAATAGCATTAATAAAGGTACTAAATAAAGTTCTAGCCTATAACTGTTCCTGATACATTATAGCTGCACTGTGCTGTAATTAAGAGGCTTTCCTCAGTTCCCTTCAGGATTAAATAGATTCTCAAAATCCCTCATTCTTAGTCTTCTAAGGAAATTGATAGTTCAATTATCTCTATCTCTGTGAGATCAAAATTATCTACAACATATATATCATTATCTTTGTATGTGGAGAAAGAGACATAAAGAGAAAAGATACACAAACGGTAAAGACAGAACTACATAAACATCATCTTTATCCATGTATTAAGTTATATTTCTTCAGTTCTTGTCTGTCATGGAGGCCTGATATATTTTTGATTGAATCAGGCCCCCATTTTATATTTCAGTTCTGCCACTTAAAGGTGATGCAGTAGCAATAAGGGCTGATCTAAACTACATGGTTAGATGACATAAAGCAGCTTAAGTTGACCTATTTATGTCAGTGTCTACACTACAGCCTTTCTCTCACCGAAGTAGATATCCTACTCCACTGACATAATTCCACCTCCGCCACAGGTGTAAGGTGTATATCATTGTTGTTAGGGCATCCTGTACATGGGTTCAAGTTCCAAACGGATAGCCATGTTAGTCTAGTTCAGCAAAACAAACAAGGAGTCCTGTGGCACTTTTAAAAATTAACAAATGTATTTATTGCATGAGCTTTCATGGGAGAAAATCCCACTTCATCAGACGCTTGAAGATGGGGAACTTACAGAATGGGAGGAAAATAAATGTACTTCCCTGCATTTATATTTCTCCCATTCTATAATTTCCCCATCTTCAAGTGTCTGACAAAATGGCTTAAGTCGACCTACAGAACTCTGCGTCCACATGGGGCTTTTATTAAGTTGACTTAAGCACTTCCTTAAGTCAACTTAATAACTCCAGCTCTTTAGGTCCACTTAAGGCTTAAGTCAACCTTATTAAGTAGACTTAACTTGACTTAAAGCCAGTGTGGATGACTATGTCTATACTACAGGCTCTTTTAAGTAGACTTAACAAGATTGGCTTTAAGTCTACTTAAAGGCGACCTTGTTAATTCGAGTTAACAGAGTTGACTTAGCTTTACAAGCATAGACATACCCTAAAAGCCTTACATGAGCTGTTGGCTGTCTTGTCAATTTCATGATAGGAGCTATAAAATTGACAGGAAAGCAGAGCAGCTAGAACCCAGAAGAGCTGGTTCCCGGAACAGCTGAGTGGTTGGACTCTGGAAGCTGGGGTGAGAAGCCCCGGCAGCTTTGGACCCTCCTCCCAGCTGGGAGATGGGGCTATGTGGTAGCTTGTCAATTCCACGACTTGGCAGACAAGAAATTGACAAGGTTACCTGGGTCCCAGTGGGGGTGGGCGTGGAGAAACCTGGTCAGCTGGATCCTATTCCCTGGTAGTGAAAAATCCCAGATGCATTTCCTCAGCTCCCAGTGAGGAACAAAGAGGGGAGAAGCCCAAATGGACCGGACTCTCAGCTCCCCACACTACCTCTTTTAAGTTGGTGGATGCACAGCTGGTGAGGACATCTACCACTGACGCACTGAGTGTGGTGTGGACATGAATTACTACAATAGTTACTGCAGTGGCTGCAAGTCCACCAAATAAAGGTCAATTTACGTTTCTAGCATAGACAAATCCAGAGTCATGGAAAATAAAATTTATATTACGCCCTAACTACTTTTCTTTCTGTGCACAGTATTTTATACACACTAATGGCAGCTTCACTCAGCTAATAAATTATGTCATTATCTCCCACACTCTTCAGATAAACTTTCTCTAGTGCAGATCCATTTCCTCTTTTTAACCGTTTATTTACATGGGAAAAATGAATCTGCTATTCGAGCAGAGCACTGTCGACTTAAGAGACCAGCACTCAGACAGTAACGCTCATAACATCATGAAACCAGAAAGAAACTGGCATCAAAAACACTTGGACAGAGAGAGGGGGTATTGTGCACACGTATATGTATATGAATGCAGGCGTACAGTCATGGAGATGGGTTCTTCAAGCTTCAAGGGTGTAAACCAGCTAATATGCAGTGCTCTCTTCCGAATTAACAATGTGTGCATTAACCACTCTGATGGGAGCAACTATCTCATTCATCTTCTGATCAGTTGGGCATAATGTAATTCTGCAGAAGATGTTTCCTTCCAAACAGCCCCTCCCCTGGCATTCTTTCTTCTTGCACTCACTCAATCCTATGAGCATGCTGTGCTTAAAATCAGTAGGGAGAATTTGGATTTAATCTCTGCTACCCACCTCAACCATTTCTAATTTAGTTACACGGTTATTTCATGGATTGTCTAAGTAAATGGCAGCAAAGCATTCCTGCCATGTAATTAGATTTTGAAATCCAAGTAACAGCAGTTACTTTTATTAGCAATGACAATAATCAGACCCCTTAGCGTAGGCTCAGATAAAAAAAGCATCTTGTAATGATCTTGTAATGACACCCTTACATCCCTATCATATTGACACGAGTAATGCACTTTACATCAAGAGAAAATGATTAACTATTTCTTTATTGAGAGGGAAAAAACAGTATGATTATCTGTGCAACTAGAAAAAACTCCACTGGGTACTTCAGAAATATAAAACTGTAACCTAGACATGGTTAGCAAAGTCAGTCTTTTAGTGATGAGTATTAGCAATGAGTTTGGCCAGTAAAAGTTCCAATGACATTAAATTTGCCAGCAGGAGTTACATTATATTTAATCATTTAAATACAGTTGGAACTAGAAGTGAGGAAGGGACAGACGATGGCTGTAGAGAGAGAAAAAAAGATGGGCCATAATTAAAGCACTGTTTTAGGATTTGGAATCCCAGGTTTTCTACTCTGCCACAGCTTTCTTGTGTGACCTGAAGCAAGTCATTTTATCTCTCAGGCTATGTCTACACTTGAAAGTTAGGTCAACTTAAGGATGCTTAAGTCAACCTAACTTAGTCCCTGTCCACACAAGGCTTTCATTAAGTCGACTTAAGGGGCTTCCTTAACTCGATATAATAAATACCACCGTTTACGTCGACTTAACAGCTAAGTCGATTTGTTAAGTTGACCTAAACCCAGTGTGGACACCCTAGGTCGACCTAGGGCTGGGGATAGGGGAGTCATGGCTCCCTTCTCCCTGGGACCCCCACTCCCCAACGAAAGGGAACCATGTTCCCTTCTTGCCGGGAAGCCTCGGGGTCCCGACAAGAAGGCAGCCGTGGCTGCCCACTCCCTGGGACCTGGATCCCAGCCAGAAGGGAGCCGCAGGCTGCTCTCCCTTCTCCGGGACCCAAGCAGGTCCTGGCCAGAAGGGAGCTGCTGACATTCAGCTGACAGGGGATCCCTGGGGGTTCCAACTTAACAGAGCCGACTTAACATTTTAAGTGTAGACATAACCTCAATGCCTCAATTACCCATCTGTATTACCACAACCCTCTCTCACAGGGGAGCTGGGAAGTTAAGAATATTAAAGCATGTGCACACTGCACTGTGGAAAAAAAAAATATTTTCATGTAATCTTTCATTTGTCTTTTGATGTTACCCAATTTTTTTCTTTTTGAATGTTTGATCTTTCTGAATTTTCATTACGTTCAAAGTTTATATGGTCACCTTTCTCTTGTCACTGAAATCAGGGTAAATCAGGACTGACACCACTGAAGTCAGCAGTATTGGAGGGGTGTAAAAGAGAAGAGACTGCAGGCCTCTGTATTAAGAGACACTTTCAGAAACATAAGAATTGCCATACTGGATCCGATCTTTCTCAGGATCCTGTCTTGACAGTGACCAGTGTCAGATACTTCAGAAGGAATTAACAGAAAACGGCTCTTATCAAGTGATCCATTCCCTGTTGACCACTTCCAGTGTCTTGTAGTGAGAATCTAGCCATCTTGACTAATAGCCATTGATGGATTTATCCTCCATTTATCTAACTCTTCTGCGAACCCAGTTATATTTTTTGACCCTCACAGCATCCCTTGGTAGATGGATGGTTCATCTGTGAGGAAATACTTGCTTTCACTTGTTTTAATCCTGCCTTTTCTTTTGTTATATGAAGGAGTAAATAACACTTCCTTCTTCACTTTCTCCACACCAGTCAAGATTTTACAGACCTCTCTCAAATCCCCGTTTAGTCATCTCTTTTCTAATCAAAATAAAACCATCCCTCTATCTTTCATCCCTCCTGGAAGTCGTTCCATATCCCTAATCATTTTAATTGCCCTTCTCTAGTTTTTCAAACTATAATATATCTTTTTCGAATGGGGAAACAAGATCTGTCCACGGTATTCACAGTCTGGATGCTCCATGGACTTACATAGTGGCATTATGATATTTTATGTCTTGCTATCTATTTGTTTGCTAGTAGTTCCTATACATTCTGTTCGCTTCTTTGACCGCCACTGCACATCAAGCAGATGTTTTCAGAGAACTAACGCAATGACTCTAATATCTCTTTCTTGAGTGAGAACAGCTAATTCAGACCCCATGATTTTGTCTATCTAGTTGGAATTACGTTTTTCAATGTGCATTACTTTCATTTATTAACACTGAATTTTATCTGCCATTTTCTTGTCCAGTCACCCAGTTTAGTGAGAGTCCTTTGTATCTATATTGGAAATTACGTTGCTATGTGAGTAATTGTTTTGAATTCATAAATCCAGAATTGCCAAAATTCATTTAGATCTGAATTTATTCTCTCAAATACAACAGAAGTGCAATATTCAGTGATCTGTGGCATCATCCAACAGAGGATCTCAAAGTGCTTTACAAACATTGGCCTAGTCTACACTTGCCTCCATTTTCCGTGGCAGTCAAAGGGACATACACAAGCCACATAAAATAACTTGCATAGATCCCTTTTACTTTCTCACGCTCACTTACCTCCCTGTCTGCACTGTGCCGAGTCAAAAGGAAACACCCTCCCTTCAACTCAGCACTACTCTTCTTACAGGGCTGGAGTTACTAAATTGAATTCCAGATAGATTGAGTGTGTCTTGAGTGACTGCTCAATCAAACCCAGAAGATAGAACTGATGGCAGCAAATTGGCCGCCGTCAGTATAAACTTAACCATTATGTAAGCAGAGTCTGAACGGACTCCCCTTGCCAAGCTGGTATTTGAATGAGCTCATCTACCCTTCTTAGGTGCTCAGCATGATGGGATTGCTTTGCCCAAATGCTCCCTTTGGCTGCGGTTAGGTTACAAATCACTTTAGTGTTAAATGTAGAGGAAGCAAAAGGTTGTTCCCTTTATTGTATGAGTAAAGGGTAGCAAAACTGAGCTAAGCCTGTCCTGTCATTATCATCTCAGCCAAACTGGCTAAGAAGGAACTTGGATGCCAGTAGAGTGTTGTGAAGATGATAGGTGGTTTTGGCTGATGGTATGAGAGCTGTTTAAGAACCTCAGGCATGGTTTAACCTGCCCCCTATTCAGAGATACAGCTAATTAAGATTCCATTAGCAATCTTCTGTTTTGGTACGCCCTCAGTAGAGCTGAACTCCTCTAGTGTGGGGCAGAGCTCCTACCCAGCTTTAACAAGGAGGCTCACTCACTAAGAAATGGCAATCGCTGGGAATCAGAGAGCTGGGCAGAAACTCAGGAGATTAACCAACCTGCAGAGGTCATGATGAAGAAGCAGATAGATAGTAGGTGAGAGTGGGCAGCTGGGTAGTGGAGCAAGATGCCTTCTCCCATCCCTCCATGCCCCCCAACTAGGGAGAACTCTTCAGCTGCTTCTATAGACACTGGGTCAGCCCGGACTAAGGGCAATACATATGAGTGGGGTGCTGTGAAGGGAGGGGCACTTTAAAGGAACTTCTTGTTTCTGGACTTAAGAACCTGAAGCAAAAGGAAATTGCCCCATCTACTCTAGGATGGGTGTTCTGTTTATGGTTATGTGAATCCTGCTTGCAGTGTTTTCTCAAGTTAATGCTGAGTTACTTCTCCCCTTTTTTTTTTTAATTAAAATACTCTTTCTACACTCAGTCTCTGTGGCCTGGTCTATACTGCCATGTTGGGTCAACAGGGGATATGCAACCTACCTATTCTAGACTCCCATCGCCTTACTTACCCTCCCTTACCTTGGTGTCTTCACTGGGCTGTGCCAATGGGAAGTCCTCTCCATTCGATGCAGTGTTAATCTTTTTGGCGTGGAGTTACTGCATCAAATGGAGAGCACTTCTGGGATGGATTGAGTGGGTCTCCACTGGCTGCTCAATTGATCTCGCTTCATCGATCTGTGGAGACCGGCACAACGATTTCAGCATAAACAAGCCCTGTGCAAGCAAGAGGGGAAATACTCTCTCTAGAGGCCCCCAAGGGATGGTTTGTAATTGTCCCAGGATACAGGTTGGGGACTTGAGCCAGTTTTGTGTTGTATTGTTGAAAGGAACCCTCAGATATTGAACTTGTCCCTTGTTGCCGCTGAGTCTAATTAGCAGAAGGGTTACAATAAATGAAGCTGGGCCTCTCAACTCCCCATGTAAATACCTTTTTGTTCTTTGTTCGTGCTATATCCAATAATATTGTCCTGGTCCAGGCCTGGCATTCAGAGATACCACAATAATACAAATAATAAATAATAATATTAAACCCTATGTCAGGGATGTGGAAACTGAGGCACAGAAAGATTAAATGATCTACCCAAGATTGCACAGCCCACTTCTGGAAAGGAAAGAAATGAGGCCTATGTCTTCTGATGCCAGTCCTGTGCTCTAGTCAAATGATCTTGGATTTACCCCAGTGAAGCTAAGAGTAGAATTTGGTCATGTTGCTATACCCAGCTTGAATAGTTCCTATCTCACGTACACTGCTGAGTTCTTTTCTTGCCTCTACAATGTCACATTTTTCTAACCCTGCTAACACTGACCTTGACATTGTTTTTCTATCAAAGGTACTGTTCCATTTGCATGGGTTTGTATCATTTTGGCTTGATGTGTGTTCTCAGGAGAACATCACTCCTCAGTGCTCTTTCATATTTCACAAGCTGTGAATATTGTTCACGGGAGCTAGTAATATTTCCTTGTAATTTAGCAAATGACATGAAGATGGTTTCATTCTGAAGAAAAATTGGCTGCTCTTTTGCTGAATTACAAATAGATTTATCAGCACTCTAGAGAAAATTTAGAAGGGACTATTGTACTTTACTTACAAAGACTTCTTGTTTCTCTAGTATTAATCTCTATGGACCGGACCAAAGTCCATTGAAGTCAGTGGAAAGATTCTGCAGGATCTCAGTGTTCTTTGGATCAGGCTCTGATTACACATGTGCAGTCCAGCAGCCTCGAAAATCCAACAGATCTGTGGAGTGAATTCTATTGCATAGCATAGAATTCCTTGATTGGCTCTTATTGTATGTAAACCCAGGGCCAAATTTCTACTCAATTCTTAGTCTGGCAAAACTCCCATTGTACTCTGTAGAAAAATCCTGGCACCTTTATTCATTATTTTACATAGGCAAACTTCCATTGAAATCAGCAGGTGTTTGCCTGAATAAGACCTAAGAAAGAATTGAGCAGAGACTTAAAGATCTGGCCGCAGGGTATCCCTGGTGACATCCCTTTGTGCCTCTAATGGGCCTGAAGCTAAGCAAAATTAACACATCTAGGTTTGGCATGGGGCCAAACTGTATAGTTTCCTTAGCAAAACTCCCACTGAGTAAAGGAAGTTTTGTTTGATTAAAAACTGCAGGATTTGGCTTATGATTTTATAACTTTGAATGTGTTCATTCACAGCGGAAATACTGGGTTATAAATTTCCCTTAATTCAAACACTTGAACTTTCATTAGCATAAATGTGATTGTGCACATGGAATACATGCATTATATGGCCTGGTACATGGGACTTATTTTTTAATAGGTGTTTACTTCTAAACAACTAGGGAGACCCCAAAATTGCAAGAATTGGGGATTGTTTGGAAAGGGATTTTTATTTGTCCCATTATAAAGTTTTTTTGGTTTGTTTTGTTTTTTGGCAATAATAGGAATCAGATCTGTGTTCAGCTTTCTAAACCCTGTAGATTTTGTCATGCTCCGTTCTAGTAATTGGGCTGATATAGCGAGAAAGACAAGGTGGATGATTTAATATATTTTACTGGACAAACTTCTGTTGCTTCCAGAGACAAGCTTTTGAGCTTACACACAGTTCTTCTTCAGGTCTGGGAAAGAATGTCAAAGTTAAATACAAAATGGAACAGTTTGTTAAGCATAAGGGAATGGTGAAATGGGCAGTAATCACTATCAATGCAGCAATAGGACAAAGGAGGACTAGGAAGGTTTAGAGAGAAAGAATGGTCCAGTGGTTAGAACAGTGGTTCTCATCCTATTTACCATCAGGTGTTGCACGTGTGGGCAGCAGGTTGAGAACAAGTGGGCTAGAGCATAGATTTGGGAGAAATAAATTAGGTCCTTGCTCTATCACAGACTTTCTGTGTGGGCTGCAGGAAGTTCATTAATCTCTGTATTTCATTTTTAAAATGAGGGGAGTGCTACTTCGCTCCCTCACAGGAGCACTGGGAGATTAAATGCATCATAAGGCTGGGAGGTGCTCTGATACTGTGGTGATTGGGGCCAGACAAGCAGAGATCTCTAAAGAACTGCTTGCTTTCTTTTTTCCTTTGAGCTTAATAGATACACCAAATAGCCTATTCCTAAAAATCACAGAGACACAACACCCATTCCTGAGCCCCTTTCAAATCTCCTGATTCCTCTTTACAAATTATTCCATTTGAGCACTGCATTCTCCTCTCATTAACATTCCATAATTTCCATGTCCATGAAGTGTATATTTAGCAGCTTTTTCATATTAACTTATGGGAATTTTTCCCTACTACCATTTCCTACTCCGCAGATTCCAGTTGCATATACACCTTCTTGTTAACTAGACCTTGATTGAATTCTTCCACTCCTGTCTAGATCTTGCTCTGTCAGTGATATATATGTCATCTTTATCCTTGAGTGCTGTCTCCTGGGATTTTCTATTGCTCAGATGATGTTTTATCCTTTCGTTGCCTCTATTTTTCTCTTTGACCTCTTGAAATATTTTCATGTTATACTGCATGAATTTCTCTGTCAGTTTCATGTGAATAGTTTTGCAGACTTCAGCATATTAAAGTTTGTTATCAGATTGCTGGCAGTTCACTTTTCTTCCTCTTTCTTTTATTCCCCTGCACCCACAACCCCTGGAATTATTATTATTTGTTTTAATAGTCTTTTCAATGAATGTGTTCTTCCTTTCACCAGCTCGTCATCTCTACCCTTAAACATGATGGAAATGTTTTCAATTGCTCAGACCTCTTTAGGCAAGGCCAAAACTGATTCTCAGCATATCTCAGAATTCCATTTTTCTCCATTTTCGACTTTCTATTATTATTGCAAGAGACTCAGTTTTGATCAGCACAGCCATCTGATTGTCAATATGGTGAGCACTAGAAGAAGATATGGACCACCACTGTCAGCCTACCTGAATCCCAGTTTAAAAACAGCAGAACTTTATGGTTATTATTGCGGAGATGTTTATTTTCTCCCTACAGGTGCATCAACAAAGATAGATATGACCATTGGAAACATTAGTGTGAACATTAATGATAAAGTTCCATTTTTATGGGCATGTGCTTGACCTATGCTTTCTGTCTCCCTCTAGTACCCAACTGCATATGGAGGTTTATGAGTCAAGCACTATTAGTAGCTAACAAGTTTAGTGTAGGTTTTTTTTAAATACACCTAAAGTGACTTAGACACAAAAATGACATTGAGTTTCAAAAGACAACGCACTGATTTTTTTTTGCAATTGCTTATTTTGTTGCGTTCTTGGCTCCCTAATTTAGCAAATGGCAGACTTTAGTAATTACTAGTAAGATTGACAGTGGTTTTGTTCCAGCTATTTTTGAATTCCTAATGAGGAAACAGAGGAATAAACAATAGTGAAAAGGCTACAAATTGGAAACATGAAATTACTAGAAAAGGGTCATCTTGCTTTATTCTCCAATACCTTTAATTTGTGGCAGGTATCATAATGAGGGGCAGACTGTGAACCCATCACTCATAATGGTAAACAGTCATTTTCAAGAGTAATTCCACTGAAGACATATAAAATCATAGCAACTGGAAGAAACCATGAGAGGTCATCAAATCCAGTCCCTCCACTCAAGGCAGGACCATGTACCATCTTAAACCATCACTGACACGTGTTTGTCTAATCTGATCTTAAAGATTTCCTATGATGGAGATTCTACAACATGCCTAGGTAACTTATTCCGGCAGTTAATCACCCTAAGAGGTAGGAAATTTTCCCTAATGTCCCACCTAAACCTCACTTGCTGTAATTTAACCCCATTGCTTCTTGTCCTATCATTAGTAATTAAGGAGAATATTTTTTGCCTCCTCCTCATGACAACTTTTTAAGTACTTGAAAACTGTTATCATGTCCCCTCTCAGTCTCCTCTTTTCCAGACTATATAAACCAAGTTCTTTCAATCTCCCTTATAAATCAAGTGTTTCAGACCTTTAATCATTTTTGTTGCTCTTCTCTGGACTTTCTTCAATTTGTCCACAGCTTTCCTGAAATGAAGCACCCAGAACTGGATACAATACTCCAGTTGAGGCCTAATCAATGCAAAGTAGAGTGGAACAATTACTTCTCGTGTCTTACTTACAATTCTCCTGTTAATACATCCCAGAATGGTGTTTGGTTTTTTGCAACAATGTTACACTGTTGACTCATATTTCGCTTGTGGTCCATGATGACACCCAGATCCCTTTCCACAGTACTCCTTCCTAAGCAGTCATTGCCCATTTTGTATGTGTGCAACTGAATGTTCTTTCCTAAGTAATGTACTTTGCATCTGTCCTTATTGAATTTCATCTTATTTACCTCAGACCATTTCACCAGTTTGTCCAAATCATTTTAAATTGTGATCCTATCCTGCAACGCATTTGAAGCCCCTCCCAGCTTGGTATCATCCACTAACTTTTTAAGCGTATTCTCTATGCCACCATCTAAGTCATTGATGAAGATATTGAACAGAACTTGACCAAGAACCGATCCCTATGGTAACCCACTTGTACCCTTCTAGCATGACTGTGAGCCATTGATAACTACTCACAGGCTGGCTATGTCTACAGTTGTAAAGTTAAATCGACTCTGTTAAGTCGACTTAACATGGTCGACTTAAAGTCGACGTTAAATCAACTTAACAGAGTGACTACACTTTAAGTCAATTTAACTTGACCTTGTTAAGTCAACTTAACGGTAGACATAGCCATCCACAGTGGCTTTAAGTCGACTTAAGAAGTCGACATAAGGCTTAAATCGACCTTCATAGGTGGAGTTATTAAGTCAACTTATGGATGCGCTTAAATTGACTTAATAATAGCCCAGTGTGGACGCGGCTTTGTGTAGGTCGACTTACGCATCCTTAAGTCGACATAAGTTGTCAGTGTAGCCAAACAGAGCCAATTGGAAGGTATGGGAACTTAGGTATCAAAAAAAGGCTACTGGTCTACATAGAATGCAGCTCACAGACCGAATGCAACCCACGAACCTCATTTATCCGACTTATGACTGCACTTGGTGGGACCACACTCTCTCCCTAACACGGAGAGAGAGAGTGTGTGGTCTTGCACACCCAGCCCTCTTATCCTGAATAAAGCAAATGCTAAACCAGGTGGTGGCACAGGGGAACACTTATGCTAAGGCTGCAAGGCCTGTCTGTGCAGGGCAAGGAAACTTCCATTTAGATTGCTTTAATATATGCTTATAGAGGCTGCGTCTACACTGGTAAATTAAGTTGACTTAAGCTTGCTTAAGTCGACTTAATTTACCCTGTGACTACACTACAGTTTCCTTAAGTCGACTTAAGCAGCTTGCTTAAGTCGACTTAATGAAAATTAAGTCGACTTAATGAAAATTAAGTCGACTTTATTAAACCACCTTTCTACTCGACCTAAGGCTTAATTCGACCTTTTAAAGTCGAATTAAGCCAGTGTAGCCCTGGGGTAGCCTTAAGTCGACCTAGGGCTACCCCAGGACTACACCAATGCCCTCCATGCCGTGGTGGGACACAGGGGAGAGCCTGGTATGCCCCCCAAAGGCCAGGGCAGAGCCCTGTGTGATGCTGTCTGGATTTAGGGAAGCATTTATGATATTATCTTCTATCCATATATCATAAATGCTATAATCCATAGGAACTATGTCATGTTTGGTATCAATAGAAAGGTAGTAATTTGCTGGGAATGATTATATAGTTTATGTCTAGGAATTTTATTTCGATTAGAAGTTAGGAACTTGGTGTTATATCTATACTTTAACTTGTATGTTTCTGTGGGAACGCCCCAGACAGGATGTCATCAACCATTGTCTCCTTAATGTTAAGGAATGTGCCAGGTGATATGGGTGCAGGGAGTAACCTGATGAGCCATTAAGGACATAAGGAATACAACCATTGTGTCCTTAATGGCTCATCAGTTTACTCCCTGGGACCATTCTACCTGGAAAATTCCTAAACATTAAGGAGACAATGGTTGGTGACATCCTGTCTGGGGCATTCCCACAGAAACATACAAGTTAAAGTATAGATATAACACCAAATTCCTAACTTCTAATCGAAATAGAATTCCTAGACATAAACTATATAATCATTCCCAGCAAATTACTACCTTTCTATTGATACCAAACATGACATAGTTCCTATGGATTATAGCAAATTTATGATATATGAATAGAAAATAATATCATAAATGCTTCCCTAAATCCAGACAGAATCACACCCTGCCCACATGTCCTGCCAGGGTCCCTGTCCTCCTTTGGCCCATTGAACACAAGGGGTGCCCCCCTGCCATCGTGGACCTGCCCAAGGTCCCTCTAGCCCCTAGAAGTCGACCTAGGCATCCAGTGTGGATGCTCTAGGTTGACTTTGTAAGTTCCCCTTTAAGTCGACTTTAATTTTAAGTGTAGACATACTAAGTCAACTTAGTTAAAGTTGACTTAAAAGTGCAAATGTAGACATAGCCAGCGTGATCAGCTAAGTTCCTTAAAAAAAAAAAAAATTACCTGCGTAAACAAATGAAGTTGGGATTAATTGCCTTTTGTAAAATATTGTAGCCCCCAGGGGGAATGGCCCCTCAAGTGCAGAAAGTCCCTTCTATAATTATCAGTTATAGCTTAATGCTGTACTTTTCCAAGGACATATTACTTCAGATCTGCTTGTTAAATGTTGAGTGGGCAAAACACCAGGTGAAAGTGATTGAAAAAAGGATATCAACAGGAAAGGACAGGAACAGATGGCCGAAGGGTGGGGATGAAAAGAAGTGAGACGGTGCCAAACAAGAAAAGAAGGCAAAAAACAACTCCTAAGAAGGACAAAGAGGGAGCACCTCTCAATGGGTGTGTCTACACTTGTGAATTGAGTCGACTTAAGAAAGTTTAAGTCAACTTAATTTGCCCTGCGCCTACACTACAGTTTCCTTAAGTCGACTTAAGCAAGTTGCTTAAGTCGACTTAAGGAAAATAAAGTCAACTTAATGAAAATTAAATCGACTTTATAACACCTCATTTTAATTCAACTTTAGGCTTAAGTCAGCTTTTTCAAGTCGACTTAAGCCAGTGTAGACCTGGAGTAGCCCTAAGTCGACTTAAGGCTACTCCAGGACTCCACCACTGCCCTCTCTGCCGGGGGGGGGCACAGGGGGAGTCTGGCATGCCCCCCCACAAGGCAGGGCAGAGCCCTGCTCACCCTGCCCCTATGCCCTGCCAGGGTCCCTGTCCCCCTTTGTCCCATTGTACTCATGTACCTGGCACTGGGCAAGGGGTGCCTCCCTGCCACCGTGGACCTGCCCTAGGTCCCCCTAGCCCCTAGAAGTCGACCTAGGCATTCAGTGTGAACACTCTAGGTCGACTTTGTAAGTTCCCCCCTAAGTTGACTTTAAATTTAGGTGTAGACATGCTAAGTCAACCTAAATTTACAAGTGTAGACATAGCCAATGTGCCCCCTCTCTTTCAAGTCATGAATAAAAGGACTCAGCTCCGAATGTGGAGCAGGACGCCATCATCTCGATTGCAACTGGGGTTGGTGCTCGCCACTGTTTCCTCACCCCCTCAAGCTCCATGCCTAAAGTGACTTTGGGCTGGCCACCCTTGGTTAGTTTAAGTAAGTATGATTGAAGGGTTTTTGAGTGTGTGCAAGTGTTTGGTGTTTTGCTTCCTATGGTGCTTCACATGCTGTTTTGCCTAATTCTCTGTTATACTAGACTAGTTCGCTGTTGTGCTGACAAATTATCTAGTTATTGCACTACCTTAATATCTGTAAATATTCTAATAGCTATTACACTATCTTTGTAAATCATTTAGCTGCTGCTTGATTGTACCCATCGATCATTGTATTATCCCTTTAGAAATAATAGTTATATAAAAATTGTTTAAACGCTAAAAAGAGGAGTCCAGTATCAATATCCCCCTTGAAACCCCGCATAACACTCCACAATGCCTCAAGAGTGTCAGATCTCACGACATCACAGAGTGCTGGGTATATGACACTGCGCTCTATTCCACTATCACCCTAACAGAGACAGAGAGCGGTATCGTGGAGCGCAGCTTCACATGTTCAGTACTCTGCGATGCCGCGAGAGTGCTTTAGTGTTTTGATTTATGGTATGTACGGCCTACCTGAAGTACATTTAAGTCAAATCTGGCTTGCCATAATAAATGAGTTTGACACCCCTGACATAGAGGATAATAATCTACTACTGCTACCAGTTATCAATTAATCTAAGTGGCAGAAGTCTGTGTTATTCATTTTTCTGTCTGAACCTTTCTCGTGACCCCATTTGGGGTTTAAAAGATTCTGTTTTGTTTTTATCTTTGAATTAGGAAATTAAATCTGTACCGATCTGAGTTAAAAGAACATCAAGCGTGCAAAGTTTAAAAATGCCCAAATTAAGATTTCCTGTGGAACCTTAATTCAACCTCTTTGTAAATATGCACTATAATACAATTTAATTGTCCTTACGGTTGCTCTAAACTGTTTCCAAGCTGGGACAGAAAATTAAAAAGTTTTAAATTGTTCTTTGTACCTCCCCGTCCTCCCCTCCCCTCCCCGGAAAGAATTTGAATAAATTCATTGAAGGGTAAGAAAGGAGTTAGGTCAAGGTGGAACTCAAGCAGACATCAACAACTTTTTTTAAAGAAAATCAATGCATTTGCTAATAACAAAATAGTATTAGAGTTCTATATTCATATGATACATTCAAAGGCCATTCATGCATTCATTTTGTCTTGTATGGTAACATATACATACCCATGCTGTTCTTTGCCCTTACTCAATCTTTTGGTATTCCACTCATCAGGAGACAGAAGATTAAAGGCTGAACATATGCCAAATTTTAAGTTAACAGCTGAGCTTTGTTTGAAAAAGCCAGTGTGTATGGGTTTGTGTCCCCCTTTTACCATATTGTTTCACCTAGTGCAAAATGTAGCTAGAAGACTCACAGAGCTTTACTGTCTGTATGAAGTATAAATTCTGCCAAAATAAATGCGGGAGACCTGTGCAGGTTTTTGAAGGCTGACTCTGAGGTCTTGTGAAGGCTGTTTTGTTTTTAAGCGCTCAATAATCCCCTTACTGGTTACCAGTGTCCCTAAATGAATGACAGTTATATTGAGATGTGTCACTATTAGCCACTGAAATCATAGATTTAATACAGGAATAAGTGGCATCAACCTATACAGGATTTAGAGGTTCTCTAAAGGACAGTAATCTATGAACAACTCCACATGAATCACAGTCCAGATAGCCACCAGGGAATCAATTGAATTGGCTCTTACTCCATTCAAAGCGAAATTCTAACAAACTTATCTGAAGCAGAAAGGAGAAGAATAAAAGGAAAAAAAAAAAGAAATCACAGGTTTGCTGCTTAATGCTTAGCTTTCTAGCTTACTATCTCTTCATCCGCTGCACTTTTAATATATAGGGTAGGGAGTGCTGCAAAAAAGATGCCAAAAATAACTCTTGGCTGAGATTAGAAAATTAAACAAACTAGGAGTCCTGTGGCACTTTTAAAGACCAACAAATTTATTTATCTATGAACTTTCATGGGAGAAAATTCCACTTCATCAGACAACAAAGTGGGATTTTCTCCCAAGAAAGCTCATGCGATAAATAAATTTGTTAGTCTTTTAAAGTGCCAAAGGACTTTTTCTTTGTTTGGCTGACCTAAACTAACATGGCTACCCGTTTGGAACTTGTCAACATTATAGAATCATAAAATCATATAATAATAGGGATGGAAGGGACCTCACGAGGTCATCTAGTCCAACCCCCTGCTAAAAAGCAGGACCACTCCCCCTAAATCACCCCAGTCAGGGTTTTGTCTAACCGGGCCTTAAAAATCTCCAAAGATGGAGATTCTACCACCTCCCTAGATAGCCCATTCCAATGCTTCACCACCCTCCTAGTGAGAAAGTTTTTCCTAATATCCAACCTCAACCTCCCCAGCTGTAATTTGAAACCATTGCTCCTTGTTCTCTCCTCTGTTACCCTCGAGAACAGCCTAGCTCCCTCCTCTTTGGAGCACTCCTTCAAGTAGTTGAAGGTTGCTATCAAATCTCCCCTCAGTCTTCTCTTCTGTAGACTAAATAAGCCTAGTTCCTTCAGTCTCTCCTCATAAGTCATGTGCCCCAGCCCCCTAATCATTTTTGTTGCCCTCCGCTGGACTCTTTCTAATTTGTCCACATCCTTTCTGTAGTGGGGAGCCCCAAACTGGACACAGTATTCCAGATGCAGCCTGACCAGTGTTGAATAGAGGGGAATTATCACATCCCTCGATCTGCTGGCAATATTCCTACTGATGCAGCCTAATATGCCATTGGCCTTTTTGGCAACCAGAGCACACTGTTGGCTTATATCCATCTTCCCGTCCACCATAACCCCCAGATCCTTTTCTACAGCACTGCTACTTAGCTAATCCGTACCCAGCCTGTAGCAATGCATGGGATTTTTCCGTCCTAAGTGTAGGACTTTGCACTTGTCTTTGTTGAACCTCATGAGGTTTCTTTCGGCCCAGTGTTCTAATTTGTCCAAGTCTCCCTGGATCCTGTCCCTGCCCTTCAGAGTATCTACTATTCCCCTCAGCTTAGTGTCATCCGCGAACTTACTAAGCACGCAGTCTATTCCATCATCAACATGCAAGGCATTAGAAAATTAGAGCACCTTGTGACCCATAGGGGGCTATGATACTTGTTTCTCCAGAGAGCATTTTGCTACTACAGAACCTAAGTTACCGGTCTCAGCTTGAATGGACTGATTTAGAAAGGTGTTTTACAAGAAGTGTTGGGACTGACCTAACAAAGGCTATGTCTACACTAGAAAAGTTAAATCAACTTTATTAAGTTGACTTAACAAAAGTTGACTTAACATTTCTAGTGTAGACATGGCCCCTTTTTGACCTTATTAAGTCAACTTAACACTTTAAGTCGACTTCATAAGGTTGACTTAGGCTCTAATCCCCGTCCACACTGGCTTAAATCGACCTAATAAGGTCAATTAAAGCGTTAAGTCGACCTAAATCGAGGTGTTGTTAAGTCGGCTTAATTTTTCCTTAAGTCAACTTAAGAAAAGACCAGTATGGACATGGAGTAGTTTAGGTCCACTTAAGCCTCCTTTAGTCGACCTAACTTGTAAGTGTAGATGCACCCAAAGAGGGCCTGATACAGAAGGGTGGCACCAAGAGAGGCCTTTATAAACAATCTCTGGACAATCTAGACAACTCCCATGAAAATAGATCCAAGATTTGTATAGGAAAAACATTCATTTTGAAAATTCAGAGGTGGGCTTCAGGGATGCAGTGAAGGATGCTGTGAGCATTAAAAATTCCGCTGCTTCTCTCATTGGAGGCTGGTGCTAAAATGATCTGCTTGTCATACACAAATTGTAATTTAAAATCATAATCGAGAGAAATAGATTGTCTTCAGGTGGTGTGAATCAGTGTAACCCCAGTGAAGTTAGTAAATTTCTACCAATTTACAGCAATTGAGTATCTAATACTTAATGGGGAAATGCCATAATCTCACCCCTCCCCGTCTTCCTGTATGTCATGATGCATATTATTATTCAGACTGGCTCAGGAGGCTCAGTGAAAACAAGGGTGCCCATTTCTAAATTATAGAAGCCTCTTTGATTCTACAGCTGTACCAGCAAATGAACAACTGAATTTAACAAACAGTAAGAGGAGCTGGTATATAATAAATCTACTAAGAAGAAAATTAATTTTCAATCCTTTTAAAATGTGCATCCTTTTTTGTCCAGCCCATTGACATGATTCTCTTTTCACTTTCATGGGTGTAATGCAACAATAATGACACATCTTTGGAATGACTTCAGTGTAAAAGAAGGTAAGTGTGAGGACTTTAAAAGTTCATAGGGAAACTTTATAGTCACACCATCTTGTGCTGTTCTCTAAGGAACAGACAGGTGTGGCAGTGCACAGTGCAGAAGACTTTAGCCGTGTTTCATGGAAACCTATTTGCAGAACTTTTCTCCAAAAGGGAGGCTTAAGTCAGATTCTTTTTAGGGTTGCCAAAAGTCCTTTATTACAAGGAACATCCCTTATATCAGGGCTCAACAAAACCCAGGCACCAGTTTGCCATAGCGATCAGGGTTTGTAGTCTGGTTCCAGGATCTGCTGCAAAAATGCTGTGAAGAAACACCCACTGGTGACCAGAAATAAAACTGCTGGTGCCTAGCGGGGAGCCAATTTTGTCAAGATCTGCCTTATATTTTCATCTCTTCAACAAAATCAGGAGTTGCTGTGTACTGCAAAAGGCAGCAAGAAATACCCAGTTGAATGTAGGTGAATACTGCTTATTAATGAATTCTTCTGAGGAGGAGGAGGAAGAGGAGGAGTTGTGGGTGGAAGTGTTAATGGTTGTATTCCTTATGTCCTTAATGGCTCATCAGGTTTCTCCCTGGGCCCATTGTACTTGGAACCTTCCTTAACATTAAGGACACAATGGTTGTAGACAGCTTGTCTCGGGTATTTCCACAGATTCACACAAGTTAAAGTATAGATATAACACCAAATTCCTAACTTCTAATACAAATACAATTCCTATACATGAACTATATAATCATTCCCAGAAAATTACTACCTTTCTATTGATACCAAACATGACATAGTTCCTATGGATTATAGCAGATATGAGATATAAATAGAAAATAATATCATAAATGCTTCCCTAAATCTGGACAGCATCACACCCTGCCCACATGCCCTGCGAGGATCCCTGTCCCCCTTTGCCCCATTGCACACAGGGGGTGCCCCCCCCGCCACCCTGGACCTGCCCAAGGTCCCCCTAGTCCCTAGAAGTCGACTTAGGTGTCCAGTGTGGACGCTCTAGGTCGACTTTGTAAATTCCCCTTTAAGTCGACTTTAATTTTAAGTGTAGACGCACTAAGTCGACTTAGTTAAAGTCGACTTAAAAGTACAAGTGTAGACATAGCCAGAGGGAGGGCCTGGCAGAAGAGAACCAGCCAGCCAATTGCTGAAAATGTTAAGCTTGATTTAAAATCCGTTTTGCTTCTCATTTTGCCTCAATCAGCTCTAATTTATTTTCCTCTGATTTATAATCCCTTAAAATCTTTCTGTATTTAATACATTTGTTTGTTTGCTTTATCTGAAGCTGTGCATTTTGTTTAAGGTGTGTAAGAGACTCCATTTGAAGTGAGAAGGCTGGTGTATATCAATTTCTTTGATAAATAGATAAACATATGAGCATGCAGTGTTCTGTGGGCAGCATCAACAACAGTTCCTAGGGTTGCAACTGGGATTGCATTGACTGGGGTCATAGTAGTTGCATAATCTAGGCTGGCTAGAGATGGTCAGTCAGTGGGTTGAGGGCAACTTGTTTGCTGGTGTCTGCGTGAGATCCCCCGGAGCAGGAGTTTATACAGAAAAGCAAAGTAAAATGTGTTCTGGATGTGGGGGATTGGGATGACACAGCAATTCACCAGTCCAGATTTCAGAGTGGAATGTCAAATGGGGCAAACCCATTTTATAGTTCCAGGGGGGCTGATCCAGTATGCATTTACTTCAATGGGAGCTTTTAGTCTAAATGATAAGGCCAGAAGGGGCCATTGAGATCATCTTTTTGGACTTCCTGTATAACACAGGCCATACAACTTCCCTGCATTACTTTCTGCATTGCCATTGACTTGAATGGGTGTGGACTGAAACCTGGAGCCTTTGCTTGTGTGAGTAATTCCACCAGTTTCAAGGAACAAGGGCTACTTACCTGAGTCAATGACTTAGAAATTACCAAACGATAAATTAAGCTGCCACTACCCATTCATCCAGTTTGCATTGCTTCAGGGAAAAAAGGTCTTTCTTATCCTAGTATATTTCACTATGCTTTCAAGGAGGTAAATGCTAGGCTATGTGGACGCATTGTGTGAGGTTCCTTTATATCAAAAGTTAAAATGGTAGCATTTGTTTACTACAACAGAAAGCAGAACTGGAAATATTCATGGTGCACCCGTTACCACGCTATATTTGCTGATTTGAAAAATCTGAGAAAATTATTTACAGCAATTATTTCTAACAACTGGCAAGTGGCAGCATTCCCTAAGCAGAGGCAGCCAGCAGCTGGGAAGTTTAAAGTAATTTAATGCCAATATGTTGTGAGTCTCTATTGTACACACACAAAAGAGGTGTTCAAACTCATCTACAGCACTGAATGAAAAATACAAACACAACTTTATTTCTGTCTACTTAAATGCTTCTTTTCTGCACTGACCCCCCAGAGTAAGTACATGTCAGATCACCTTCAATAATAAACTTACCAGAGCCCTCCACTTTTTCTGAGCTCCAGATCAACACAGTCAGTTGCAATTCTGTTTGGTTTTCCAAAGAACTCTTCACTGTTTGGAATGGCAATCAGCAACTTTTAGTTATTCATGACAATTTTTTTGTTGCAGCAGAATGCATTGTCCCAGAGCTACATTCTGCCACATGGGTGATAACTTCTATACAAATTGACATTAAGCTGATATCCACTCGATATGGTGATGAAGAGTATTGTGCTTTCTTCTAGTTGCCAGATCATGCCAAATTTTTCCATGACCACATAGAGTCATAAAAAATCAAAAAGCAATTTTCACAAAATTAGGGGCGGTCACCTCTGCAATCCTATCCAAAGCCCAGTCTGGGTAGTTATCCCTGCTTACATTCCCCTCGCAGTTTCAACAGGATATGGATTTCCTACTTCCTGTCTAGGAACTGTTGTGTTAAACAGCTGCTGTATTTAATCCATGAGTTTGCTGCATTTCTGTAGTTAATACCATAAATTCTGTGTCTACTTTGTATAGACTGTAAAGAGCCTCAGGTAATGACTGTATGTGTAGCTTGTAGCTCTTACTCACACACACCAAAAATAATACAATACACTTTCCTAACAGTTAAGACCCAGAGCAATTTCAGGGAAAACAGGTGTTCCTCCACTTAACTTGAATGTCAGACTCAATCTGCTAGGTGTGTTCAGAGACTGCTCCTCTTTAAATCCCTTCTCCCTCAGACGTGAAGGGGGAGACTTGAACCAACATTCCTCCCCCCATCATTGAGTACCCTAACCAATTCACTGAAAGTTACAAGTGAGAGTCTGGCAGGGGAGCAAGCACGAGATGTCCACACGGATGCTTGAACTAGGGGTGCTACCACAGCCCCTGGCTTGAAGTGGTTTCCATTATACATGAGGTTATAGCTCAATTGAATGGCTCTCAGCAGCCCCGCTATAAAAAATGTTCCAGCACCCTTGACAGTTTCCAGTAATCATTGGGGAGAAACAGAATTCTTCCAGTCCCAAGGCCAGAGCCAAAGCCAACTCCTCTGTCCCTGTGGCCATGGAAGGACAGGCACAGAGCATGCCCCTCCAAAAGTAGTCAATTTTTTGTACCTAGGCATGGCCCTCAGAAGGTCTCTTACTCCTCCCCAATCATGGTACTCAGGAACATCTAGGTGCCTGACTCCAAAAGAGGGTGTGCATCTGAGAATATGCATTTGAGAGAGTCACCTCCCTGGAACTTAGACTGACGGACCTATCTCCCCAACACAGTGGGACTCAACATGCTCCCATCATCCTCATCAGCATCTCCTATTGGCTAGCTGAGATGGCTCCTCGTCAAACATGATGCATTTTCTGATGCCATTTGAAAGCTCCTCTCTCTCCCTAGTCACGGTCTGGGAAACCTAGGCGCCTAACTCAGGTTTTGTGAATGATGGTGACTTTCCATGTGCCTAGAAGTTAGATGCTATGCTTCTGAGCTTTCAAAATAACTAGTATCTTTTGTGCCCCCATGCCTAAGTCACTTAGGACCTGTTTGGGAGCAACTCTGAGGCTAAGTCTACGCTGACGGTGGCAAATTCCTCACCATCAGTTCTATCATAGAATCATAGAATAATAGGGATGGAAGGGACCTCATGAGATCATCTAGTCCAACCCCCTGCTAAAAAGCAGGACGACTCCCACTAAATCACCCCAGCCAGGGTTTGTCTAACCGGGCCTTAAAAATCTCCAGAGATGGAGATTCTACCACCTCCCTAGGTAACCCATTCCAATGCTTTACCACCCTCCTAGTGAGAAAGTTTTTCCTAATATCCAACCTCGACCTCCCTAGCTGTAATTTGAAACCATTGCTCCTTGTTCTCTCCTCTGTTACCCTCGAGAACAGCCTAACTCCCTCCTCTTTGTAGCACCCCTTCAAGTAGTTGAAGGTTGCTATCAAATCTCCCCTCAGTCTTCTCTTCTGTAGACTAAATAAGCCTAGTTCCTTCAGTCTCTCCTCATGAGTCATGTGCCCCAGCCCTCTAATCATTTTCATTGCTCTCCGCTGGACTCTTTCTAATTTCTCCACATCCTTTCTGTAGTGGGGAGCCCCAAACTGGACACAGTATTCCAGATGCGGCCTGACCAGTGTTGAATAGAGGGGAATTATCACATCTCTCAATCTGCTGGCAATACTCCTGCTGATGCAATACTGCTGGCAATACTCCTACGGGTTCAATTGAGTAGTCAGTCAAGACCTGCTCAATTGATCTGGAGTTCAATTTAGTAACTCCAGCCTCGAAAAAAGAGTAGCACTGAGTCGAGGGGACGGAATTTCCCTTTGACTCAGCACAGTGGAGCCATGGAGGTAAATGAACATTAGAGAGTTGAAGGGAGATATGCAAGTTATTTTACATAGCTTGCGTATCTCCCTTTGACTGCCACTGAAAATGACAGCAAGTGTAGACAAGGCCAGAAAATAAGGCTCCATCTCATGCACAGAGCTGAGTGTTTGTGTATTTAGTTCTATAGGGCATGTGTATTGTATGCAAACATGTGTATGCAATCCTTTAGAAGATTATGAATTCCACATTTAATCTACTTTTATAAGAGATTTTTTTTTCAATTCTTCAGCTCTAGTATTATGTAAATTCTCTAGTGAAGTGATTTTTTCCCCCTTGAATGACATTGTTGGGAGCTGACATCAACAGAACAGAAACAACTGTTAAAGCACCAGGAGGTGTCTGTAAACTCAGATCCAAATTATAATGCTCCTGCACCATTATGTTTCTCATGAAAAGGAGAATTCTCTATCATTTTGGCTCTCCAGGGTATGTGTGATGCTGCTTATATTGAGATATATAGAACACCAATTAAAAATTTGAATTAAGCTGGATTTATACTCTTGACACTTTAATACTCCAAAGAGTTGCTAGGAATTGAGACTTTAGAAACCATTTATCTCATAGTTTGCTAATTTCTTCCTAACACAACACTGAAGACTGAATATTATATGCCACTCGGTTCTACTAAATCCATATATGCAGACCATATTTATAACCACATTATCTACATACAGGGAGATATTTATATCTACTGTTAAAAAACCCTGAAATATTTAAATGAGTCTAGTATTAGAATCAAGTTTACAATTGTTTTATATTATCTGAAAAACAAGAAATGAAATTGTTCATCTGCTGCTTATTATTCGATAAATATAACATTTGTTCTTGCTATATATTTTTCTTTAGCATTTATATGGCCCCCATTACTATAGTGTTTAAACACCTTAGAATCTTTTACATAGTTATTCTCTTAACACCCCAGCCAAGAAGGAGAGTGCTATTATTATTAAGCAGATAGGGAAACAAGGAACAGAGAAGTTCTAAAGGGGGAGCCACCTTAGTCTAGTTCAGCACAACAAAAGAGTCTTGTGGCACTTTAAAGACTGACAAATTTATTTTTCACATGAGCTTTCATGGGCAAAGTCCCACTTTATCAGATGACAGAGTGGAGAAAACTTATTCAGAAAAAAAGGGAGTGAAAGATAAATCCTGTGATTATATTTCACTGCATCAGGTCAGATTACTTCAGCAAATCAAAGTTGTATAGATTCAAAACCAACATATCAGGAAGTGGTGAGAATCGCTGTTAATAATGAAAAACAAAGGAGGAGGCACAGAAAGACAACACTCATTAACTAACTCGCTAACACTCACGTAGGAAGTCTTGTTGAAAACCAAGGAATTAAACTTAAGATTTAGGGAACTTGAAAGTCTGTTCTAACCACAGCACTATCTTTCCCCTCATTCAAGTGCAGGGATACTTTATTGCCTTGTTTGGAGAGCAGTGAGTTGACACAGATTTGAGATATCTTGGTTCCTTGAGTGATCTCATAGATTTCACCGTGCATGTTTTTATTTTTATGGTTTTTACTATACATTGTTTACTCTCTGCCTTTGATTTGTTTAGCTCTGGATCCTGACACCTTTACTCACCCTGAGTAGCACCTTACTCCCCAAAGCAGCTCATTGAAGTCAAGGACCCTATATATGTAAAATTCTAAATGTGGCAAGACCCTGGACATTAACCCCTTGTGGCAGTTAGGGGCTAGAGTGAAGAAAGCATTCTTACACGGTCGCAGCTGGAGCTAGTTGAGGAATGCAAAGCAACTAATGCAAAAACTTTTCAGAAAAGTTTCACACAGCTGAGATATTGTAATCGCTGCTCCAGTAATACCCCCTGGTATCCCAAGAAGCCATTTGCTTGCCTTTGTCCTAGAAAATGCAGTGTGCTTCCACACACCACCACTGGTGTAGTACCAGTCCTAATCAACCCCCAGCCATCACTCGCAAACAGAGGAAGTGCTGCATGGTTTATTTTGACTTTCAGAGCTTGACAACCCTAAAACTCAAAGCAAAATTGCTGAGAGTTGCCTTGTTTTGAATCAAAACCAGGTGGTACCGCTAAGCTTCCTGGCCTAAAGGCCTGCTCCAAAGCTACAATCTACATCAATTGGGCTTCAGTGGGCTTTGGAGAAGGCTTTTCAAGAATAAAAAGGCTCTAGTTTGTTAGGAACTTAATGAGGGAGCTCATCAAAAGATCAATGAAATACTTAGACTCAGGCTGGATTTTATGGTTCTGATGAAGACCAAAAAAACAACGAGGGAACTTTTACCAGTTTTTAGATTTAATTTATACTGGTTCAGCTCCTCAGCTGGTATAAATTGGTATAATTGCTGGCTTCAAGAGAATTAGCTATACTAGATAAATATCATCTCCAGCTGGTTTCACTGGTGATAATATTCTGTTGGACCACCATTCTTTGAAATAAATCCATACCAGCCGCAGACCAAAGATGATATTCTGCCTGAGTGTCATAACTTGGTTTCTTGTTTGGGTTTTTTTATAACAAAAAATGGGTGCATCTCCAAACCATGTGTGCAAACACACCTGAATTCTAGAGTTGCTCAGAATCTGAAACTAGATCTGGATGCATACTTGGTGAATGGTCCTTATCTTTATAAAGCAGAAAACCAAAACCTCAGATGCAAACTTAACAGGAATGAAGGAGCTCCCCAGTTGAATCAGACCCGAGGTCCATCTAATCAAGTATCTTGACAGTGGCCAGCATCAAATGCCTCAAAGGAAGGTATAAGGATTCCAGAGTTATCTGCTGTATGTTAATCTGTTCCCCACATTAGATCTCATCTTGGTCTCTAATTAGTCAAAAATAGTCTAGTGCTGACATGTTCTAGTACATCGGGGTGTTGTGAGTCTTTATTTACTGACATCTGAAAGTGCATTCAGCTCTTCCAAGGAAAAGAGATAAGTTGGCACAAAGTATTAGTTTAATGACATTACATATGATTTCTGTCTCACAAGAGCAGGAAAACAGCTGTTGGTGTCAAATGAAGCCTGCTTAATCAGCACTTCTCTTCCCCATCTGTCTTCCTACCTGAAGGATTTAAATAGATAATTTTTTAGACTGTATGGACCACTGAGTGTTTAGACAGGTTACTCCTAAGAGTCAACAATAGCAGAGTCTGAAAACCAATTCAGATCAACCAGATCTGACTATTACATCTGTGTCAGGTTTAAATATTGCCTTAATGTAATAAACCAAACTGACAGTGGGGCATCATCAAATTATTTTCAGCTTGCCTTTGGAGAAAAAAGGAACTCTTCCAATGCTTCTCTACAGGCCTGCTGCTCACTGTCTGTTTCCACACCACTGAAAGATGAAGCCCCAGCATGGGGTTCCCTTTTGCACAGCCGAACCAGAGTATTCGTTGCTAATTTGCTTCTGGCGATATGCTCACGCTATTGTTTCACTCACATGGATCTTTCTATTTAAATAAACTTGCTCAAAGTACTTGATTTTTTTAAAAAAAAATCTTTATTTAAACTTAAAAGTATGTGTCACTTTGTTAAAGCCAGCCATGAACAATTGGGGGATGCATTGTTACAAGCATGCAATTAATTGCTTTAAAGCAGATGTGTGCAACTTGCTTTAAATTATAGCACAGAACAGTATGTAATCAGGGTGGAAGATGGCTTGGCTGCTTCTTTCAGGTATTTTTTTTTAATGTAATAAGATCAGTCAAACATGCTATCTTAAACGTACTGTACCATGCTGTCTTCCTGGAAGCTACATCTTCTAACCAGAGGGCAATGGATTAGTGGTGTAAGCATTCAGGTGTGAAATAACTTGACTGCCTTTAACCAGAGGCTGGAATCCTAGTGGGGCTGACTTAATTTTAATCCTTCGTAAGTATATGTATGTACGTGTGATATACAATTTACTGTGGGGAGGCCTTTTTGATAAGACCTTAAAACCTGAAGTCTTATGTTCTCTGCATATGCATTAAGAGTCTGTCTACACACTGCAGTTAGCCCAAGTCAGCTGGCCCAACTCAGCTGATTTGCGTAAGTGTGGCTCAGGTTGGGGTGGAGGTCGGGGGGAAGGGTGGTTTAACTACAGTGCAGATTTCAAGGCTCAGGCCAGGTCCCAGGCTCTAGGGGTATGTCTACACTAGCAATGCAAGTCGACTTCAGGACCCTTAAGTCAACCTAAATTACTTCATGTCCACAGTGGACTTTCATTAAGTCAACTTAAGAAATGTCTTTAAGTCGACTTAAGGATGGTGTGGATGGGGAGTAGCCCTTAAGTTGATTTTATTAAGTCAACAATGCCAGTATGGACAGCTATGTCCAATGTTAAGTTGACTTAATAAGGTCGACTATAAGTTGACTTAAAGTCAACCTTATTAAGTCGACATAACAAAGTCGACTTAACTTTTTCTAGTGTAGACATACCCTAGGATGCTTCAAGGTTGAAGGTCCAAGGATTTGGGCTGTAGCCCGGACTTCTACACTACAATTAAACTGTCTGAATCAGCTGGCACAGAACAGCTGTGGGTGTCTAATCGCAGTATATGCATACCCTAAAGGTCCCGGGGTACTTTAATGACCCCATAGTGTCCTAAACTTTCCCTGTTTGTTAAACTGCACTGATTATATGGTTGCTGTCATCTAGTCCCCGAGTGGCTATGTTCTAGAAGGGGAAAACACTGCATATTTAGGATTTGTAACATGCACTGTGATTCCTTGAGATAAAGGGGATACAGAGCTAAAACAGTGGGCAGTACGTCTAGTGGTTAGTCTACTGAACCCTCAGAAACATGATCTCTATTCTCTGTTCTGCCACTCATCTATTGTGAGCAAGCCATCCACATCTCTCTTTCCCCTCATAGCCTTTCTCTGGCTTGTCTCTTTAGACCATGAGCGCTTCACGGCAAGGACCATCTTTCTCTGTGCTGGTGCATAGAAGACTGAGGCCCCAATCCTGGTTGGGCCTCTAGGTACTTCTATAAACCAAATAAGCAATAATATTGGTAAGAAATGCAGCAGGCCAGATTCTGTCCTTACTTCTAAAGGTAACTATTACTTACTTTGGGGAGTGAGTTCTGATTTCCAGTTGTATGATTGAAAGCAGGGTATGGTCCAAATTGATGTAGCCAACTGTGATTTGCACTAATATAGATGTAGCCCTATTATTTTGCTGGAGCTCATTCTAATATTTAAAACTCACTTGTATATCTCTTGCACATAATGTGATTCTAATATGTTGACTCACATTTAGCTTGTGGTCCACTATGCCTTGAAATTAGACGCAGGTTTCTAACCATTAGAGGAGTAAAGTTCTGGAATAGCCTTCCAAGGGGAGTTGTGGGGGCAAAAACCCTAACTGCTTTCAAAACTAAGCTTGATAAATTCATGGAGAGGGTGGTATGATTACCCTATTTTGGAAATTGAGTGATATTTGTCCACGTGTGGTGGATATACAAGTGGCCTAAGAGGGGAGAGTACATGGGGTGTGTTCTGAGTTATTACAGAGAATTGTTTCTTGGGTCACTGGCTGTTGAGACTTGCCCACGTGCTCAAGGTTTAACTGATCACCATATTTGGGGTCAGGAAGGAATTTTCCCCCAGGGCTGATTGGCCTGGGCTCTGGGGGTTTTTCACCTTCCTCTGTAGCTCAAGGCACGGTTCACCTAACGGTGAATTCTCTGTATCTTGAAGTCCTTAAATCATAATTTAAGGAGGTAAATAACTCAGTCATAGGTTGGTGGCCTATTGCTGGAGTGGGTGGGTGAGGTCTTGAGGCCTGCATTTTGCAGGTCAGACTAGATGATCGTACTGGTCCCTTCTGACCTTTAAGTCTATGAGTCTATGCCACCCAGACCCCTTTCTGCAGTACTCCTTCTTCGGCAGAGACTGGGAAAGCACCACCCACACACAGCAAGAAGACTAGTGTCCTGGGTATTTGCATTAAAACTGATGGTGCAGGTTCAATTCTATGCTCTTGCAAGGTCTCTCCTTCGTCCTGATGCGGAAAGGAATTTTTTTTTTGAAACCTCAGCAAATTTTCATGGGATGGGAAAGCCTTTTCCCACCCAGTGATAAGCAGGGGAGAGCTTTTGGAGAGAGGAGCATGTTTGTGCTAATCTGGCCAGGGAGGAAATGGGGATGGGAGGCTAGCACTCAGAAGGGAACAAGGAAAATAGCTTGAGAGCTGTCACTGTTAAATATGCCTATTCATGTTTCTCAGCATGTCCAAGCATATTTTCCAGCACTCATAAGCCAGGGTCTCCATATGCTGCCAAACAATAATTTTCAAAAGCAAGCTTAATCACCAGGCAAGATTCCCCAAGCTCTTGGTCACTCACAGTGTTCATTTATGATGACATTTCATTAAACGAACAAGGACAGAGTTTGTTTTTCCATAGTGTGCACGAGTGTATGATGGCTGGATGACTTTTTTTTTCTCCCCTTTTGAGACGCGAGTCCTTCTTCCAGACACCAGTACTGAAGTGACATGAGTAAAAGACATGTGATTTAACACTGGCTCTGCTGATATCTTTGAAATCCATACCTGCAAAACAAACTCCTACTCAATCCTTTCCTAGCTGTGCCTGAGTCAAATAGATACATTGCTGTGAGGTTACTTAGAGACTTGACATTATTATGTTATCTAAGGTGACCAAAAAATTTAAGGAGCTCCAGGCTCTTGAGGTTAGGACCCCAACAAGCTTTAATGACCTCACTAGTGGTAGGGGAAACAAGACATTCCCAGTTCAGGGACCCTGTATTAAGCAGTTTGAATCAGTTTCTCTTGATTTAAGGACAGTACCATACCATGTCTCTCCTGCAGAATGTTTCCCAGATTCCTATTGTGGCAAACTGCCAGTCCCCCACTTAGTGGGTCTCACACTTCTGTCTCTTATGGTGGGTTAGGGCACCACCCTTTGCCCCATCTCCCCAACAGTGGGAGGCTCCTCCAGCAAGGTCCAGAGGGTAGAGGAAGGGGGTGGGGACCCAGGCCCACCCACTACTCTGGGTCACAGCCCAGGAGCCCTATAAATCACAGCTCTTCACTATAGTTGCTGTATCCACAGCTACACTAATTCCCCCTGGGCTAGTCTCCCCCCTCTGCCTTTCCAGCTTCTGGTCTCCCAGGTCTTCAGAGCCTGGGAAGTAACTCAGTCCAGTTTCATAACTCTCCCCTTGTACCTTCGTTGGTACTCCTCTTTGCTTCTCCCTCCAAACCACACTTTTCCTGCTCCTCTCTCCAAACTGCACAGCACTGCTCTTCTTCTACCTCCAGCTTATGCCTTATCTGTTTGGAGCAGGGAGGCTTTTATCAGGCACCTGGCTAGGTCCTGATTGACCTCAGGTGCCTCTAATTGCCCCGCAGTGACCCTAATGAGTCAACAGGGAACAGAGCTCTCAGCATTCTGGGGCTTATATACCCCCCTTCGCTTCATATCTCACATTGTTCTGTGATCCTCTTCTTCAGGAGGTCAGGTCACCTAGACATTTTCCTTTCACTCTATTGCTGAAATCACCTGCTCTCAGTGTAGATCCTCAGCCTCTCAGGCAGCCACTCCTCCCTTTTGGCCTACAGCTTTTTTCTCACCCCCGCTGTTGATGGCTGCCCCAGCTGAGGTGGCAGCTGGTCTCCCTATTAATCCTTTAACAGCTGGCACAGTATGGGTTCTCCCCCTCTCCCCCCATGATAGAGTGACATCTCATCTTATTTTGGTGTCCCCCAGATGAAAGGTGTTCCAGAGGTGTCACCACTTTTTTTGGTCACAATCCAGAAGGAAACAAGCAAAAGAAGCCAAGCAGAACCCACAGGCCTATTCAAGTTCCTTCTGGGGGAGCCACGTTCAAGGCATCTCATGGAGCAAAAGAACTGCACTATCTACTAACTGGCAACTCACACAAGCAGAAAGAATTTTGTGGCTGGAGCTTGGAAGGCTGTGCCCAAGATTTCCAAAGGAGGCTGACCCTCAGTTTTAATTTTTTTAGGTGTTCATGAGGAAGAAAGGTTCAGAACCACTGCCTTAATGTACCATCTACATAGGCTTAATAGAGAGGAGACAGAGTTAGTCAATGGAACATTTGCTGTTGAGTTTGATGGAGGCAGGGTTAGGCTAACATGAAGCCTTTTGGAGAACCCCACCTCTAGTCTGTACATTTGGAATTCCACTTACTTTGTACTTTTGCTTTTCTAGGCCCTCCAGGCTAGACTGAAATAAAGAAACCTTTATTACCCTAAACTAAAAGGCTATGTCTACACTTACAAAAGCTACTTTGAATTAGTTAATTCGAACTAACTAATTCAAACTGATTTTAGTTAGTTTGAATTAACTTAATTCAAACTAGCATGGCCCCAGTAGAATGTTAGTTTGAACTAGCCATGGCCATGCAGGGCACTTGCTTACTTTGAATTAGTCAGTTGCAGGAAGGTCAATCTGCCAATTAATTCAAACTAAGCAGTTATTTCGAACTAACATGGCCACATTGGATTAGTTCTAACTAACTAGTTTGAATTAACCGTTAATTTGAACTAAGCAATCAAATTTATTAGTTCGAATTAAGGAAGCCCTTAATTCAAACTAATGAAAGCTTAGTGTGGCCAAGGCTTAAATTAGTTTGAATTAAGCTTCCTTAATTTGGACTAACTTGCAAGTGTAGACATAGCCAGAGACACTAGATATGGGTAGAAAAGGCTACAGTACCTAGACTGTTCTCCACCAAGCAGAATTGTTCCATGCAGTAATTCTGTTCCTATTAATTATTATTTCTATTGCATAGTGCCTAGGAATTCCAAACTGGGATTATAGGATTACTTTATGAGGCACTGTACAGATCTTATCCCAGACAGCTCACAGTCTAGGATTTAGATAATATGCAACAGAAACAAATGAGTGGTTTGGAATAGGAGGACATGATAATAGGAGAGACAGGTGTGTTTGCATAAATTAGTAGTCACAGCTGGTCCTGAATTTAACCAAGGCCTCACAATACAATTTATAGTCATCAGGACACAAGTAGATTTTATAGACAGATTTCAAAGACACAGCGGTGGCTTAGCAAATTTTGACAGGGAGTGCTTCACAAGAGTAGAGGGAAGTGGAAGATAGGAGACAGCATTAAAGCATTATAGCACAATCAAGAAATGATCCAGTCTGATTTAAAATGCCCCTAGCAATGAGGTTTCCTCCATTTCCTTTGGGAGACTGCTCTACAAGCTAATAAATCTCACTAATTTTTCCCAGTGTTCAGCCAGAATGTTCCTTTTTCTTCATTTCATCTTAGTTTCTCATTTCTGTAGTAACAAAACTTTGATATCACCATGAAAAGCATCAAAACCCAAGATGCTTCTAATCATAATATTAATTATTATTCGCCACACACCCAGCCAGACTGCCATTTTCAGAGAGCACTAATGGTCTCTCATCTGGAAAAGGGTATCAAAGGAAGGAAAGTTTAAATAATATAAACTAGGCAGAGTGGGTGGAATTTAGCTGGCTGTGTGACCTTTTTTTCATTACTCATGCAACTCTATTGATTAGGTAACCATTGGCTGCTAATAGAAGAAACAGTCTCTCTGGGTGCGTCTACACTTACAAATTTAATCTGCATCCACACTACATTTTCCTTAAGTCGACTTAAGCTGCTGCTTAAATTGAATTAGGGAAAATTAAAGTCAACTTTACTAAACCTAGTTTTAAGTCGACTTTTCTGGCTAAGTCGACTTTAGAAAGTTGATTTAGCTAGTGTGGATGCAGAGTAGCCCTAAGTCAACTTTAAGTCGACTTAGGGGGCTTCGGGGCTTCCCCACTGCCCTCCCTGCAAGGGTGGCTGGCACAGCCACAGCCTGGTGTGCCCACCCCCTCAGGGCAGGACAGAGCCCTGCCCACCCTGCTCCAATGCCCTGCCAGGGTCCTTGTCCCCCTCAGCCCCCATTGTACCAAGGTACAATGGGGCAAAGGCTGATCCCCCTGGCACTTGGCAAGGGGTGCCATCCCTGCCATGGTGGACCTATCCCAGGTCCACCTAGCCCCTAGAAGTCGACCTAGGCATCCAGTGTGGACGCTCTAGGTTGATTTGGCATGGTCCCCTCTAAGTCAACTTAATTTTTGAGTGGGGACATGCTAAGTTGACTTAAATTAACAAGTGTAGGCATAGCCTTATAAAAGGTAAAATGAAGCTTGGGGGCAGAAGTCTGTTCTTAAAATACTCAGCAGTCTGAGTCCTCTCTTTTCTTCTTTTCTTTTGTTGATTGAAGATTTTTCAGCATGTAAGGCAACAGAGTACATATGAAACAAAAATAAGGTGATATTAAAGATACACAAGGTCTTTCATATGAATTTCAAGCTTCCTGGTAAGTCTCTGCAGGTCTTTGTCCTATTGCACTCCCAACAGAGCTCCCATTTCCTCTTACTTCCATTCTTTTACTTACAGACTCCCAAGACCTAACTCCCATTATATGTCCATCTCCTACTCTTATATTCATTCCTTCCTCCATGCTGCTCTTGTACGTAAAATTCCTTCCCCTCTTTGAGTTCCAAATGAAGAACGTTTCCTGGCACGGAGGGCAGTGGTGGAGTCCTGGAGTAGCCATAAGTCGACTTAGGGCTACTCCAGGTCTACACTGGCTTAAGTCGACTTGAAAAAGTTGACTTAAGTCTTAGGTCAAATTAAAATGTGGTTTTATAAAGTCGACTTAATTTTCATTAAGTCGACTTTATTTTCCGTAAGTCGACTTAAGCAACTTGCTTAAATCGACCTAAGGAAACTATAGTGTAGACGCAGGGTAAATTAAGTCGACTTAAGCAAGCTTAAGTCGACTTAATTTACAAGTGTAGACGCACCCCTTGACTCCAATGGGAATTAAAGCGAAATATGTATGTAAGTTTGTTTTTCAACAGAGGGCCTCAGAGTTGATGTAATTTGGTCATGTCCAGCTCGTTTCGTGTCTCAGTTCTATTGCTTGGGTAACTTGGCGCTTGACACTGCTTTTCCTTAGGAATAAATTGTAGGGGCGGTGAGGAATACCATAGTGATGGTGCACTTTAAATTCATGCAAATATGGATAAAGAGGGTATTAGTTCTCAAATTGACTTCAGCTGATGCAGGGTCTGTCCCTCAGGCTACATTAATTGAGAAAAAGAGGGGATTTCAAAAGTGCCTAAGCCCACATTAAAAAAAAAAAAAAAAAAGGCTGAGGTGGTTAAATCTCACAGAAAATCAATGGGACTTTGTCTCAAAAGTCACTTAGGCCCAAATCTTCAAAGGCATCCAGGTTTTTTCGAAAGTTTTGCCCTTTGTATTTTTCTGAGCCCAGCACTAAGCAGCAATCATAATAATGTTAGAAGAACCAGTAAAATGTTCTGGTATATAACATATGATGGCTGAACTACAGTTTCTATGGCGCCATATCCTGACTCCAAATATATGCATGTGCCAATGAGAGCATGTGGCCTATGGAAGTGGTTTTCAAACTTAGAGTCAGGACCCAATAGTGGGTCACAGACTCTCAGGCACTGGGTCATGGCACCCACTGCTGCCGCTGCCAAAAGATTGGAATCCATTGCCCAAAGATGTCATTGTTGAGTCATGGGCATAAATGATTTTTTTCAACTGTGTCCCAAGAAAAAAAGTTTAAAAACCACTGGCCTATGGTGTTTAAAAAATTAAGAACAGAGAGAAGGAGACAACAACGAGTACATTATGGTCAGAGAGATTGTGAGATGGTTGTCACTGAACTGGTTTCTTATTTGTTCTTGACTGGAGGATGAGCATAGGCAAAGTTCATGGGAACACCTGACATCATCCAGAAAACGAAATGCACAGAAAGATATTTCTCTCTGGGATGAAAAATGAACAAAATCTGGGAGGATCAAAGAAGCCCTGAAAGCTTTCTCCTGAGAAAAAGTTAATGTCAAATCCTTGGTGTTTCTCATATGGATGTTTTTGGTACATATCTGTTTTATTAAGGCCCCTCAGGCTTAGCCAAAGGAAAAAGTTACCCCCAAGTTAACAAGTGATGTGAGAGAACTGGGCTTGCCCAGCAAGGATTTGAGATTGGTTCCAGTTGTTGTGGCACATTATGCTTCTCTCTTAGGCTATGTCTACACTAGAAAAGTTACGTCGACTTTATTAAGTCGACTTAATAAGGTCGATTTTAAGTCGACTTAAAGTCAACCTTATTAAGTCAAATTAACAAAAGTTGACTTAACCTTTCTAGTGTAGACATAGCCCCTTGTCGACCTTATTTTCTGGCCAGGCCCTGAGTCTTCATGGTGGGCCTGGCCAATCCTGCTTCTGGTCATGTGACCGGAAGCTTCCTGATGATGCTCCAGTTGCTTAGCAACTGGAGTGTTGGAGGAGAAGCAACACTGCCCCTGCCATGTCAAGGCCACAGCAGCTGCCTAGGGCCAGAGCTCCAAGGGAGTGTGGGTAGAGAGCATGCCCTCCCACCCATCTGCCTATAGTGGCTTGTCCATGGTCACAGCAGCCGGGGTGGGCGAAGCTGGGGAAGCTGTTGGTGAAGCACCACCAAGGCCTACCCGTAGCTACGCCCCTTATGTGAACCCCCCCACTCCTATGTCAGCCAGTGCACAGTTTCCTGCAAACAAATGGCCCTTAACATAGTGAGTGAGTTCTTTTGTCCAACAACTCATGGAATTATTCAATAGAATAAACCACAGGAAACTCCCCACTCCCAGATATGATATGCACCAGCTCTGTCACTTTAAATGACAAACAAGGAATCCTGTGGCACTTTTAAAGACTAAGAAATTTATTTATCGCATAAGGTTTTGCGGGAGAAAATCCCACTTCATCAGACACTTTGAAGATGGGGAACTGACAGAATGGGGGGGAGGGGAAATTAAATGCAGGGAAGTGTATGACACAGGATCAGGTCAGGCTGTAACAGCAAATGAAAATAGAAATTGGAATTCAAACACTGGGGAACAGGCTATAGAGGAAAGTCAGGTCAAATCACCTGTTGTAATGAGAAAAAACCTGTAGTCCCTGTTTAACCCTGAGGCAATGGAGTTGAATTTACATAAAAATTCAAATTCTGCAGTTTCTCTTTCAAGCTCCGGTTTGTTATTCATTTGTTTGAGCACTGCTATTAACAAGTCATCAATAGAGTGTGCAGAGAAATTGAAGTGTTCCCCTATTGGTTTTTTTTTAATTTTGTGATTTCTAATGTCAGATTTGTACCCATTTATTCTTTTTGCATAGAGACTGTCCTGTTTGTCTAATATATAGAGCGGGGGGGGGGGGAATTTCAGCACATGATGGCATAAATCACATTGGTGGATGAGCAGATGAATGAGCCCTTGTTAGAGTAACTGGCTTAATTAGGTCCTGTGTGGTATCTTTTGTGTAAATATGGGGGCAAAATTGGCTATGTGGTCTGTTGCAGGGATATGTTCCTGCTTTAAAGTTTCTGTTGTTTGGTCTATAGCTGTTGGTGAGTTTCTATTTAAGGTTGGGGGGCTGTCTGTAAGTGAGGAGAGGTCTGTCTTCCAAGGCTTGAGAGAGCGAGGGATTGTCATGTAGAATAGGTTATAGTTGTAGATCCTTGATGATGTCCTGTAGGGGTCTGACTTGGGGGTAGTAGGTGATGACCAATGGCATTCTGTTGTTTTCTTTCTTGGGCTTCTCCTGTAGTAGTTAACTTCTGGGTACCCGTATGGCTCTGTCAATCAGGGAGTGGAAGGAAGTCTCTACATCTGGGTCTACTGATGTAGACGTCAGCCCACCAGCTAATTATCCCTTCAGTTTTATTCCCTTCTAGGAGGGCTGTTCTCTAGTCTTCGGGATCAATGGGTGACTTCCCTTCAGGCTTGGTTCCCAAACATTCTCTGCTTCAAGCATTGCTTGCTCTTTTAGGTCTCACTTTTCCACTCTAGTGACTGCTCTGGCCAGCAAAGTCATCTCCAGAACATGGCAAACAAAGCTCTTTCAAGACACAGCTTTCCCTCCTTCCTGGCCAGTTAGCTTTGAACTGAGCCAGGCTCTCTACATTTAATCCGCATCCAGCACTGTCATTTGCTGCAGGTAGAACAGGGAGCTCGTTAACCCTTTCTTTGCTACTGTGGGAGCCTCTGTGCCCCGCACATTCTTCTGAACAAGATATTTTATAGCAGAAGCATTCCAGGGATGGATGGGTGTGTAAATATTCCATATGTTTGCTCTAATCATTTCCATACCTACATTAAATTTGAAGGGAGAAGAGAAGATGCATCTCCCTGCAAATGTTTCTTATTATCACAATGCCCCATCAGATGCTGAGCCTTAGCATGCAAAATGTAATGGCGCATATCAGATATGATAAATAGGGACCCTCAGAGCAGCTTAAAGTGGACCTCCATGGGGTTGAACTTGGCCCTTTGAATTTTTGAAGCCTTGCTGTAGATTTCAAATTTCCAGCAAGCGTATGAACTGCTGTACATTTTTCAGCAATATGTCATCATTAACAATATGTCTGCTTTCTTTGTAAAGCAATATGCGATCATTAAATCTGAGCTGCAATGCACCTCAAGACAGTCAACTCAAATCCAAGCGTAATAAGGTTGAGACAAATAAAGTCAGATAACTGCATATGGGGGAAATGCAAAAAAAAATGTAGTTTCTCTTGGGTGTTTAGTGGTGATGGAGGAATTGGATCTGAAAAAATTTAGAGCCTTTGGCCTCTGTCCCTCTCTGTCTACCCATTGATGAAACCAACTTGGAACAAAAACATCTTTTTTCTTTACTTTCTTTCTTGTTTTTTAAATTCCTTTCTCAGTGAAGCAGGTAACACGATGGGTGCATCTACACTAGTAAATTAAGTTGACTTAAGCATGCTTAAGTCGACTTAATTCACTCTGCGTCCACACTGGCATTTCCTTAAGTTGATTTAAGCTACTGCTTAAATCGACTTAAGGAAATTCAAAGTTGACTTTATAAAACCTTGTATAAAGTCAACTTTGAAGCTTAAGTCGACTTTTTAAGTCGATTTAAGCGGTGTGGACACTCAGGTCCTGGCAAGAAGGGACCGTGGGGCTTCCTTCTCGCCAGGACTGCTCAGGTCCCAGCAAGAAGGAAGCCACGCGCTTCCTTCTCCCCGGGACCTGCACTCCAGCCGGCAGCTGGAGCACAGTCCTGGAGAGAAGGAAGACCCGTGCTCCAGCTGCCGGCTGCTGAGCAGCTGGAGCGCAGATCTCGGGGAGAAGGGATCCCCGCACTCCCTCCTGGCCGGGACCACTCGGTTGCCGCTGAAGTTCTCCCCGGGACCCGAGCAGAAGGGAGCCGAGTGGTCCGGGGCAGAAAGGAGCTTCACGCTCTCTTCTCCCCAGGACCACTCAGGGGATTGCTGCCCCGGGGAGAGCCATCCCCGTGCAGGACTGGCTCTCCCTGGACCGAACTAGTCGACTTAGAGAGTCTAGTGTAGACTCTCTAAGTTGAGTTAGTAAGGCCCACTTTAAGTCGACTTAGGAGTCCAGTGAGGACTCTCTAAGTCGACTTAATACGGTCGACTTATTTAAGTTGACCTAAATTCCCCAGTGTAGACATAGCCAATGTGACTTCCAGGGCTCTCATCTTCCAAAGAAGCCATTGTATAATGGAGGGATAGACCAGTCACATGTCATAGCCTGTGGATTGCAAGCACAATTGCAAGCAAGAGAAAAGCAATAATATTTCAAGAGATACCAAACAATTCAATTTCTATCTACAGAAAACAGGAACTGAGACTGGCACATCTGCAAACAAAAATCTACAGCTTTCTTAGAGGACAAATTACAATTTAAATTCTTTGAAGCAGGAATCGGTCATTACTGTGCATTTGCACATCATCTAGTATATTTGGCTATGTCTACACTTGTAAATTTAGGTCGACTTTAGCTAAGTCGACTTTAAGTAGACTTAGTTAAGTCGACTTAGCATGCCTACACCTAAATTTAAAGTCGACTTTGGGGGGAACTTACGTTTGGGGGGAACAGCGTCCACACTGGATGGCTAGGTCAACTTCTAGGGACTAGGGGGACCTAGGGCAGGTCCACGGGGTGGGGGGGCACCCCTTGCCCAGTGCCGGTGGCTAAGCCTTTGACCCATTGTACATGGGTACAATGAGGCAAAGAGGGACAGGGACCCTGGTAGGGCATAAGGGCAGGGTGGGCAGGGCTCTGCCTTGCCCTGTGGGGGGGCATGCCAGGTTCTCCCTGTGCCATCCACCCTCGCAGGGAGGGCAGTGGTGGAGTTCTGGAGAAGCCCTAAGTTGACTTAGGGCTACTCCAGGTCTACAATGGCCTAACTCGAGTTTAAAAAGTCGACTTTAGGCTTAAATCGAAGTAAAAGTATGTTTAATAAAGTCGACTTAATTTTCATTAAGTCGACTTTATTTTCCTTAAGTCTACTTAAGCAACTTACTTAAGTCGACTTAAGGAAACTGTAATTTAGACGCAGGGTAAATTAAGTCAATTTAAGCAATCTTAAGTCGACTTAATTTACAAGTGTGGACGCACCCTTTGAGTCTTAATGTAAAACTAATAGTAATAATACTAATAAACAATGGTTGTGCATATATACCAAAATGAAGCACAACTCCGGTCAGAGAAAGAAACACTGTATCAATGAAAAAAAAGATTGGTCAAATTCACGCTGACATTAAACTGCACTGAAATAATTGGAATCTCAAAGCTCAATCTGTTGAGTTTAACAAAGAACAATGTTAAGGAGGGACTTGCTCATAATCTGTAAACACTGACCTGGGGAACAAAAGAATAAAGATCAATATCTCTTCAGTGTAGCAGAAAAAGTATAACAAGATCTAGTGGCTGGAAGATGAAGCTTGACAAATTCAGATTAGAAATAAGGTACAAATTAACAGGGACACAAATTAGCCATTGGAACAATTTACCAAGGGTTGTGGTGGACTCTCCACCAGAAACAACTTTTAAATCAAATTGGATTGTTTTTAAAATATATGCTCTAATTCAAACAGGAAGTAATTCACAGAAGTTCTATGGCCTTTGTTACACAGCGATCCCATCTGGCTTTATAAATGATGAATCTATGGATTAATGCCAGGGATTGATTCAGACAGTTTTACTGCCCAAGAAGCAATCTGGGAAGCCAATAGGAACAGTCTTACCTCCAGTTTCCCCCTGCTCTGAGTAGGGAGAACATACCCTGTACCGTATTTATCCTGAGACAAAATATATGCTCAATATGATGGCACAGCTGTTCTACTGGCATGCATCGGGAGGGCAGAGTCTTGCTGTGCCCACTCTCTGGATCTGGCCATGCCGTCTCTCCCCACCAATGTGGAGAATGGTAGCAGCTCTCCAGAGGCTCCTTGCACACTCTGTTCTACTACTTGCAATGTTAGTATCCAGTGGAGAGGTGTCAGCGGTGTTTGATGATGCCCCCTTTCTCTCCTGCATGGTTGCACAGGTTGCCATTAGAAACTATCAATCAGAAATTAAGGAGAAAGCAGTTTTTAGCAAACCCATTATCACTTATGTTGGAACTTTCAGACCCAGCTTTTCATTTGGGCAACATTTGGAGACATGCATACAGGTTTGTTTCGTTGCCAAATTGTGACATCTCTCATAATGATCCCTCACATTGGAGGGATATTGGTGTCACTGGCTATGTCTACACTTGTAAATTTAGGTTGACTTTAGCTAAGTAGACTTATTTAAGTTGACTTAGTTAACTCGACTTAGTGCATCTACACCTAAATTTAAAGTTGACTTTGGGGGGAACTTACAAAGTTGACCTAGAGTATCCACACTCGATGCCTAGGTTGACTTCTAGGGGCTAGGGGGACCTAGGGCAGGTCCACGGGGGAAGGGGGGTACCCCTTGCCCAGTGCCAGGGGGCTCAGCCTTTGCCCCATTGTACAAGGGTACAATGGGCCAAAGGGGGACAGGGACCCTGGCAGGGCATAGGGAACCTGTGGGGGCGCATACCAGGCTCCCCCTGTGCCCCCCCCCCCAGCAGGGAGGGCAGTGGTGGAGTCCTGGAGTAGCCCTAAGTCGACTTAGGGCTACTCCAGGTCTACACTGGCTTAAGTCGACTTGAAAAAGTCGACTTAAGCAGATTGCTTAAGTCGACTTAAGGAAACTGTAGTGTAGACGCAGGGTAAATTAAGTCAATTTAAGCAAGCTTAAATCGACTTAATTTACAAGTGTAGATGCAGCCATTGAATTTAACCCCCCAGATGCCTTTATTCCACACAAATGTGGTGTTCTCTCACTGAAAATTATTTACATTGGAAATAAATACTCTAGAAACTGAGATTAAATAGGGAGTTATCAGCACAAAAAGAATGAATCCTACAGCACATTTTTACATTTCCCTGCATGAATACATTTTTATGCCTCTTATTTTGTGTTTGTGTCAGTCACTGCATCTCAAGTTAGGTCCTTTGCTCCAAGTTGAGAGGTAAGGTTTCAAGCTAGGAAGTACAACTATAACTGTGAAACATTGCCAGGAGACAAGTTCCAAAGGCGCATGTTAGTCTAGTTCAGCAAAACAAACAAGGTATCCTGTGGCACTTTTGTTAGTTTCGTTTTCTTAGTCTTTAAAAGTGCCACAGGACTCCTTGTTTGTATTGCAAGAAGAGGATCCACATGCTTGGGTTCTTATATGAGACACATTGAGATTCACCAATCTCTAATGCTTTAGTAGAGTGCACAAAGAGGATTCTAACTGGGTGTGAATGAAATGTATCTTTACCCCACCTTTGTACATTTTGATGAGTCTTCTTCCAATGTTCCTGTGAGCCTCACATGGGCTGAGATTTTTTCTTTCTTCTTATTGGGGAAAAAAACTCCCCATCTTGTTCTTGGTTTCCAAAGCAATGTGTAATGCTGTGCTAGACCAGGAATCTTTAATCCTCTTCAAATTGTGCCTAGGAGGATTAAGAGTACCTGGACAGTGATAGAGCAGTGGGAGGTCCTTGCTCCAATGTGCAACTGCAAACAGTGGGATGAATGGAACGGTATGTAGTTCTTCACCCAAATTTCTGCTGATGGCAGTCACCAAAATTGAAATGAACAAAGGTTACTAGAATTCTCAATAGTCCTGAAATTCATTATCTTATTCCCTAATCCCCAGAAAATGTGTCTGTGGGGGAAGAGAGGGAGTGTTTTTTATTTTATTTTTTTAATTATTTTTTTCTTTACATCAAATGTGAGATTTTGGTGAGTTCTAATTCATATGTGATTCCTTGACTCTGACCTAACTCATAGACACGTGCGAATCAGGGCTTTTCAAATCTTAGTCCAAGCCATTCACCAGCTGATATCTCATCTTTAATAAAGAATGGACAAAAATACTGCAAGCCAGAGATGCAGCCTGTAATTACAAATGTATTGGAAAAGCTAGGTATGCACACACTATTTGGATTAGTTTCTGGGCATCTTAAGATGAGAAAGCTTTACATTATGTATCTGGTATAAGAACTTAATGATGTTTGCCTGTAAGGTTGGAAATTTGACTTGCAAAAGGGATGTATGCGGGATGCAAAAAAGACAGGCAAAGCAGAGGACAATGCATTCTTACATGTCAGCCATAATTCCTGCAGAAAGTGACCTAACATGGTTTGGATTTTGCCTATATATAAAAAAAATGCAAATCAGGCTCAACGCAAGTGAGCTAGAAGTGAAGAATGAGGATTATCTAGCACAGAGGAAGGAAAACTCACTGAGCCCTCATTATAAATTAAATTGGCTAGAAAAAGAGCGAAAGTATTCCATATCCTTTTAAGAAGTGAAAAGTATGTCAGCATTGCTTCAAACAGTGATACCTTGTGGGAATTGATTCATTAGCAAAGATGAAGCTGAATGCAAAAGTTAAGTTGAGCAAGTGGAATTTTATGAAGCCCCGTGCTCTGCACTGCCCATGTAGATGTGTTGCTTCCAGCCTACGTCGTTAAGTTCCCTGTTTTTCCTGGTGTCCCATCTATAACAGTCCCTCCGGAGAAGTGCCCTCCCCCCCCCCCCCCCCCCTTAGGTTTAATGATCCTGATGCCCTTTTACTAACAGTTTAATATAAACATTAAACACAAATAATTGATGTTCAGACCCCCACTCCATATGCATTTGGCTAGAGATTCTTAGCAGATAGCAGAGTTGGAGACTTGTCTTTACCATGGATTCAGCTGGTTACAAAGTCTTTCAGATACTTTAATCTCATCAAGAGGTAATCACACCAGAAGCGACCTATCTCTGTCTCCCTGTCACATTTCCTAAGTCTAGCAAACTGTCTCTACAGAGTCTCCTTGATTCCTGTGGGCTTGGTCCCCAGGTGGTTCTCTGTATCTCTCTTCTGTAAAGGTCTCTCTGTCTTCCAAGAAGGGTCTGTTGTGCTTATCATCTATCACTACATACTTCAGTTAACACCATTTATTATTTCTTGGATTAATTATTAGAAGATTACTACTAACTGTGGTATGTAACCTAGCATTTAAATCGGCTTCTGTACTGGATGACTGGAGGCTAGCTAATGTGATGCCAATTTTTAAAAGGCTGCATAGGTGATCCTGGCAATTACAGGCAGGTAAGCCAAACTTCGGTACCAGGAAAATTGGTTGAAATTATAGTAAAGAACAGAATTATCAGACACATAAATGAATGCTATTTGTTTGGGAAGATTCAACATGATTACAAGATGGGAAAAAGGATAGGCATAACTTGGTCAGTTTTCTGAATGAAAAGAGGTAATTAATGGTGTCCCCCAGAGATCTGTACTGGTACCAGTACTGTTCAACATATTCATACATGAGCAGGAAAAAGGGGTAAACAGTGAGGTGGCAAAATTTGCAGATGATACAAAACTACTCAAGATAGTTTAGTACAAAGGAGACTGTGAAGACTTAGAAACGGATCTCATAAAATTGCATGACTGGGCAACAAAATGGCAGATGAAATTGAAAGCTGGGAAATTCAATGTAATGCACGTTGGAAAATATAATCCTAACTATACATATAAAATGATGGGAACTAAATTAGCTGTTTCCAGTAAAAAAAAGATCTGGGAGACATTGTGGATAGTTCTCTGAAAATATCCGCTTACTATGCAGCAGCAATCAAAAAGCTAAGAGAATGTTGGGAATCATTAGGATAGGAATAAATAATGAGACAGAAAATATTGTATTGCTTCTTTATAAATCCATGGTTAGAGCCCTGCATAGATACAAATATGTGGATCTGTATCCGATCTGCATCAGCAAGAAATGGTCTGCGGATATCCGCGTTGTGTCCGCGGATGCGGGTATCTGCGGATATAATGCGAGTATCCACGAATTTGCAGGGCTCTATCATGGTACTCCCACATTTTGAATGGTGTGTGCAGATCTTGTCTTCCCAACTCAAAGAAAGATGCATTAGAACTGGAAAAGATACAGAAAAGGAAAACATAAATGATTAGGGGTATGGAAAAACTTCCATATGAGGAAACATTAATAAAACTTGGACTTTTCAGCTTGGAAAAGAGACAACTAAGTATGGATATGATAGACGCTTATAAAAGCATAAATGGTATTGAGAAAGTAAATGAGTAAGTGCTAGTTACTCCTTCTTATAACACAAGAACTAGGGGTCACCAAGTGAAATTAATAGGCAGCAGTTTTAAAATGAAAAAAAAGAAAGTTTTTTTTTGTTACACAACATACAGTCAACTCTTTGAGAGAAGATATTCTGCAGGCAAAGACTATAACAGGGTTTATTAAAAAATCTAGTTAAGGTCATGGAGGATATGTCTATCAATGGTTATAAGCCAGGACGGGCAGGGATGTAAAATCATTCTTTGAAGTGGCCCTAGCCTCTGTTTGACAGAAGCTGGGAATAGGTGACAAGGGATGGATCATGTTAGGATTTCCTATTCTGTTCATTCACTCTAAAGCAACTGGCATTGGCCACTGTTGGAAGATACAATACTGGGCTTGATATGTAATGAGAGCATAACACAGACAACAGTGTTACCAGAAATTTTTTAGAGTGTGTAGTTACCCTGAAACTTCATTAATGATCTCGATGATGGGATAGACTGCATGCTTAGTAAGTTCGCGGATGACACCAAGCTGAGGGGAATGGTAGACACGCTGGAGGGCAGGGACAGGATCCAGGGAGACATAGACAAATTAGAAAACTGGGCCAAAAGAAACCTCATGAGGTTCAACAAGGACAAGTGCAAAGTCCTGCACTTAGGACGGAAAAATCCCATGCACTGCTAAAGGCTGGGGACCGATCGGCTAAGTAGCAGTGCTGTAGAAAAGGACCTGGGGGTTATGATGGATGGGAAGCTGGATGTCAGCCAATAGTGTGCCTTTGTTGCCAAAAAGGCCAATGGCATATTAGGCTGCATCAGTAGGAGTATTGCCAGCAAATCGAGGGATGTGATAATTCCCCTCTATTCGGCACTGGTGAGGCCACAAGTGGAATACGGTGTCCAGTTTTGGGCTCCCCACTACAGAAAGGATGTGGACAAATTAGAAAGAGTCCAGCGGAGGGCAACAAAAATGATTAGGGGATTGGGGCACATGACTTACGAGGAGAGACTGAAGGAAATAGGCTTATTTAGTTTGCAGAAGAGAAGACTGAGGGGGGATTTGATAGCAACCTTCAACTACTTGAAGGGGTGCTCCAAAGAGGAGGGAGCTAGACTGTTCTCGATGGTAACAGAGGACATAACAAGGAGCAATGGTTTCAAATTACAGCTGGGAAGTCGAGGTTGGATATTAGGAAAAACTTTCTCACTAGGAGGGTAGTGAAGCATTGGAATGGGTTACCTAGGGAGGTGGTGGAATCCCCATCTTTGGAGATATTTAAGGTTTGGTTAGACAAAACCCTGGCTGGGATGATTTAGTGGGAGTAGTCCTGCTTTTAGCAGGGGGTTGGACTAGATGACATCAGGAAGGTCCCTTCCAACCCTATGATTCTATGATTCTATGAAAACTGCTCGTGTAATGGAATTTCCAGGGATACAATCTGCCTTCCCTTAAAAGGACACAGACACCACCCTCTGATTAAGATAGAACACATAAGCTGTGATACTTCATAAACTGAAGTTAAGTTTATTTAGAAATGAGTGGTTACATAATGGTAAAGAGATAGAAATACTCATAACCATAATATGTTTATCTATTTTAACACTATATACTTTGACACTATGTGACAGGCTGCTCCCCAAATCTGGTCAGATGTGTTGCTATGACCCCTCAAACTCTGCTCCTGAACCCCAATTCACCCCACCCCATTGGGTGACCACTCACTCCTGAATCAGTCCACACCAGCCACCAGGGTGGAATTGGTCCCAGGCAGCGGGTATAAATCCACTAGCCACATAGGTGTTGGTCCCCAAGGCTGCATCTTCACTGGTAAATTAAGTCGACTTAAGCTTGGCTTAAGTCGACTTAATGTGCCCTGCGCCTACACTACACTTTGCTTAAGTCGACTTAAGCAGCTTGCTTAAGTCGACTTAAGAAAAATAAAGTCGACTTAATGAGAATTAAGTCAACTTTATTAAACCACCTTCTACTCGACCTAAGGATTAATTTGACTTTTTAAAGTCGAATTAAGCCAGTGTAGACATGGGGTAGCCCTAAGTCGACATAGGGCAACGCCAGGACTACACCAATGCCCTCCCTGCTGGGGGGGGCACAGGGGGAGCCTGGCATGCCCCCCAAAGGGCAGGGCATGTGGGCACAGTGTGACACTGTCTGGATTTAGGGAAGCATTTATGATATTATTTTCTATGGATATCTCATAAATGCTATAATCCATGGGAACTATGTCATGTTTGGTATCAATAGAAAGGTAGTAATTTGCTGGGAATGTCCTCAATGGCTCATCAGTTTACTCCCTGGGACCATTCTACCTGGAAAATTCCTAAACATTAAGGAGACAATGGTTGTTCACACCCTCCCGTCTAAGACATTTCTCCAGAAGGACACAAGTTAAAGTATGGATATAACATCAAATTCTTAACTTCTAATCAAAATAGAATTCCTAGACATAAACTATATAATCATTCCCAGCAAATTACTACCTTTCTATTGATACCAAACATGACATAGTTCCTATGGATTATAGCATTTATGAGATATCCATAGAAAATAATATCTTAAATGCTTCCCTAAATCCAGACAGTGTCACACACAGGGCTCTGCCC
>ML685784.1:22143043-22197291 GCA_007922175.1 Pelusios castaneus
TTAGTCTTTAAAAGTGCCACAGGACTCTGTTGTCTTTCTACAATAGTTTCTACAATAGACTAACACGGCTACCCCTTTGGAATTTATTTATACTATTTACACCAGCCCTGGAACAGAGGTGGTCACAGAAAGCATAGTCAATATTCTCTTTCTTTAATCTCAGACTAAACAAGAGCGCCAGGTTTCCAAGATTTAATTTTAATTAGTGAGATGAAGACAGAACATAAACTCCCTTGCTTCTTTACACAGTTTACCTAAAAAGAATCCATATCCCAAAACTAAACAACAAGCTTTTCTTCAAAGATTATACACTGTTCACACACTTAAAAAAACTTGTAAGAATATATAACAGCACCATCTGGTAACTCCTGTTCCAACACTACCATTCACCCCCCTGTGAAGCTCACCCTCCTAGGGGCCATGTGAAGTTCCATATTTGTGAACCTTTTTTGCACATCATTTTCCTGAATATGCTTCAAGCACCGGAGGTCTAGATTTAGGTCCCCAGAAAGTGTAGACCTTTTGGAATCAGGGTAATTTTGAGGTGTTTATGATGCAATTAGAGCTGAAAAAATGAAAGATCAAATTGCATAATCAAAAGTGAGGCAGCCCATGACAAAACATTTGCCTTAATGCTTTGCACATTGAAGTTGAAATATCTAGCAGTGAAATGACTGTCATAGGGACTCATTTCTGCTTGATCCACAATTTTTAGATCTGAACATCTTTCTTAGTCTTCAGGAGTCATGATTTTAAACATTTTATTTGCTGTTTGCACAATGGCTTTACCGTTTCCCATTAAAGAGAATGACTTTTCCTCAAAGCAAATTACAAAGAGGCTGTCATAAACATACTAAAATGAAAATAAAGAGGAAAAAAAGCCCAAGGTTTAGTTAACAGCCAGGAGGACAGCAAAACAGAAACAGTTTTGTTTACAAAAGCATTTTCAGCATGATTACAAAGCAAGGATGTTAGTGTCAAAGAGAATGATCGCAAATCTAAATCTTGCATCTTTTCCCCCCACAAAAATCAAGGTACAGAATTTTTTTTTTTTATTCTCTGGGTTGTTCAAATTAAGGTAAGTCATCCATATAGTCTCCTGTATAATTCATGCAAAGGTTCAGTGTGCTGTGTATTTTGCTCTACTTCACTAAAAATCACATTATAATAAGTTGACTTTTGATATAGAGGGTTTATTTATTTATAGTTTTAGATAGACTCATAATTATGTCTCACGTCAATATCAGCAGAAGAACTGGACAAAAACAATTAGATTGGAATTTCTTTTTTTGTTAAGATTGAAAGCTATGCTTTCTTTTTTAACAAGATAAAAGGAATAATGGGGGCAGGAAGAGAACATAAGTTAATGTAATAAAGACATACATTAAAATTAATCAAGTGATAAAAGATATGTGGCCAGATATTAATGAGAATTTATGGAAATATAGGGTATGTTTATGATCTCACTTAGACTGGGGCAAATCAATAGTAGCTTCATGCAAGTCAATGTAGTTACAGGAGTGTAAATCTTGTCTAAGTCAGAAAAGCATCAAGCCCACAGATTTCATAAATGGGAATATAAACCTCGATTCAGTAACCTCTTTGTACTCTTGTGAAGCACTTAAGCACATGCTTAATTTAAAGCCCTTATTTAAGTGCATTTCTGAAGTGAGGTGTAAGCAGTTATGGAGACTCGATTGTGAAGTTAAGTTGTTTTGCATCTCTCTCGTGAGCTTCCTTAGGTTTATACCAGGTTGATCAGTTTATGTGTGTGTAACCCATATGCCTGAAAAGGCTATCTCTGAGAGACCTGCTGAGGGTGGGTTACTGTTGCTGAGCAGATTAGCGACCCACAACTAGAAACTTCCAGAAGCAGGGAGTGGTAGCATTTTGAGCATGCTCCACAGTGTGCCCTACTAGTGTGATGTGATGTGGTCAGTCAGATCACATGAGAACAGCAGTCTGTGCGGACAGCAGGCTAGAGATGCCTTGAAAGCAGACCATGTGCTCAGTTTTCTGGAGAGAAGCTGAGCCAGGAGTGAACAAGATGTTTTCTCCCTGTAATGGAGTCATTTGCAGCAGACCTTGCAGACATGCATGTGGGACTGAGGGCTGGTTGCAAAGGAGAAGAAAAAACCTGTGTGGAATTCTACAGAGGATTCCAGCAAAGAAAGAAGAGGACAGCTATTTCTTGCTACTCAAGCCTCTAGACTGGAACAGAGACTGTAGCTGAGAGTTGGGTGAACTCCACCTGGACTTTGGGACTCTTGGGCATCTTTCATGCAGGGGTTTGTGTAGGGACTGTTCTTGGTTAATTGTATTTTGTTTTCTTAGGATAAGGTTCATTTAGTTAGTAGTTAATAAAGTTCATTGTTATGTTTATTGTAGTAGTATTTTAATGTGGGAGGGTAGCTCTGAGCAAGCTTTGCTGTGAGTCCCATACAGACTGGATCCTGGGTCTCCAGCTGCTTTCTCCATAAGGGTTGGGATTGATTTCTGTGAGGCACTGGAGAAGGGCAATTAAATGAATTTAGCCCACCTGAAGGTTACATGTGCATGTACCAGATATCTTCAGGAAGAAAAACACTGAATGTAATTCATGGCCCATATCATTTTCTGGCTGTGACTCACAGTTATGACATCATCACACATTCCAAAAGTTGAATGTATGTTAGCACAAATTATTACGTTATCCCAAAATTTGCACCCAACATGCATTATCCATTATCTGCTCTTTGTTATTTTCAGAACTGGATTATAGCAGGGAGTTTAGCGGCTGAAGCCCCGGGTTCTGGCCAAAAAAGGGGGCCACAGGCTCCAGCCCCTAAAACACCTACCCAGATCCCCCTCACCCAACTCAGTGCCAGCTGGGCTGGAGCACTGAGAGTGCTCCTGCCCTGCCAGCACGGGAGTGGGGAGGCAGGGGCCTGGGGCGAGAGGCCAGGCTCTGTGCTCCTGACCCACTCTTGGGCTGGCTGGTGCGCCCGTGGGGGCAAAGTGGGGCAGGCCAGTGTTTCTTTGCTCTCCCAGGGGGACAGGGCTGGCTGGCTTTCAGCACAGCCTTTGCCTCTGGTGTGGCCTCCCAGGGCCTGTGGCCTTAGGGGGCTGCACTGGGGCCATGCCATGTGCAAGCCGGCCCCACCTCCACCCCTGGGGCCAGCCTGGCCAGAGCGGGGCCAGGGTGAGAGCACCCTTTTCCCCCAACTCCCCTCTCTCCCCCGTAGCAACAGGCCTCCATTCTGGGGGGGGGGGGGGGGGCGAGCGTGGAGGCCCAGGCGGTGGGCCAGCTGTGCTGGCAGTACAGGGGTCCCTGGCCCGTTAATCTGGCCCTGGTTTTTCTGATATTTCATAACAATCATTTACTCAATCCAGAAGCAGTGGCATGCCATGTATCTTTGGCAACCGGACATGCAACCCAAATAGGCAAAAGCAGAAGACAGCAAGCCACAGAATTGAAATGATTTGTTCAGACCACCGGTTGGATTTTTATGAACAATGAATTCACAGGAAGAAAGTGAAATAAGTTCATCGGTGCTTTGCTGTACCAAAAGGAGGTTAAACTTATGACAAATACTATTAATGAATAGTTCTACCATGTCTAATCATGCTACAGGTTTAGCAGATGTTGGCACGAAAAGGTTTATTATCATCATGTATAATGTAGTAGCCCCATCAGAACTGAAACCTTGTGTGGTAGATTCTGTACAATAACCGTTTAAGATCTTCTCCCATTTGGCATATGGAACATAATACATGAATCTGTTGTTCAATAACTATTTGTGAGCTATCTTTCCAGTACTGCATTAGACATGTCAAACAATGGTGTTTGGTAATAATTTCTTTCTTAATACACCAATCGGTATTCTCTATGGGGAAAAAGGATCTGAGATGCAAAGGTAAATGTAGTATTATTTCACTTGCATCTATAATTAGCTTCTGTACAATGAAAATCACATCCTGTCAAAAGCAGAACTTTGGGGACACGTGACTTAATCAGCTTGGATGAGAATGACAAGACCAGCACAATCTGTATCTGATTTTATTTCCTCAGTGTCTCCATATATAAGGAAACATTTTGGAATTTTGAGGATAATTGGTCATTTGTAGCCCCAATCACTTCATTTGATTTGTGACTCTCATTTCATTCACTTAAGGTTGCTGGACCAGTTGTTAAGTTGTGAATTTTGTTTTATTTATTTAAATTGCAGAGGCTAAATGAGTGGAATCAGAGAAGGATAGTACAAGAGGGTTAAGCGCCATTGATCAAAGGAAGTGACATTATATAAGCCTGGATTTTGGGTGGTAGGCCTTTTCTTAGATGTCTGGGAATGTAAATAATCAATTTGGTTTGTAATGTACCCACCAAAAGGTTTCTGTTGTGAACAGTCCCAGGTATACCACATAGACAGGACTGAAATTGCTTCTCAATTGTTGGGCTCAGCTGTGGCCTTTATGCTTGTCTATGTTAGACTGTATAGAGGAAAGTAGAAAAGAATAATGGCTGTATACGTGGCTTTTGTAAAAGGCACAAGGAGTGAAAAAGAAGTTGTGTGATATCAGCCCACTATAGCATTGTCTCAGTTTCCCACTGCCTGTGGCGCTTCTGAAATGGTGTAGACTCACCAACTTCTCCATATAACTCATGTCAGAGACCTGCCATACTACAAAAGCTTGAAGATGGAGAATACCTGCTGGCCGTATTGCTCTATGGAAATCACTCAGAAGCTTTACTTAGGCAAGAAAAGGTGTCACAGGTTGATGCTGCTGCTCCCAACAGCATCCCCTTGCAGCTTGCAGATACAGATCCAACCTGTGACCTGTTAACTGACCCTTGACCACCTATTTCAGCAGTGCACTGATCACAGCAGAAGGTGTCCATAGAGACGTTGGTTGGAGAGCTGATGTGTAGCAGTAGCTTTCTTGCATAATGGCAGCTTCCACTCTCTTTCATCTCATGATCTCCACTCCTTGACAACTTGTGTAATGTGGATTCTGGAGGATAACGCATTTTTTCTTTCCCAATGCACTCCAGGATTTTTTCCTTTGATTTGTGCTGTATTTATTTACTTGGAGGAGCATGCCCGATGTAAACATGAATGGTAACTGTAGTGTTAAATATACCATTTAGCATCTGCAGTGTAACTCCCTGGAGTCACACTAGAGTTAAATTAGTGTGAGAGAGTGGTAAATCTGGTTCAGTCCCATATCAGTGAAATGCCCTCTTTTACAAGCTACTATAATCTATAGCTATGTCTACACTCGCAATTTAGGTCAATTTAAGGATGCTTAAGTCGACATAAATTACTCCATGTCCACACTGGACTTTCATTAGGTCAACTTAAGAAATTCCTTAAGTCAACGAAGTGGGATTTTCTCCCACGAAAGCTCATGCGATAAATAAATCTGTTAGTCTTTAAAAGAGCCACAGGACTCTGTTGTCTTCCCCTCTTTAGGTAGACTTAAGCCTTAAATTGACTCCTTAAATCAGCTTAAGGCCAGTGTGGACATGAAGTAGCTTTTAAATCTACTTTATTAAGTCAACTTAATGTTAGTGTGGACATGTTAAGTTGACTTAATAAGGTCAACTTAAAGTGTTGCCACTTTGTAAAATCGACTTAATAAGGTCGACTTAAAGTCGACTTAAAGTCGATCTTATTAAGTCGACTTAACTTTTCCTATTGTAGACATAGCCTATAAGTGCAAACATAGGAAGCAGATTTTTTATTGAATATCATTTTCCTTCCATGTCTACTTTCAGTCTTTTCTTTCTCATAGATTTATTATTGGTAGTATACATTCTAGACTGACAGTCTTACAGGTAGAGCTAAATGAAAAGGGGGAAATTTCTATCCCATAGGAAATTCCAAAGTTTCAACATTTGTTTTCAACCCCAATTGAAAAGTGAAATTTGTGGATTGCTTTCTGAAATGAAGACTACAGACAAATTTGATTTAGAAATTAAGAAACATTTAGTATTGTCATTTTCAATCAAAATTAAGCACTGCCACTCTGAAATTGAAATGTTTTGTTATGGTTTCGTCAGCTGACCTGAACAATTCAATGTGAAACTGGATTTTCCCACTGTTGGGCATTGCCTCATGGAAGATGAATTTTGGGATCCTGATGTCCACATTCTCCCCCTGACTGGACTATATCTCCCATCACATATTCAGTTATGTGACTCCAATGATGCACGATACCTCTCCGTGGCTATGTCTACACTTGCACATTTAAGTCGACTTAGTGTGTCTACACTTAAAATTAAAGTCGACTTAAAGGGGAACTTACAAAGTCAACCTAGAATGTCCACAATGGATGCTCTAGGTTGACTTTGTGGGACTAGGGGGACCTTGGGCAGGTCCACGGTGGCGGGGGGGGAGCACCCCCTGTGTACAATGGGGCAAAGGGGGACAGGGACCCTGGCAGGGCAGAGCCCTGTGTGTGACACTGTCTGGATTTAGGGAAGCATTTATGATATTATTTTCAATGCATATCTCATAAATGCTATAATCCATAGGAACTATGTCATGTTTGCTATCAATAGAAAGGTAGTAATTTGCTGGAAACGATTATATAGTTTATGTCTAGGAATTCTATTTTGATTAGAAGTTAAGAATTTGATGTTATATCCATTCTTTAACTTGTGTCATTCTGGAGAAATGTCTTAGACGAGAGAGTGTGAACAACCATTGTCTCCTTAATGTTTAGGAATTTTCCAGGTAGAATGGTCCCAGGGAGTATCCTGATGAGCCATTGAGGACATAAAGAATACAACCATTGTATCCTTAATGGCTCATCAGTTTACTCCCTGGGACCATATCACCTGGCAAATTCCTAAACATTAAGGAGACAATGGTTGTTCACACCCTCCCATCTAAGACTTTCCTCCAGAATGACACAAGTTAAAGTATGGATATAACATCAAATTCTTAACTTCTAATCAAAATAGAATTCCTAGACATAAACTATATAATCATTCCCAGCTAATTACTACCTTTCTATTGATAGCAAACATGACATAGTTCCTATGGATTATAGCATTTATGAGATATCCATAGAAAATAATATCATAAATGCTTCCCTAAATCCAGACAGTGTCACCCTGTGCCCACATGCCCTGCCCTTTTGGGGGGCATGCCAGGCTCCCCCTGTGCCCCCCCCGGCAGGGAGGGCATTGGTGTAGTCCTGGGGTAGCCCTAAGTCGACTTAGGGCTACCCCAGGCTCTACACTGGCTTAATTCGACTTTAGAAAGTCGAATTAAGCCTTAGGTCAAGTAGAAAGGTGGTTTAATAAAGTCGACTTAATTTTCATTAAGTCGACTTAAGCAAGCTGCTTAAGTCGACTTAAGCAAAGTGTAGTGTAGACGCAGGGCACATTAAGTCGACTTAAGCCAAGCTTAAGTCGACTTAATTTACCAGTGTAGATGCAGCCCGTCAGAGGGGAGTCAGGAGTCCATTTTGTATTCCTGGAGATGTAGTTCTCCAGGAAGTCTAGCCTATAACAGAGAAAGAGGGTCCAAACTACAATTGACATAAGATCATAAACAGATAGGGGGTTTATAATTCAAAGCCACAGTAATCACCTATTAATTGCTCAAGAAGATATCTGTTACCATGGAGATATCAATATACCTACCAAGGATCCATAAAAGGTCTCTATGGCCTCAATTCTGTCATTTTATGACATCTTGGATTTCATCAGGGGGAATTCAAGTCACTAGTGGTTCACCCTGCGATTTCTTACGGAAGAAATTACATGGACTTTACATATGGATTGTCTGTTGGACTATAACCTGTGAACCTGATTCTAAAAGAACTTTTGGAACTCAGCTTACCATCTCTTCTAAGAAACTGACCTATGGACTTTATTTTCAACTGTATGAATAATGAATCATTTAACTATTACTTTTTCTTTTTTAAAAGAAATATTAGTTTGGATTAGTTATCCAAATACAGTTTGACTGTATTTGGATAAGATCTGAAATATTCATTGACCTGGTATGTAATACACCTGGTCCTTTGGGGTTGATAGAATTTTTTATATGAAGGACAAGATTTTTTATAAAAAAACAAGGAGTCCTTTGTTTGTGGAACTTTTAAAGACTAACAAATTTATTTATTGCATGAGTTTTCATGGGAGAAAATCCCACTTCATCAGACGCTTTGAAGCTCTTAAAAATGTCTGACGAAGTGGGATTTTCTCCCACAAAGCTCATGTGATAATTAAATTTCTTAGTTTTTAAAAGTGCCACAGGACTCCTTGTTTGTTTAACTGACATAACTAACATGGCTACCCCTTTGAAAACTGTGAAGATTTTTTATTAATTCCCATCATAGTTAATTTGATTGTCTGGGTGGAAGCCAAAGGGCCAGATATTATTTGCTTCTGGATGACCAATAATATTTTAGAAGCAGTTTGTTGCTAGGCTGGTGAATCTAATTTTAAGAAATATCATCAGATTGGGAATTTTCTGTCCCCTTCTTTTCAGTCTTCTTAATTAAGCTACCTCAGCATGACTCCTTAGAGGCTAGTGTTACAATAGGTTATGATTGTTTTCTCACAAACCAGTTTAAACTCTTAACTCTTCAGAGCTCACATAGCTATCAGCTGAGTTTGATTCTCTTGTGCTTCCTGCTTTATCAGTAAGAATTGCCATCTTATATCCAACTGAAGTAACTTTCTTGTGTGTGGTGTTCAAAGAGATAGAAAGAACCCATGTGCCTAAACAAAAGTGTCATTTTAAAGCAGTGATGGCGAACCTTTTAGAGACCGAGTGCCCAAACTGCAACCCAAAACCCACTTATTTATCGCAAAGTGTCAATACTAAGGTTTTAGTTAGAAAAAACAACTGCCATAGGTTGTTGAACCCTGGGCGTGCGTGCCACCAGAGAGGGCGCCGAGTGCCACCTCTGGCACGCGTGCCATAGGTTCGCCACCACTGTTTTAAAGGATCTCTTGAGAGTGAGTTACTGTTGCCGGGCAGACTTAGCTGCCCAGAGCCAGAAATTTCTGGAAATTGGGTGTGGTTGCATTTGAGCATGCTTGACAAGGTTTTCCGCTGCTGGTGTGGTCAGATGCCATGAAAGCAGCAGCCAGAAGAGTTGCTTAAGAAGAGCCCATGATGTGCTCAGTGTGGGACTGGGAGAAGCTGAGCCAGGAGTGGATACCAAGACATTTTCTCTTCACTCTGTAGCTTTTTGTAACAGAGTTTGTGCACATGGAATAGAATCATAGAATTGGAAGGGATATCATGAGGTCATCTAGTGTATATGTGACTGAGGCCTGGTTAACCAGTGAGCTGACTGGATGGTACCAATTCCAGAAGAGGAAGAAAAGCCTGCTAAAGATTCCTGCAACCAAGTTAGAAGAAGGTGCTGCTTCTTTCAACTCAAGTCTTTGGACTCAAACAGAGCCTGTAACTGAGATTTGGGTGAACTCGACCTAACTTTGGGACTCTTGGGTGTCTTTCTCACAGGGACTGTCCTGTTTAAATTCATTTTGTTTTCTTAAGACAATATGTATTAAGTTAGTAGTTAATAAAGTTCATTATGTTTGTTCTTAAGTAGTATTTTAATGTGGGAGCGTAACATTGAGCAGTCTTTGCTGTGAGTCCTTTTAAAGAATGAATCCTGGGTCTCCAGCTGCTTCTCTTTAGGAGTCTTTTTTTCCCCCCAGTTAGGCACTGGAGAGGGGCTATTAAATGAATTCTAGCCCACCTGAAGGTTACACATGCTCATCTGGGGGATGGTGATTTAAGTCTGTAGCAGCAGCCACTAGGAAAAAATAAATATTCAACATCTGAAGTGAGCAAAGGTGTTACTGAGAAAGGGTAAATGTGGAAGCCTTAAACAGTGAACTTCATTCACAATTCAGTGTTTACCAGACTATATTGGTCATATATATTACCATTCTATACTGTACATGGTGCCATTATACTTCTTGCTCTGGTTTAAAGAAAAATCATCATGACTATTGACCAGGAGTGCACACTGAGTTTTTACAAGTGTTCATTGTGTGATACTTTTTAAAATCACTTTTCTGCAAGTAAACCCATGTGTTAATATTAGGTAACTGTATTAGTAGGTTGTTTGTATGTGTGTGTATACACCACACATGTATACATAGGGCAAGAGGAAAAGACACACAGAGATAAAACACAGTAAGAGAGAGCCTTACATGGTGTAAATGGGCATATTTACATTTCTGGGCCACCATCACTAAAAAAAAAATATTCAGTTCATGTATACACATTTATTCAGTGCTTTTACCTGAGCATTGGATAATCATACTTAAACCACTTGTTGTTTTACTCCAGTTCCCTTTTTAAATGTGAATGTTCTTATCTGACTTATCTAAAAATGAAAAGAACACATTAGAAAGAGGATACTCCAGAAAGGGAACCATCAAAATATCCCTCACAGCACATCTTGAGCCTGTGGGGCATGCACCTGTTGACAGTGTGGTTCTGAGGCAGTCCGTCAGTCACTTGAATTTCTGTAGTGCCTGTCTCGAAGCACTTTAAAAATCAGAGCAAATTCAGCTCAGACAAATATGGCTTTAAATTGTATGTGGATTCTGGCAGGGATTCAAAGAGTCTGATCCTCAGCTCAACAAGAATCTATGTGACCTTCGGGTGGGCTAAAATTAATTCAATTGCCCTTCTCCAGTGCCTCACAGAAATACACCCCAATCCCTGTGAAGAAAGCAGCTGGAGACCCAGGATCCAGTCTGTATGGGACTCACAGCAAAGATTGTTCAGTTACCCTCCCACATTAAAATACTACTAAAAACAAACATAACAATGAACTTTATTAACTACTAACTAAATAAACCTTATCCTAAGAAAACAAACTACAATTAACCAAGAACAATCCCTACAGAAACCCCTACATGAAAGATGCCCAAGAGTCCCAAAGTCCAGGTGGAGTTCACCCAACTCTCAGCTACAGTCTCTGTTCCAGTGTAGAGACTTGAGTGGCAAGAAATAGCTGTCCTCTTCTTCTTTCTTTGCAGGAATCTTCTGTAGCATTCCATGCAGGCTTTTCCTTCTCCTTTGCAACCAGCCTTCAGTCCCATATGCATGTCTGCAAAATCTGTTGCAGATGATTCCATTAGAGGGAGAAAACATCTTGTTCACACCTGGCTCAGCTTCTCTCCTGAAAACTGAGTACATGGGCTCTTCTCAAAGCAGCTCTTGCCTGCTGTCTGCACAGACTGCTGCTCTCATGTGATCTGACTGACCACACCACATCACACCAGCAGGACATCCTGTGGAACATGCTCAAAAATGCTACCACTCCCTGCTTCTAGAAGTTTCCAGTTGTGGGTAGCTAATCTGCCCAGCAACAGTAAACCACCCTCAGTAGGTCTCTTAAAGAGATAGCCTTTTTTTAGACATATGGGTTACCAAAAAGGATACAGCCAGGGAGTGCAAACCACAGGAAGTCTAGAAGTTTGTTCTGAACAATTACTGAAGGTCTAGATGTTTCTTTCAATATTCTCCACAGCTCAAAGCTAGGGTGGAAATGCAATGAGAATAGATTCCAGAGGGATAGCCATGTTAGTCTAGTTCAGCAAAACAAATAAGGAGTCCTGTGGCACTTTTAAAGGCTAACAACTATATTTATCACATGAGCTTTCGTGGGTAGAATCCCACTTCACCAGACATTTGAAATAGAAAATGTGCAGTATGGAAGGGAATAAATAAATGCAGTGAAGTATAAGTCACAAGATCCATTCAGATATTTCAGCAAACCAAATAAGTTGTTTCGATTCAAATAGTGTGGAACAACAGATAAGAAGGTGGAGATGTTGAAGGAGGGGTAAATTACCTTTTCTAACAAGAAAAACAGTCCATATCTCTATTCAAACCCAAGCTAATGGTGTCAAATTTGCATATGAATTCTAACTCTGCAATTCCTGTTTCAACCTTTGATTTAAAGTTTTTCTGTTGGAATACTGCAATTCACATGTCTTTCACAGAGTATGCAAGGAAACTGAAGTGCTTCCATGTTGGTTTTTGAATGTTATCATTCCTGATATCTCATTTGTGTCCATTTATTATTTTGTGCAGAGACAGTCCAGTTTGTCCAATATATAAGGCAGAGGGGCATTGTTGGCACCTGATGGCATATATCACACTGGTGGATGAGCAGGTGAATGAGCCCTTGAGAATAGACTTTCTCATGAGTTACTTGGGACTTCCACTAGTGATGCTCAACAAATAAATACTTAGGATCAGATTTTGACATCCAGAATCTGATCCATAACAAATAATTATTTCTTCCCCTGTGCTTCTTGTTCCAAAGCAGAAAGATAAAAAATAATGACTTTCATGAATTTCTAAAAATGTTCAGCACAGGTTTGATTTGAGCTTCCAGTGACAGTTCAGAACAGCTCTTATTTTATATGAACTGGCTCATCTATCTCTAAGTGCAGTCATGAAAAGAGTGATGCAAAACAATTTCCCAAATACCCAGCTGAGTGCCTAATGTAATAGGTGTTGGGTAAGAAGGTGACCAAGGTGAAAAGGAGCAAGACCATGAAGGGCCAGGAATATAAGTAGAAACATCTTGATTATCTGGCCTTTGTCTGGGAGCCATGCAGTTTTTCTCAGTGTTGCTGCAGTGCAGAAAATCCCTATATTGAAATTTAGCCTTGAATCTTTATTCTCTCATGAGTTTCTCTCTCTGGCCTGATCCATACTTAAAATGTAGGTCCGCACACTTGTAGACCTTAGGAATGTGAAAAATCCACTGCCATGATCATGTCAACCTAACCTCTGGTGTAGATTCAGCTAGGTGGAGAGAAGAATGCTTCCACAGACCATCTCTCAGGGAGGTGGAATTCCTCCAACGATGAAAAGAAACCTTCTGTTGCTGAGTCTGCATCTGAGTTCAAGCAGCATCAATAGAGTGCTGAAGCAGTGGCCCTGTGGCAACCCTGGACATGGCCTCATGCTGTATGGTTCACAGACTCTCTGTGCTCTCATATATTGTATCAGACTGAAGCACAAGCAGGCAGGAATTTTTGTTTTGTTTTTTAAAGTGCAGTTACAGGATGTAACTTGCAGGCAGTGAACAAGGAGTAAGAAATACGCCTTAAAGTTGCACCATTATTGGTTCTGACTTTATATTTCACCCTAGTGTACCATTGTACAGAATACTCTGCCAAAGGTAGGGAAGGAGAGAGCTGCTGAAAGCCTGTTCTCATGGAGGAGTGAATATGATTCAGAAACTCTTGCACATAAACAATAAATCATAATAAGTGTGGGATAAGACTGCAGCCTCATCTTATTCCGCACAGCAGGGAAGTGAGGGAGTGCAAGCCGCCACCTGGTGCTGGGCACAAATATAAGTAAGGGACCAGAGAGAGGGTGGAGATTTGGCTGCACACACCTCCAGGGCTTGCTGGCCAAATGCCAGTGGTAAGTAAGCTCCAGTGATTTATCTCCCTCTTGGAATTGAGACTCTAGCTATGTCTACACTGGAAAAGTTAAGTCGACTTTATTAAGTCAACTTAATAAGGTTGACTTTAAGTCGTCAAAGTTGACCTTATTAAGTCGACTTAACAAAAATTGCCTTAACTTTTCTAGTGTAGACATAGCCCCTTTTCAACTTTATTAAGTCAGCTTAACAAGGTGGATTTAGCAGCTAATCCCCGAGTTTAACAAGGTGGATTTAGCTGCTAATCCCCGTCCACACTGGCTTAATTCGACCTAATGAGGTTGACTTAAGCGTTAAGTCGACCTAAATAGAGGTGTTATTAAGTCGACTTAACTTTTCCTTAAGTCGACTTAGAGGAAATGCTTAAGTCGACTTAAGGAAAGCTCAGTGTGGACGCAGAGTAGTTTAAGTCGACTTAAGCCTCCTTACATCAACTTAATTTGTAACCGTAGACACACCCTCTGAGGGCTTGTCTACACCACACAGCTCCGTGGATACAAGGTACACGGGTTACACTACGTAAGTAATGGGAATAATGTACCGTGCATCAAGCAGCCGCACTGTCTCCACTACACGATATCAACAGGAGAGGACTGTCCCTTCGACAGAGCTTACTCTTCTTGTCCTGGTGGAGAACCAGCATCGGCTCAGCGATCAAGTGAGTGGCCAGACCTACACAGTCGATTGCCACTGCATCCATTGTTGTACCACCAGTGGAGCCTGCAGTATAGACAAGTCTCAAGTTATAATTTCTTCCAGAGTCAGGGAAGTTAGGTGACGCTCCCCATCCCCCCACCCCACTCCAACTCAGCCTTACAGCTCAGTGTATCCCCAGTGTACTTAGTTACTCTTATTTGTATCACGATAGTGCTTAGAGTCCTTTATGAGAGACCAGAATCCCAGAGTGCAAGGTGCTGTACAAAAAGAAAGAAAAGACAACACATACCTCAAAGAGCGTAGTAATATATTTACCTATTATCCACTGCTTCCTTTGCCTGGATTCAACCTGTTTTTCACATGGGGCTGCATTTGATGTAGAACAGTTTTGCCTTCCTTCCATGACCCATTTAAAGGCCTGGCACAATTACTTACCCTACATTCAGTCTATATCCCATAGGCATATGGGATTTGAGCTTTGTATCCTTATAATCTTTGCTTTTCAAGGGAGGCATCCAGCATCAAGTTACTGCCTCAATTGAGAGGCAACGGCATTTCAGAAAGAAAAATGAATTCCTTGTTTCAGTTTGCAGATATATTGGAAGAATTTTGTCTAGTGTCAGAGACCTGGAAAATAATAAAACCAAACTCCACATGCCTATGTACGGAAGCATTTGCTAATACAGCCATTAGGACTTCCTCCAAAGCACCTTTAACTCATTTTACAGAAAACAGCAGGACTAAAAATTCAGAAGAAATAATATAAAATAAACACACTTTAATGGAAGGACAAATGATCTCATTCAAAAACCGCACAAGATCTTTCTACCTGCTGGGTTTAATTTCAGAATCCAGTGCTGTAATTAGGAAAATCACATGAAAAAACTATTTGCTCTCACATTTGTGCACCGGTTTGTGTTCATTTAATCCACAATTGCAAGAGAAAGAAGGGATGTGTGTGTGGGGGGGAGGAGAGATCTGGACAATCATGTCTCCTTGGACTCCATCAAGGGCTCATTCACTTGCTCATCCATCAATGTGATATATGCCAACAATGTCCCTCTGCCTTATACATTGGACAAACTGGGAAAATCTGCACAAAAGAATAAATGGACACAAATCAGACATCAGGCATGGTAACATTCAAAAACCAATAGGGCGGCACTTCAATCTCTCTGCACATTCAATGGAAGACATGTTAGATTCAATAGTTCAACAGAAAAAACTTCAATCAAAGGTTCAAACAGAAACTGCAGAGTTAGAATTCACATGCAAATTTGATACTATTAGCATGGGTTTGAACAGAGATATGGGCTGGTTTTCTCATTATAAATGGTGATTTTCCGCTTTCAACCTCCTCACCTTCTTATTTGTTGTTCCACACTATTTGAATCCAAACAACTTGTTTGGTTTGCTGAAATATCTGAACTGATCTTGTGACTTACCCTAGCTAAGGAGCAGACAACAGAATGACTTTGATATAGGTTCTCGTAGCATGCTTTCTGTAATATGTGAGCATCTGGTCCGGGAGGAGACGGTGGTTGGGGTAAGTTACTTCACTCCTTGTTGTACAACTGACTATGCAGTGCAGGCTGCTGGAATAAGGACCCGGTGGCTTGCCATCAATCTCTTCACAAAAGGGAACATCAGAGGAGTAGCCCTGGCTCTCCGCCCCGGCTGAAATCTCTAAGCAGCAATGTGAATGGGAGGAAGAGTGTTCTACTCCTCTCACTCTCACAGTTTAGTCAGGGGGGCCAAGTTCCAGAGGGCTAGCCATGTTAGTCTGTTTCAGCAAAACAAACGAGTCCCATGGCACCTTAAAGACAAAGACTTCAGCGGGTAACTACAGAGCTGAAATTCATATGCAAGCTAGACGCTGTCAGACTATTTCTTCTGAATATGGATTGAGAGTGGCTAGCTCTCTGTAAAACTAATTTTCCCTCTTTAAACATTCACCCCTTCTGATCAAGGGGCCACATCCACAGTCTTTGAACTGACCTCATTAACACTGGTCCTCCACATAATAATATTCCAAAGGGGGAGCCGGGTTAGTCTAGGTCAGCAAAACAAAGAAGGAGTCCTGTGGCACTTTTAAAGACTAATACATTTATTTATCACATGAGCAATCATGGGAGAAAATCCCACTTCATCAGATGCTTTGAAGATGAAGAACTTACAAAATGGGGAGAAATTAAATGCAGGGAAATGTATAAAATGAGATCAGGTCAGGTTGTAACAGCAAATCAAAATAGGTGTTGGGATTCAAACACTGGGGAAGAACATATAGAGGAAGATAATGTCAAACCACCTGTTGTGATGAGAATAAAATCCACAGTCCCTGTTTAATCCTGAGGCAACAGAGTCGAATTTACATAAAAATTCCAATTCTGAAGTTTCTCCTTGAAGCTGTGATTTGTTATTCATTTATTTGAGCACCAGATTTGTTATTCATTTGTTTGAGCACCACTATTAACAAGTCGGCAATGGAGTAAGCAGGGAGATTTAAGTATTCCCCTCTTGGTTTTTGAATGTTGTGATTTCTGATATCAGATTTGTGTCCATTTATTATTTTGCTCACAGACTGTCCTGTTTGTCCAACATATAAGGCAGGGGAGCATTTCTGGCACATGATGGCATAAATCACATTGGTGGACAAACAGGGGAATGAGCCCTTGATGAAGTAACTGGTTTGATTAGGTCCTGCGATGGTGTCTTTTGTATAGATATGTGGGCAAACAACAATTTCAGATATGAAGATAGTTTATACCTTCAAGTAAGCGGCACTGCTATAGGTACCCGAATGGCCCCACAATATGACAACTTTTTTATTGCTGACTTAGAAGGCTTCCTCACGCCTCATTCCAAAGCATCTCTGTTTTACTTATGCTACATTGATGACATCTTCATCATCTGGACCCACAGCAAGGATGCTCTTGAAGATTTCCACAAAGATTTCAACAATTTCCACTCCACAATCAAACTTAGCCTGGAATACTACACACTGGAGATCCACTTTCTGGACACTCCAGTACAAATTAGAGATGGACACATAAACACAACCCTATACTGAAAACCTACTGTTCACTATAGTTACCTACATCCCTTGAGATTTCATCAAAGACATACCACATGATCCATTGTCTACAGTCAAGCCCTAAGATATAACCATATTTGCTTCGATTCTTCAGACGGAGACAGACACCTTCAAGATCTCTATCAAGCACTCTTAAAATGACAATACCCACTTGTGGAAGTGAAGAAACAGATTGACAGAGCCATACGGGTACCCAGAAGTTAACTACAACAGAAGAAGCCCAAGAAAGAAAACAACAGAATGCCATTGGTCATCACCTACTGCCCCCAAGTCAGACCTCTAAAGCACATCATCATGGATCTACAACCTATTCTACATGACAATCCCTCACTCTCTCAAGCCTTGGGATACAGACCTCTCCTTGCTTACAGACACCCCCCACTCCCAACCTTAAACAGATAGTCACCAGCAACTAGAGATGAAACAACAGAAACATTAAAGCAGGAACATATCCCTGCAAAAGACCACATAGCCAACTTTGCCTTCATATCTACACAAAAGACACCATCAGAGGACCTAATCAAGCCAGTTACTCCACGAGGGGCTCAATCACCTGCCCATCCACCAATGTGCTTTATGCCATCACGTGGCGAAAATAACCCCCACCCCACCTTATATATTGGACAAACAGAACAGTCTCTATGCAAAAGAATAAATGGACACAAATCTGAGATCAGAAATCACAACATTCAAAAACCAATAGGAGAACACTTCTATCTCCCTGCTCACTCCATTAACACCTTGTTAATAGCGGTGCTCAGACAAATGAATAGCAAATCGCAGCTTCAAAGAGAAACTTCAGAATTTGAATTTTTATGTAAATTCGACTCTGTTGCCTCAGGGTTAAACAGGGACTACGGATTTTATTCTCATGACAACAAGTGTTTTCATCTCACTTTCCTTTATATGCTGTTCCTCAGTGTTTGAATCCCAACACCTATTCTGCTTTCCTGTTACACCCTGACATGATCCTGTGTTATACATTTCCCTGCATTTAACTTCCTCCCTTTCTGTAAGTTCCTCATCTTCAAAGCGTCTGATGAAGTGGAATTTTCTCAATAAATACATTTGTTAATCTTTAAAAGTGCCACAGGCAGGGCTAGCTTCTCACAGGGGCTTAAGCCCTGGGCTCAGGGCAAAAAGAGGCCCTGGGCTCAAGCGCATAAACCCCCTTCCAATAATCAAGCCCCACTCAGCACCAGATGGGAGAAGCACTGAGAGAACGCCCCTACTTGCTGATGCTGGGGGGGGGAGCGGAACCTAGCGCCAGAGTCCCTGCTCTGTGCTCTGCTCTGCCCCTGGGGTGGCAGGCCCACCTCCAGGGGTGGAGCATGGCAGGCCAGCCCCTGTTCGCTCCGCCCCGAGGGCAGGTCCGGGAGGGGGCTCATGGCACAGCCTCCCAGTGTTCTGGGGAGCAGCTTCCCAATGTGCCAGTAGCGCCCCCCAGTGTATCGGGGAGCCTGCTGGCATGTGGTACGGTGCCGGGCCATGGGCCAGCAGGATCCCCCGCACATATTGTCCAGAGCAGGGCCAGGGTGACAGCACCCTTTGGCTCCAGCCCTCCCCCCCCCCCCCGAAACGGGGGACCCTGTGGTCAGGAAGGTCAGGCAGGTGGCCCCATGTTCGGGTGCAGCTCAGGGCCCTTGGGCCAGTTAATCCGGCCCTGGCTACAGGACCCCTTGTTTGTTTTGAGTCAAGCCTGTGGCCGTAGAGCCCTTTATATACACGAACCCTGCGGACAGCTTTTTGCCAGAGACTGCCTTTTGGTCCCTGCAGGAGCTAATTTCTCATGACCTGTTTATCAGCCCTGCTGAGGGAAACCTTCTCTACACCTTCCCCGCTTTTCTTACCTGTGTCATCTGATCTCAGCTGAGCTCCAGCGAAAGCTCTTGAGGGGACGGGGGCAAGGAGGGCAAAATCACCATCCTGTAGAAATTTGGGAGAGTGGCATTGCTCATTGTCACACACTGGAGGTGGGAGGGGATGTTCAAAAATCAAAACACAGACCAAAAACCTTGATATAGTCTTTTTAAGATCTCATGGGTTGGGGGGCAGTCATGGCTCTTTAAAGTCTGACTCATGACTTTTGAACTGTTGGGGTGGACAGTACTGATCTTCTCTATTCATAGTTGTCCCTGAGATCCCTCAGAGAGGAAGGATGAACTTGTGGTTTGAGACTCAGAGGAACTGGGTACATTTACCAGTCCTGCCTCAGACACCCTGTGGGATGTTGGTCTTCTCAAAGTTCCTCCAACTGTAAAATGGGGATAATAAGGCTTTTTCTCCTACCCTGTTCTTTGTCTAGTTAGTTCGTAAGTTCTTTGGAGCAGGGACCATGTCTGTACAGTGTCTAGAACAAACAGGCCCTGACCCTTGATTGGGAGTATTAGTTAACCACAATGTCAATGTGGACACAAGAAGCAATGGATATAAAGTAAAACCAATGAGACTCCTGTGGCACCTTAAAGACTAACAAATTTCTTTGGGCATAAGCTTTCGTGGGCTCCAACCCACTTCATCAGATGCATAACAATTTGGGGGGGGCATAAGCTTTGTGGGCTCCAACCCACTTTGTCAGATGCAAGTCTGACGAAGTGGGTTGGAGCTCACAAAAGCTTATGCCCAAAGAAATTTGTTAGTCTTTAAGGTGCCACAGGACTCTTGTTTTTGCTGTATACAGACTAACACAGCTACCCCTCTGGAAATGGATATAAACTGGTCATCAGGATGTTTCGACTTGGAATTAGATGTAGGTTTCTAACCATTAGAGGAATGAAGTTCTGAAATAACCTTCAGAGGGGAGTAATGGAGACAAAAAACCTATGTGGCTTCAAAACCGTGCAAGATAAATTTATGGGGGATATTATATCATGAGACCGTTTAATTTGGCATTTACCTGATCTTTGATTACTATTGGTAAATTTGCCAATGGCTTGTGATGGGATGTTAGATGGGGTAGATTCTGAGCTGGTGCAGGGAATTCTTTTTTGGGTATCTGACTGTAGAGTCTTGCCCAAATGCTCTGGGATTAGCTGATCATCATATCTGGAGTCATGGGAGGATTTCCCCCTAGGGCAGATTGTCAGGGACCCTGTCGTTTTTTCACCTTCTTCTGTAGCGCGGGGCATGGGTCACTTGATGGTGGTTTCTCTGTACCTTGAAGTCTTTAAACCATGATTTAGGGACTTCAATGACTCAATCATAAATTAGGTGTCTATTGCAGGAATGAGTGAAAGGTTCTATGGCCTGCATTGTGCAGGAGGTCAGACTAGATGGTCATATTGGTCCCTTCTGGCCTTAAAAATCTATGGACCTCCATCTGTGGTGATATAAACAAGCTACAATGGGCCTAGAGTTACAGCCTTGGGCCTCATAACTTTTCCTCAGATGACTGTGAGTCATGGCTCTGCATCTTGTCTGTAGATAGTCCTCCCTGTGTGACTAGGAGCCCTGCAAGCTGTTGTGGAACAAAGTGACTAACATTACAGCTTGTGCATTGCGATCAAGGGAGCTGCAGCACTTTTAGCCATTAAGCAAATCCTGGAAAGGTTAAGTAAAACAATGCTTATTACTGAAAGACAATTTTTATACCCTGTGGCAATTTAGCTAAATGGCTTTCTTCTGCAGGGTCGAAAGTTTCTTCCAATTCATTTCTTAAAAGTGAAATAGCTTCCCCCCCACAACCTGTTATCTATAAAATTTGGATGTGTTTTTCTCTCTCAGCAGCTGTTTGGGCATGGAAAATGCCATGCAAGCAGAATTCATAGCTGGCTCTCAGTGGGTTTTTGCTCACTACTTCCCTCCTCCTCCAGTTCTCTATATATGAAACTTGTCCCGACTCAGTAACCAGGGAGTGTAAGCATAACCCATCTACTTATCAATGGGCAACTCCAGCTATGCATTTACTTACGCATTCAGGTTACATGACAGGTCTCAGCTGCATATTGATTTTGCTCCACTAAAATAGATGATTTTGTTTCGCATTGGAAAAGTGAACAATTTTTCTGACACCAACCACTTGTTTAATAGTCTTGGAATAATCTATATTTCATTAAACTGATGACTTATTACACCCCAGCACTCTCCTGTCTTCTTAAGTATTGATTTAAGGCATTTTAACACTTGTATAGCATATAATAAATTGGCTTGGACTGGCAGCACTTTGTTACAAAGTCATTCTTCACTATATAAACATTGTACTAGCATACATTAGAGTTCTTCCTCAGATTTGTTTCCAAGAAAAGATCCTTCCTACTGAAACAGATTCACTACATATTTTTTATAAGCCACATAAAACTTTTAGCTAAGTAGAGGGCACCATAATCAATATTCATAGCATGATTTATAGGAGAAGGAAGCATTCCACTAAATCCTGACCATAAACCCAGTACCGTAAAGTATTTAGTACAGTAATCCATCTCATGGATATTTTAAACTGGGCATTAATGGTGCTGAAAAGTCGAGTGGCTGTGAATCACCTGCATTAGAGGGAGGTAGTTAGGAACTTTATTAGCACAAATGAGTCAAACTTTTCTAAGTTTTTCACACCTCTAATTCTGAATCAATGACATCTTGCCTTCTAATTTTTGTCCTGTGTTTTTAGTTACTGGTATTGCATCAGATTCAGCCTGAGCTGATAGAATAGATTCGTCTTCATGTTGCTCGTGGTGCTATAAAGAACATTCCTATGGTAGAGATATTGGCAGGTGTCAGATATAAACTGGCTTGCAAGCAGTCCAAAGATTCCCCTGTGCCATGGTCTACTCTACCTCAACTCGCCTGAGAAAATGAAACCAGACACTAATACACAAGCCAATATGCACATTGATCAAGCATAAAAAAAGCAGTTGGGTAGGGGAAGGAGCAGTTCTACAAATGTGCATTACACTTACCATTGTTTGCTCCAAGAACGCATTCCCTTTGTCTGTAGTTGCTGAGAGGACTACCTCATCTGAATGGGAAGTAATTTAAGCACTCTAGGATAGGGTAACATTAGACCTGAATAGATTAATGAATTCCTCAGTCAGGTTTGCCTCATTATACCTGCAGTAAATGTGGAGAATGGAGCAAGAAGGATGACCTGGGCTAGGTTGGGGGGATAGTTGGAGTCAGGGAGATGAAGTGGACTGCAGGTAGTTTTGGTTTTGGTTTCAGTTTTGGTTTTGTTTATCATTTCCCACGGATTTCCCATGGTTTGTTATGAAAAATTTTAAAAAGGGAGAACATTGACGAGAAAATTTAATTTCACATATTTTCTAAGTAAATATCAGAGTTAGCATTAAGGAATGAGAAGTCAGAAAAAAGCAACAAATGAAATAAAGAATATTAAATGTAAAAATTTAATGCTGTAGTTTATGTCATGAACTGTACATTAACAGTTCATACACATCTGTGTGCATGTGGGTGTATTTTCCACTGCCTTGCCTTGCTTTAACAGACAGCCTCAGATTTCTACTTAGACTAACTTACTAGCATAAATACATCTACCTAATGTAATGTATTGAGTTTTTCTTAACATGATCTCTATTCCCATGAATTTGAATGGTTTCAAATTTGAGTGAAAAACCAAATTATAGTTGTAAAATCGACTTTTTAAAAAATAAAATTCTATAAAAAACTGCAGATGAAGGGCCTGACAGACAGAGCCTCCCTAAAAGAAGCAGGACCTAGCAGCTAGATTCCTTACCAGAGGAGTCGAGAAAATTCTCAAGGAGCAGGCACACTTCAGTGGCAGGAAGTGCTAAGAATCTCTGCAGTGCCATAGTGGAAGGTATTTAGAGTGAGCAGGCCTGAGACACTGGAATCGAAAGATAGAAAGTGATTCAGGGAGGCAGCAAAGGGTCTGTTAACAAGCCTTGACTGCCTATTCCCTGGACAGGAACCCAGAAGAGGGAGGGTGTAGGTTCTTCTACCAGTACAGAGGAAGGTGGAGCAAAACCCCCCTGAGAACGGGTAAGGACTGTTGACCTTCCGCCACATAACAGGAGTAAAGATTAGTGAATCTAGAGTCAAACCAAATACCAGTGTGAGGTCAGAAGACTATTATTTGTTGGACTAATGGTTTACTCTGAAAGGATAGGACTAGATATGATCTGGCCAGAGGGCCAACTTGCAAGAAGCAGTAGACCACTGCAGGAGGGCCACTGAAGGAGGATAGCCTGCTATATACCAACAGAGATATGTTAGTTAATGAGTCAGAAGCTTACAGACTCAAGAACTGAAGAGGCACTTTCTGAACATCCTGAGTTGGATTGGGACCTAACAGTCTACACTCAGAGGAGACCATCTTCATATGTATTTCCTTTGTGGAAATGGGAGTTAGGTACCACCACAGTAGTGTTTCTCCATCCCCAATGAAGATCCATCTAATGAGAGAGCCAGTGGGGAGGATATATAAGACAGTGGCAGAGTTGCTTCTCCAGGGGAGTCCTCAACAGCTCAGACCCAAGGGAGATGTCAGGAAATGGTGTTAGAGCTCTTGCATAAGTAATGGGCCTAAGAGTGGATGGTTCTTTGTCTCTCTAAGGTCTGTGTAGAATTTGAGCATCCTGGGGTTTGAAAACTGGTTTGAGGAGTCTCCCATTGAGTTGTCTTGAAACAAAATGCAGAGTAAACTCTTTGGATGCGTCTACATTTACAAATTAAGTCAACTTAAGGAGGCTTAAATTGATTTAATTTACTCCGTGTCTACACTGGCCTTTCCTTAAGTCGACTTAAGCTGCTCCTTAAGTCTAATTAAGGAAAAGTTAGTTCGAATTAATGACACCTCATTTTAATTCGAACTAGTGCTTAAGTCAACTTTAAGTCGATTTAAGCCAGTGGAGACACAGAGTATTGCCTAGGTGGACCTTTTTGAATCAACTTAAAACGTTAAGTCGACTTAATAAGGTTGAAAAGGGGCCACGTCTACCCATGAAAAGTGAAGTCCACTTCTGTTAAGTTGACTTAATAAGGTCCACTTTAAGTCTATTTAAAGTCGACCTTATTAAGTCAACCTCATAAAGTCAGCTTAACTTTCCAGGTGTAAACATAGCCTTCAAAAGGAAACCCCATGATATTTCCTGTCCCTACATGGACAAATAGGTTAATGACACTCAAAATACTTTCCAGGCACTGAGACTGCAGACCTTAATTAATGCAAACGACTGAGATCAAAGGCAGGATTTGGCCATTTAAAGGGACACTGTGAAATCAAGATTCACACCATGTCTGAAAATGACTTATCTACTATTGTTACAAGTGACACCTAATATACGAGAGAGAAAAAAATGTTTCTCCATGGTGACAGCATTTGGTGGTTAGTCGGATTCTCGAGTACAGTCAATTAATTCCTTCCTGTCATTTGTGTGGGTCTTTTATATAGACATAAGGGAGGGAAAGACATGTTTTTCAACAGGAAATATGACTCCAAAAGTACAGCAAATGGCATGGGAATCAGGCAGGAGTAATATCCTAAAATACTTCTAACTCGCGGTTTGAAACTCAATGATGATGTCCCTTGAAAGTGGGAGAGGATTATTATTTCAGATTTCTAGATGGAAATACTGAAGCACAGAAAAGTTATGTGACTTGCTGTTACAGGACACTGGTTACAACCTATAGCTCAGGCCTAAGGTTTGATGGGTTCGTTAGGCACAACATCGGGAGACAAGGTAAAAGGTATAAGCAAACAGTTTTATTAGGATACAGACAAGAAAGAAAGGAAATAGGAAAGCATTAATGCTTACGCCTCTTCAGCAGATGGGAACCCAAATGACTGCAGGCATGGAGCATGGGGAGCGATGACTCATGGCGGTGAACACAGCAGTTGCCCTGATGATGAAGTTCCAACTAAGGGGGGGTGTAATTTCTAGCTTGTATACACTATCACTTATTAAGTGGGTAGATGGCAAGCACCTCTGGTGTTTTTCACACTTATTTACAACATTCGTTTGCCCCGATCTTATCTCGTTATTTTACAGAGCCTACAAGTTATGTCTGCCGCTTGATGGGAGCAAGGTAGGACCTTGATTAAGATTGATGGTACCAGCTCGGCTCAGGGTTAACTTTTGGTCAGGGTTGATTAATGGTGACACCACCTACTAACAGCTCTTCACGTAAAAAATTCTTCCTTTGGGCCCTATAGTGAGTGAAAAACAGAACTGTTTATAGAAACTACTTCTCTGCTTTATTCACTGGAGAAAGGCTTTTTTTTTTTTTTCTACATTGGTGTGTTCTTTGACAATGAAGCAATTAAATATTATTTCTCCAGCCAATAATGATGGTGATAAGTAAATCCCACTCATTTGCTTTTTATTTATGCATGATTGTACATTAAGTACAGTGAAATAGTTGTGTACAGCATATAAACAGCTGAAACAGATGTTGAGAATGTACACACAGGGATGGGAGTGGGTTAACACAGTAAAAGAGAAAGGAAGCAGGTGCAGAACATTGTCAGTGTAACTAAAGTTTCAACCAAGTTGCATAAAGTGCATGCCCCGAATCATGTATGTCAATATGAGATATTACCAGGGTGGATAAAAATTGATGATTAGGGGGTAGGGGTGAACAGATTTAAAAAAATAAATTAAATTGACAACCAGCATTGAGGCCTAAACTTATTTTAATCTATTAAAATAATTTAAATTAAATGCAAAAAATATTTAGGACTTATTTGCTGCCAAATTTTAAAGAAAGTGAAACCATTGACTATGAAACTCACTGGCTAAGTATCTAGAACCAGATCTTGTTGAAGTGCAGAACTGGCTTCTGTATAGCCTTTTGTATTTTCATTTTCATTTATTCAGCTAATACAGTTCAATGACTAGTTCACTCAAAATCAATAAACCAGTTTTGAGTTGAAAAAATAGTTTTTTTCTCTTCCAATCTATTAATTAAAATTAGGCACAAGAGGATGAAATCTACTGATTCTAAAAACCTGAAGGACAGGGCGACCTGTAAAAATCAGTTCAATTTACTAATTATGAATAATACTTCCTTTGTTTAATAAATCAGTTAGATTTAGATCAGTGTAGACGTTCTAGGTTGATTTGGCAAGGTCCCCTCAAAGTCGACTTAAAGTTGAGTGTAGACATGCTAAGTCAACTTTGTTAAGTCGACTTAGCTAAGTCAACTTAAATTAACAAGTGTAGACATAGCCTTAGAGATTAGTCTCCAATCTACAGGCAGCTCACATATTTCTGCTCCATTTAATGTTGCCACATTTGCTTCAATTCTCTCAGGTTCTGTGCTGAGTATACCTTGGTTAGACCTGAAAATAAGGTCCACCCTAGGTACACTACCACCCTAATCACCACAGTGTCTGAAGTGCAGATTTTCAAAGGATTTTAGTCTGCTAACTTCCATCAAAGTTAGAAGCCTAAATACCTTTGATGGATCCAGGCCTCAGTGACTTCCAATAGTGCATTTAGCGATGTACTATACTACTACAATGTACTACTAATAGTAATGTACTATGTCTCTTACATGTAGTTTGTTGTTTCTCTCATTCTCAAGGGAAGAATTGTGTATGCAATGCAGTGTTTTTGTGGGTTGTTTGTTTTTGTATATGCACACAATGTATATTGGAGGATACAGGTCTAAGAAGCACCACTTACTCTTGAGGTGGTGACAATTGTGCTGTAGCTTAATTCCTGGTTGGTTTCATTCTATAATCTCAGTCTGGTCCCTCAAGAAAGTTGTCTCCTACACAGATGTATCGTGAATCCTAGTTTCCAGTCTCAGTTGTAACCACTAGTATTGTATTTTCAGTCTGTGTTTTAACGGGTAATAAGAACATAAGAACATAAGAAAGGCCGTACTGGGTCAGACCAGAGGTCCATCTAGCCCAGTATCTGTCTACCGACAGTGGCCAGTGCCAGGTGCCCGAGGGAGTGAACCCAACAGGCAATGATCAAGTGATCACTCTCCTGCCATCCGTCTCCATCCTCTGATAAGCAGAGGCTAGGGACACTATTCTTAACCCCTTTCTGGCTAATAGCCATTTATGGACTTAGCCCTATGAACTTATCCAGTTCCCTTTTAAATATTGTTATAGTCCCAGCCTTCACAACCTCCTCAGGTAAGGAGTTCCACAAGTTGACTGTGCGTTGTGTGAAGAAGAACTTCCTTTTATTTGTTTTGAACCTGCTACCTATCAGTTTCATTTGGTGACCCCTGGTTCTTGTATTATGGGAGTATTTAAACAACTTTTCCTTGTCCACTTTTTCCACATCAGTCATAATTTTATATACTTCTATCATGTCCCCCCTCAGTCTCCTCTTTTCCAAGCTGAAGAGGCCCAGCCTTTTCAATCGTTCCTCATACGAGGCACTCTCCAAACCCCTAATCATTTTAGTTGCCCTTTTCCGAACCTTTTCTAGTGCTAGAATATCTTTTTTGAGATGAGGAGACCACATCTGTACACAGTATTCGAGATGTGGGCGTACCATGGATTTATATAAGGGCAATAATACATTTGCAGTCTTATTTTCTATCCCCTTTTTAATGATCCCTAACATCCTGTTTGCTTTTTTGACCGCCTCCGCACACTGTACGGACATCTTCAGAGAACTATCCACAATGACTCCAAGATCTTTTTCTTGACTCGTTGTAGCCAAATTAGCCCCCATCATATTATAGGTATAGTTGGGGTTATTTTTTCCAATGTGCATTACTTTACACTTATCCACATTAAATTTCATTTGCCATTTGGATGCCCAATCACTTAGTTTTGTGAGATCTTTTTGAAGTTCTTCACAATCTGCTTTGGTCTTGACTATCTTGAGTAGTTTAGTATCGTCTGCAAACTTAGCTACCTCACTATTTACCCCTTTCTCCAGATCATTTATGAATAAATTGAATAGGACTGGTCCTAGGACCGACCCTTGGGGAACACCACTAGCTACCCTTTTCCAATCTGAGAATTTACCATTTACTCCTACCCTTTGTTCCCTGGCTTTTAACCAGTTCTCAATCCATGAAAGGACCTTCCCTTTTATCCCATGACAACTTAACTTACGTAACAGCCTTTGGTGAGGGACCTTGTCAAATGCTTTCTGGAAATCTAAGTACACTATGTCCACTGGATCCCCCCTGTCCACATGTTTGTTAACCCCTTCAAAGAACTCTAATAGATTAGTAAGACACGATTTCCCCTTACAGAAACCATGTTGGCTATTGCTCAACAGTTTATGTTTTTCTATGTGACTGACAATTTTATTCTTAACTATTGTTTCAACTAATTTGCCCGGTACCGACGTTAGACTTACCGGTCTGTAATTGCTGGGATCCCCTCTAGGGCCCTTTTTAAATATTGGCGTTACATTAGCCGACTTCCAGTCTTTGGGTACCAAAGCCATTTTAAGGGACAGGTTACAATTCTTAGTTAACAGTTCCGCGACTTCACATTTGAGTTCTTTCAGAACTCTTGGGTGAATGCCATCTGGTCCCGGTGACTTGTTAATGTTGAGTTTATCAATTAATTCCAAAACTTCCTCTAGTGACACTTCAATCTGTGACAGTTCCTCAGATCTGTCACCTACAAAAGCTGGCTCAGGTTTGGGAATCTCACTAACATCTTCAGCCGTAAAAACCGAAGCAAAGAATCCATTTAGTTTCTCTGCAATGACTCTATCATCTTTAAGCGCTCCTTTTGTATTATCATCATCAAGGGGCCCGACTGGTTGTTTGGCAGGCTTCCTGCTTCTGATATACTTAAAAAACAATTTGTTATTACCTTTGGAGTTTTTGGCTAGCCGTTCTTCAAACTCCTCTTTGGCTCTTCTTATTACACTCTTGCACTTAAGCTGGCACTGTTTGTGCACCTTTCTGTTTGCCTCACTAGGATTTGACTTCCACTTTTTAAAGGAAGTCTTTTTACCTCTCAGTGCTTCTTTTACATGGTTGGTGAGCCATGGTGGCTCTTTTTTGTTTTTTTTACAGTGTTTCTTAATTTGGGGTATGCAGTGAAGTTGGGCCTCTATTATGGTGTCTTTAAAAGACGATGAATGGAGAAGAGAGGAAAGTCTGTCAGACAAGTGATTTTTGGGCCCAGTTAGGAGCAGGAAACTCTAGACGGCCTCGAAAAAGGCCTATTTTATGAGATTGCCAACTCAGTTTCCTGACTCATGTGGTGTGGGGATATTTTGGAGATGCAGTCAGACTTCTGCACACTGATGTGACCTGAAGCTCTGAGTTGTTCATTAATGCCTTTCACTGTTAGAGAGAGAAGTCACTGAGTTCATTTGAATTCAGCGTTGTGTTTTGGAGAGCCAAATCAACTTGGCCTTGTATCCTGTTCAGATCAGACTCAGATGCTGAAGAGCTGGTAAAAGATATGTACCTTTCCCAAAGTCATCAACAAATAAGAGCACCCTTGTTTGCAAAACAAATAGGGGGAGAGGCTCCCATCTCTGCCTATTCATATGCTCCCAGTGTGCAAACCAGAAGGGCTCCCCTACAGCTATCTGATATAATTCTTATTAACTTGGGCTTCATGAATCACATGGGTGGTATCAGGTCATGCCTATTAGCTCACTTGTCTATTCTTGTTCCACTGAAGATAGTTAAAGCGAGGCAAGAGAACAGATCTGGCTGTTGTCTCCTTACACATACTTGTAATAATATTTGCTTAACTGATAATACTACCCATCAGCAATTCTGCTGACATTATTATTATTAGTAGTAGTAGTATTAATAATAATACTAATACTACTACTAATAATAATACTTCCATATGCTAACTTATTTGGATTCCAAAGAAAACAGTCTATATATATTGTTCAGGTTCAGAACAGGATTCAGTCTATCAACTGAGAGATGTTTGCCTTTTTAAAGTCCATCACCTAGCTGCATAATAGCATGTGTGCAGAAAAAAATGGCTTTGCATTTTGTCTCGACATCTCTGCATTAAAGTTCTCCCCACCTTTTAACCTCCCCAACATTCAAGGAAAAAGCTCAGTCAAGGTCCCCTGCCTGCTCTTCTCAGCATAACTGAATCCTCCCCCAAGTTCATTTAGTTCATCCTCACTGTAAAGATGACTTTTTCAATCAAAGCATTGTACTCCTTCCAAAGACATTAAGCCAAATGATAGAGAGCAAGCTGAAAGGACAAGGACAAGCTTGCTCAGTGCCAGCTGGTGAGAGTTTCTAAAGGAAGTGATGGAAAACAAACAGGAGGTAGGACGGCCCAAGGTCTCTCTGCTGTTTTTTCCTATTGAAAGCATTCCATTGACGCAGGACTGATGAAGGTTCAGATTAGGACATGAATAAACTCGCTGCTCAGGTGTTTGTTATGCTTTTATCCTCTTGCTCCATTCGCCGTGTTTTAAAAGTCTTCTCACCTGAAGTGGCTTTTGAACTCTCCACTCCATGTTTTCCTCCTCTGTCAACTCTTCTCACCCTGATTGCAAAGTCTGCCCTGTCACTCCAACATCCACTTCCTCTACTCCTCCTGCTCCACTGTCAACCAGTGGCTTTGGAGAACATAGAATCATAGGGCTGGAAGGGATCTCAGGAGGTCATCTAGTCCAACCCCCTGCAAAAAGCAGGACCACTCCCTCTAAATCATCCCAGCCAGGGTTTTGTCTAACCGAACTTTAATATCTCCAAATATGGAGATTCCACCACCTCCCTATGTAACCCATTCCAATGCTTCACCACCCTCCTAGTGAGAAAGTTTTTTTCCTAATATCCAAACTCAAGCTCATCACCTGCTACATCCTACCACTACACTTCCTCTCTTTGCATTTCTTCTCTCCACGTTCAGTGCTATTCCTTGCCATACAGCCCACTATTCCTGCCACCACATTGACCATCCTTATTTGCTATCTTTGACTCCCTTCCTCTGCTTTGTTTGCCTCTCTGTGAAATAACTTGTTGACTTTTTCAAAGAAAAGACCGGTAAAGGCACAACCTGACCTCCGTCGTCCCCCGTCTGCCTCTTTCCTTCTCCCATTATTTCATGTCCCCTCTCTTCTTCCCCATCATTGGTGGTGATGTTCCATATCTCTAACCCAACCCCCCTGGCTCCTCAGTTCTCTGTCTGATCTGAGATACTAACATCCTTTGTCTGGAAGCTGTGTGGTCTAGAGAACAGCACACTAGCCTTAGGGGAGCTGGGTTATTCCCAACTCTGCCACTGGCATGCTAGATAATCTTGGGCAAGTCACGCACTTATTTATGCCTCAGTTTCCCCATCTGTAAAATGGGAATAACAATAGTGCCTTCCTTTGAAAAGCACTTTGAGATCTACTGATGGACATTGCTGCATAAGAACTATGTATCATTATAATTTCTCCCACTTTTCCCCTTGCCCTCCTCCTCATGTTTTTATCTATGTGTTTGCACCTGGCTGAGCAAAGTGGGGCACTGCGTTAGCGGGGCTTCGAGGTCCTTCTGTAACACACACAGTAGTGATGTTAATTATTAGTCTAAACTGTCCAAAGCTAAAATTCCACCCTTAAATCATCCCACAGAGTGAAATTCAACCCCTCTGAAAAGAACCAGAACTAGACTTTTGATGCACTTAGCTTCATTTCGCACAGCTGTACTGCTCCACTCAAACTCCCCACTGTGCAAAACAACAACCAAGCTACAGAGAGATTGCATTAGTAGTTGGCGAGCTGTAACTCACACTGCTGCATCCCCATAGCATTACCTGTTTGAGCACGAGCAGCTCTCAAGCTTCAAGTCACCGCCCCAACAGCTGAGCTAGCTTGAGTGTAAGGCTCCCTTACCTTGAGTTAGAGGTGTGTGTCTGTGGATGGACACTGCTTTGGGGCCAAAACTGAGTAAAAACTTGGTCTTCCAAAGCCAAAGCCTTTCTGGTAACCCACACGGTACCTCCACACATGCCAATACCATTTGTCAGTCGGAAGACAGCTATGTGCAACTGGTCCCTTTAAAACTCCAAGTATAAATAATCCTCATTGGGAGCTGTCTGGAGAAGCTGAGATGGAGCCATACTTTATCAGAATGTGCCGTTCCATTGAAATCAAAATGCTTCATGGAATCGGGTTGATTTCAGCACAGCTTTGTTTTCGAAGATACATGTTCTGATATGTGGGTACATCCTATTTCAAAACAAAATATTGTGATTTTTCGTTTTGAGAGATCTGAGATCTAGAAAATAGGAGCTTTAGGAAGAGAGTGCAGTCCTGGGAATAAGTAGAATTTGAGGGGGATAGGGGGAACATTTTACTATCACTTTAAGGGCATGGGTTCATGAACCTTGAAGAATGGGTGGAAAAAGGCTCCCCTCTCTCCCAAGCAATTATGGTGAGCTTTGGGAAGGGGAACAGCATGTATTCCATTTCCTGCCTCCTAACAAGGGTATCACCTGTTACAAGCAGAGATTCTCAGAATAGCTTTCTGGTGGTCCCCATAGCAGTAAGCTTTGATTTAGAATAGAGGCTATTGGAAAAACACTCACAAAAATATGTGGTCAGGATTTTGTCCCATTAGAATATTTTTTTTTTAATGTGAGGTATCAGCAGTCTCTTAAGTTTTCTGTACAAATTATAAATGCAACAAGGCAAACTTGGTTAATAACAGCACTTACAGAAACATGAGTTTCTGGTGCGATCTGTAAACTAACAGTGCAAAGGCCAGCTCCTAATTTCATTCTCCCCATAATGGCAGGCTTGACTAGCATTCTTAGACTGTCTCACAACCCTTACAAGCCGGAAAACTCTCCAAACTCTCCTCAGAACTCACTTCTGCCATAACATATGCAGTTAAACTACAACCTAAGAATAACAGGGCAAGTGGAGAGCTATAATCACAGGCTTTTATATTTATTCATCATTATTCCTTCTCTCCCATTCCAGCATCCTTGTCTGTGCCATTCGCCTGAGATTCCTTTATCCTATATATTTCAGTACCTTTGGGTTCTCTTTGTTTCATTCAAATTAAAGATGGAAGTATTAAGCTGCAGCACACTTGTATCTAACCTTAAATTTGAATGAAATAGGGAAAATTCAAGGGCATTGAAAGGTATAGGATATATGTTTATATATATGTATGTTGTAGTAGGGGAACTTTAAATATAAAGGGCCCTGATCCAGAAATCAGAGCTATAATAAAATGATTTAAGGATTTTGGTGAGAGTTTTTGAACATGGGTACATGTTATGTACACTTACATAATATGTAGGCGTAGTAAGAATTAAGAGTTTTATGTATTATTATTATTATTATTATTATTGGGATAAGGCAGTACTTAGCTTACATCTAGAATAATTTGCAGAAAGTGGCAATTCATCTTCATATTGCCTTGCACAGTGCTATTAATATTACTGCATTGATGTTCGTGATGCTGTACGGAGGAAATTAACATGTAACAAAATGATATTTTGCATTTCTGCAGCTCCCACTTTACAGTCAGTCAGCCTCACAGCAGCTCAGTAAAGCATTGAACTGGTGTTGGGTTTGTACCCATTATACAGATGGGTAAATGGACACACAAAGAATTTAACTGATACAATGGACCACTTGTAAAGTAAAGGTGCACTGATGACTACCTTCCCTAGCCATTAAACCAAAAATGAGTATATCAAGGATAATAATTGGCTCCAAGTGCCCGGTCAGGGCCTGACCTATAAGGTCATCTTTCCGTACCATCATGAACAACAGCAAGGCTTGGCAGCTACTAATCTGGCTCTTGGACTGCCTCTGCTGCCAGGATACCACATGGGAGTGGAAGGGGAAGTCTGCTCCTTTAAGGGTGGGTAGGAGAAGAAACAAGGGTGGAACAAGCAGTCACAGCTCCAGCCTAGCCACCCCTTGCCATCTTGCCCAGGATAGCCTTGGTGGCAGTCTGCCCCTTTAAGAGTACTCCTGCATTGGCTGATAGCCGTGACTTAGGTCCCGCCTAGGCTTCAGATGATGGATCTGTACCTTCATGGCAGAAAGTTCACATCTTTTTATTTTAAACTTGTATCAGACCTGGGGGCAAAAAGTTAGGCACCAAAGCCAATATTTAGGGACCTGAGACAATAGCTAGATTTCTTCATCCACTTTTGTGGGTGCTCAGCACCACAGAAAATCAGCCTTCTTACTTCTGTGCCTGTACACTGATTTCTGTACCTGATGTCAGGTCTTCACACTTGCAAATGTTGGTCACCACGTAATGCACTTCCATTCCTCTTCTTGTCTGTTATGTGTAGTGCAGATGCACTTTCAGTGTCCCAGTGAGATTGAGGTTCCTTTGTGCTAGATGCTATACAAATGCATAGTAAGAGACAGCTCCTGCCCAGAAGAGCTTACCATTTCAACAGACAAGGCGCACAAAGTGTGGGATAGAAAACAAGGGCACAGGTAAGAGATGTAATAGAGCCTTCGCCAAATATAAACATTTCACAGAGACAGTCTGATTTTGCAGAAGTTCCACTAAATCCCAGAAAGCCTCATTTCCTGCCAGTTCCCCCACCCAGCCCCTTGGCAATCTGGGTGGCTGACTGCTGGGGATCCTAGGTCCACAGATCAGGGGCAGCCTGCCAAGTGTGATGCCTCAGATCTCTGAGACTTCCAGGGAAATCTGAATAAAACAAAATTTTGAAACCTTCTATGAAATGGAATTACTGTTGCCCAGAGTTCTGTGAAGTAACCTTCCAAAGTCACAACAGGGATAGGATAGGGAATAAAATTCAGGTTATCTGATTCCTAATCCAGCACTACAAACAAGGAGTCCTGTGGCACTTTTAAAGACTAACACATTTATTTATCGCATGAGCTTTCATGGGTAGAATACTACTTCATCGAATACTTGAAATGACTAATGCAATTACCCCTCTGGAATGAATCAAGCACCCTATCCATTAGACCTCACAGTCTCCCAAAAAAGTATTTTTTTTTTTTTGTAACTTGAGGCATTGTCTTCTCTTGTTAACTCTTGTAGATCCTTACATTTCATTATCAGAAAATTAAAAAAGGATCAACCTTAGTTTAAGGAGTTTTGCAGATAACCTGATAAGGTTAAAAACCATCTGTGTGCTCTGTGGTATGTTATAGTGGCCAGATTTGCTTTCTGAGACAGAGAGAGAAATATTGACTCCTTCTTTAAAGCAAAGAATGAAAGTAATGAAGGTTAAAGCAAATTATTAATCTTATGTTCAGCCAATCAAATTTTACAAGCCACATCATGACCGTCTCTGGATTGCCTATTACGCTGCATTTGTAGGAGTTATAATATAAAATGCCAATGATGTGGAAAGGAAATACATTTCAGAGAGATGTCTTTCATTTCCTTTCACTCTGGCTATGCATATCTACTCATGATCAGGATGATGCTCAAAATATTATCTGTTTTCATCAAGGGTGTCTGTAGACATTTTCTGGCAATACTCCCCAGAAAGATGTCTATTCTGTTGAAACAATCTCCACCAATTGCTTTCCCACCGGTCTCCAGGTAGGTAACCATATAGTAGTGAAGTTCAATCACTAGTTATCCAGGGCAAAAAGCATAGTTAATTACTAAATGAAACAAATTAAAGTGGAAAACTCAGCAAAAGGCTTAAATATAGAGCATCTACCTGCCCTGGGAAATTTAGATTAGATCTCTTATTATTGGAAAGAAAATAAAGTGGATTTCAATGGATTTAGTCATAGGACCCAAATTATTATTAGTGAATATTATGGTTCATAATTTGTACTATGTTATATTTTGACTCTTGTGCATACTCTATATAAATCGATCCTACTCCCTAAATGACTATCTTAATACAAAATGGAAGCTTTTTATGAGAAAAATACACAGAAATGTATTCAATTTGACAGATCATCCCAAGATTCTACATTCCTCTTCCTTTCTGATTTGTTGTGATACTGTCCCAATCAGCTATGCCTCCCTTTGATCTGTGTCCTTATTTCGAACACTGAGCTATACACAGAACTGTAGGAACTCTGTAATACTACTTCACACACACTGCTCAGACTGTGCTGTGGTTCAGTCTGCTAAATTGTGCAATCCGAGTCGGACAAGAGAAGCTACCTAGTATAAGGCTCTAAGGAACAACTAGGGAAGCTACAGGGAAACTATGGTTCAGAAGCTGAAGGTTTTTGCTTCTCCCTAGCATTCATGTGCAGTGTGATTCTATGAGTTTTCTCTCCTTAAACTCCCAGGCTATGTCTACTCCAGGCTACTCCATGTCCACACTGGCTCAGTCGACTTTCTAAAGTGACTTATCCAGCTAAGTCGACTTAAAACTAGGTTTTATAAAGTCGAATTATTTTTTCCTTAAGTCGACTTAATTTGTAAGTGTAGGCACACCCCCATTGACTTCAGCGGGAGTTGAGAACGCTCCAAATTTTTGGAGATGAAATTAGAACCTTTCAGATTCAGACCCATCATGTGCTCTTTGGCCAAGCCTGAACCAGCCGGATTGCCAGCCCCCTTTTCATCTAACAGCACGGAATGTACTTTCTGTCTGCAGTCTTATATTGCGTGTGGACTGAGGGAGGGACAGTGCAGTTTATACCCAGTGTGGACTTGGCTATAGAAGCTATACCACCTGCCAAGCAGTAGAATGGAGCTTGGATAGGAGCATGGGGAAGCCATGTGAGTCATGAAACAAGAGGAGTAAGGTGCTCAGGAACTACGCTGATCAGTGTGATTTAAAACTTGGGGCACCTGGCGTGTGAGTGAGACTCTGGGTTCCTATGATTAGAGGAGAGGTAATGTATGAGATTATGTATGCTGGAAGGCAGGATCTGATTCTTCCTGGTGCAGAAGAGGCTTGGGGGAGCATAGTGTTGTGGAGGAAGCCAGAGTAGAATACAGCCTGGGGTGTGGTTATACCTAAAGAAGAATGAGGTTGGGGAAAAAATATTGTGGCACTGGAGAGAAGCGGTAAGAAGGGGAGGACAATTATACCTGAGGGATATTGGTCTGTATATGATTTTGGCTACTATATTTGATTCACTTCCTTGTTTCCTGACTATGGACCCCCGTGCGGCTGGTGGTACAGTAGCGGTCACTCTCCCCTGAGAGTCATTACAGACACATGTCCCTTGCATGGTGGTGCTAAAGACGTCACCATTCTGACAAGCTTTACCACTGAGATGCTCCCATTAGGGGACATCACAGACCTCACTGCATTGTAAAAGATTGAAGCTCAGTATGGTGGTCATGCTGAAGCCTGGGAATCGCATTCTCCATACCTTTGGCAATTTCAGCTTGCTGAGGAACTATTCAGTTCAGCCTTTTTGCAATGTTCAAAAAGTGTTTCACCACGACAAAACAGCATTTCGGTGGCAGAGTAAGAGAGCACTGTGTGCAGTTTGTGTATCAGTTTGAGTTTATAAAATACTTTAGGAAGAGAAGAATACTATGTCACAGCACTTTTGATAGCTGTCCTCTACCATCACCTTACAGCACCCTAATCAACTCATATACATATCAAAGTTCTGATGGCTGGTAGGGCCATTAGTTCATTGACTTTTTTGCCATTCCCTTTGGAAGACTACTGATATGAACTCTATACTGCAAAGTTCTTGTGACAAGGACTGACTTTGTTTTATGTTTGAACAGCATCTAGTACAAAGGAGTCCCGATCCATGACTAGGGCTCCTAAGTGTGCAACAGGAATATAAACAAATAACAAATTAGCCTACCATCCACCCAGTTCTACCTGGCTCTCTATTTCTCCACCTTCCTTTTCTCAGCTGCTTTCAGAAACTTTATTCACTCAAGATTATAAATGATGACCTCATTTTGAAATCAGTCCAGTTCAACTTGTCTCTTGTCTCCTATCACCAGGGGAAGCTGGATTTTGCCAATGGTTCATTGGACATGCTTTGGGGCAGGTTGCTTTACGAGGCTCCACTCTACACTGGCTGTTGAAAAATAAATTGTGGTTTTATTTGGTATGTAAAGCCAGACTTTAAGATGCATGATAGTGAGTAGAACGTTTCAAGGATACTTATGCTCAAGATCTCAAATTATAGGACAACTTGCTTTTCTACTGATTGTTATTAAACTACAGGGCACTTAATTAACTAGATAATACCACGAGGAAGTGTTTGAAAATACCTGTTGGCTCTAAATGAGCCCCTCCTGATCACTCTTTGCTTAGCGAAACTGGTTAGACAGAAATCAGTGATCAGAGAATTATTGTTGATGAAAAGCACATAACCTAGCATCAGACACAAGAACTTACAATTTCTGATTATGTAGGGAGACTTTACGTAATGGAAAAAGCAAGCAATTACCTTAAAATTAAGTACTACGTGGTTGGGCAGATAACAGTTGCAATGCTATGGAAAGAATGCAGTAGTATTTGAAGGTACAGACTCGTTGGCACAGAAATGAGATCATTACTGGAACAATCTCCTGAGAGATCACCGGAGAAGTCACTTGAAGTTCAGAGACCGCTCCTTAGAATTCAGTGAAAGTCAGAACCAAGTTAATATAAAATAGTTGCTGCAGTGCTATTTTTGAAGGATTTGTTGATTTTTCTCAACAAGAAGCCTTGAATTTTCATTCACCTACCCCCAAAGCACTTATCTGGTCCCTATTATCAATCTATCTGAGTAGTTCCTAATGTGTAAAGTATTTATCCTGACAACACTCCTAGGAGGTAGGATAGCACTATTATCCTGATTTCAAAATCCCACAGAACTCCTATCTACATATTTAGGCACCTAAATAACTTTTTAAAAGTCAGAACTTAGTTTCTTGCCCAGGTTCCACAGAAAGTTAGCAGCAGAGCTAGGAATAGAACCAGGTATCCTAAATCTCTAGCCCCTTATCCATCCCTCCTCTTTAACAATGTATTTTGTAAAATACCAAATAAAATACGTCATTTGTTCCAGGATAAAATTTTATCAGAAACATGTAACATGGGCCAAACTTGAACTACTAAAAGATGTTACAAACCATGGAGAAATAGAATATGGTTTTAAAACGCATCAAAATAGTATTCAATAAATAAATCTCTTTCTACTAGGGAGAAAGAAAAAATCTTTAGAGGAACAATTCCATTGTTAGACAGTCTCCCAATAAGTCTGTCTTTCCCCTCAACTCCCAAGCAGAACCTAAACAGCTGATAGGTGTACTTAACAATCCAATTAATATACTCTATTAGAATCACAGAATCCCTTATAAAAGTGGATCCAGCAGTATTCCCATTCCTCTAGGTTCATGGATGGCTACTCTAATACAGTATATATAAGACTCTTCTCACCCTAGCATAAAATGTCTTACAAACACCAATACTTCCTCTTAGTTAGAGCCCAGTGCAAAGGTCTTCTCAGGACCCCAAATGTTCTTTCTGATGTGCTAACCTAAAAGTGATTGCTAGATTTTTTTGGGGGAGTTTCTCTAAATTCAGTCTTGTATCTCTATACAGAAAGAGAAAATTAAAGTTATTAAACTGTAGCTAATCCCACTTCGCCACTCAAGTTGCTTGTCACACGCTTTTCATTTATCTTTTCTCAGCCGTTGTATCTTTCTAGAGAATATGCTTGTATGAGAAGCAGGTATGCCCAATCACATTTACAAAGGCCATTGGTGAACTTAAAATCCATTTATAAGACTGCAGTTTGAATCCTTTTAAATATGTGATCTGTCCCAGGAAGATCCACTAAGTTTATTTGAATACCTTTATGGCATGTTGGGCGTAATATTCCCTAAATGCTTTGACTGCCTCCAAGACTCTCTTTATACTAAATGAGGCCTGGCATTCTCTGAAGGATCTTGCCTGTCACGAGGATGATTTTAGATAAATAAATATCATTACCAAGAATTTTAAGCTCCACTACTATTTCTCTCCCCCAGGTATGCTCAAGGTAAATAAATGATTTCATAACTACTTTGACTGAATCCTCATTACACTATTTTTGAGCCTCTGATAGTTCTCAAAGTAATTCTAAACATCCTGCTTCCATTTTAGGTATACATAGTAGAAGGTCTATATAAAGACAGTTACTGAGCTTCTATAATCTTCTACCAGAGGCTCACTGTAAGATTTTATAACACCCATGCAAGCATATGGTAAAATCCTGTAATATTATCAGTCCTTGTGCAGGAGTTTAGACTTGTTTTCTCTGTCAACAGAGTAAAAAATCATCCTGAAGGATGGAGGGAAGAAGGAAGAGAGTAGGAAAGATTTTGTGATAGAGGAACTGGATTGTGAATCAGAAGATCTGCATTCAGTTCTTTGCTCTATCACAGATTTGCAGTGTGACACTCGAGCAAGTTATACAATTTCACTGTTCCCCATCTGTTAAACTGGGATACTTTTTTTTTTTCCTTTTTGGTCAGCCTTATCTATTTTTCTCTGTTTGGGGCAGGAGTTGCTTCTCGCCAAGTGTTCATACAGTACCTGTTACAAAAGGCCCTAATCTTGACTTGGCTCTCTAAGCACTGGCATAATACCAATAGAAAATAACAGAGTTTAAACCATAGGAAATAGAAATAATGGAGTTTAAAATCAGATGATGTAATCTGACTTTCTGTATATCAGAGGCCACCGACCAGCCATCCCAAGATCAGCAACTAGAATTAGTCCAGTTTTTAGGAAGAAGGCTGTTGATTGATAATACATAGACCAACGTGATACTGGGCACCTCAGGCTTGTGAGCCAGATAAAATAGCCATCTCTTTACTGTTTTATCATCACCTTTCACATGAGGAACAGTTCAGATAATCAAAAGAGCAGCACCTCATTGTTTGCTGTGAGCCATGGTTAGATATAATGAGGATGTCTTCTTCTCCTTTACTATCTATTTATCCATTTTAGGTTTTTCTACAGAACTTAGATATCCACTGCTCACTTTGTCTATCATCTGGAAGCTTCATCATCACATCTATCTTGTCTTTTAAATGAAATGAGAGCTATTCTTCAGTTTATTAAGTAATTAAGACTGTTGGCATTCCCAGATATTTATTTCAATCCCATTTTAGATAATAGCACCATGTAAAATCTTTCTTTTAAAATATATATATATACCAGGATTGCATCCTTAAGGAAAGATGTCCCACATGCGGGTGTGTTTTTATATAAGGTGGTGCAACAGGGGGCTGGAATCAACCAGCTGGTTCAGCCCCTGTCATTGTGGCCCTGATTAGAGGAGTCAGCACAGGCTGTAGAAACACTACTCCAGCAAGCTAACATGGAGCAGCTATGGAACTTGTTAGGAAAGACTCCTTAAAAGTTCACCAGGGGAAGGGCAGAGGAGGGCCATAAATAGCTAGTTTAAGGGGAAGCTGCTGAGTATGCCCTGGTCTATAGCTGGGCAATGAGGCTTGGATAGCTGCTAAGCTTTCTATAGAATCATAGAATAATAGGGATGGAAGGGACCTCATGAAGTCATCTAGTCCAACCCCCTGCTAAAAAGCAGGACCACTCCCACTAAATCACCCCAGCCAGGGTTTTGTCTAACCAGGCCTTAAACATCTCCAAAGATGGAGATTCCACCACCTCCCTAGGTAACCCATTCCAATGCTTCACCACCCTCCTAGTGAGAAAGTTTTTCCTAATATCCAACCTTGACCTCCCCAGCTGTAATTTGACATTGCTCCTTGTTCTGTCCTCTGTTACCACCGAAAACAGCCTAGCTCCCTCTTCTTTGGAGCACCCCTTCAAGTAGTTGAAGGTTGCTATCAAATCTCCCCTCAGTCTTCTCTTCCGGAGACTAAATAAGCCTAGTTCCTTCAGTCTCTCCTCATAAGTCATGTGCCCCAACCCTCTAATCATTTTTGTTGCCCTCCGCTGGACTCTTTCTAATTTGTCCACATCCTTTCTGTAGTGGGGAGCCCAAAACTGGACACAGTATTCCAGATGCGGCCTGACCAGTGTGGAATATAGGGGAATTATCACATCCCTCGATCTGCTGGCAATACTCCTACTGATAGGTACGCTAGGAATTGCTGGTGCGTTATAATTAGAGAAATCAAAGCACTGGTATGAGCACAATGCTGGGGTTTGTGCCCAATTTGGGGAATAAGGACCTGAACAGCAGTAGAGGGCAGGGTGAGTCTGGAAAATCAGGGTTTTTTTTCTTCTTTTGAGCCATATAATTAATATATTAATGATGAAGAATAGAATGAAAAATAGTATTACCTTACGTGTCAGGCCTGGGAAGGGACAATACAGCTTTGTGACTTGACAGTGATATAAATTACCATTAGAATAGGAAAAAATGCTTTGATTATAAATAAAAGTTATATTTTAATGTGGTTCAGGAACCAGTTATTTTCTGATCTCACCTTCTGCCTTTCTTTTCCTTGATCTGAATTTTCCAGTGACTCCTCTGAAGCATTGAACTTTGTACCCTGTATCAGAACTAGCTGCCTTCTCCTTGTCTCTTGAGTGCAGCTGAATGTCCTCAACTTCATCTTCTTGTGGGGTCTCCATGTGCCAGGGTATCTAGGATTTCCTAGTGATTGTGTTGTGAAATCCTGACCCTTTGTCTGACACATCACGTAAAATAAAAATCTCTTGTTTCTAATAAATTCCCTCCTCCCAGAAGGGACGTGTCACCTCCTTTTACGTCTATTCATTTTCTTAAATTCAGAATGAAGATTAATAGCGGACATATTTTCCCTCATAAGAGCAGTATTCTACTTCCTGGCTTTCCTGATGACCCTACCTTTGTCTGAGAAGCTGTGATCCTTATAATAATATCTCTTGGCTTTGCACTGATGAACAGTCCCATGGGATGTAATCAGTCTACATGGAACTTTCAGGACTATCCACAAGGTTATTTCTGGGTGGATGATGGATGAAAGTCCCATTAAGGAGTCATCTTATCCTATTTTCTATGTTTTCCACTTCATTTGCAAGGTGATTCTCCATTAAGCTACCCTTCTCATATACTCCTCCACACCAGGCATTGGTCTGATTATTAATGTCTCTTTTGCTTAGTGTAACCATGCAGCTGCTCCGTGGATGTATACACATCCCCCACATGAAACCTACCAGCAATCGGGCTTTATGATTGAGAAGTGCATGTGGTTTGTGTCAAGAAAGTAAAATCCAGGTCTCTCTTGGGGCCTGGATGTGGGAATTGCACTGTACTTCCCTCTTTCCAGTCCCCCTATGAGCTGGAACAGTAGTTGTAATCCATTAAGGGCCAGGGATGCATTCCCTCATCACTTTTTTCCTCGCCAGACGATGGGAGGCTGGTGCCAGACTCTTTCCTCTGAGTGCAGGGGTGCAGAGGCCTCTAGTACAGCTGTATTTCTGTTCCTCTGTGCAGTCATCCTGCAGGGCTTAAATCATATAGAAGAGTTTGCACAGGCTTTCATTCTCAGGGAGAATTTCACCACTGTGCTCATGACCACTCAAGTCAATGATGAGGAGCTCTGTGTGGTCAGCCCTGTGCCTTGCAGTTCCATTCATCCCAATTAAAGTCAGTGCATAACAGATTCAAGGTTTATTACCTAGTGCATGGGCAACATGTTCTTCAGGATAATCTGTGCCTTCAGTCAGCACCATTTTGGGGTGTTGGGCTGACAGACCCGACGAATGGTCTGTGGTATGATCCACACTTTCTTTTTCACATATTAGTCAGAGGGTCTGTAACAACCTGCATAGAACTGGAAGGGAGACGCAAGAGACAGGCATTTGGATGACGCAACAGGAAGTTGTTCTGTGTTCATATGGCTGGAATGTTAGCTGCAATTGTAGCACCTTTGTAAATAATAAATTAATAATAAACTCTTAACGAGTCAATTCAGCTTAGAAAAATGGAGTCCTCTCTTGTCATTACCCAACATGCAATACATGAAATAGGGTATGTAGTTTTTTATCCAAGGAAAGATGTTCCTGGAAGCAATACGTACTGGAAATCTCTATCTTCAGTGGAAACAACTTTTTTTTTAGTGTCCTGCTTAATAAATCACATCACCAGTAGCCTGACAAGATCAGATTTTTTTCTTCCTTTTAGGTAACCTGGTGACATGACGTGATATTTGATATGCATTGTTTGAAGTAATGGGTAGCATTTACTATAATGGGTCTGGATTCTGGAAATGAAAGAAGCCCTAAAGCCAAATGTAAGGAACTCTTTAGGGGAAAGGTAATGTCATTTTTATATAGGGCAGCATAACAGGTTGGCTAGCCCTTTAAGGCAAGTCAAGCTCAACCCTACCTATGACCTAGTCCCCTACAGATATGCCAACATGACATGCCAACGTGACATGCCAACTTAATGACCCTAGTAGTGAAAGGGTTAGGAAAAGACTACAAACAGAATGGAGAGCTCAGGGAGGGAAGACTGCAAAGGAGGAATGACTCTCGGGAAGATAGGAGAACCCACAGGGAGCAGTGCCAGGCTCCAGTGTGGGAAGCCTTGAACTAGAGCTAATCCATAGGGGAAGCTGTTAGAGTCCCTGGGGAGGGAGGCAGTGAGAGAAAAACTGCTAAGACAAGGAGCAGCAAAGGAATAAAACTTCAGGAGCAGCTAAGACTCCTGGGGCGGGGGTCCGGGGTCGGGGGGAGGCTCTGAGGTAGGGTCAGTAAAAGCACTTCAGAGGAACCGGGTTCGGGGGGTGGTATTTGTTAGTTCAGCAGAGAAGAGAGAAAACAGAAACTTGAAAACCAAAAGAAGGCCATGTCAAGCACAGGCTGTGCAGGAACAGCTTAAAAGGAAGAAGTGGCCATTGATAACCTTGAAGATACAGACCTAGATGCTTAATACAGGATCCCTGCATCAGAACCCAGAGTAGAGGGTGGGCCTGGGCTCCTCTACCAGCCACAGAGGAAGGGACATGCCAGCCCAGCTACAGGAGCAAGTTAGGCTCCTATGGGGGCCAACTTGAAGGATGGCCACTAGCAAAACTTCAGTGGAACCTGAGAAGGACAGAGGAACTATTATTTGGATGTTTAGCTTGGGCTTACAGTTGGTTCATTCCTTATAGCAGAAAGGCATTGTACTTCATGTGGCCTGGCTGAAGGGCTGAGCTATAGAAGACCAGTTGAGATGCAGCCAGCCAGCAGGACGTGCTGGAGATGAGGATGCCCTTCAGCATCACATCCTATTTAAGGGGACACTTCATACTGAGAATATATCATCTTCCATGCAGTTATTGCAGAGTTCAAAGTTTTTGTTATGTTTATGCACTTGAAAATAAGTGACAATTTTAGAAGTGTCCTGGATTATTGGATGCTGGTTTGCTAAGTATGTTTTTTCTTTAAAATTGCTTTTTTTTTTTTTGGCTAGGTATTTTTTTCTTTAAAATTTCACCGGGATTGAAACATCCGAAGCCTCTAGTGTGCCAGTTAAATATTTTATATTAAAACTGTGGCACTTCAGTCAAACAGACTTAGCTTTCAAGCTGTGCAAGAGAACACAGATTTTCAAGATTTGAATTAATTTTTCAGAAGGAGATTTAATAAGGAGTTTACTTGGAAAAGAGAATTTGAAAGAGTACACCAGTTCCTGAAAACATCTGTAGACTCGACACTTTTTAAAGCTACTGCTGTTTTTATTATTATTATTATTATTATTATTATTTAGTATAGGTGCCGCAGTCATGGACAGGTCTCCAACACACTGGAAGCAGAAAAATCATAGAACAGAAAAACAGTTCATGTCCCAAAAAACTTACAAACTAAATATAAAATAAGAGACAACAGATGGATACAGACAGGGAGAGCACAAGGAAAACAATGAGACAGTAGTGGTCAGCTTGATGGGAAGTGGTCTCAAGGCAATATTTATAGAGTATTTTGTAGATAGAACCACAAATAAAGTAATAACAATCTAAATAACACAATTCTATATAATTGTGCGGCTTGACTCCAACATGCCAGTTGCCAGATTCCTAATTTTAGTTAAAGCTAAGCAAATCTAAAATTAATGATCTAGAGTTGAGTGAATTAATTTGGAAACTATGAACTGACTGAAACGTCATCAGTTTTTTAACCAGCAATTCGTCTATTGCATTCTATTGCTCTAGCCCTTTAAATTATATGAATATGTAAATCATATGGTGCAAATCTGTACAAGTGGTCTAGTCATCCCCATTCAAAACAAAATCTAAAACCTTTCCGGTGATGCTTGAACACTCCAGGGACAGTCATATCATGGTAAACAGTTTATTTGACAAACAAAATATCATTAGAGTACAGCATTTAGATTAAATTGATACACACTCATCTAGCTACACATAAGTATCTTATTCTCTTGGTGTTCCAACAATACCTGCAGAGCCCATGGATTCCAGCATGTGAAATCAATAGTATATGTTACATACAAAATATATAACTAACTTCTTTTGTTTCCAGACAAAATGCCTCAATTTTATTTTGTTTTATTTTGGATTGCCAGCAACATTACTTACAAATCAAGCCTTCTTCACTGATCTCTTCTTGCTGGCTCCAAGATTATAGACGATTCATTTTTCCCAGACCTCACAGTGCAGTTGTAGAGACAAATGAAGCATTCACAGAAAGTCACAACCTAACTGTAAGCTGTTTGTTTGGAGTGACTTTCTAATAAGTTTTTCTACCGTGACTAGCACAATCAGGCCCCTGATCCTTCTAACTCCATTGCTTTGATGTTATCATGATACAGTTAATAAATAATAATAATCATTAATTACTCTACAAATATGGAGCCCACTGATGACCTCAGGGATTCAGGTGCGTTCATCTAAATTTCATTCACACAGTGCCAGGAATGTATTTACTAATGGTAGACAATTCTTCGGGGTCGGGCTGCTCAATTCTGGTTTCCCTACACAAGGTGGCTATGTCTACACTTACTAAAATTAGTTCAAATTAGTTAGTTCGAACTCACTAATTCAAACTAATTTTAGTTAGTTCGAATTAGCTTAATTTGAACTAGCACGGCCACACTGGAATGTTAGTTCGAACTAAGCAAGCACTTGCTTAGTTCGAATTAGCGATCCCCATCCATTTCAATGGCTGGTTAATTCGAACTAAGAAATTAGTTCAACTTAACATGGCCACATTGGTTAATTCGAACTAGTTAGTTCAAATTAACCCTTTAGTTCAAATACCCTATTCGAACTTATTAGTTCGCATTAAGGAAGCCCTCAATTCGAACTAACTAAAGCCTAGTGTAGCCATGGCTTTAGTTAGCTCGAATTAAGCCTCCTTAATTTGAACTAACTTGCCAGTGTAGACATAGCCGGTGGGTCTGCTCTCACTGGCAACAAGGCAGTTTGTCTACCACTGAATGGGACTGATGTGGGCTATTCAGGCTCATACACCACGAGGTATGACTAGTTTCTAACTCCATTCACTGGACTCCCTTTCCTCTTGGTGACCAACTGCCTTACTCTAACCCAGTGGTTTTCAAACTAAGAGTCGGAACCCAGTACTGGCTCACAGACCCTCAGGCACTGGGTTGCTGTGGCCCCTAGACTAGAATACATTGCTCAAAGATGTAATTGTTGGGTCGCGGGCATAAATGATTTTTTTTCAACAGGTGTCCTGAGGAAAAAAAAGTTTGAAAACCACTGCTCTAACTCCTGGAAACTCATCCCTTCACTGCCCAACCTGCAGTCTTTCCTTTGGCTTGGTGCTTTCCATTCTGGAACTAGATTACAAAGATTGTGCCTTCCTGCTCTTCCTTTTCCTTTCTGGTGCTCACTTTTGCTGTTCCCCTTTCTTCTCCTTCAGAGAAAGTTAGGTGGACAAGCTCACCTGCTTATAGTTAGGCAGAGAGATGCAGCCATGTCCTCAGGCTCCTGTTCCTCTTTCTGTGAAGACACAAGACTGTACGAAATATCCATGGACTGAAGACTAAGTAAAAATGGCCCTTCCCCAGTTAGCTATTCCTGCTGGTCTCCCACAGGTTGTCAGCTAAACTCTCACTTAGCTAGCCCCCTACTAGCTAATGCTCAAGGAAAGTGAATTCTGTCTTCAGAAATTAGGGCCGTCACCCCTCTTCCTGCAAAGGTAGCTACAAGTCGCTCTTCATTGTCCCAGCATGGCTCATTTCCTCTACCTCATGCAGGTTCTAGTAAGCAGTGAGGGAAGGGGAAGAGACAGGAGGAGCTAGGGTTTCTAACCCCCTTTCAGAATGTGGAAAACCACTCTGGAGTATCCAGGGAGGGTGAAGCTCAAACTGAAGTTTAGTATTTAAACAGTCAGAGTGCTGGGGCCTTGTGAAAGGATTCTGGGCGTCATTACTCTAAAATAAGGCAGTAGCATTGCCGATCTCAGACTTGACTGGAAGGAGTGGGCAGACCAGACTGTAAGCAGAGAAAACCAATGTAGCTAAATGGAGCCCCTGAAACAGTACAGTGGGGAATGGAGCTGCCAGCTGCATCAGAAGAGCAGAAGGGAGATAGGAGAGATGCCAAGGTGAGAGGGCAGTTCCTTGGGAAGACAAAGAGCGAACAGGCCAGCTGCCAGCCTTTCCTGGAGTAACAAAAACAAGGATAAAAATACACTTTAAAATGGAAGAACAAACAGAATCCTGTGGCACTTTTAAAGACTAACAAATTTATTTATCTTCTGAGCTTTCGTCGGAGAAAATGCCAAGTGGGATTTTCTCCCATGAAAACTCAGGAGATAAATAAATCTGTTAGTTTTTAAAAGTGCCACAGGACTCTATTTGTTTTTCTGCAATAGACTAACATGGCAACCCCTTTGGAACTTCAAAACAGAAGGAATCCAGTTCCCAGTTTAGTCAAAGAACTAGCTGATACATGCCTTTGGTGCGGCAAGGAGTAGAATCAAAAAGTCACAACCCCATGAGTTGATGACCTCAGCATTCAATCCAAAATGATGTTTTTTGACCCCCATCTTATCCACAGGCCACAGACCTTATCCTTATCCCCAGCTTTGGCTGTACCTAGCTTCCTACCCCAAGGATTATCTTTCCCATTCCAAAGACTGAATTCAACATCCATTGCATTCTGGACAGGGTCTAATGAGTCCCAGCAGGTCAGCAGAAATTTATCCACAGTTCCCTATTGGGTCCCAACACCTGAAAACAGGAGAAGCAGGAAAATCCTAATACCTAACAACAGCGTGGAATTAAATTCCTCTTGATGCAAAGAGTGAAAAGTCAGCTCCAATCACTGGCCACCACCTCTCTTCGGACAACCCCCCAAGAAGACAATGTAGGTCTATATCACTTTGTATCTGGCTCAGGTACAGAGAAGGCTGAACACACAGATGCCCATCATCTTTTGAAAGACGATTAGGATCTTTCATGGTCAGGAACGTAAGAGTCTCATTCTGTACATCTCGAATCCAACTGTTTTGAATCTCCTTAGCTTCCTGAGGTGGGAAGTGACACCTTTTTGGTAAAGTTAGCTTGATAAAGCTCTAATTGCTACAGTAAAATAGGAGCTCAGGGTTTCTCCTCTGACTGTTGATTTATTTATTTTTTTTAAAGGAATTTGTTTTTCAAATAAAATTCTCCTTTAACCCCATAGTACCAGAAACTGGCTTTTCCCCAGTGACAAGTCCACTGGTAGCACAAAAAGAGTAAATTACTAAGCATGAAATTGCTCCAGTCTGTTTAGGACTGATTCAGAAGTGGAGCCCAGAAGTTGGAAGACCAGCTATGCTCTTTGATTTCTGTGGAAGAAACAAACTCCTGCTGTGACACTAACCTGCAAGTCTGGCTTTATTACCTAAATTATCATAATCCTCCTAATCAGTGCCTGAGTGCTGAAGGAATTACAAGGACTTAAAAATCAAGGGTCCAGGAGAGCTGCAAATATGAAATGTCTGGAATAGCTTCCTGTTTATCTTGCCTCCTTACTGCATGGAACATTAAGCTGTTGTTGCTATTTTTTTTTCAAGCCACGCTGATGGGGTAACCATGTGACACCTCTTAGCGTCCACTTAGCTTAATTGGACTAAATGTTCTTTTGCAAGTTGGAGGTGATGTTGAAGAATGCCTGGAAGAGACATCTGATTTAAGGTAGCTGATTCAGAGGAGAAGTCTTTAGTTGGACAGTCCAGAGGGCCAGGGATGAAGCTCATGTTCTCTGTCAAACCCCACACACCTTAAAACAATCCCTTTCTCTCTCAGTGAACCTGCTTTCTGAATAGTACTCGTGAATGGCGGTGAGACGACCTATGTGTGTGTGGACTAAGCACACCATGCAGTTCTGGCTGGAGCTTTCTGTAGGGTAGTCAGTTCAAATAGGAGGTTCTGACTGGGTACGTTTTGACTACATCTTAATTGCTTTTCTCTCTTTTAAAACAGTTAATAGGGAAAGGCTTGATCTTAAGTGCACTGAACTTGAATGTCAGTGGGTTTCAGATGAGGCGTTGTGGTCACATCTTTGAAGGTGTTGCAGATACACCGGGAGACTGAAGTCCTTTATCCATATATCAGATGGAACAGGAGCAGGGGCAAGACTCGCCCATGCAGCCTATCAAAGATCCTCACCCAGGCTGTAGAGGGAGCAGCTCTTGAGATGAGAGGGCATTTCATTCTCCAGAGCCAGGACTCCTTGGCTATGTCTACACTTGCAAGTTAGGTCGACTTAAGGAGGCTTACGTCAACCTAATTTAGTCCCTGTCCACACCAGACTTTCATTAAGTCAACTTAAGGACATCCTTAACTACTGCCTGTTAGGTCGACCTAATGCTTAAGTCGACCTTATTAGGTTGACCTAAACCCAGTGTGGATGCCTTAGGTTGACCTAATTGGCTAGGTTGACCTAACTGGCCCCCTGACCTTCCTCCCAGGGTTCTTGGCTCCAGGAAAAGCCTGCCCTGGGCTATCACAAGGCAGGACAAAGCCCTGCCCACCTTACTCCTCAGAGCTGGCAGCATGTCTCAGGAGAGCAGCAGCAGCCAGCAGTGACAGAGGGCCCCAGCCTGGACCCATGAGGAGCTCCTCAACCTCATAGCCATCTGGGGGGACGAGGCAATGATCTGCTGGTTGGGGGGCAGCCACCACAACTGTAAGGTATATGCCGCCATCTCCCAGGCCCTGGCAGAGAGGGGGCACACCCGCGACATGCAGCTGGAGCAGGTCAAGATAAAAGACCTCAGCCAGTGGTACCACAGGCCCGGGAGGACAGGCTGCAGATGAGGGCAGCCACCACCACCAGATGCCCCTACTTCCAGGAGCTACATGCCTTCCTGGGGGACAGGGAGAGAGCACCGGGCTCCCAACCCATACCGTCAATTCCACCGAGTCCCCCTCCCTGGACGATGACCAGGAAGAGGGCTCAGTGGACGAGGATGTGGTGCTGGAGCCAGGTGACACCACCCAGCAGGAGGACACCCCACCAGCCCCGGACCCTGGAGCCAGCCTGGAGCTGATCCCTGGTCTGGCAGAGGGCCAGACCTCACAGGAGCAGGAGGAGAAGCAGGGTCCTCTCGCTGAGCACCACTAGAGCAAGGGGACAGAGCACCAGACACCTGCAGCACCTGACGGTGAGTGCTTCCTTCCTCTCTTCCTCCCTCCCTCCTTGTGGGAAAGGCTAGGCATGCTTGTGGGACAGGCACGGTGGTGGGACATGGCCCAGGAACAGGCAGGGTCCCGGGGACTGGGGGGCCGTGGAGGCCCTCCCACAGGGCAGAGGGGCTGGGGGCCGTGTGGCGGGAGGAACCCCAGACCCGAGTGGTGTGGGGGCGTGTCCAGAAATGGGGTGGGGGGACCATAGGTGGGATAGTCAAGGCCAGACAGCATGCTCCCAACACCACTGGCACGTGGCATCAGGAGACACTCCCGGGACACGGCTGCCTGCAGCTCGCCACTGTGGGCACCACACCCAATCTGGGCAGCACAGCATGGCGGCCTGTCCCTACGGGGCCCTGTCTGGGACAGGGATTGGGAATCAGGGGACGGTCAGGGCACAGCAGCTACTGTCAGGCTGCACACACACAGGGTTGTCAAAGGAACACGTCTCACTAGTGGAAGGATTAACGTAATGTGGTACAGAAGCCACTCATCCACTGGTCCCTATTACTTTTGCTTTATTTTATCTAATCCTCTCTAATCCTTTTCTTGTGCGCTCATTGATGCACCAGATTTAAATCAATCTCTTCTTTGGACAGTGTACAAGTTAAAAGTCGTTTGACTCATAAATAATTGAAAAGAAATTTGGCAGCAATTGAGGCACAGGAAACACAGCTTGTGCTGTAATTTGACTGAGCACACAGTGCACAAGGAGAAAGCAAAGAATCTATTCCTAAACACTGGAGCTTGTGTATTACCAATTCCAAAAGTCACATGGGGATTTCCCCCCCTCCTGCATTCCCCTGCACAGTAAATAATTGGAAAAAGTATTAATAGCTGTGCCCACTGCAGAAAGGACAGAGTTTTCTCTGGTAACATCTAGTTCTGAAGTCTGGACTGGCAGAAGCTATATACAGAGATCGAATAGCAGAATAGACAGACTCAACAATCTACTCCATAAAGTGATGAAATACACTATAGAATGGTGTGTTAGTTTAGGGAGCTACCGCCACTCCCTTACAGCGAATATAATGGAGGTGTTGTTTCCACTTTTCATTTTCTCCCTTTAAATTAGGCACAGCTTGCAGTTACTTTGAAGCAACATATGAGCAAGTGAAATTCACAGATGGTGTCACATGGAGAAGGACCATCTTACTTGATGCTAATGTAGTTAGGATTGCATTTGGGAGGCAGGCACATATTCTGGGGCGTTTGGTTTCTCTCTTAAGGCATCTTCTTAGACTGAATTAATATCTCAGCTATGTCCCGAGCTTCAAGGAGCAGCTGCCAATGTTGCTGCAGCCTTACTTTTCAGAACTGTTATGTATTCTGTAAGAACAACAAGAGGGGGAGAGAGAGGTTGTGGGATGGACAAACATTATCCCTGTGTTTGTGGTGGTTGTTTTTTTAAATGGGGGAATTAAGGCTTTCGGATCTACATATTAAAGGTTCCTTCTCATTCTCAAGCTGAGACTCCTGATGACTACTTTTCTGATCTTCTGAGCATCCATACAGCCAGCTGAAGGCAATGAGAACTGTGTGTGCTCCACAGTCCTGAAAATTAGCCTCCCATTTCTAAAAATTGAACACCTAGGAAATTAGAGGGCCCTTTGAAAAATCTGAGCATATGTGTTCTGTCTCGGGAATATGCATCAGTGGCAGGAAGCGCAAGCATGAGGGGTAGCATGGAAGAAAGGATGAAGTGCTTGTTTCAAAATTTAACCAGTGTGTGATGGAATCTGGCACCATGGACAGGCCGGAAGTGGGAGTCAACGTTTCAGCCAAGAATGGGGGATGATAGGTAGGGTAGGGGTAAGCTGTAAAGGATCATCAAGTTAATGTTTGATGCAACAGAGAAGAGGGAGCCAACAGAGTGATTCAAAGAGAGGGATGCCATGGACAAAGCAACGGGCAGAAGAATGATCTCTGTGCCAGTAGTCAGAATAGATATGAGTGGGGCAAGATTGCATTTATCAAAGCCAGACAGGAAGTTTCAGTAATCAGAACAAGATATGGTGAAAGCCAGGTCAAGAATCATGGTTCCAAATGCTTCCAAATTGGGGTAATGCTTGAATCCAGATTAGGCTAATTTCTGGTTGTTCCCAAAGTCTTTTGTTCTGAACCTTCTTCTCTGATTTTTTGGGCGTCTTTGACTTCACTCTTGCTCTCTTCCTGTAAAACAGCTGACTCTGCATGAGAAGGTGTTTTCAGAGTAAATCAATAGCACAGCCGAGCCATTGATTTACTCTGAGGAGATTTCCCTGTGCCGCTAACATGGCAAGATGAGAGAGAACATGATGAAAGGAGAGCAATTTGGAGTGTGAGAGTCAATACGACAGTAGAAGTGGAGGAGGCGAGAAGAGAAGTAACAAGATAAGAGCTTGTTGTACATTGAACCAGAGCTGAGAATTTGAAATGGTGACAATCATTTGCTGCCTTTCCTGGAGAAGGAAGGAAAAGGGACTTGATTTGGTATTTCTTTTAACAAAGATTCCTGCACTCCCACTGACAGAAATTTTTGAGCCAGGGATGTAACAAGCACAACTCCCTTACTGTACCTGACCTTCCTGTTATCACAGGCACTAGGGGATGAATGAGGGTGACCAGAGTTAGTTTCATCCTTCCCCGTACTGCAGAATGCCACAATGATGGGGAATCTATCTATCTATCTATCTATCTATCTATCTATCTATCTATCTATCTATCTATCTATC
>ML685784.1:22205136-22236398 GCA_007922175.1 Pelusios castaneus
GTGCAGTGTGCATAGGAATTCGTTCATGTTTTTTTTAAACTATAGTATGGCCCCCCAACAGTCTGAGGGACCGTGAACTGGCCCCCTGTTTTAAAAGTTTGAGGACCCCTGGTCTAGAATAAGGTTTTTCTTGGCAGTTCTTTGGTGTGGCTTGCATAGCTCCTTGTTCTCCACTCAGCCATCCTAGGTTATACCAATGAAACCTTTATACCACACTATCATTTATTCTAGCTATATATTATTAACCTTATATTTGCTACCAGCACCACATTGGGATCACTATTATTCCACTGAGAGTTCATCATTGTCCTCAATGGGAGCCGAGTTAGGCCAATAAAACTGAACATTCTGAAAAGGCCACTCAATATTTTACTCACATACTGTATATCTTTGTTTTGAAATGCTGGCTTCAATTCAGTTTAATTAGTTTCCTCTGCTGCTTCCTCTCCTCAGCAACAGAGGTAGCCGCTAATCAAGCTGGCCTTCTACGTGAAGATTAAAAAAGCAATGTCCTCTTTCCCAATTAATATGCATGGCTATGCATTGAAGTTAATTCTGCCTTTTATTTTTTGAAATTTCTAAAGGGTGTTTTATAATGTATAACACTTACCCATTTTTATATCTTATTTCATTTCAAAATGTTCCAGGGAAACTTGGTAAAATACTTAAATAGAATAGAGGGAAAACAAACTGCTACGTTCAGTCAGGCTTTGCGTGTACATTCTCCTCTCCTTTTAACAGTGGTGGCATTTGACTGTAGTCCACTGAATAAATTATGTATTTAATACAATAGAATATGTATTGGCTGAGGAAAAAAAAAAAAAGGGAAAGCATATTTACATCAGGTTAAAGCAGAGGTCACTGTGAAAGCAGGCTGCTTTATCTAAAATAATCTAAATTGAAGGACGGAGGGAAGAAAAATAACAAAGGATGCCTTAAATATATATAGGATTTTTTGGTTTCTTTTCTCATTGAAGAGTAATACGGTGTCCTCCAGGGTATGTATACGCTGCAGCTGGAAGCATGCCGCTTGCCCAGGTAATTGGACACGTTCTAGCTCTGCTTGAAGTAGTGGACTAAAAATAATATTGTGTATATTGAGGGATAGGAAGGTGACATAGGGCCACAGCATGGGCTTGCCTCTCTAGTACAATCTGCCCACTTTTCTGGATCTAAACTTGAGTGGATAGCCTGAGCTCTCCCACTGGCATAATTAAACTACCCCCAATGCACAGCAGAAGCTATGTTGGTGGGAAAGCATCTCCTGCCAACCTAGCGCTGTCCACACTGGTCGGTAAAACTTATGCCTGATTAGAGGTGTGTTTTTTCACACCCCTGATGGACAGCAATTTTACCAAAAAAAATGCTACTGTGGACAAAGCCTGAGCATGGCTCCCAGCCCAGGTAGACGGACATTCTAGCTGTGCTTGAATTAGTGTGCTAAAAAAATAGCAGTGTGGATATCCTCAATGGCTCATCAGGATACTCCCTGAGACCATTCTACCTGGAAAATTCCTAAACATTAAGGAGACAATGGTTGTTCACACCCTCCCCGTGTAATGACACAAGTTAAAGTATGGATATAACATCAAATTCTTAACTTCTAATCCAAATAGAATTCCTAGACATAAACTATATAATCATTCCCAGCAAATTACTACCTTTCTTTTGATACCAAACATGACATAGTTCCTATGGATTATAGCGTTTATGAGATATCCATTGAAAATAATGCCATAAATGCTTCCCTAAATCCAGACAGTGTCACACTGTGCCCACATGCCCTGCCCTTTGGGGGGCATGCAAGGCTCCCCCTGTGCTGCCCCCCGGCAGGGAGGGCATTGGTGTAGTCCTGGGGTAGCCCCAAGTCAACTTAGGGCTACCCCAGGGCTACACTGGCTTAATTCGACTTTAGAAAGTCGAATTAAGCCTTAGGTCGATTAGAAAGGTGGTTTAATAAAGTCGACTTAATTTTCATTAAGTCGACTTTATTTTCCTTAAGTCGACTTAAGCAAGCTGCTTAAGTCGACATAAGCAAAGTATAGTGTAGACGCAGGGCACATTAAGTCGACTTAAGCCAAGCTTAAGTTGACATAATTTACCAGTGTAGACACAGCCATAGAGAGACAGCAATACACAGGGGCTGGCCTTGAGGTAAACCAGCTTCCCGGAAGGGCCAATCAGAGGGGGGTCCTGGAAGGCCATTTGGCTTGGGCCTCAAAGTCGAAGGGGGTCTCAAATGCAGACATTTGTTATATTTTTTGTTAACTAATATGCTTTATTGTGTTTTCATTTGTTGCCATTTTTTATTTTTATTATGGCTAGGGGCTTCAAATCTAGAACTGTCCCAGGCCTCTCAGGACCTCTGAAGTGCAATGTAAGGCAGAGTTGTGCTGCTTTGAAACCTCCCTGGTCAGAAGACAGCGAGACACAGGACCCCACCCAAGAGGCAGGGTGACAAAATCTCCTGATTTCCTGATATTCAGGGCTTTATTTTATATAGGCACCTATTACTCCCAAGTCTCCCTGTGCTGAAGTGGGATTAAGTGCTGCATGGGCCTTTGTGCTGACCCACTCTATGAGTGCATCTATACTTAAAAATTAAGTCGACTTAAGAAGGCTTAAGTCAATTTAAACTACTCCTCATCCACACTGGGCTTTCCCTAAGTTGACTTAAGCATTTCCTTAAGTCGACATAAGGAAAAGTTAAGTTGACTTAATAACACCTCAATTTAGGTCGATTTAATGCTTAAATCGACCTTATTAGGTCAATTTAAGCCAGTGTAGACAGGGATTAGCACCTAAACCACTTTATTAAGTCAATTTAAAGTGTTAAGTCGACTTAATAAGGTCAAAAAGGGGCTATGTCTACACTTGAAAAGTTAAGTCGACTTTTTTTAAGTCGACTTCATAAAGTCGACTTAAGTTTTCAAGTGTAGACATAGCCTATAGGAGGGAATTTCAACATTAAAGGTGTATTTTTCCACACATTTCCCTTCCTTTCTCTTAAGTAGAGAAATGATTTTGCATTAAATTTGAAGTTAACCATGTTAAGAAGTTATTGTGGCAAAATTAGGTGCTTGATTTTTAAATGAGTTGTTTGCAGAGTGTGTCCTGAATTAGCCTGGGTGAAATCCACCCTATTGCCTCTGCACCAATTTTATTTTGAGAGATGAAATTGGAATCAAGTGGTACATGGGTCTGGTGCTGGCCTGCTAAAAGGGGTGAATTTCACTCCAAATTAGTAAATTCTCTTCCTTCTGGCTCAACTGTATTGACTACAGCAGAGTCACACTCTCAGATATTTTGATCCATTGTTTTTCATTAGGTGTTGCATGTGCCTTTACTCGGATGTCTTTCATTGAGAACTACAATTCCACTGGAACAAAACTGAGCTGTGACATGTGGAGATAACCTGGTGAAATAAAAAATATGGGAAAGAGAATCCATGCCATCATTAGGAAAATGCAATCAAATCCTTTATTCTTTGCCTGTGTGTGAATTTTTAAAGCATATCCATAATATTGCATTCACTAGAAATAATCTCATATGCCAGGAATCTCATTTAAGATGCCAAATAAATTAAACACGTCACGTTGTTCTCATTAGGTGTGCCTTCTTTTGAAGGATGCTATATTTCAACTCTTCTGCTGGATAAATCTGCTACTACACATTAATACATATATTCATAACAAAGGTAGTTCAGATTGGAAAATATATATATATTGTATATATCTGGTGGCAGAAATCCATCCATCAGCTGGGGAAGAAAACATATAAGCATGAAGGTTGAGAGATCAAGCATTCAAAAATCAGGAATTTCCAAAATTTCAAATCATCAGCTAATGAAAATCAGAATCATTCTATGAAAGTTCCTGGAGTTCATTCTTTAACTGGTGTAAAGCAGTATTGAGGCACAGATGTACACTGAGTCATAGCCTCACCTGGTGTGAGCCAGCATCTCCACTGAAGTTAGTAAAGCAACACTTTTTTACTCCAGGATCTGACCCAAGATGTTGCTCACAGAACTTAAAGTTAGCCAGATCTTGTGTCTCTTTGGCTATGTCTACACTTGTAAATTTAGGTCAACTTCAGCTAAGTCGACTTAGCATGTCTACACCTATATTTTAAGTGGACTTAGGGGGGACCTTACAAAGTTGACCTAGAACGTCCACACTGGGACAGGGACCCTGGCAGGGTATAGGGGCAGGGTGGCATAGGGGCATGCCAGGCTCCCCCTGTGTTGCTCCCCCCCCCGGCAAGGAGGGCAGTGGGGGAGTCCTGGAGAGCCCTAAGTCGACTCTAAATCGACTTAGGGCTACTCCAGGTCTACACTGGCTTAAGTCGACTTTAAAAAATCGACTTAAGCCTAAAGTCGAATTAAAAGGTTTAATAAAGTCAACTTAATTTTCATTAAGTTGACTTTATTTTCCTTAAGTCGACTTAAGCAGCTTGCTTAAGTCGACTTAAGGAAAGTGTAGTGTAGACGCAGAATAAATTAAGTCGACTTAAGCAAGCTTAAGTCGACTTAATTTACAAGTGTAGATGCACCCTTTTAGAGTAAACTTTAATAACAAACATAATCAATCACACTTCACAGAAGCAAAGGAGAACATGAATGGAACATAGCACAGGAATGTGGCTGAGTTAATGTTGTGCTATCAGTCAACTGTTCTGGAATTTGATATTTGAGTGGTTGATTTGCCAGCATTAGTGTTAAACTGATGTTATTTAAAATAATAATATTAATTAATATTGTCCTGTGTTTTAAAGGAAAATAATGGGAGAAGATACTTGGAATTATTTGGCTTAAAAAATCACAACGGGCAAGACTGGAACTTGGCCTGTGCAGTCATAAAGGAGTATTTGGGACTCTGCATCTATGTCATCAGCTTGCACTACCTCTCTACATTGTTGGTCTGGGCTTGAAGGGCAGAGCAAGCTCCATGACGATGCTGGTTCCTGCCCAGGAGTGATAGTGTGGGGAAGGCAGAGGGATGGGAGAAGCATTGGATCTCTGTCTTCCAAGTACTACCCATCACTGCTGAACTAATGAGGGAGGGATCAGTAACTTGTTTTCCTTGCATAGGTCAGTAGCGGATGACTCCCCCCTAAAGTAAAGTGGGTTCCAGGAAAGGAAATATGACTCTGAGTCCCAATTCCTTTCCCTCATCTCTTCCTGATATAGCGTAGCTAAGTGCCTCCCCTTACGAAGGGTGAGAAACAAAATCTCAACCAGGCCCAAAATGTGTAAATTCTACCTTGCTTCTGGCATTATCAAGTTCCATTATCTTTGGCAACTGTTCATATAGCATCCTTTATTTCCACTAGCCTTACAGAGCAAATCCAACCATGAGAACATGAGCTGGATTCTTTTCTGACTCTGAAATCATCAACAGTGTCAAGTTCTAACTTCTCCATCTGTGGAGAAGATGAGAGAATAAACATCATGTCATAGATGTGTGGTCATGTTGCTTACTGAAGGTACTGAGATACTTTAGTGAGCAGTTCCAAAGAGGTAGCCCTGTTAGTCTAGATCAGCCAAACAAATCAGGAGTCCTGCAGCACTTTTAAAGACAAACAAATTTATTTATCACACAAAAGCTCATGCGATAAATAAATGTGTTAGTCTTTAAAAGTGCCACAGGACTCCTGGTTTGTTTAGTGAGGAGCATAGTGTAAGAACGCACACACAGACACACAATAGAATCTGTATTACTGGTGCAATAATCCAACTTTGCTTTCCTATTCCAAGTTGGGTTGACTATGATGACAGTTGAGGGGTGGAGGATATATTTTTTCTTGTAAACAAAGCATCTTTGATTAACCATTGAGAGAAAATAAAAATAGGACATTCTCTCACAGCCACTTTCCAGACTGTAATGCCTCTTGAGTTGAGACCATCCTTAATTCAAGATGTTCCTAAACAAAACATCCCAAAAGTAGATTAAAGAAAAGACAAAATATTCTCCTCTGTATGTGTGGAATTTCTGCCTTTAACGAGATCAGACTTTAAACACGTTAAACTGAGCTTCTTCAAACTTACTTTGATTTTTAAATTTCACAAGTTCTGTAAAACAAGTCAAGTTTGAAGCGCCTGGATTCAGGCAGTTTTAAACTATGCAAGAGCAAAGAGCCAGACAATGAACACTTTACACTGATAAGCACTTAACTCATGCAAATTTTCCCATTAATGCCAATGGAATTAAACAGGAGAAAATCATCTGCATTCCTACCCTATTTCCCATACTAACTCAAAACTAACATGACATATATGAGAAAATGTTATTTGTTTCACATCTAAAAAAGCTAGAACATTTTTTTTTCTTGAAATCATCACAGGCATGCAAAAAAGTTTGCCTTTTAGCTGAGAGCAAAACCTAGGAAATTTCAGCTGAGATGGCTAGAACTTAACCTCAAATATATGGATAATCTAGAGACAGCCCATGACACCTGGTTACTTGTGAGCTTCTGGATCAATGTTAAGGTGTTGTCTTTCACTTGTAAAACCTTAAATGTCTTAAGATTGGCTCATCTAATGTCCACCACTCTCCCCACAGTACACTGCCACAATTACAATCAGTACAGGTTAGCTGTTAGCTTCTCCTTGATATAAATAAACTGAAGGCTGATGGCTGGATATTCTCCATAAGGGACCTGGTCCTATGGAATGCCCTTCCACTGCTGGTCTGAAATAACCCATATTTGTTTTCTTTCCTGGCATGCATCTGGGCCCTTTTGTTTACTGACCTGTGTATTGCAGTGCTTAGTTGTATTTAGAGCTGCTTCTTACTGGAAGAGGTGAGCTGACTGAATTTTATATCTGACTTTGTACTTTTAAATAGTGAGCAAGAATCTGTGCATGGATTTTTATATTTTTTTTTTTTTGCAATAAACTTTTAAAAAGTATATTAAAAAAATAAAGTGGACACTACCACTATAAGAAGAGAGTTAACTTCCATTCCTAGAGCACACGCTAAACACAGTCAGTCAGAAGTCTTGACTCATCAGCGGGAAATAGCTTTCCTTCTTATCAACTTCTTGGGTTTGACTTACACCATTCTGCCATGTCCTATGCTCATGCAGCACTTGCTCTGAGGGGGGAAAAAATGACAATTTAAGACAAAACCACAGTCAGAAATGTGTGGGAGGCACCAACATTGGCAGATCCATGTCTCAAGAGTGGAAACAGACATTGAATTGCAGACTGAAAAAAAATATTATAATACAGATTTAACTGTATTCACCATTATTTATAATTAACATGTCTGCATGCATTTTTTACATTCCTACTTCATTTTAATCCTTTTGCAGTTCTCTGAGACTCCATTTGATGAGTATATGGAATGGTCCTGCTGAGAGCCTGAAAGGTTAGTATAAACTCAAAGTTTCAGATTTCTTTCTGAAATTCATATCCAAATGTATCTATAATTTCCAAGTTCCAGAGGAGTAGCTGTCTAAGTCTAGGTCAGCAAAACAAAGGAGCCCGTGGCACTTTTAAAGACTAACACATTAATTTATCACATGAGCTTTTGTGGGAGAAATCCCACTTCATCAGATGTTTGAAAATGGAAAACTTACAGAATGGGAGGGAAAAATAAATCCAGTGAAGTGTGTAGGTCAGACTATTTCAGCAAATCAAACAAGTTGTTTAGATGCCGTGTGGAACAACATATAAGAAAGTTTGGAGCTTGAGAGAGGTGAAACCACTTTTTGTAATGAGAAAGCCAACTCATATCTCTATTCAAACCCAACTTGTCAAATATGCATATGAATTCTAATTTCTAAGGGATGCTGTTGGGAATTTGGGATAGGAAGCAGTTTGGAAGTCAGTTCTCCTCAGTAGGGTTAATACTTCACAATGTTAGTGAGTCAGACCTAGGTTAAAGAAGTGAATTTATCCACATTTTTTACCTTATCTCAAAGCAACCCAAAACTTACATTTGGGTTATTATCACTTCACATTGGAATTTAAATTTGTCATGCATCCCATGGATGAACAGCCGTCATATACTGGACAATTAGTTAGAATAGCTTTACTTGAGAGGAAGGGCTGCCACAAAAGAAAAGAGAGTAAAAGAAAAGCCTCTGTGCAAGACAGAACAGTTTGGTTCTTACTTGTAGTAGGCTGCATCCAAAATGAAGCCAAAATGGCAACTGTCACTAGTATATTTCTAAAATTTAAAGGTGCAGCACAAATAAAACAAATCATATGACTTGTACAGAATAGTACATGCCTCAGGGCTAAAATATTTCCTACTGAGTTTGGACAGCACTAATGAATACACACTCAGAAGAAGGAGTTCTAGTCCAGAGAGTATCTTTGATGCTCGGTGATTTGACAGTCCTGAGATTTAGATTCAAGATGCTTGAAACCACAGTTTCAAAACAAACTGTCTTCTAATCACTTGCAAAAATTCTGATTTGGCTCAAGGGATTTCATCTCAACTGGACTAGGTGTTTGTCCTGGAGGTGGCTGGGATTCAAATGTTCATATAGAGCAAAATTTTCCAATAGATACCATACACTTAATTTCTTACTTTGTGGCATTTTATAGCTACCATAGTTATGCATTTGTCTTCTGTAATAAAACATGCGGTTGGGATGTTATACCACAGAAATAAATAAGTAACTCTTTTGGTGGAACACATATTTGCAGGAGAAAGATGTACTATAAATATCCCTTTCTCAAAATAGAAGTTTGGTAAGATAATTATAAACTGCTTTGTCTTTTCAAGCAACAGGTTTACTGTCATTAATTCACATGTCCTAAAGTATAAATGTCCACTTAGCAGAAAGAGCAGAGTTGGTCAGAACATTTTTTCTTTCCCATTTTTTTTTATAAAAATTAAAATGTTTGCATTTTAGGCAAAATTTCAGCAAAAAAAATCAATATTTTTGTCCAAAAAATGAAAATCAAATACTTTTCTTTTTTTGGCAACTGCAAACATTTTCAGTCACAAACTGCTAAAAAATGCTATTTTTAATGGCTTTGATTTATCCATGGAAAAATAAAAACAGAAGAATGAGGAAAGGAGATATTCTCCATAAAAGAAAATGTTGTTTTTTCAAAACCTGATTTTTCCATCAAAAATAGTTTTGATATAATATTTTGATCATATAAAAGGGTATGCTAAAGGACCCTCAATAAATTGGCTAAAAGATTGAATCTTAAAAATGTATCTCTGTCTAGTTCACATCTTTGATCTTTATTTTAGGTGTTTCTTTTTTTACCTGGCTCTAACAAAAGGAGGAATATTCAAGACATGTAGAAGTTAAAATATCCACTGTCTGCTTCTGACGGGTTACTCAACCAGATAATTACTACAAAAAATTGGGTCAGGTAATTGCTATCCAAATTAGTTACACATTATGAATGCTTATGGGAAATCAGTCAATATGGAACTAAGATAGTGTGTGTAGAAGGAAACTAAATCCAGAATGAAAACATAAAATCAGATCCTTAGCTATAGAAAAATAGAAGATTAAGGTTGGAGGGGGACCACAGTAGGGCCACAACACCAACTAAATCATTCCAGCCAGGGCTTTGTCGAGCCGCACTTTAAAAACCTCTGAGGATGGAGATTCATCACCCTCCTCGTGAAAAGGTTTTTCCTAATATCCAACCTAGATCTCCCTCACTGCAACTTGAGACCATTGTTCCTAGTTCTGTCGTCTGCTACCACTGAGAACAGTCTAGCTCCATCTTCCCTAGAAACTATCTTGTGGCAGTCAAAGGCTGCAATAAAATCCCCCCTCACTTTTCTGCAGAATAAATAAACTCATTGTCCTCAGCCTAGGAGCATAGTTGGTCCCTGATTTTTGGCCAGGCTCCTGAATCTACAGGGTGGACCCAGCCAAGGGCAGCTTCCCATCATGTGACCGGAAGCTGCCCTAAGATGCTCCAGTTGCTAGGTAAAAAGTGGACCTGTGGGAGGAGGAAGGAAGAGAGGCAGCATGATAACGCATCCCAACCACAGGGGCAAGAACTTTGCCGATACAGCTGTGGGGCCAGCCAGCACTAGTGGCCACGAGCAGAGCAGAGGAGCTGATTCTGGCACCTCTACTTTGCTCACAGCCATGCCCAACGGCTACTGGCCAGCCCCACAGCCATGGTGGTGAAGTTTACGCCACTGCCGGGCTCTGCAGTGGACTGGCCTCATATCCAAGTGGGTGGTTCCTGGCTTACCCATGCCTACCCCTAACTATGTTCCTGACTCAGCCAGCACTCATATGTCGAGTGCCAGTTCTGTTATAATTTTCATTACCCTCTGCAATTTGTCCACATTTTTTTTTCTAGGATGGCCCAAAACTAGACACAAAGCACTCAAGATGTGGCCTCACCACTCCTGAATAGAGGAGAATAATCACTTCCCTCAGTCTGCTGCCAATGCTGTTAATGCAGCCAAATATGCCATTAGTCTTTTTGATAACGTTACACTGTTGACTCATATCCAGCTTCTTATCCACGCTGACCCCCAATTCCTTTTCTTCTGAACTGCTGCCTAGCCAGTCGGTCTCCTGTCTGTAGCAACGCATGGGATTCTTGGCGATGTCTACACTTACTAAAGTTAGTTCAAATTAGTTAATTCGAACTAACTAATTTAAACTTATTTTAGTTAGTTCGAATTAAGTTAATTTGAACTAGAAAAATTTAGTTCATTCATGGCACTTGCTTAGTTCGAATTAACGAATTGCATTGAGTTCAATGGGCGGTCAGTTCGAACTATGCAATTAGTTCAAACTAACATGGCCACATTGGTTAATTCAACTAACTAGTTGGAATTAACCCTTAGTTCGAATGGCAAATTCAAATTAATTAGTTCGAATTAAGGAAGCCCTTAATTCAAACTAATTAAAACCTAGTATAGTCATGGCTTTAGTTAGTTCGAATTAAGTTTCCTTAATTCAAACTAATTTGCTAGTGTAGCCATAGCCCTTCTATCTTAAGTGCAGTCCTTGTTGAACCTCATCAGATTTTTTTGAAGCCTAATCCTCCAATTTGAGATTGCAATCTATCCCATCCTCTAGACCATTAATGAAGATGTTGAACAAAACCAATCCCAGTACCAGTCCTTGGGGCACTCCACCTGTTACTAGCTTCCAACTAGACATTGAGCCATTGATCATTACTCATTGATCCCAATGATCTAGCCAGCTTTCTATTAATCTTGTCTATTTGTCCAGCCCATACTTCTTTAACTTGTTGGTAAGAATTCTTTAGAATGAAGCTGATATGAATCTGCATGCATTGCTTCTCTTGACTTCAGCAGGGCTCCACTGATTTATTGAGAAACCGGCCCCTGAGCTTTCTGTGACTTTCTATGAATCAATATGCATATCTAAGGTACTTATCGCCGGACTATTTAGGCATCATATAGAAAATGAAGAATTGCAGTTCTATATATCCCAGGGTGTGCCTACTTCCCCTCCGTTAATTAAATTATTTTCTCAAATGGAATTCATCTCAGTAGTTGTTTTCCATAAGGGAAGTTACTGGATCATTCAGATTATTTCATTAGTGGGGATTGTATTATGAAACATCATTTAATATTCACCACTTCAGAATTTTCTCTCAGACCTGTTGTCTCCTGTGATCAGAGTGCAGAACTAAGACTCAGGAAATCTAACTTTATTCCCAATTATGTGACAGCTTTTCTAGCTTTAAAATGTAGTTAGTAACACGCCTTTACTGCACAAGCCTCAATTAAAGGACTACCTATCAACACATTTCTCTTGTACTTTTTATAAATATTTGCCTATGGAAAGCAGTATGGATCCAAATTTCTCATGTTTAGAACTCGTGCAAATCTAATCTTCTTGCACAAAGTGGCAGAAGGACACAGCAATTTTTCTGAGCACGACAGATAAAAATGGCCACACATGAAAAGTTAAAGCCTTAATTCAGAGAAAAGAGATGTGAATCATAGTGTTAGATTCTCTAGTGTGGTGGTGTAACAGAGCAGGGTTGTGACAGGTGCTTTTGATTCTGACTCTTGCGTCTGTTGGGCGTGGAATGTGATGAAAACCACATTCACAGGGCTGAATTTGTAAAACAGTCAGATAACATCAAAGGGTCCATCTACACTTGTAAATTAAGTTGACTTAAGCCTGCTTAAATCGACTTAATTTACTCTGTGTCTACACTACAATCTCCCTATGTCAACTTAAGGAAATTTTAAGTTGACTTTATTAAACCTCGTATAAAGTTGACTTTACTGGCTAAATCAACTTTATTAAGTGACTTAGCCAATGTAGACGTAGATTAGCCCTAAATCGACTTTAAGTCAACTTAAAGGGCCCCCAGGACTCCTCCACTGACCTCCCTGCCAGGGTGGCTGGCACAGCCAGAGCCTGGCGTGTCCACCCACAGGGCAGTACACAGCCCTGGCCACCCTGCTCCTATACTCTGCCCCTGTCCCTGTCCTGCTCCACCCCCATTGTATCATTGTACAATGGGGCAAATGCTGCACACCCTGGCACTTGGCAAGGGGTGCCCCCTCTGCCACCGTGGACCTGTCCCAGGTCCACCTAACCCCTAGAAGTCGACTTAGGCATCCAGTGTGGATGCTCTAAGTCAATTTGGCAGGGTCCCGTTTAAGTCAACTTAATTTTTGAGTGTAGACATGCTAAGTCGACTTATTTGGCCAAGTGTAGACATAGCCACAGTGACCAAGATTAAAATCCAGGAGTACTCTCTCCTGGTGTGATGCCCTAGTTACTAGATTCTGCTCTTTTTACTGTTTGAAGGAAAATACATTCGGAAAAGATTTAATGGATTTAAGTAGACATGCACTGCCAGCTTCATAGAATATCTGCCACAAAAGTAGTGTCATAGATGACTGCATGAGGTACAGAATTGCAGAGATGGTGTTGGAGGAGGTATCAAAGCCTCTATCTGTATTAAATTCCAAAGGGATAGTCATTTTAGTCTATTGCAGACAAATCGATATTAAAGTGTCACTACTACATTAAAGCAGAGCTAAGGTGATTTCCATGCCTTTATAGACACTGCTAAACATTACCCAGATTTGCTTTGTTCATTCAGATAACAAGGAGTAGAATAAACTGAATTTAATTTTTACTTTTTAAATTAATTTTGACAGATCATATTAATGTTCATTTTAGGCATTCTTTCTATTCCTATCGATTTAAATTCTTACAGATTCCCAAAATTATGGGGCTTCAGATAATGAGTGGGGAGTCAGACAATAATTATGTAATGACAGTGGATACTCAGATTCAAAGAATTAAATCACAAATTGTCAAAATATACAAAGTAAATAGCCTCAAATCAATCTCTAAGAAGTTCCCAAGCAACATTTCTCTTACATTTCCTGTCTGTATATTTCTATTATTATCAATGGAAATATTTTTCTTGGGTTTGGATGTGTTCAATGAAATCGACATTTATGGATAAAAGTCTAATTCTTCCAAGCCAGAGACTTAGGCCAGGTCTATACTACTGCACTAAGTCGGTGGCACATATCCGAAGAATACACATCTCCCATCGACTTACTTAAGCGTCTTCACTGGGCTCCGTCGACCTACAGTCCTCTCCGGTTGATGCAGCCTTACTCCACTTGAGGGGATGGCATAATTACGTTGACTTAAGAGCACTTCCGGAGTCGACTGAGTGGGTCTAGACTACTCACTCGATCGATTCTGCTGCATTGATCCTCCAGGATCAATGCAATTTTTTGAGTGTAGACTAGACGTAGGTGTCTCATAAGGAAGAGTTAGAAAAAATTGATAAGCTAAACAGCTGTAAGTCAAGGCCCAGATCATATTGTAGCGGGGTCATTATTCTGACTGAGTGAGATGGTGCTGGACAGTTAATGGACAATGCCTAATAGGTTGGATTCTCCTGATAGGAGGGCTGCCTGTCAGGAGAAGTAACTTTGAGAAGGAATGGAAGTGTGTGTTTCCTGCCTTAGGGAGAAAGTGAGCCTATTTGTACAGGGACTCTCAACAGCATGAGAGGAACAGCCTATGTACGCTCCTCGGCTGCGTCTACACTTGTAAATTAAGTCGACTTAAGCTTGCTTAAGTCGACTTAATTTACCCTGTGTCTACACTACAGTTTCCTTAAGTTGACTTAAGCAAGTTGCTTAAGTCGACTTAAGGAAAATAAAGTCGACTTAATGAAAATTAAGTCGACTTTATAAAACTTCATTTTAATTTGACCTAAGGCTTAAATCGACTTTCTAAAGTCAACTTAAGCCAATGTAGACCTGGGGTAGCCCTAAGTTGACTTAGGGCTACTCCAGGACTCCCCCACTGCCCTTCTTGCCGGGGGGGGGGGGCACAGGGGGAGCCTGGCATGCCCCCCACAGGGCAGGGCAGAGCCCTGCCCTCCCTGCCTCTATGCCCTGCCAGGGTCCCTGTCCCCCTTTGCCCTACTCTACCCAGGTACAATGGGGCAAAAGCTGAGTCCCCTGGCACTGGGTAAGGGTGCCCCCCCTGCCACCATGGACCTCTCCCAGGTCCACCTAGCCCCTAGAAGTCGACCTAGGCATCCAGTGTGGACGGTCTAGGTCGACTTTGTAATTTCCCCCCTAAGTCAACTTAATTTTATAGTGTGGACATGCTAATTCGTCCTAAATTTACAAGTGTAGACATAGCCTTCTAGTAATAAAGAGATATTGTTGTTAAACTGAGCTTGTCTCCATGTCATTATTCCAAGGGCACTCCTTAGCTATGCCAATCTACCAGTCAAAACAACGCCAGCAAAGAGCATCCACCTAAAATTCTGAAGAAACTTAAGGATAAGGTGCCTGAGTTGCTAACAAAAAGCATGCAGCATAACAATCAATAGCAGTAATCTCGGAAACTACAAACCAGAGGGTCTTACTGAAGAACATGTTCAATGGCTAAATTAAAGCAGCTAGATGAACAAGATATGGCAGCCTCTCGAAAGGACAATCATGCCACTCTAATCTATTTTGATCTTATTAACAAAATGATGTATGAAGGTGAACCAGCAGATAAATTATTGGGACTTTCAAAAAGCCTTGGGAAAAAAAATCCCTCACAAGGTGTTGTTAGGGAAACTGAGTAGTCATGGGATGAAAGAAACAGGTTAAGAGCCAGTAAACAAGAATAGAAATAATTGATAAATTTTCAATCTGGAAAAATGTTCATAGTATAAAATGCATGGTTAACAAATGCTAGTTATGCAACTTTGGAAAGAAATCATTTGAACTAATAACTTTGAACCTGAAATATTGAATAGTGAGAGAGATCCCAGCAAGATTCCACTATAAACAAGCTAATAAGATGATACCCCATCTACAATGAACTTACTTATCAGGTAACCTGTTTTCAGTCCCTTTAAGAAGGGTGGTATTGATTTTGTATAGTGTTATTGTCTTTTTTTAAAAATCAGAATGTCATGCCAAACTCAGTCAAATACCCTACAAAAGTCTAAGTGTATTAACAGTCTGACCTGATCCTATGACTTACACTCTCCTGCATTTATTTTGATCCTATTCTGTAAGTTCCCTATCTTCAAGCATCTAAAAAGTGGGGTTTTCTCCCACGAAAGCTCATGTGATAAATAAATTTGTTAGTCTTTAAAAATGCCACCAGACTCCTTGTTTCTTATGTCAACATACTTACCTTTATCAGTCAAACTTTGTTTCTTTCACCTTCTTTAGAAATGTGGTTCTTGCCACAGCTGGTAACAACATACCAGCCCCGATGGACAACTGGTCTGATGTAGTATAGCTTTTCCAATGTTCCTATGTTCCTAACCTTGACAGAGATAACCTACCCCTTCTGGCAAATAAGAAAAAAGAGATGGCTCATAAATGGACTTTCAAAGAGCAGTGTATTTCCTTTGAAAACACTACCTTTCTGATGCAATCTGATCCATTCCAAAGTACTTTCCTGGGGAAGAATTCCTTCTGGTCTCCCTAGTCACTCCCCGTTTTGCAATTTATTCAATATATTTGGCAAGAAGTAGATCATTTCCAGCAAGTATGTGAACCTAAATTCTCTTGTCAAGTGATGCTTCCTCCATCCTTGATTTAGCTTATGAAAAGATGATTTTGTTTAAACAGGAAAATGCATGCTCAGATTCTCCACACCCACACCAGCTTTGCCTGCAGTCTGCATACCTCTGGAAAAAGGGAAGGTGTAAAGGGAAACTGGTGAAGAAGGAAAATTTTGCAGGACCACCTGGTTTAAAATATAGGACGCAAATCTTTACAAAGTTGTGCTGAGGATATATACAGGATTTCTGTTAAATCAAACCTCCCTCCCGCAACCGCTTGCCATTCCTCAGCTAAGCAGTTGCAGCATTCTCTGACATTTTCTGTTTTTTGCATCACTGTGATTACACTTCTGATACACTGTCAGACGAAGTTTAGCCAATGGCAGGATCATGTAATGCCAGACACATCACTGCTAGTTCCCATTCATTCTATCCCTTAAATACCTTCCTCTGTTGACAAACATTGCTCATGATCTGCAGCTGGCAAATGGGATTCTGTGGATTCCAGTGTCACCTGTGAACGCTGGAAGGTTTGATAGGCCACATAAGCATAAATGGCAACAAGTAAATGTTTCTTCAAAATTCCTGGTGGGGCAGTAAAACCAATCTTCCCACATTTATCACTTTGGGGTAGGCATAGTAAATTTAAGTTTGCAGAGCAGGGCCTGTTTACCTCTGTATCTACAACAAAAACAAGAGCTGATAAACTTCAGAGCTAGATTGTGCCTTTAGCTTTACACTGGAGGAATAGGTAGTGTGTAAATTAAACAATCCCAGAAATAGCACTAAGGGCCATTTCTTCCCCTCCCACAGTCTTGCTCCTGGGGGTTGAGTGGTAGTTATATGCTGACCTATAGCAACAGTAAATGATAACACCTTTGTACTGATTGACATATGTGGAGGGGGGTGAGTGGCAGAGTCACGAATCCACCCATTCTCCACAGCTCCCCACCCACCTGCTCCATGAGAGAAATAACAGGTGCACAGTGCCCATTATGTTGGGTTTTCCATAGCATAATGTCAATGAATAATCCACCACACGAGTGCAGGGCCACTTTATGTCCTCATTATAAGAAAGAGGCAGGTCACACTGAGCATGCATGTTTGCAGATGTTTGGCAATATCCAGCAATGGGAATATGCAGATTATGCATGCAGTCATGTGTTCTTAACACTGTCAATTCCCTTTCCCTCTTATCACCATACCCTCTACTGTGTGATACACGCACCCCTTTTGCCTTGTCTTTATGCAATGGGAGATTTTCCAACTCTCATTGAAAGTCAGTGGGAGCTGAGTACCAGCCTCCCCTTTTAAAATCTCCCTGAAATGGCAGCATATTCAGGACAGAGAATGACATTTCTCTGTATGTTTGTAAGAGAATTGTGAAATATGGCCAGAATTGTTTTTTCACAAGTCTCCCCCTCTGCCACACACACACACACACACACACACACACACACACACACACACACACACACACACACACACCAGGTTTTGACCTACTTGAATGTTTACAGAGTGCAATAGAGCTCCAACCCTGACTGGGTGATGAGTGTGCATTACTGATCACCTCTGTGTCCAGTCTATAGAGGATATGTCTGTTACAGCCCCATAGGGGCAGCATTAGCCTCTTACCAGGAAGTCTTTTGGGGCTGAAGTGGCTAGACAGAAAACTGGAGAGGGGGACAGAGGTGCCCTCTCCACGAGGCTCCACCACAAGGACCCACTCTTCTCTGTCCTCTCCCCCCAGTCTCCTGGCCATGCTGCCTCACCTCCCTCCATGCCCAAGCTGACCCCACTGCCAAATCAGTAGCCAGAGCCAGGCACTACGGGGTGGCTACTAAGCTGGCTTGTGCCATGGTGTGAATGAATGTGCTGCTCTCTCCTGTCCTCCGCCTCCTTGTGCCCATGGCCTAGGGGCTGTGATTCCTCAGCTAGCAGATGGGAACAGTCACCTGATTGGGGAGACTTGGCTCTGTGTCTGGCAAAGCCATTGAGAAGCATGTACTGGGGAGGGAGGGGGCTGGGAGCCCAGGCCAGTGCAGTTTATTCAGGGCCACTGTCAGGAGACCAGACCCTTCATCTGCCCTGGGTATCATGCTCTGCTGGACATGATCCTGCTCTTGGACACTGCCTTCAGATGTGAGCACCTGACCAGAGGCCAACACATCTATGCTCTGCCTACAGATCTGGGTGGCCAGAGAGTGGTGTCTGTTACAGGGTGGCTAAGGCAAAGTTTGGGGTGGCTATAGCCCCTGCAAGCCCTTCCCAGCATTATCCCTGCAGCCCCATCTGTAGTAGCTGCTTGCATATTTAGCTCTGCAATTCACCAGTCCAATCCCGGGTGCTTGGCTCGCATAGAAGAGAGGGCTCATCTGGAATTCAAACCACTGTGGACCTCAGACACCCAGGAAAAACTTCCTATGGCCAGAGTAACCCACTGGTGAATATGAATTACCAGTGTCCCTCTGTGCCTGATCTGCTGAGAATATGAATCTGTTCACAATCATGTTGTTGTTCATCCTTCATGTCAGAAGATGACCATGACATCCACTAGTCGGTCTGGTTTCTGAGAACACATGAGGGGCTGATCAGACCAGTTTGAACTTTGAACTGTCTGTGAAACACTGAACAAGGGATGCCACAATAGGTTTTTTGATTAACAGAAGGTGTGCTGCGAGATTTACGCTGATAGCACTTCTGCTCTGCCTCAGCATCTCCATTATGGAGAAGGCTTTGTCAGGTAGAATGATCATGAGCTGGATCTGTGCAAAACTCTGTGTCGAGACTGAAATGCTCCAAGGATAACTCAAGGGATACCTTGAAATGTTTCTTATAGAACTGGAAGGGATCATGAGAGGTCATCGAGTCCTGTCCCTTGCACCCCTGCAGAACCAGGTACCATCTTAAACCATCACTGTAGAATCTACTGCCCTCCTGAGCATGTTTTCCCTCATATCCCTTGGTATAAAAGATATACAACCATTCTACCTTCCACAATCATAGTCACAATCTGTTTGTGGAACTGTTATGACTTCATCAATTCCCAGCTCTTACAATGGAGAGAAAACTTACACATCTGCGCTAGTACTGCACCTATATTGTCCTGTGCTTTCTTTTGCCAGTGATTTCCAGCTGGTTCATGCAGTGTGCATCCTAATGATCTTTCTCTTCCTGGCCCCAGGATCACAGCTGAGACAGAAAAGGCAATGTGTCAAAGTGATCTTAAATAATGGGTAGTGATTGGTATGAAATTACTTTACCTCACATGCTGTCTGCCCATTATGCATGATTAATCAAGAGCATATGACTGCTAGAAGACATGCAGCTCCTGCCAAAATATTCTTTTAATTTAGCTGGAATGATAAACAAACAAACAAACAAAAAAGACCTCAGAGCTTATTTGCATAATGAGGAGCTATGTTTGGTATAGATCAGAAATGCATATATTTTAAAAAGCTATCATGTAGCTCACAGTTAATCACACACTGGCCTCATGATAATAAAAAAGGGAGACGAGGTTAACTACTGTGTGACATTTATTTTATACCTCTTGTGGGTGGTTTTTTTGGTCGAATTTCTAGCCCCGTTAGTCAATGCAAATCATCCAGCGGCATGGAGGAATATTTATTATGGGAGATGATTACATTGTTTATTAGTTAAGGGTAGGAGAATGAATAAAATTTTTGTAGTTGGTAGGATGAAGGAAAAAAAGGAAAAGGTGTCTAAATAAAGTCGCACAATTATTTAAAGTGCTGAATTTTAATAAGTGCCAGCTGTGCAAAAGGGCAGCATATGAAAGTGAGGCTGGCATAATGGGACGTGTTTAAATTAAAAACACAAAAGGCTGAGGTGCAAATGATTTTACTGCAGGGGTCCTCTTGCATCAAGTGGAACGGACCGTCATTCTTCCTTATTTTTTCTGAGGTGTCCTTCCTGTTGCAGAGACAGAGAGCTGAACAGGTGTTGCTGGAATATCTGGCAAGCTCTATTCTTTGTGCACACCATTCTAGCATGCTCCTAATTATATTGATTGCTGAACATGCCAGAGCCCAACAAATGATCTTTATAGCTTTCCTACTGGCTGTTCCCTATCCCTGCAAGTGGACTCATGTGTCTTGTCAAAAGACAGAGCCTGGAAGGAAATGTGGAACAGAAAAGGGGAGCGGCAAGAAATCTGCAGACAATATGAAATTTGAAGACAACTATAGTCATCATATCAGAATTATGTTGGGGTGTTAACAGTTAATGCAAAAGAAGAGATATTTGCACAGAGTTGTGAAAATATCTTACTATTCACTTACCCTTAAAATTTCCAATGCCATCTCCCATGGTGTCCCTTATCTTAAACCCTCCCTTCACTATTTATACACATGTGTTTTCTTTGCCTGCTCTGGCTTGTCTTATATATTCAAATTTCCAAAATGATGTTCTTTCTAATAGTGATGCCTGCCTCTGGCTTCTCTAGACTGTCAAATTTCCTCAAGTAAAGTCTAACACACTTTGCAAAGGGAAAACATGCTCCAAAAGGGGGAAAGAAACCCTTATAAGAAATTTGGCAAAATTTCACTATAAAATAGATGCCGTAAGACTTTTGTAAATTAATGCCTACTTGCCCTTTATAACAATATATTTCCAAAGCTCAGTATCATAGGTTTAGATATAGGTTATTATTACCACATAAGTGTTGATGAGATCCGTTTGATAAACTGAGGAAGCAGGAGAGCCATATGATACATTTAATTCATTATGCCCACCATACCTCTTTGCCTCTTCACTAATATATCTCCTTTGGGACTACTTCTGCCATTCAAAACCTCAGAGCAGCTTTCAAATGTCTCCCATTTAAAAAAAAATGCCCAAATCATTCTGCCTCAGAAAAAGTTTGATTCTAATCTCATAACAATGATGGGGGAAACAGTAAAGCAAATAAGCTAGATAGAATGTCAAACTTAACGTTGACAAGATCCAAAGGGTTAGCCGAGTTAACCTTCGTCAGCAAAACAAACAGACAAGGAGTCCTGTGGAACTTTTAAAGACTAACAAATTTATTTATTGCATGAGCTTCCGTGGGAGAAAATCCCACTTTGTCAGATGCCTTGTATGTTCCCTAGTGTGTATGCCTTATTATGCAGTCTCTAATTATCTGATTACATGCAATTTCTCAAACAGTAAAATATATATACACATGCCATCAATCATCCCTGCACATATAAAACAACAGCGGTCTCATGAAAGTCATTATATGAAATATAAAGTATGCTAAACTGAGAAAAAAAAAACTCCTGCACTGTCAAATAACAGGTAGGGCAGGTCGACATTTTTTTTTTCCATTAAAAACATTTTCTCAACGAGCAACATTTGTCCCCCTTCCTAAATGGTAATTTTCTGAGATGTTTTTCTAGAATTATTCAATATTTAATCATGGAAGGAAGGAGGATGTGTCCAGAGTTAGGAGTTAAAAGAACTAGGTTTAGTTCCCTGCTGTGCTTGTTCTGTGACCTTGGGCAGATCAGTTGGAATATGCCAACACTGCAATCAGAGACATGACTGCAGTCCATGCTGAACTGGCTTTCGTGTAGCTATAGATAAAAATCTAGCCATTCAAGTACATCACTGTAGTCCAGGAAAGCTTGTATGGTGACACCTCTAGTTGCAGACATATCCTTTGGCCTGGGTTGCACTTAAAAACTAGATTGTCCTAGCTGCCTTGCCAAATGCTGTGAAAAATTTTGGTCCTGTATGGTGTACTGAACTCTTCACTGCAGACACAGGTAAGTTAAGAGAAGAGTTTGTCAGTTGACCTAGCTGCCCTTCTCAGGGAGGTGGACTAACTATGGCGACTGAAAAACCCTGTCCATCAGTGTAGGAAGCAGCTACATTATGGTGCACCAGAAGAATAGCTGCAGCACCACATCTATGCTGCTAAAACCATGATAATGCAGACATACCTTTAATCACTTTGTGCCTCAGTTCCTCATCTGTACAATGGGGATAATAGCACTTCCTTATCTGGAGTGAGAAGAAATTAGCATGAAAAGTAAGTTTTTAAGGCTAAGAAGGTTTTAAGTGATTATAAACCAGAATAAATTGAGTTATATTTGATCAGGATGAAATAAAGCAATTTGCATTCTAAACTAAACACTTCAGTAGCCTTACAGTCGGCTATGTCTACACTGGCAAGTTAGTTCGAAGTAAGGAAACTTAATTCCTACTAACTAAAGCCATGGCTACACTGGGCTTTAATTAGTTCGAATTAAGGGCTTCCTTAATTTGAACTAATAAATTTGAATATGCTATTCGAACTAAGGGTTAATTCAAACTAGTTAGTTCGAATAAACCAATGTGTCCATGTTAGTTCAAACTAATTGCTTAGTTTGAACTAACCGGGCCATTGAATTCAATTCAATTCGCTAATTCGAACTAAGCAAGTGCCATGCATGGCACTTGCTTAGTTTGAACTAAAATTTTTCTAGTTCAAATTAAGTTAATTCGAACTAACTAAAATTAGTTTGAATTAGTTAGTTCGAATTAACTAATTTGAACTAACTTTAGTAAATGTAGACATAACCTTTGATGTTATCTCACCACACAGGGATAGCTGAGAGGACTCCTTCAGCTCCCCTCATCCTCCACCCTCTATGGGCACTCTGTCAGTTCCTTGATTTTGCTTCATAGATGGATTACAAGGCAAAACTCCAGAAACAAAAACACCTCTGCCTTTAAGATGTTTCCTCATTACCCCTGAAGTCAAGTGATTCACCATGTCCAGCACTAGGCATGTTCACCTCCACTTGAGTCAAATGAGCATCACCTTAGATGCTCAGGCCAGTCTATTGTATCAGTAGGCATGGCTTTGGAAGGTGTGAACTCTCATTTTGCATTGTGTTTGCCTGGACCAATTCAAGCCATGTCAGACATACATTTGGGAAAATTACGTAGCAGAATTTCATAACTACAGATATGACATTAAAAGAAGCATACAAAATGTTCAGTATGTCATGCATATTCCAAAAACACCGTACATGACATATTCTGCTATTAAACAATACACAATTACACTATAAGGGTAAACATGGGGTATAGAATGTCATTATCACCAAAAGTGAGCGTGTAGGCATAGTTTAAGAATCCGAACCAATAAGACTTTATTATGTTACATAGAAGTCTTAACCTGTAGCCCATGGGTAGTTGGCCTTTATTAAATTCACTGTCTTGCCTTTATTATATCTAGTTTATCAATATTATTGTATTTAATAGTTATGCTAAGAACTTACAGGCCTACATCAGCTTGAGCGGTTAGCATAAGGCTTGATGCCTCTGAATTTTAGCACAGATTAGCCAAAGGTAATCCCTAAATTTTGGGGAACTGGAAATGGATTGTAAGGGGGAATTTTGTGCATAATGAAGTCACAGAAACATGAGATAACTAACACCCGCTTTTGGAAAGCTTTGGAAAGAACATCAAACCACAAGAGGGCCATGGCAATGAATTAACACACTTAATAATAAGTTGTGATCATTAATATATTAATCTATTGGAAAAGGATACCTCAAACTTAGGAAGGTGAAGGAAAAAAAAAAGAAAGAGGTTATTATGCAATAGGCATGGTAGTATCAGCATAATATATTATAAAATTGGTACCCCAGTCTGTGTGCAGGGAGATAAAGAGATGGAACCCTTGGAAAGTGCCAGAATGATGGCCACTGATGATGAAGGGGAAGATGATGGTGATGAAGAAGACAATGATGAATCTTTCTACTTGTTCTGCAAGAGATGATGTGAGCATATAGGTGTTCAGATGTACATTCTGTAGTATATTTCTTACTGAATTGGGGTGTTTGTGACTTTGCTAAATGAATTAATAAATTATTGTAAATATAGAAGAGTTCCTATAGTGTGAGTATTATAACTGTGCACATCAGGGCTCTCACCTAAATAATAATTGAAATTATACTGAGACTGTTTTGGGGACAAGAGCTTGCCTACCTCAAAGTATCTGGAAATTCTTAAGCAATCAATGTAATCATTATATATTTTGTAGATTGGGCTACAAACCTATGTTTACATCTTTGTCTGTCAGTGTTTTAGTGTTCTAAGAATGCTGAAAATATCACTTTCTTCTTTTTAATTTAATTAATAAAGTCTACATAGAATTATTACAGGATCAGACACAGCCTTGCCTTACTAGGTAAAGAAGGAAGATCTAAGGAGGACCAGACCTATAGTATGTGGCTGATCCTTTTGGAAGAGATGAACTTATTTTTTTCTGTGACATTATGGTAGAAGCACCTTATTCACAGTGATAACTTACTTGATGTCAAAAGGGACTGACCTTTCCAACGGGACTGTTTAAGATCTATAATGAGATTGGTGAAAGCCAAGGGAGTTAATAAGTGTGGTGGTGTGGTTAGCTGATATGTCTAAGGATCTAGAGCAGCGGTGTCAAATTCATTTGCTATAGTGAGATAGATTTGACTTAAATGTACTTCAAGTGGGCCATACATACCATAAATCAAAATACTATAGCACTCAGGGGCCAGATGGAAGAGATTTGTGGGCCACATTTAGCCATGGGCCACATTTGGCCCTTGGGACACATGTTTGACACCCCTGATCTAGAGCCACAACAGCCACTGGTATGGCATTGATGTGAAACAGTGTGCCTTGATGTAGAACCAATTGTCATGATATACCAAGGGGATGACAAAAGAAATGACTTGCTATTAGAACTGGTCAGAAAAATTCACTAAATATATTTGTCAGAATAAAATGTTGCAGAGGAAGGTTTGGGATTTAAAAGGGAAAACTGAAATCTTAAAGTGTTGCCTCTAAAAAAGTGAGGGTGTAAGTGAAAGAGGGAGAGAAATGGAAAAACTGAGGGGTTGATATAATTTTTCATCAACCTCCCCCCACCAAAAATTGTTTTTAGCAAGACATATATTTTAAGGAACACATTCAAAATTTACTATAAGGCACAATCCACATTTTCCAAAGAGCTCTGCTTGTTACACTCTCATCCAGTGGTGGTTTACAATACAATGTATAGTTATAGACTACTTAGTGTACTACTACACTTTGGAGGTGAATGCCAGTAACACTGATACTGATCAAAAACAGTGTTTTTCTGGATTTTTCCTGATACTTCCTCTGATATTCAGATCCATGGGCTGGCTGAGTTAATACCACTTTCCTGCTCAGCATGACCACCCTATTCCCAACTATAGCCTATGTTAAGTAAAAATAAGGCTTAAGCGGAAAGTTAGCCTACGGTAGAGAGATTGAGGTTGCTAGTGTGAGAAAGTTAGAGAGAAGTTGAAGGTAGTCAGAAGAGAAAATCGAAGTTAACAAGGACCTGATCCATATTTATGTTGCTACTGTGGTTCAGTAATAACTGGTTTGAGCAAAATTTTTAATAAGTCTTTTGAGAATATTGGGATGTTTTATTAAAATTCTATCTATAATAACAGTAGGTGAAGTGCAGATATTAATTTAAATAGCATGTATTGTAATGAAGTGGTAGAAATCTAGTAATGGTAAGGAGCAGATTAACGTTAATTACCATTATAATGGAGTACAAAAGGAGTCATTTTGCTAAATTGTAGGAGAACACCAATTAACATCAAAACAGATTCAAGGATTATAAGACCATACTTTACTCCATTGTCAAAAGACTGGTCACCCATTCATATAGTATGTCATCTTTTGAGTGTAAGTGTATCTATATTGTGTAAGTGGTAATTGCATGCCTGTTTGCCTAACTAATCATTTTCCTTTTAAACAAACTTTGGTTTCATCAAAGCGTCACTTAGTGATCCACTACTAAATACATTTTCTATAGCCCACCTACAGGCTCAAACATGAAAATTAAATTGGGTTTATTCCACACTGATCTTTAATAACTTAAAGTTAATTGGAAACATTTAAATATAAAAGTTATACAACCCCTGATTGCACAAATCAGCTATTGGGCCACTATAGCTTGAATGTTAGCAACACCTACAATTCCAGCTACTGTTTGTTGTTTTGTTCACTAAAGGAGCAAAACCGTAAATGACTGTGAAAATGGAGAGTTGAGATTCATTTGAGCAGTAGTTCTCAACTTTTTTTCCTCCAGAGAGAACTTAAATAAACAAAATGGTTGAACTTCAGCCAGAGAAGGGGTGTCACATGCCCCAAACGTGTTGAGGTAACAGTGGTGAGTGTAGGGCTACGGAAAGACAAAATGAGTTGAATTTACCTTTAGAGTATCTGTTAGTCAATATTGTGTATCTGTTCTTTAATATCATAACTAAAGTAACTGTTTAAGAAACCAATGTCCAACAAGACTATATATTGTAAATTTGGAACTCCATCTTGAATAATATACTCCATTTTGTATTTTTGTTAAAACTTTGTTTAGGTATATACTGTGTAATTTAATTTAGATGTGTGAGCAAGATGTGTGAATGAAGGATGTATGTAATGGCATCAAGTTTCCAGCCTGTGCTGATGAAATCAAGTACCACATTAATTCCTGGACAATGCAGACAAATTCGTGGGCCGGGGGGGAGGGGAGGGGGAGCAAGGAGAAGGATCCACCTCAGAGGAAAAAAGAACAGAAAAACCCACAAAAATCAAGAGAAGATGAAAGTAATGTCTGCAAGTCACTGATGATCAGTGATCACACAGGAGCCCTGAGGAAGCATGACACAGCAAGTCTCATAGGTTATCTCTACACTGGCAAGTTAGTTCGAATTAAGGAAGCTTAATTCAAACTAACTTAAGCCTTGGCTACACTAGGCTTTCATTAGTTCGAATTAAGGGCTTCCTTAATTCAAACTAATAAATTCGCTTATACTTTTTGAACTAATGGTTAATTCGAACTAGTTAGTTCGAATTAACCCAGTGTGGCCATGTTAATTCGAACTAAGCGCTTAGTTCGAACTAACCGGCACATTGACCTTAATGCAATTGACTAATTCAAACTAAGCAAGTGCAATGCATGGCACTTGCTTAACTCAAACTAAAATTTGCTAGCTTGAATTAAGTTAATTCAAACTAACTAAAATTAGTTCGAATTAGTTAGTTCGAATTAACTAATTCGAACAAATGTTAGTAAGTGTAGACATAGCCATAGAGTTACATGAGAGCCTGCATGTATAAAAGATGGATAAGAACACAGAAATTTGGTTCTCATTCTCCAACTGTCATCGTGAAGCATCGGGTTCATGACTGATAGACACATGGCTCCTTCCTCATTCCCAACCTAGTTGGCCACTAGTCTGGTTCAAGCAACACATGAAAGGACTGGTAATTATATCACACCTGCTTAGATAATTTCTTGGTTATGAATATGTGTGTGAGAGAGAGACAGAGAGAGAGAGAGTGATACTGCTTTTTGCTCAGAAGATCTGTCTTCTGTAGTGTTGCTACAATTTTTGTCTATTTAGAACAGAAGGTCATCGGGGCAAGGTTTGTCCCTCACTCTGTACTATACATTCCAGCTGTGTTAGTCTGTATATAGCACAAACAATTTCTTCAAGCATAAGCTTTTGTGGGCTGCAACCTACTTCGTCAGATGCATGAAGTGGAAACTACAGTTAAGAAGTGTATATACACTTGCAAGGGTGAGAAACTTAAAACTACAATACCCACCCGGGAGAGTGAAGAAACAGATTGACAGAGCCAGAGGGGTACCCAGAAGTCACCTTCTAAAGGACAGACCCAACAAAGAAAGCTACAGAACACAACTGGCCATCATCTACAGGCCCCAGCAAAAATCTCTCCAACACATCATTAAGGACAACCTATCATAGAAGATGATCCCTTATTCTCTCAAACCTTGGGAGGCAGGGCAATCGTTGCTTACAGAAAGCCTCCCAACCTGAAGTAAATACCAGCAACCATGCACCATACAACAAGACCACTAACCCAGGTACCTATCCCTGTAACAAAGCCCATTATCAACTCTGCCCGCACATCAACTCCAGTGGCACCAGAACAGCTCCCAACCACATCAGCCACACCATCAGTAGCTCATTTACTTGCACATCAACTAATGTGATATATAATATCATGTGGCAGTAATGCCCCTCTGCCACATACATTGGCCATACTGGACTGACCCTATGGAAAAGAATAAATGGACACAAATCAGATAACAATAATTGTAAGGTCCATAAACCTGTAGGAGAACCCTTCAATCTCCCTGGACACTCTGTAGCAGATTTGAAAGTTGCCATACTTCAACAAAATAACTTTAAAAACAGACTTCAGCCTGAAACTGCAGAGCTGGAACTCATATGCAAACTTGACACAGTCAGAGTGGTTCTGAATAAGGACTTGGAATGGTTATCTCATTACAAAAAGTAATTGTCCCTGTTCACACATTCTCACCTTCTAATCAACTGTTGTGAATGGGCCTCATCTCCCTAACTCAATTGACTGTTAGTACTTGCCCTCCCCATTGTAATGTTTCTCACCATTGCAAGTGTATATAAACCTCCTAACTGTAGTTTCCACTTCACAAAAGCTTATGCCCGAAGAAATTTGTTAGTCTTTAAGATGCCTCAGGACTTTTGTTGAGTTTTTTTGTACTATGACTATCAATGTCTGTTTTTTTATGGCCCACATTACTGTAACATTTTAGTGCCTTTTAAAGGTTTGTTTCGCAAGCCCTTATGGAATCAAACTGAAAGCAAAAGAATGACAGCAAATCAACTGGTGGCAAGTAGAACTGCTGTCCACCAATCAAAACCCTTGTTCTTTATGTGCTAGTGGTGGTGAAAATAGAACTTGGGGGGGGGGGAGGTTAAATTTTGTCTTAAGCATAGCAAGGGATTGAAATGGAAAAACTGAAAAAGTGTTAGGCCATTTCTTATTAGTTTATTAAAAACCATGATTATACTGGATCACTTACACCGTAATTTGATCCTTAAAGCTCCTTACCGGCTTTTGTTGAAACGGATAAGGTTTTTAAAGTAATTTATCATATTCTAAGAGTACTTCATTATGGCACAATTTTAATATTTAAATTGGTGACACCCAGTATTTTGGTTTTCTGGCACTAGGATGATACTACTGAGAATGATCTTTCTATAGTTGACAGAATGTTAACTTTCCCAGAGCTTCCAATCAACAGGAATAAGCCAATATTTACTGGTTTAATTACATGCAAAGTCATAATTGCATTTCAAGTCTCACTAAATATAAAAGTCTGTTTACTGAGCATGCTTGTCTTGTATCTAAGGGTAAGGAGATGTGAGATGTGGAATAAGAGACATTGGATATATTTTATCCACTCGGTGTTCCCAAAGTATGGAATGCTATGGGACTGAAAAATCATGGAAACAGATCTTGAAGATGGTATTAGTTTCAGTGATTTGACTTAAATCAGAAGTCTTAGAGCATCTGCTTACCATCAGCAGTCACATCACCTCAAAATGCTGTTTGGATACACCTTTCTGCATCTTTTTTTCAAAGGATCTCAAAGCACTTTACATATAATTATGCCAAAAGGCATTTGTGGATATTGCCATTTAATATTTGTATCCAGAGCCTTAGATGCTTGCATGCTTTACATGGTGAATGGAAACATGAGATGAAATTCTGGTCTCAATTAATGGCAAAACTCCTATCAATTTCACTGCAGTCAGGATTTCACCCCCAGTCACTGCCCCATACAGCTCACAAATCTAAGGCCCTGATTGGACAATTTAGAATGTCTAAGAGGATCCCTGTGCCTCTGTGGAAATTCATTGAAAGCAACAAGGTATCATGAGAATCCACCAGAATGTTACAAATTGTAGGCTCAGGATCCTAATATTTAAAGACAAGCCAGGATGCTGTGGGAAATAACAAGCAATAGCGGTAAAGGGAGGGATGAAAGAACAGACTGAATAAGGTGATGGGATAGCTCCCTTGTCTAATCCACGCCATGTACTTCCGACTGGTTTGCTTATTTATAACTCCATATATTATTTGTTTAAGGAGGATTAAACAAATAAAGGGGATTATTTATTTGAAAGAATGTAGGTTTTGAGGAAAGATTTGAACAAAGAAGGGAGGACTTTGCAGGCTTGAGGAAGCAATTTAGGATTAAACACTTCTAAATCCAAATTCTGATACCTTTACACATGTGGAGTAATAATTCATTCCATGAATGCTCCCACTGATTTCAAAGGGACCAGTCATGGAATAAATTACTATTAATGTGAGTAGGAGTATCTGAAGCAAGCCCTTGGGTGTTTATGCATTAAGGACACAAAGAATTCCTGTCTGATTCATTACATGCCTTCCAAATTCAGGAAAGGATGAAAAAATTGGTAGAAAACAGTGGGGAATTTCTTCTAAAGCATTGTCTGGGAAGGGTTGGGGATTTGTTGTTGTTGTTTGGGTTTTTTTTAAGTCCTTTCTTCTTAGTGTTAATTTCACATCAATTTTTAATAGCTCTAATTGGCACTGAGAAGTATTGAAAATGATATAGAGGCAATGAGAACTGATTTTAATTGGGGTAAGTTTATACAGTCTAGTTTTGAACTCACTGAGATACCATAGAACCATGATACTGAGTTTGTGATCACGTTAGAAGAAAGTATGAAAGAAAAGACAGAGATAAATCAAAGAAAAAATGTTCTATGTTGTAAGAGGAATAATTAGAGATGGGGGGAAAAAAACAATAAAACAAAAACAAAAAAACAAATACATAGAAACTGTGAAGGACAGAGCGTTCCTGGCCTTGATGGTAAAAAAGTACTAATTTATTACTCTTATAGAAGATATATTCTTGGTAGAAAAAGAGAGTGAATTTAACAATGCTCTACAGCCTGGGAAATGTACTATAAGTCATTATCACAGTGGTAAATCATCAAAAGTGTTAAATATTGCTGATCTTTTCCCCTTCTTCTTTTGTATTGTTTTCCCGTGTACAGCACCAAACTCTGTACTATTCAATAAATACCTGAACAAGTATGAGTATAATAACATATGTCAATATTAACCAGAACATTCCATATGTATCGTCCGCATATGTAGTTATTGTAGTTCACAAAACACTGTAGATCGTTAGCTGGTTTGAATCAATGTTGCACCACTGAAGTCAAATAGTCAAGGATCTGGCCCAGTTGATTGCTATCTATTCAGAAATGTTCTTTCTATTTTTAAAGTTGGACGGGATGATCAGAGATTGGGGTGAAAAGGATTAGATAGATAGATAGATAGATAGATAGATAGATAGATAGATAGATAGATAGATAGATAGATAGATAGATAGATAGATAGATA
>ML685784.1:22236408-22250238 GCA_007922175.1 Pelusios castaneus
ATAGATAGATAGATAGATAGATAGATAGATAGATAGATAGATAGATATCAAATTCTGCCTTCACACATTTCTTTTCAATTCCAGCTGGTGTGAACAGTAAGTGTGAGTGCAGGATTTGGTTTAAACTGTGTAAATACGATAATTCAGCCAAGTAAATACATTCAAATAGTCCATAAATAATAACAGTATAAGGATTGTCACATTGTCTGGACAGGATCATGACTGTGAGTGCCAATCTCAGAGAGCAAGTTCCAAAAGGGTGGCCATGTTAGTCTATTACAGAAAAAGAAACAGAGTCCTGTGGCGCTTTTAAAAGACTAACAGATTTGTTTATCGCATGAGCTTTTGTGGGAGAAAATCCCACTTCGTCAGACACTTTTTTCCCACTTTGTCAGACGGATTTTCTCCCACGAATGCTCATGCGATAAATAAATCTGTTAGTCTTTAAAAGTGCCACAGGACTCTGTTTGTTTATCTCAGGGAGGATTGTCATAAAACAAGGCAGACACCTCAAACTGGTAGTATGTTTTTTAAATAGATTTCACAGAATCAGTGACAAATGTGAACTTCTAGATCAATTTACCAGTCTTACCATGGAGTCCCACTCCTCTTAGTCTCTCAAGTCTATCTTGCCACTCAGACAAATTGAACTGATAAAAGATTATTAAAACCAAAAAATCACACCACACCCATTTTCTTCCAGTGTCCAAAACAAGTCTCTTAGCCCAAATTGATTGATGCAGATCTTACACCAAAGACAAAGTTGGCAGCCAATCTAGATTAAACTAACTAAAGAGTTATTAGCTAAGAGAAGGAAATGAAAGTCATTGTGAGGTTAAAGAACATAAAATATAATAACTGATGAGTCACAATTTGTAATTCCAAATGGTGGTGGCAGTGATGTGATAAACTGCCAGTCCCCAAAAAGTTTTTCCAGAGAGCCCTGATGTTTCTGGGGATCTCAGCTTTGCATCTAGTACACTTCCTGGTAAGAGTTCAAACAGAGATGACAAATCATCTCTTGAATCCATATATAATATATAGCTCCTTTACACAGAAATCAATCGGATAGTATCATTACCCATGTGGGCTTTTCCTTTACTGACTATTGTGAGAAATGCAGTTAGATTTTTGACCTCCAATCATATACACAATGGTCATTCACTTTGAAATTAGTATTTTCTGTTAAAGTCTTCTATTAAGTCTTTCATTTACATTTCACAAGACTTGTTTGATGGATAATTTAGTTACCAGGTTATTTAACATGTAAATGTTTGCTATTGCATTATGACAGCAATAGATAAGTAAAAAGAACACCAATAACATTCCACTAGTTTTCATGAAGTTTAAACATCTGAATACACACTTATATATTTAACCATTACATTGATCTACAAAAGTGAATTTACCTGAATACATTCTAGCTTGACCTGGTCAGCCAGCATCACAGTGACAATGTAAGACAGACTGAATTCCTCAAGGATATTCTTCCCAGAAGCTTCCATTTTGATATCTTTTAGAAATCAAGGGGGCTACTCTGATCAGCAAAGTTACTCGTGCATATCAGTCTTTGCAGGATCATGTACTTAAATAGTAAGTGACCCAGTCTGTAAATATTCATTCCAAGCACATTTAGAGATCACATTGCCACAGACAAGAGAGATTTCTGAAAATATATGACCTTGAACATCTCACACAACTCTTCTAGCAAACACTGTATGTAAACTATGACAGATGTTTTAATTGCAGTCAGTCTCTGTGTAGATAACTTCCTGCTTTTGGAATATTTGACATTTAAGTCAAGCCCCCACCACCACCATAACCTCTATAGTTAATTTAGTACTCAGGAAGGTTCCTTCACTGACATTTCTAAAGAGCCAAGATTTCAAACTAGGCCCAATTAAAGTCTGTTGAAGTCAGTTGGAAAATTCTCCAAGACTCCCAATTGTAATTATTTCTGTAGTTCACATGGTAGAGGCCTTAGCTGGAGATCTGAAGGTCTAAGGAGTGAACTGTACTGATGACATTTGGGGTGGGAACCTTATAGCTGCATGCAATCAAATATGTTCCAGAAGTTATGGGCTTGAAGCAGGAATGACATGGTTACATTCTAAGGCCTGTGTTATGCAGGACATGATCATAGTGGTTCCCCTGTCCCGAAAACCTATGACTCTGGTGGGCCATAGAGCAGTTATTTTATGCATGGAAGAGATAGCAAAATTGCAGGGTTTTTCCCCCATATTGTTTCACCCATGAAATGGAGCAACCAACTCTATAAGTGTTAGGAAAATTTAATTTCCAGGAGCTTCTTTCTGGAACCTCACAGCACAGATGTAGCTTTGGTGATGTGGACTGTACTGAAACCTTTCAGGCTCATTTGACAGAGGTCACCAAAGAGCCAACAGATAATAAATTTCAGTCTTTGTCAAGGAAGGCTAGATTTGAACAAGGGACCAAGAGGCACAAACGTCTGCAGATGTGGTCTGTTTTGTTGTTGTTTTTTTCCCCAATCCCATGAGCCATCAAGCTTCCTCTTAAATACATTTTTAAAAAGTAAAATCCTTTTTTTTTAAAGGCACTAAACATAACATGAGTTCAAAAACATATTAGCAATGTTATGCACCTAAGAATAAAGCTAATGGAAATGCAGGAGATAAAAAGCCATTTACAAGTGTGCCACGCACTTTCCAAGAGAGAAAGAAAGGCATGGCTGGATGATGAGAAATGGCATAAGAAATTTGGGAATGAAAGGTCATGGTTCAGGTTGCTGAGCATTGAAAACAAGTAACCAGTGTCAGGAATTCTGATGTTGATCAGATCCCAGCTTTCTGGTGGCGAGCACTGGGGACGTTCACTCATGATGATTTTTTTTTAACTTAATGGATTTGGTTTTAGAACAATCATTGTGCTACAGAACAGACTGAAATAAAAAGTTGTCCAGGGAGACAAGTTTGTCCTCAAGAACTGTATACCCAATTCCCTATGCCCTCAGCTATGTCAGTTAAGGTGCGAATACAAGCAAGACTTTTGTGTTATTGTAAAAATAAATACATAAAACCACTTGAAAATAAATAAAATGCTGCAGAGGTCTAGAAAATTTCTAGAAAGATAAAGGGAGTTAACATGTTGCTGTCCTTTACCCTACAATCCTCATTGCATGTTGCACTCTCACTGTTATAACCCAGTAATAACCAGGGTAAGCAGACAGATGGGTATAATAGAAAGGCAATGAGACTGAAAAGATAGATACACCTGAGGAAAAGGTTGCTGTTTAAGGGCTTTGCACAAGATTCATCCCTATTGTTCTGTGATTCTAAAAGCCTGTTCAATGGAGTGTCCTAGCATAACAGTTGGGAAGTACGTCCATTGACCCTGTCTCCATCCCAAAGATCATGACATAAATGTCAACCATTCCCTTCAAACATAAAGACCTCTACAGTCCCGGGTTCCTCTATTACCTTCTTCTGTCCCTCCAGTAATAGACCCTAAAATGTAAGTTCATGAGAATAAGGGAACCCATTAGTTTCCTCTATATTGCCGATCTATGGCATAACAGAAACAATACATAACAATTAAGTGGGAGCAAAAGCAAGGGAAACTCACAGTTTTTATGATGATAGGTTGCCAATATTAATCCATGCTACAACTCCAGATGATAGAGCAATGAGTAGACAGAACAGTCCCATACAGAATTCAAGTAGGGGTCATGTATTCCTGCATGTAAGAAAGGGCTGGTAGTCCTTTGCCCTGTTGTACAGCTCAGCTTAGACAGACAGGGTGTGTCTACACTTGTAAATTAAGTCGACTTAAGCTTGCTTAAGTCGACTTAATTTATCCTGCGTCTACACTACAGTTTCCTTAAGTCGACTTAAGCAAGTTGCTTAAGTCGACTTAAGGAAAATAAAGTCGACTTAATGAAAATTAAGTCGACTTTATAAAACCTCATTTTACTTCTACTTAGGCCTAAAGTCGACGTTTTAAAGTCGACTTAAGCCAGTGTACACCTGTAGTAGCCTTAAGTCGACTTAGGGCTACTCCAGGACTCCACCACTGCCCTCCCTGCCGAGGGGGGGCACAGGGGGAACCTGGCATGCCCCCCCTCAGGGCAGGGCAGAGCCCTGCCCACCCTACCCTATGCCCTGCCAGGGTCCCTGTCCCCCTTTGCCCCATTGTACCTATGTACAATGGGGCAAAGACTGAGCCCCTTGCCCCCGTGGACCTGCCCTAGGTCCCCCTAGCCCCTAGAAGTCGACCTAGGTGTCCAGTGTGGATGCCCTAGGTCGACTTTGGATGTTACCCCCAAAGTCGACTTTAAATTTAGGTGTAGACATGCTAAGTCAACTTAACTAAGATGACTTAAAGTCGACTTAGCTAAAGTCGACCTAAATTTACAAGTGTAGACATAGCCACAGAGAGGACAGGCGCACTGCCCCACTGTTGTAGTAGGACACAGCAATAAATAATAGAATTCTCAGTCAGAGCAGACAGAGTTTTACTGTTGATTGGGGGGAAAAGACCAAAATCTTCTGGCTGATGGACAATCAGAAAACCCCAAATTTAGCCACTGGGTGATGAGGGCTGGGGAAAGCATAAAATTCAGCACTCAAGTTGAGGTCAGGAGGTCACTTCCAAGAAGAAATAGCAACCGTAGACCCATGCAAATAGTATGTAACGTGATCTTTTTTGTAAGTTAAGGGTCAATTACATACTTGTCAACTACCTAGAGTTACCAGCAGCTCAGGAATCAGTTCCTTCACAGGGTAGGAATAAAAGAAATTGGCTATTTCTACACATAAACTATCTGATGTAAATTATGTGATCAGTGCAGAAGATCCAATGAGTTGTGGTATTCATTGCATAGGTCTAGGAGGGAGGAAAACCGTAGATGTGGTTGTTTCTCTAAGGAGCAAAGTCTGACACCCAGGACCAAAGAAATACTCTTGCAAAATTTATATTATTTAAATAAATCAAAGAAAGAGTCTGGTGGCACTTTTAAAGGCTAACAAATTTATTTATCACATGAGTTTTTGTGGGAGAAAATCCCACTTCATCAGATGCTTGAAATCAGATATCTGACAAAGTGGGATTTTCTCCCACAAAAGCTTATGCGATAAATAAATGTGTTGGTCTTTAAAAGTGCCACCAGACTCCTTGTTTGTTTTGCTGAACTAGACTGACACATCTACCTCTCTGGATTTTATTTAAATGAAATAGTTCCAGAAAGCCAATCCTTCTGAACATTCAGTATTTAAAAATTGAAGGAAAAGAACAGAAGAAAAAATACTTCTCTTCTAATCTCATTAATTAATTTACCTTGGTTTTATCCAATCCACTGGGCAATCAATATAATCCAGTGTTCAGTGTGTTATAGGACCCACAGTTGATCCACAGAAAATATGACTTAATACACTCCCACACCACAGAACATAATCTCTTTAGCTCATAAGATATGGCAGCTCTTACGTTTAGCTCTCAATGTCACTGATTCAATACCCATTCTAGAGGGGGACCTTCCTGCGTGCAAGTCCCAACTGACTTTGCCTAGTTAATCACTTCAGTGTAAGTCTGTCCCCAAAGCATTTTATGACATTTTACTTTTATTTTAGCTGATTTCCAAGCCTAGCTCAACCATTGATAGGAGCAAATAGAGCAGCAGAGCAAGTAGAACTTTCTCTTGTTAAGGCAGCCAAGATATAACTGGTTTAAACATTCAATTGCAGGACATTCCTGAAGGTGGTTATAGGTAGAAAGTGTTACTTTTCCTCCACCATGGCACAGTCAGGAGACCACTGCCATGTGTTGAAAGAAACAAATTGCAAGAACAAAGGTAGCCTTGTTCTACCACAACCAGAGTGGCTACATATCTGCCCCCATTCTTTGCCTTTTGATGTAAATGCCAATGTACGGTCCAACTCTGAGGGACCCTGGTACGATAGGAATGTTGCTTAGTGGACCATTCAGATGATAAAATTGCATAATGAAGCCAAAAGGAGCTGATGGCCCCAAATTGTCAGGGAGATAATGATCCAAACAGATGAGATATCACACCATAACTTACAACTGTTTTGTATTTAGCTTCTTAATATTTGAGGTTGTAAAGAGAATCAAGCCAGTTATTTTGCTACACTTGTACTCAGCAGACAAAGATATTATTGGCTCATCATCTTGTCTGCGATCTACAGGAATATGCCACCTGACCACAATATGGATAACTTGGAACTCAACGAGACACCAAGCCATGTGTGAGAGATTCCGTGCTGTGGAACAGTCCCTGCGAGGACCCCTTCAGTGTATCGGACCCCTCTTAGGATCTCACTCTTTCAGTAGTGTAAGCCACTCGGCCTCATCACCTCCTTAGACCAAACCTCAGAGCCTTCAGCACCTCTGCATCAAGCCATGAGTACCCTTCAGATGTTCTACCTGAGTTGGACTCTGAGAGAGAATCATATACCCAAAGGGAAAAATGCACCATGACCTCCAGCATTTGAGGATGCTCTCAGCCAGCAGTATAAAAACAATTGGGTTATTAAATGTCTGGACCACCTACAAACTCCTTGGTTAGCACAGAAAACAGAAAGTTACAGCATGGTCCATCCTGGTCATCCTAGAATTTTCTGACTATTCTTTTCTCCAGTTCAGACAGGCTCCTTCCTGTAAAGTCCACACTTAACAACCCCTCACCTGGCCCCTCCTCAGTCCTTTGTTCTTGTTCCCAGGCAAACACATCTGCCTTCCTGTGGAGGGGTGGAACATCCATTGACATTAGTGGTAGTTATCAAATGTCCAGGCACTGGAGTCCTCAGAGACTCTCCATGAATATGGAGTCCAGGCCCCACACAATGAAGCTTCAGTCACACTAGTATTTCTCGATCTCTTCAGAGAATAAACAATCTTTTCCTGCCACCAAGTTAACACAGGACATAAAGGAAACTGAGACACACATAGCAGCCATACAAACTATTACATATCATTCCCACTCTGTCACACCATGCTCCACAGTCAGATGGATTCATCACAAGAACTAGGATACACGGGTTTCTACTCCTCACTCCGCTAGTCCTGTCAGACCATGGAACAATGTTTCAACCTATCTGTGCCTCCATCGGTGCGTCTGTACAAGAGACATGATAATGGTTGAACAGGTTGAAAGAAAGCATGGAACAAAACGGGGGGATGACTTTCGTGATGTTGTAGTGTCTTATTTGCTCAGTCCTCATCCTGGCATTTGACTGGACTCTTTAATGCTGATGCAGCTCCATGGATAGACTGATGGAAATGATGTGTTGATTTTAAACCTATCTTTCTTAGTTTGGTTCACCACTGCTTCAAGTATCTTAGGGTGAGTAAATTGACTTCAGACAGCTCCTTGCAGACAGCATGATAGGGGAATGAAAAGGACCCATATTGCTGCTTCACAGCTCCTACACCTATCTCTACTGTTAGATGTCAACAGCTGGTATGTGGTTGGTTGGTCCTACTGTTAGGAGCAGGGTTGGCCAGGCCTACTGGTCAGAGAAGGAGTTAGAGGCCAGGACCAGCAGCAAAGATCAGAATTGTGATGAGAAACTAGAAATCAGAGGCAAGGATGAGAGCCAGGAATCAAGCATGGCTAGAACAGACTGTACAGGACAGAAGAAAAGGATGAGAACAGGGCAAGATCAGGGCTGGAGCAAGGCAAGGAGCCGGCCAGGCACCAGAGAGATCACAGCTGTGGGCACATTCACTGAGCAGACAGAGATCAGTTCTAGCTGTTGGTCTTAGGAACGGGTTTCCTGACTTCCTTGGCCAACTAGGTAGATGGGGCAATCAGGTGTGCTCATGGCTGCCCAGAGACAAGGAAGATACAGCAGCAAATCCTCATGCTGACATTAAGGGTAAAGACTTTGGAGATAAACAATCACAATGCAGCTTTTATCAAACCAAATCGAATCCAATTTAGTTTCACCAAACCTGGTTTACTGTAGCCTTTCCCAATCTCTCTATTTATATCTATTATATCCATCTCGATTACTGGGCACCAGCCAAACTATTTTAGGAAGAGACACTATTTTCAGGTGCTTTTCTTTGTCATAAATGTAACTGGGGGCAGGCCTGCATCTGTTTTGGATTAGTAAATTTAATTAGTTAATTAGAGAGCGCTTGAAAGATGGTGCAGATGGCACTGAGGAAGCACCTTCTTTATATTGTGGCATAGTCAGTGCTCTGACTCTTGTGTTTTCCCATGCTATATTGCCTAGATTACTCACTGAAATGGATGATTACCCCTCTCTTATCATCTTCAGTTATTAATGTTGTAACTTAGTTGCTCTCTGCCTGTATGGCACATTCTCAACAGTCAGCATTTTCAGCACACGTGGTTATTTTGTTTTTTTTAGGGCTGGTCTATACTGCCCTGCGATTCTGGCATCAGTCAAAGGGAGATATGTAAAGTACTTAAAATTCCTTGCATATCTCCCTCTAATTAACTATCTTCTACTTATCATGCTGTCTTCAGTAGCCTGAGCTGGAGGGAAACACCTTCCTTCTGACTCTGGGCTACTCCTTCTGTGGGGGGTGTTGGCTTCCTGATCAGCTGAGCAGGTCTTTACAGACTCACTCAGTTGATCAGGGAGATTGATCTGACAGCGGCAAATTCACCGCCGTCTCAGTGAAGACAGGCCCTTAGTGTGTCTTCACTTTCCACGCTATCCTGCCACGACTTCTTCACCCAAATGCCTTGGCTGTATTTGGTTCTCAAACAATAGCAAGGCAGAGCTAATCGATAATGTGTATTGCTATTTAACTTTGCAGAGCTGTTGCTATTCTCAGTACTGCATCTTTAAAAGAAAAATATCTTCCTTCTCTGCAACAGGGAAAGCTGGGATGCAACTGCTCTTTCATGTTGCCGTTCAGATGCAGAATTCTCCAAACTGGGAATCTTGGGGTAAAATATTAGCCCCAGTGAAGACAATGACAAAACTTCCATTGACTTTAATGGGCTCAGATTTTCACCCGGTGTCTGCCTCTCTCTAGTCAGTCAGTCTTTGTGGCCACATTTTCATTGCTTTTAGATGCCAAAGATTCTATATGTCCTTAATGTGTCTGAAGTGACACACCCAAATTTGAGGAATCCAGATTAAGTGAGCATTTTAAAAAAATTGGCAAAGAATATGTTTTTTCCTCCTTTGTTGTTTTCCTTAATCTGCACTGTCACCTAGACTAAGAAATCCATGCTTTGCCCTTTCCATATAGGAAACGGTGACAAAGTTAGAAAGCTGGAAACTAGAACTTTTGACAAGATTACGAGGAAATACTACTATTATTTGGTTTTCCCAAGGTGGCCTTTATTTTATGTTTCTGTTGGCATTTTGTGTATTGGGTGCAACATTCACACCTGAAAATTGTGGTATCCCCCCCTGCTATGAACAGCAAAATGCAGTAAGAAATGTAGATGTGCTTCTCAGGCTGTTCAGAAAACTTTTCTCAAAACTATTTTCAACTGAAAATGAAGTTGAGTTGAAATGAAAATCCTTGACAAAAACATGTTGATTTTGCCTAACATTTGCTTTTGGAAAGAACTGGTGGGAAGCTCAGGCAATGTTAAAACATTTTTGGACAGAAACATTTTAATTGCTCATTTTTAAAACAGTTTTCCTATGTCAGTGTTTTTATTATAATGTAATATAAAATGTTAAAAAAGTCAGAATCTAAACAATTTGATTGATTCAAAATAAATATTTTAAAAATGTTTCTTTCACAGAGAATTTTGGGATTTAATTTTGAATAGGAATGAAAAAGAAATGTTCAAATCCTTTCCAAAATGGAATTTCTGTTCTCCTCACATCATATGTAAAGAGAATGTTCATTATAATTGAAAGCCTCTTCAATGGACGGCCTGTAAGATTTGTAAAGGCCCTAGCCTCGTTTTATTTAATCAGTTCTGAACCTGAATGCTCTGCATGCTGTCAGATGGGCACAAACAAATCCTTCACCATCCCTGTCTCTCCTGGACTGATCTTTGCATCTCTTCTGTGTCATTATATTGCTTAACTTTTCCCTGTCTAAGAATTGTTCTACAGACAGATCCTTTCAATTTGCCTCTTTTACATGTTCCTCCAGCTACCTAATGACACTCCTGACATGGCAGATGCTCTGGCTTCTTTCTTAACACATGTCCCAGATATTTCCATCTTTTTTTCTGGGTAACATAAGAAATGAGAGGTTGTTGAACTTTCTGATGAAGCTCAGCATATGTGATAAATTCATTCTATTTAGTACCTAGTATTTGTCTCAGCCATTTGCTTTAGAAGGCATTTAGACATCTGTCTGTGCCTTTGGTGGATTTCCAGCATTCACATCCATATGTTAAATTGGAAATAACATTTGAGTTGAAAATTTGTAGCTTGGGTCTTTAAATGGTAGATTTTCATATTGTGTGGACTGATGAATGCAGCCACTGCCTTGCCGATTTGTGACATTATTTCCTTCTGAATGTCTCTGATGGCTTATAAATTACTGCCAAATGATGTCAATCGATTCACTCCTTGCCTTCTAATAAAATAAGTTGGTAGCTGCTGGGGTTCTCAAAAGATTTGCTTTTTCATATCTTTTTTTTTTATTTTACTAATTGATTACTTTAAAAAAACAAAACTATGTATCATTTAGCAGCAGATTTAAAGGCATAGGAATTGCGAGGTTTGATCAGACCCAGGGTCCACATTGTCTAGCATTATGTCTCTGGCGGAGAACAAGACCAGTTGTTTCAGAAAAAGAAATCCTGTCACAGCAGGCAGTGGTGGGGTAACCTGCACCCAGAGAAAATTCCTTCCTAACCCCAGTACTTAGAGGTCAGTTTATAGTCCTAAACTTGAGAGCTATATCCCTTCCAAAACTGTTCTATGTGTTTTTCAGTTACTGTTATAATGACGGATACTCATGGATACATTATCCATATAAATGCCTACTCCATGTTGGGGTCCTGTTCAACCTTTGGGCTCATTGGCTATGTCTACACTGGCAAATTCGAACTAACTAGTTCTAATTAACCAATGTGGTCATGTTAATTCGAACAAATTTCTTAGTTCGAGTTAACCGGCCATTGAAATGAATGGGGATCGCTAATTGAAACTAAGCAAGTGCTTGCTTAGTTCAAACTAACATTCCGGTGTGGCCATGCTAGTTCGAATTAAGCTATTTCGAACTAACTAAAATTAGTTCAAATTAGTTAATTCGCACTAACTAATTTGAACTAATTTTAGCAAGAGTAGACATAGCCAATGACATCCATTAGCAATGAGTTTGACAGTTTAAACTGGACATTGTCTGAAAAACGATTCCCACTTAGAACTTAGGTTACGACCAATGGAAGAGCAGTCCATAAACTTCACTTAAATTCCCATCACGGTGGATGTATCCATGGTGACACACAAAAGGCCTGATCCAGTTCCCATTGACTGCTGTAGTACTCCCTGAGATCAGGGGCTATGTCTACACTTGTAAAGTTAAGTTGACTTAACGAGGTCGACTTTAAGTCGACTTAAAGTTGGCCTTGTTAAGTCGACTTAACAGAGTGGTTACTCTTTAAATCAACTTAAGTTGACCTTGTTAAGTTGACTTAATAGTAGACATAGCCATCCACACGGGCTTTAAGTTCACTTAATAAGGTCGACAATGCTATTCCCCATCCACATTGGCTTTAAGTCGACTTAAGAAGTCGACTTAAGGCTTAAGTCAACCTTGGGAGGTGGTGTTATTAAATCGACTTAAGCTGTTATTAAGTCGACTTATGGAAGCACTTAAGTTGGCTTAATAAAAGCCCAGTGTCAACCTAAGTTGCCAGTATAGGTGCACCTATACGCTATGTCTACACTTGAAAATTTAGGTCGACTTTAGCTAAGTCAACTTAGTGGGTCTATACCTAAATTTTAAGTCGACTTTGGGGGGAACTTACAAAGTCGACCTAGAGCGTCCACACTGGACGCCTACATTGACTTCTAGGGGCTAGGGGGACCTAGGGCAGGTCCACGGGGGCAGGGTGGCACCCCTTGGTCAGTGCTAGGGGGCTCAGCCTTTGCCCCATTGTACACAGGTACAATGGGGCAAAGGGGGACAGGGACCCTGGCAGGGCATAGGGGCAGGGTGGGCAGGGCTCTGCCCTGCCCTGTGGGGGGTTATGCCAGACTCCCCCTCTGCCCCCCCCGGCAGGGAGGGCAATTTAAGTCAAATTAAATTGAGGTTTTATAAAGTCGACTAAATTTTCATTGTCGACTTTATTTTCCTTAAGTAGACTTAAGCAACTTGCTTAAGTCGACTTAAGGAAACTCTAGTGTAGACGCAGGCTTAAGTCGACTTAATTTACAAGTGTAGATGCAGCCATAGTGTTGTATTGCAAGTGTCCTTCAGCTCTGCTGCCTCAGTTGACCACTCCTTTGGCCTTGCATTGGCCTGTCTCTAGCTACCTCTTTCATAGCTCAGCCTCCTGTCCAGCTCACCTCTTTCCAGATGTGTCCTCATGTGGAGTAACAAGTGTCCAACTAAAGAATCCAGATCAACATCTGAACAGAAGATCCTTCTAAATTCTTCTGCCCCACTTGGGCAATGTTGAAGTTCTTTGCTTTTTTACTCTCAGGGATTTCAGATTTCTTTCTTTTCTCCCTTCTCCCTTAACGCTCTTCTTCCCATCAGGTTCTCCTACAGCTTCGGCATCTTTCCACAACACTGGTATACCGTGGGTCTCCAGGAGACTCCAGCACTTCAGGGCCAATGCTTACCTTTGCACACCCCCCATCTGCAGCAGTAGTGGCAGGAGCACATGCCCTTGAACTGCTTGGTGGTGAGAAGTATAATAGACTCTGTCCCTTGGAGTGCTGCCTTTGGCTGCCTGGACTTTGTGTGGCCAAGGTTCCTGCAGCTCCCTCCCTGTGTCCAGTGTAGGGCGGAGAGGATGGGAGGGTGGTTGTTACCTCTTCAGTGGGAGCTCTTGGCTGCTCGCAGGCCAATGCTGGGGTTGGCCTGGTCACTAGAGATATTAATGCCTGGTGGCTAATGCCTGACTGTGACAGTGGGAGGTATTCCTCTTCCAAGGGCCTAGTTGGCATCTCCCTATATTGGGACCATGACCCCCTCTCCCTCCAGGCCTCCCCTCGGTACCTCATTCTTTCCCATGGACTTCCCTGTTTCTTATAGGTTCTAACTCAGGGTCTCTCTGAGGAGTCTAAACTATGCACTGTGTTTCTCTGAATCCCACCTTCCCAGAGAGAAATACCTCTCCTTGCTCCTCTTCCCTAGGTGTCTCCCGCACTGAGAATTCATGTAGTTCTTCCTGACCTTTCCACAGCTAGGATCATTAATTGCATTTGAGTAGAAATCAGGTTAAGCTAAGTGTTAAATGCTAGCTCACTGGCAAGGTAGAGCCTTACTCTCATTTAAAGGATCAGGCCATCTTCCAGAAGTGTTTCCAATACAGCCATCACCAATACAGGAAATGTAATATTAGGGGGCAAATATATATTAACACTTTCCTATTAGCAGTGCTAATGAAGCTCTTTACTCATGGTTGCTGAAATACTAATTGCTGCTCTGTGTCAACACCACAGCTGGTTGAAAGTTCTCTTGGGTACAATGAACTCTTCTTTCAAGGAAACCCTATAGCAATTTTCCAGATTAATCATATATATGCATTTTCATATTAAAGGAGAAATGCTCCCTTCTAGTTTTCTTTGTATTTCAGCACCTAACATTATGATTTTCCACAGGAATTTTACCAAACCATATTTCCATGGAATTTGGGGGGAGGGGATCTTTCTTTCTTTCTTTCTTTCTTTCTTTCTTTCTTTCTTTCTTTCTTTCTTT
>ML685784.1:22255104-22275155 GCA_007922175.1 Pelusios castaneus
TGTCTACACTTGCACTTTTAAGTCGACTTAGTGTGTCTACACTTAAATTTAAAGTCGACTTAAAGGAAAACTTACAAAGTTGACCTAGAGCGTCCACAAAGGATGCTCTAGGTCGACTTTGTGGGGCTAGGGCAACCTTGGGTAGGTCCATGGTGGCAGGGGGGGCACCCCTTGTGTGTAATGGGGCAAAGGGGGACAGGGACCCTGGCAGGGCATGTGGGCAGGGTGTGACACTGTCTGGACATAAGGAATACAAGCACTGTGTCCTTAATGGCTCATCAGGTAACTCCCTGGGACCATTGTTCTGGCACATTCCTAAACATTAAGGACACAATGGTTTTAACATAAGTTAAAGTGTGGATATAACACCAAATTTTAACCTCTAATCACAATAGAATTCCTAGACATAAACTATATAATCATTCCCAGCAAATTACTACCTTTCTATTGATACCAAACGTGACATAGTTCCTATGGATTATAGCATTTATGAGATATCCATTGAAAATAATATCATAAATGCTTCCCTAAATCCAGACAGCATCACACCTTGCCCACATGCCCTGCCCTTTGGGGGCATGCCAGGCTCCCTCTGTGCCCCCCCTGGTAGGAAGGGCATTGGTGTAAGTCGACGTAGGACTACCCCAGGGCTACACTGGCTAAATTCGACTTTAAAAAGTAGAATTAAGCCTTAGGTCGAGTAAAAAGGTGGTTTAATAAAGTCGACTTAATTTTCTTTAAGTCGACTTTATTTTGCTTAAGTCGATTTAAGTAGGCTGCTTAAGTCGACTTAAGCAAAGTGTAGTGTAGACACAGGGCCAATTAAGTAGACTTAAGCCAAGCTTAAGTCAACTTAATTTACCAGTGTAGACGCAGCCTGAGAGAGGCAGGTGTGTCAAACCATTGTGTCCTTAATGTTTAGGAATTTTCCAGCTATAATGGGCCCAGGGAGAAACTGATGAGCCATTAAGGACACAATGGGCCCATATCACCTGGCATATTCCTTAACATTAAGGAGACAATGGTTTGACACATCCGCCCCTCTCAGACATTTCCATAAAATCACACAAGTTAAAGTATAGATAGAACACAACATTCCTATCTAAGCTAACTTCTAATCCAAATAGAATTCCTAGACATAAACTATATAATCATTCCCAGCAAATTACTACCTTTCTATTGATACCAAACATGACATAGCTCCTATGGATTATAGAGCATTTAGGATATATGAATAGAAAATAATGTCATAAATGCTTCCTTAAATCCAGACAGCATCACACAGTCTCTGCCCTGCCCTTTGGGGGGTATGCCAGGCTCCCCCCGTCCCCGCCCCAGCAGGGAGGGCATTGGTGTTGTTCTTCTACCGCATGTCTACATTGGCTTAATTCAACTTTAAAAAGTCGAATTAAGCCTTAGGTCGAGGAAAAGCAGGTTTAATAAAGTCGACTTAATTTTCATTAAGTCGACTTAAGCAAGCTGCTTAAGTCAACTTAAGCAAAGTGTAGTGTTGATGCAGGGTAAATTAAGTCGACATAAGCAAGCTTAAGTCGACTTAATTTACCAGTGTAGACGCACCCTATGAGTCTAAATGGGCCTGAAGAGTCAAAGGTGTTAATATAACACTGTAGCTGCACAACATTAAAGAGGATTCAAATGGCTGAGTGTACAGACACCTCAGTCTGCTTAGATCCATTACAAATGCACGATCAAAATCCTGTTCACCATTTTTATTAACGATACAGAAAGGAAGAAAAACCAGTCAAAGCATTTGAAATGTAAAATATTAAATAAGGCTTTCATTTTAGTAACATTCCCTCTAGCTGAAGGGAATTTTTAAAGGAAAAATGCCTTGTATTTGACAGTTTTTTATTAATATTTATTATTATGTAACAGTTTATTATTAAAGACACTAATAACTGTTCATTTGAGGGAAAAGAGAAGAAGTTAGTTGAAATGCACTGGAGTGGTTGCTGTTGCTGTGGTTAAAATCTGAACCCATTTCTCAAAAGACAAGACAAAACAAAAAAACAGAGAAGAGGACAGAGAAAAGAACAACACAGAATTAAAAATAAATGCATCTTCTGTTTCTGGTATTGATTTGGGGTGGGGAGGGGCAGGGGGCAATCTCACAGGCCTGGTACAATGTCTCATTAGCCACTCTTAAACCTGGCAACTTTGCACCAGCATTGGACTGCTTAAGGCATTGTTCTTAACTGCATCTTTCTGGTCACAGGCAATGTTGAAAAATAAAACATCGTGGCTGGCTAAGCCAAACATTTATTGGATAAAAGGCAAAAGGAGATAGACAGGAAGAAGAGATAAGGGATGGGGCCAAGACAGTTTTCGCATATCAGATGGTATTTGAGAGTTAGCTGCAGTCAGTGGAAATGATGATGTCATGTGGCTTTCTCTTTGACCCAATCTGCTCAAGACATTTGTCAAGATCAGGACAACAAAGGCCAAATGGTGTTATGATAAATTCTGGGGCTGGTGGAAGCCATAATGGTAAAGCTTCCTGCAGTAATTTTTGGCAGACAATTTATTCTTAATGAATCCCCTCCCTTAAGTACCTTATTTTTAAAAACTCCAAAAGTAGGGGACAAAATAACCCACTCTCTATATTGTCCACCAATTAGGACTAATTTCTGATGCACCAATTTTGGCTCATTAGTTGCCAATCCCCCACGTCTCATTTTTACCAGGCCTGATTCAAGGACGACCCTTAAATTGTAGCAGTGTGTTTTGTTTTGTTTTTTTTTATTTGGACTAATTCACTTTTCTTCACTTTGTACCTTTTCCCATCAATTTTTGTTGTTATGAATTATTGTGACATTGTCTGAAGTTTCCCTCACTTCCTACAATTAAGCTCACAAGTAGGGCAGTTTTTAGTGCCAGTTGTTACATAATATCTGACCTCTGCCATTGTATTGGAATCGAGTTCAGGATTTTGGTCTTTCCTTTCAAGCTTAGACGTCACTCAAGCGCCAGCCTACAGAGCCATCCCTAGAGGGGGGCCAAGGGGCCGATCGCCCTGGGCCCCGCAGTTACGTGGGCCCTGTGGCCCCCCCCACGGCCATGCTCTTCCCTGCTCCGCGGGCCGGGAGCACTAAGCCCGGCCTCTGGGTTAGCCCACCCCCGGGGAGGAGTAGGTTGGCCGGGGCCCGCCTCTGGGCCGGCCTGCTGCAACCAGCTCCATGCGGCCAGAGCCAGCCCTCAGCAGCAGCCCTCGGGTCCCCAGTGGGGGCACCGGCCTCAGCAGCCTGGGGTCCCGGCTGTGGCTGGCTCCCTCCACTGGCGGCCCCCGTTTCCGGGGCTGGGCCCAGAGCTGGCTTCCCGCCGGCAGCCTCAGCCTCCCTGCCTAGGCTGACTCCCTGGGTGGGGGGGTGGAGTGGCCCGCCTGCCCTCCAGCACGGGGGGGCCGGGGCCCCGTGTAGGCCAGTTGGCCATTGGCCCTGGGCCCTGGTCCCCCCACGGGACAGCGCTGCCAACCTACATCTCTGTCTTTGTTATCTGGACACCCATTTTGTTTCCTGAGTACATTCCCACCTCCATTCTGTCCCCTCCATGACTCTGGCTCACTGCTGGAATAGATCCACTGTGAATAAAAGTAATTAGTAAAAAAGAATTATTTTATTTTTTGTATCGCCATGGAGTCCTTAGGTCCCAATGAGGATCAGTTTAAAGCAAGCCATGAGTGATTCTCTCAGCCATTAGGCAGGTAACAATAAGTGAACGTAGTTACAAGGGACTCAATGTGCTGAATTACATGGCCCCAGACAGGTTGTTCAGAGAATGGGGAACAATGTTCACAGAAGAGCTTTTGAAATTTTTTTTGTGAATAAAATTTCATAGAAATTTTGAAAATGTGAAGAAATGTGACCCAGTTCTTTCTAGCTGCTAATTGTTGTTTAAATAAATAACTATGTGCTCGGCCACATTCCCTGCTAGCAAAGCTACACTGAAATTTATGTAACTATTTGTGCAGGGTTTTTATTTTTCCACTTCATTCGCCATGTTTGATGAAAAGAAGCCAGTCTGTTTCACGTCCTTGTGAGGAGACTTCTGGATCACTCTGAGCACATCAGAGGATGGCATGAGACTGGTGTTATAGCAAGGTGTTTTGACCTATTTTGCAACTCACCCCATCAGTATCCATAGAGATTTTTTGTTTCAGCTCCTGACACAAAGAAAGCCTTTGCTTTTGCCTCTTAGAATGCACAGCCATTTTTAAAACACTTTTTTTTTTAAAAAGGGGGCCTTTTTAGAAAAAGTTTTCATCAGAATTTTTTATTTTTTAAAATGTTTTCTTCAATGAAGAATAAATAAGTGTTAGTATTTGTAGGGTTTTTTTTCCCCAATTTTTTGTCTCTTTTACATCTTTTTCCTTCCTTTTTCAGTGGCAAAATAGGAAAAGAAATAAAAGAAGACAAAATCAGAAAAAGGGGAGAAAAATGAAAATTGATAAACAAAATAAAATTTCAACCAAAAAAAGTCATTCATTCCTTTTCAAATGTGTGAGTGTATGTGTGTGTTAAAAAACTTTATCCTTTTTTTCAACAAGCTCTACTACTGATCTCAGGTGTGCTGGCCCTTTGAGATAGCCTCTCCATTCAATGCTTACTCTACTCCGGGTTTTAACTCAGACCAGAGGAATGCTGGGATTTATAGTTCCTAAGGCTGATGGGAGTTGCAGACTTTAGAGAAAGGAATTCTGGGGAAAAAACAATAGCTCCTTTCTCAGAGTAGAGGGAGGAAGCAGAAGACGACTTGCCAAGAAGGTCTTGAAAGTCACAAACACTAGGTGGTACTCTTCTGATCAAGACAGAATCTGGCTAAAGAATATCTGCCATGACTCCAGGGAGGGGATAGGTCTTTCAATTCATCAAGTGAGCTAAACACAAACAAAAGTCAAACATTATCTAAAATTCTGTGCACAGAGAGAACTGAGGAAGACATTCAGGCAATGCTAACTAGAAACATAGTTTCATTTGGTCAAAATGTAGGTGGGGAGTGGTCCCGCTATTGTGGGGAACTTTCCTGATTCATACACTACCCCAGTGGAGTTAGCTAGCAGAAGGATCTGAGTCTTTGTTTTCACTCCCTTTACCAAGAGGCCTGCCTGATCTCCGGGGCTCCTCCTCCACCCTCCTGAATGGCAGGATCTTTGTATCCCCAACAAGGCTGGGCCCATGATTCCTGGCGTGGGCTCAACCCCCAATCTTGTCGTGGTTACTTAGGGCAGAAGCTTGGGTGTCCCCATTCCAGGCTACTCTCTGTGCACTAGATCCTTCCCTGATCCACTAATCACTGCACACAGTTCAAGGCAATACAATTTATTAAACAGCAATCAATTAAAAAAATAAGTAAAAAAGAAGAAAGGTTGAAAGGAAACACCCAATGTCACCCCGCCATGAAGGCACGACACACAATGTCTCTGGACTGTGAAGGATGTTCACAGTTTGCTTCTTACACATTACAATCCTCCTGCCCAGACCCCAGCTATGCTGCCAGGATGCAGAGAGTGAGATGCTTGCTCTGGGGGTGGCCACACACCCCTCAGCTCTAGGGGGTAAGGCCCTTCTCGCAGCCTCAGCTCTCCTGTCGGTGTCAACAATCCCCCTCCCAATCTGGCCTGTGCAGCTTCTGGACTGGCAGTGTTTGCCTGCTCCAGGGCCGGCTCAAGGTCCCCATTGCTCTCTGGGATGCTCCATGCCCCCTGCAGTTCTGCTACTGTGGGTCAGCTCAACTCAGCTCCCTGGGCTTCTTCTCTAGCCTCCTGCACCTAGCTGCATTGTGCCCCGCTCAGCTTCCAGGGCTGCTCTTCTGGAACTGCTCAGCTCAATTCCCTGGCCCAGCTTCTCTGGCCTCCCAGACACTGACTCCTATGTCCTTAGCTCAGCCTAGACAGGCAGCTTCAGCTCAGACTGAAGGATGGAGCCCCCTTGCCCTCCTGGTTCACCCATTTGTCTAACTGCCTTGTCAATCAGACTGACCTGGGGCATTGGCATCTCCCCACTGGTCCTGGGAGCTTTTCTTTCCAGCGTTCATTCTCCTTCCTCTAGAGATGGCCAATCAAAAAAGACGCACTAAGTTTCAGGAAGAGGCTAACAATCGCCTTGCAACAGTACACATTCAATTTGATTATATGTTTATACAAGCCATTTATTTTAAATAAGGAGCAATAAGTTTACTGGGACCAAGAAGAGGGGGGGTTATAAAGGTAACCTTTCCAATTAGTTGCCATTAATAAGAAACTGCCACATAAGAAGACACCTATTGCTTGTTAATTGCTTGGCATTAATTGCCAATATTTCATTAACATTTAATGCACCAGGCGCATGACAATTAATATAGCAAAAAGTAATTAAACACAACAGGAACATCTGCTTTTCTGGGAGAATGAAAACTAAAAATATGTGTTTTCCTTTATTTTTGAAAATATGAAAACTTGAGTTAGCCTGAATGTAACACCTGAGTATGCTTCATTCTAGCTTGTGTCCATAATAAATTAAACAGCAAATTATTTCCTTATGTTAACTTGTGCAATTCAAACAGCGTGCTATTTAGAGATCAAAGGGGTTGTTAAATTATTAAAGCATCCAAGGCAGTTAGTGTTTGAGTTTGCAACAAAGCTATAAACACACTGCACAATCAAATGTTTGTTGTAAAATGCTTTACAGGAATTGGAACTAAGTAGTAGGCTCAATATCTTGATAATTTGGAGAAACTCTCTTAAAGGGTTTAATAATCTCAGTGATTAGGGTGGGATGGAATTGTCTCTGCTAATCAGAGGAGGGAATCTGTTTAGTTACTGGAGCATATTTAATAAAGTGGCTTAGTTTCCAATTTATCTCCTACTAAAGGCAGTGAGGGTGTCCTTACAATTAACTTAAGCATGAATCATAGAATAGAATCATAGAATCATAGGGATGGAAGGGACCTCACGAAGTCATCTAGTCCAACCCCCTGCTAAAAAGCAGGACCACTCCCACTAAATCACCCCAGCCAGGGTTTTGTCTAAACGGGCCTTAAAAATCTCCAAAGATGGAGATTCTACCACCTCCCTAGGTAACCCATTCCAATGCTCCACCACCCTCCTAATGAGAAAGTTTTTCCTAATATCCAACCTTGACCTCCCCAGCTGTAATTTGAAACCATTGCTCCTTGTTCTGTCCTCTGTTACCCTCGAGAAAAGCCTACCTCCCTCTTCTTTGGCGCACCCCTTCAAGTAGTTGAAGGTTGCTATCAAATCTCCCCTCAGTCTTCTCTTCTGTAGACTAAATAAGCCTAGTTCCTTCAGTCTCTCCTCATAAGTCATGTGCCCCAACCCCCTAATCATTTTTGTTGCCCTCCACTGGACTCTTTCTAATTTGTGCACATCCTTTCTGTAGTAGGGAGCCCAAAACTGGACACACTATTCCAGATGCGGCCTGACCAGTGTGGAATAGAGAGGAATTATCACATCCCTTGATCTGCTGGCAATACTCCTACTGAGGCAGACTAATATGCCATTGGCCTTTTTGGCAACAAGGGCACACTGTTGGCTCATATTCATCTTCCCATCTACCATAACCCCCAAGTCCTTTTCTACAGTGCTGCTACTTAGCTGATTGGTCCGCAGCCTGTAGCAGTGCATGGGATTTTTTCATCCTAAGTGCAGGACTTTGCACTTGTCTTTGTTGAACCTCATGAGGTTTCTTTCGGCCCAGTGTTCCAATTTGTCCAAGTCTCCCTGGATTCTGTCCCTGCCCTCCAGAGTATCTACCATTCCCCCCAACTTGGTGTCATCCGCGAACTTACTAAGCACGCAGTCTATTCCATCATCAAGATCATTAATGAAGATGTTGAATAGAACCGGCCCCAGGACCGACCCCTGGGGCACTCCACTCGTTACCGATTGCCCATCAGACATCGAGCCATTAATTCCTACCCGCTGAGCCCGTTGATCTAGCCAGTTTTCGATCCACCTTACGGTCCACTTGTCCAACCCATACTTCCTTAACTTGTCAACGAGAATGCTGTGGGAAACCATATCAAAAGCCTTGCTAAAGTCAAGGTATACCACGTCAACGGCTCTTCCCTCATCCACAAATCCAGTCATCTCATCATAGAAGGAAATCAGATTGGTCAGGCACGATTTGCCCTTGGTGAATCCATGTTGACTGTTCCTGATCACTCTATTTTCCTCCAAGTGTTTCAGGATGGATTCTTTGTGGACCTGCTCCATGATTTTCCCAGGGATTGAGGTGAGGCTGACCAGTTTGTAGTTCCCCGGATCCTCCTTTTTTTCCTTCTTGAAGAGAGGCACTATATTTGCCTTTTTCCAATCCTCTGGGACCTCCCCTGTTAGCCACGAGGTCTCAAAGATAATGGCCAGCGGCTCTGCAATCACTTCTGCCAACTCCCTGAACACCCTCGGATGCAGTTCATCCGGCCCCGTGGACTTCTGCATATCCAGTTTCTTTAAATGTTCCCTAATATGACTTTCCATCACTGAGGGCCGCTCTCCTCTCCATTCCACGTTACCCTGTGTAGTAGCCTGGGAGCTGGCCCTCCCTTTGAAGACTGAAGTAAAAAAAGCATTGAGTACTTCAGCCTTTTACGCAACATCCACCATGAGGATTCCTGCCCCATTCAGTAGGGGACCTACACCACCTCTGATCCTTTTCTTGGTGCTGATATACTTATAGAACCCCTTTCTGTTATCCTTCACATCTCTTGCTAGCTGCAACTCCAATTGTCCTTTGGCCTTTCTGATTTGATCCCTGCAGTCCCGAGAAATGTCTTTATATGCCTCCCTTGTCATCTGTCCAAGCTTTCACTTCTTGTAAGCTTCCCTTTTATGTTTCAGCTCCCCGCAGAGTTCCCTGCTAAGCCACGCTGGTCGCCGTCCACATTTGCTGTTCTTTCTGCACATCGGAATGTAATCTTCCTGTGCCTTTAACAGGGTTTCTTTAAAATACAGCCAGCTGTCTTGGACACCTTTCCCCTTCAGATCAGCCTCCCAAGGGATCCTGCCCATCAGATCCCTAAAGGGAGCCAAAATCTGCTTTTCTGAAGTCCAGGGTGTGTGTTCTGCTTTTTTCCTTCCTTCCATTGATCAGGATCCTGAACTCTACCATCTCATGGTTGCTGCTGCCCAGGTTGCCATTTACTTCTACTTCCCCGATCAATTCTTCTCTGTTTGTGAGCAATAGGTCTAGAGGTGCAAGGCCCCTAGTTGGTTCCTCCAGCATTTGTACTAGGAAGTTGTCCTCAATATTCTCCAAAAACTTCCTGGATTGCCTGTGCACTGTTGTATTATCTTTCCAGCAGACGTCAGGATAATTGAAGTCCCCCATAAGAACCAGGGCCTGCGACGATCTGGAAACTTCGGTTAGTTGTCCATAGAACGCCTCATCCACCTCCTCTTTCTGGTCTGGCGGTCTGTAGCAGACACCCACCACAACATCCCCCTTGTTGCATTCTCCCCATAGACTTTCAACCATCTTGTTTCCACTTGCATAGTGGATCTCCGAGCAGTCATTCAGCGATTTTACATATAGCGCTACTCCTCCCCCCTTCTTCCCTGCCTGTCCTTCCTGAACAATTTATATCCATCCATGGCAACACTCCAGTCATGCAAGTTATCCCACCACGTTTCTGTTATTCCAATTATATCATAGTTCCTTGTCTGTGCCAGTACTACCAATTCTTCCTGCTTGTTTCCCAGGCTCCTTGCATTTGTGTACAGGCACCTAAGATACTGGGCCCATTGCCCTACTTTGCCCTGTCGATTCTCCCTCCTGTCGCATCTTCCTCCTTGCAGTTTCTCCTAGTGTCCTTCTTCCCCACTCACCTGAGGTATTATGACTTCATGAGCTGTGCATAGAATCATAGAAACTGGAAGGGACCATGAGAAGTCATCCAGGCCAGTCCCCTGCACTCATGGCAGGACCAAGTACCCTTTTAAACCATCCCTGGCAGGTGCTTGTCTAACCTGCTCTTAAAAATTTCCAGTGATGGAGATTCCACAACCTGCCAAGGCAACTTATTCCAGTGGTTAATCACCCTGACAGTTAGGAGTTTTTTCTAATGTCCAACCTAAACCTCCTTTGCTGTAATTTAAGCCTATTGCTTCTTGTCCTATCATTGACAGTTAAGGAGAACAATTATTCTCCCTCCTCCTCATGACAACCTTTTAGGTATTTGAAAACTTATGTGGCCTCAATGGTCATATCTCCTTCTACAGGCTACCATAGGGCCCATAACAACCTACTGGTTTGTAAGAATTAACAATTATTCATTTTGCTTAAGCAGTAAAGGCTTTCCTTACTATTATTTCATATTTATAGAGTAGTAGCTCCTAGGGCCCATGTTCTGAATAGAGCTGCATTTGTGAACACAGGGTCCCTAGTGCGAATAGTTTAATGTAGTGGTTCCCAACCTTTTGGGATCGAGGGACAGAAGATATTTTTACAGCCCTGAAGGGCCACCAGCCTCTGCGAGCAGGCTGCCCCTGGAAAGCAGTTTGCCTCCTTGCTTGCTGATCTCCCATCTCCATGGCTTTAGCAAGGAAATCACACGCATCCTGCTGCTCTGCATACTTCTATCTGGGTCCCTAGCCAGTGGTCCCTTCTGCAGCCAGGGACACGGAAGATCAGTGCTCCCTTCCCCTCCCTCTGGCTCCAGCAAGGCCACTAACATTATGGACATATGCAGAGCACTTTGCTGCGCTCCCTGCTACAGCCAGGGGGGTGGGAGCACTAATCTCCTATCCCTTTGGCTGCAGCAAGGAGCTTGCATCAGTCTTTTACCCCTGTGGAAATGCACTTTGCCTGGGTCCTTATGCAGTGATTGCATTCTGCAGCCAGCAGGAGGGGAGCTGAGGGATACTTCAAAAGCCCTGGAGGGCTGCTTTTTGTCCCCGGAACACAGGTTGGGAACCACTGGTTTAATGCTTTTGTTAGTGACGGTGCCAAGTTTGATCACTGCTAAAAATCATGGTGTCTAATCTTGACTTCCTGTTTAGTCTAGGTTCTGAAACAGCACCTATTCTCATAATATCACGTCATCAGTTTTTTCAACTGAAGTCAGAATTTCAAACTTGATGTAAAAATCACCAACTATAACAAAAGCCTTTGAAAGAGTGAAGAAAATGGGCTCTGTCAAAATGTTGGAAGGAGATTTACGGAAGTTTTAAGACCAAATAACTTATTTTCTCAATGTAAGGGCTTGTCTATAATGGAAAGTTAATGCAGGTTAAGGTAGGCTGTGAAATCAAAACTCAATAGCTGATCTCAAATAACACCCTGTGTGGATATTCTTATTCCAGAATAAGAATGTCCACCCATAGCATTACTCAGGAATAAATATTACAATTTAATTCCGGAATAAATGTATTTTGTTTCTGTTTAGTTTAATGCTGTTCAAAGCAAAATAAGAGTGTCTATGCATGGAGTTATAGAACCATAGAATCATAGAAACTGGAAGGGACCATGAGAGGTCATCGAGTCCAGTCCCCTGCATTCATGGCAGGACCAAGTACCCTCTTAAACCATCCCTGACAGGAGATTGTCTAATCTGCTCTTAAAAATTTGGAGTTTCCACAACCTCTCTAGGCAACTTATTCAAGTGGTTGATCATCTTGGCAGTTAGGAATTTTTTCCCAATGTCCAACCTAAACCTCCCTTGCTGTAATTTAAGCCCATTGTTTCTTGTTCTATCATCGGCGGTTAAGGGGAGTAATTTTTCTCCCTCTTCCTTGTAACAGCCTTTTATATAATTTGAAAACTATTATCATGTCCCTCCTCAGTCTAATCTTTTTCAGACTAAACAAGCCCAGTTCATTCAATTAAGCCATTCCATAAGTCATTCCAGACCTTTAATCATTTTTTTTCTCTTCTCTGGACTTTCTCCAATTTGTCCCCATTTTTCCTGAAGTAAGGCGCCCAGAACTAGACACAATCTTCCAGCTGAGCACAGAATAGACCAGAAAAATTATGTCTCAGGTCTTACAGTATTGCTGTTAATACATCCCAGTGTGTTGTTGTTGTTGTTGTTATTTGTTTGGTTTTTTGCAACAGTGTTACACTGTTGACTCATATTTCGCCTGTGGTCCACTATGACACCCACATCTTTTTCCACATTACTCCTTCCTCGTCAGTCATTGCCTATTGTGTACCTCAGACCATTAGACCAGATTGTCCAAGGCATTTTGAATTGTGATCCTACCCTCCAAAGAACTTGCAACCCCTCCCAGCTTGTTATCTGGTATGTCTACACTTACAAAGTTAAGTCAACTTTGTTAAGTCAAACAAGGTTGACTTTAAGTCAATTTAAACTCGACCTTATTAAGTCAACTTAACAAACTGACTACACTTTAACTTGACTTTGTTAAGTCGACTTAATGGCAGAGATAGCCATTATACTGGCTTTAAGTCGACTTAATAAAGTTGACTTAACATTAATCCCCGTCTACATTGACCTTAAATCAACTTAAGGAGTTGACTTAAGGCTTAAGTCATCCTAAGTAAGTGTTATTAAGTCAACTTAATCTTTCCTTAAGTTGACTTAAGGAAATGTTTAAGTCAACTTAATAAAAGCCCAGTGTTGACACAGCTTTGTTTAGGTCGACTTAAGTGTCCTTAAGTCGATCTAACTTGCCAATGTAGACGCACCCTGGGAGTGGTTATCCACCCAATTATGCACCCATTTTATAGTAGCTCCATCTAGATTGCACTTCCTTAATTTGTTACTAAGAAGGTGATGTGAGTCTGTATTTAAACCCTTACTAAAATCTAGATGTACCACATCTACCACTTCCTCTCTATCCATAAGGCTTGTTACCCTGTCAGAAAGCTATCAGGTTGGTATGACATGATTTGTTCTTGACAAATCCATTCCATGGGTTGTCCTTTTTTCCCTTTTTATAGGTGGGCACTATATTTTCACTTTTCCAGTCCTCTGGGATCTCTCCTGTCTTCCATGACTTTAAAAAAAATAATAGCCGATGGCTCAGATATCTCCTGAATCAGATCCTTAAGTATTCTAGGGTGCATATCATCAGGCCCTGGTGACTTGAAGACTTCTAACTTGTCTAAGTAATTTTTAACTTGTTCTTTACCTATTTTAGTTATTTAGTTATTCTGTTACAGTTATTCTGGAACAGCTCCGTGTGTTAGACAAGTCGGATTAAGCAGCGCTTTTTGTCAGTTTTCTTCTTAACATACAGATCAACATGTCCATGGTAATTGTTCTCCTGTGGAGAGAATAAGAGTAAGACTGAACCAAACATTATCGTTTTAGTCATGTTGTTTTGTTTAAAGGACTATTAGAAGGCACTCAGATATGGTGATGAGGGAGGCATAAGAACCTATATGGAAAAGAATGGGAAAAAATAATGGTATTTTGCTAAAAAACTAAAATCTTGAAATGTTTTTTTTCCTTTGCAAGTTGCAAGACAGAACAACTTTGTTTATTCATTTTTTTTCACAAATTAATTTGATTTTTGAAATCTTGGATGAGGGGTTCAGTCTTCAGCTTTTTTCCCTTTCTCCTCCTTCTTATTCTCTTTCCCACTAAAAAGGGGAGGTGGGTGGTCAAAACAAATCTCTTTCAGATTTCTTGAAAAAACAAAGGAAATTGAAAAAAGAAAAAAAATCACAAAATCTTCATTTCTGAAACAGGCTACATTTTTCTATGCAAGAACTGGTTAAATAAATAAATAAAAATGTTACTAGCACTAAATACTTGTCAGGAGCACAGTAAGATTGAGTGAAAATAGCTGGAAAGTAAAGCTCACTTGCTCAAGCTAAATTTCAAAGGGGTAGCCGTGTTAGTCTATGGTAGAAAAACAACAGAGTCCTGTGGGACTTTTAAAGACTAACAGATTTATTTATTGCATGAGCTTTCGTGGGAGAAAATCCCACTTCGTCAGATGCTTTGAAGCTCTGACGAAGTGGGATTTTCTCCCATGAAAGCTCATGCGATAAATAAATCTGTTAGTCTTTAAAAGTGCCACAGGACTCTGTTGTTTTTTTGCCCAAGCTAGAATATCTATTGACCTGCCTAGACCACAATTGAAGTGTGGGATTGGTGCTTATGTGGACATACCCAAAGTAGCTTTACTGTACCAAGCTCAGGTACTGAAGCAGTGAAACTGAAGTAGTGCAAGCTACCCCTGCACATTTGTACCCAGGATCCATCTTGGTTTAAACAGCTCACTCTGAAATACAGCTGTAATCATGCCCAGTGGCTGTTGTAAAGATATACACTCATAGACCACTATTGCCATTAGGAATAAGAGCAGGGAAACTCCAGAGCTAAAATGATCCTGAGCCAAAGGGGCAATTTCCCATTCTAATAGATATAAAAGATTGATATCCAGTGTAGATCAGACACAAAGATGGACCCCTAACACACACTGAGCAGTAAGTTACATTTGTTTCAGGACTCTTTTAGGAAATAGGTACAATGAAAATACTTCTATCACTGACGGAATAATTGTGTCTTTTTGACTATAGAATGGATCTTTTTTGTTTGACTGTAGAAAGAAAACTATGTAGCACAGTGATTTTTTTTTTAGCTATCTGTTTGCGATACTTACATATACACTGGTTCCTATTAAACTAATTAGTAGAACCACTTCAGTATAATTAATATGCAATAACCATATTGTTTGAGGATGCTAAATTTTTAATGTCATGTTATGTGTCTAGCTTGTTTTTCAGGGAACTTAATGTATCTGGCTAGACATTAATTAGGCAAGGCACTTTCAGCTTTATTGTTATTACCCACTGCATTCTATTTTGACTGATCTATTAAAATATGTTAGATAATTGAGATAGTTACTTGTTGATAGGGAAGGAACAGCTATGGTTCTGGAATGAATATGACCTAATAAAGTTTACTGCCTTGCTTTTCTCTAAATTTTTTTTTAAAAACATAGAATTTGGTGTTTAAAAAAATAAGTGCATCAGTCAAATTAAGAAGTTGTACCTCTCAAGAGTTCACTGTCATTATGTCCCTTTAAGTTAAAAGTAATTAACACTGTCCTTTTATGTTTATATATCAAGGACTGAATTCTGTCCTTAAATGGGCAAGAAAAGTTCCATTGACTTCACTGACTGTAAGAAAGGTCTTCTGACTGTAACACAGGACTGCGCCATCATGAGATTTGGTGTCCATTCTTGGCTCTGACACAAATTTCCTAAGTAGCAGCACTGTAGAAAAGGACCTGGGGGTTATAGTGACTGGGAAGTTGAATATGAGTCAACAGTGGGCTCTTGTTGCCAAAAAGGTCCATGGCATATTGGGCTGCATCAGTAGGAGTGTTGCCAGCAGACTGAGGGATGTGATTATTCCCCTCTATGCGCCAATGGTGAGGCCACATTTGAAATATTGTGTCCAGTTTTGGGCTCGCCATTACAGAAAGGATGTTGACAAATTAGAAAGAGTTAAGCGGAGGGCAACAAAAATGATTAGGGGGCTGGGCACATGATTACAAGGAGATACTGAAGGAACTAAGCTTATTTAGTCTGCAGAAGAGAAGACTGAGGGGGGATTTGATAGCAGCCTACAACTACTTGAAGGGGTGCTCCAAATAGGAGGGAGCTAGGCTGTTCTCAATAGTAACAGAGGCCAGAACAAGGAGCAATGATTTCAAGTTGAAGTTGGGGAGGTCGAGGTTGGATATTAGGAAAAACTTTCTCACTAGGAGGGTGGTGAAGCATTGGAATGGGTTATCTGGGGAGGTGGTGGAATCTCCATCTTTGGAATCATTTAAGGCCCAGTTAGAGAAAACCCTGCTGGGATGATTTAGCGGGAGTGGTCCTGCTTTTAGCAGGAGGTTGGACAAGATGACATCAGGAAGGTCCCTTCCAACCCTAAAATTCTATAATTCTATGATTCTATACTGAAGTCAATGGATGCTTTGGGTGATCAGCACCTCTGAAAACCAGGCTCTTAACCACTCTCAATTTCTCAAACTGTAAGGGATTTGTCTGACCTACCACCTTAGTGTCTAATACTCACCCATTGCATGAGTGAATTATTCCTTCTCGGTGTGCAGAATTAACCAATTAATGATTAACTAATTAAGTTGGAGGTAAGGTGCCATAGATGGAAAGCATTTGTATTCCTCAAGTTACTGATTGGTGGCAGATTTCAGCTGCTGAAGCTGAAAGTGGTAAAGCAGAATCAAGTTAGTTGAAAACTTTGGGTTTCCTATACTGCTTGTATGGCATTAGCTCTTGCTTCCATGAGGGTCTCATTCCTGTTTGGGAGTTGGGCAGAAAACAGTTATCCTGGCCCATGAAAAATTGAGATTTCCAACATTTTTCAGAGAGAGACGCCACACACTAGCCACAAGCCCAGTGGTTGGGACACTCAGGATGTGGGTATCCAGGATAAAATCTCTACTCTGGCTGCATCAGAAGAGGGAGATTTCCCATATTCTAGGTGAAACCCTAACCACTGTGCTATTGGGTGTTTGGTGGGGTATCTGTCTCTCTCTCTCTTTCAGATTTGAGATGTTGACATTTCCCTCACAAAAACAACTTCACTGAAAAATTCCTAACCAACTCTAGACATATAGAAGTGGTCGCAGAACCCAGCTCATGGACACAGAGGAAGTTTAAAGAGGATTCAGTGTACTTTGGACCACACTGTGTCTGGCCCCTGTATGAGTATGAAAGGACAGGGAAATAGAGACACTTCAAGCCTTCATCTGCACTCTTGCAACCATCAAAACTGGGAGTCCTCTGTGCTCTTGTGAATGCAATAACATCCCTCTTCCAGTTCCCCTAGGGGCTCTGTTCACAACAGATGTGGTGGGATAGAGGAAAAGCCATGTCTCCGATTCCTCCATGCTGATGAACTGCAGAAAAAGGATTACTTTGGGCTGGGACAGTTTTCCATCAACTGTTGCCCAAGATTGTGCCTTAATCAGTGATGGTCCATGTTCATCTCTCATTTACACTGGGACCACACCACTGAATGAAACAAACCAACAGGAGCAGTCAGAATCCTATACTTAACCAATTCACAAGGATACAGCTTCTGTTGAAGGATGCTTTGATCCAACAGAAATGTTGGTGCTTTAGCAGGGCAGGAAATATACGTTATTGATGAGGTTCTGGGCCAAATCCTCAGCTGACGTAAACTGGTGTAGCTCCAACAGAAAACAGAGCAATTCCAGCTTATACCAGCTCAGCTCCTGGCCATTGGATTTCTACCTTTGTATTCCTCACAGATGTGTCTTGGAAGTGAACCCACTTGAAACTAAGGGCTGTTGTGTATGCCATTCTAATGAATTCTGTCCTGGGGTTGAGAGAAGGAATGGCTGGAAACCCAGGAAGGAGTATACCAATAAAATAGTACATAAATGTGACGAAGTAGAAATAACTGCAGAACCAATCAATAGTCATTTCCCATTGCTGGTTTTGAACCATAAAGCCATAACACAGGCAATGAGGGCAGTAAATGATTTCTCCTTGAATAGCGATTTAAGATGAACACAAATATTTCCTTTTAGCTGAAGCAATGGCTCCTCACCTCCCCTCACACACATCATGCAAAGATTCACCCAGGAGAGCTGTAGAAAATACTCCAAAGAGATCTCCTCCATTCATTATTCTCGGTGGTCCTCTCATGATTTATGGGGGATTCTGGGAGCTACTCTGTCAGACAGCATGAAATATATTTAAAACTAAATTTCTCTCAAACTCAAACTTCTTAGAGTTCTGAGCCAATATTTTGACTTGAATTTAACTGTTGACTTCGTTAAGCATCATATTTTTGACCTATCAAGAATTTCTTTGTATGGAATGAAAAAGCAGAGGAAGAAAGAGGAGCTGTCAGGCTAATCTGAGCCATTCAAAGAAAGTAACTTCATCAAAGAGTCACTTACATCAGCTGTTTAGGTTGCTGATCAGGTGGTTTCTTAATTTCTTTCAAAGTTTGTGGCACAATCTCTCACCATAGTCAATGTAGTACGTCAATTGTAATGGATTTTTCACCTTCATTCAATTTGGTATGAAGTCCAAATGTGTGCATTTGGAAAAGAAGATGATGTCTGTCTGTATCTCTGCCAGTTTTTTCATGAAACTCGTGGATTTCTGCTTCATACGGCTAATTTCAGTGCCTTGCATGGTGACAACTTTCACAGCTACCCCGCTGAAACTTACATCAGTGTTGCTCTACTTTATGGTTGGGCACAACTTAAGTATTTAGGGAGAAGTTTAGCTATAGTTTCCATCCAATTATTCCATGTATGGAGGAAGCTGCATTTGATCTCATTGAAATAGAAAGGAAATTCTTCTCTTTGAAACCTGCAGATATCCCAGGATCAGGAGTTTTTTCAAGAGACTTAGATCTACATGTGCTGCTTTCCTTCTAGGGAGAGATGGTCATGAACTGCTTTGTCCCTGATTGTTTTCTTCAAAATGTTTCTTTATGAGATTGGGAGAGAGAGATATTTGACCACAAATAGTGATTTTTTTTCCTGTTGCCAGAAAATGATATTTTCCCCTGTTTTCAAGCTTAGGGGCTTTGATGAAAGCTACTTTTCTCCCACTCAAAAATTGGTATTTCCTGCAGAAATTCCTTTTTTCATTAAAAAAAAGTATTTCTAGACTTAAGAATACAGATATACTAGAACACTAACTCAAACTCATTAATAATAGATGACAGCTTTAAATACAGTTTGATGGACAGCTTGTGAAACATATTTGCCAAATTTCACTGTACAATGTCACCAGAAAGGCTTGTCCAAGGGTGGGCTTCTAATTTATGACTTGACCTAGGTCCAAAGCCTTGGTCTGTCCCAAGCTCCTTGTGTGGCCTTGGGCAAGTGCCTTATCCTCAGTGCCTCAGTTCACCATCTATAAAATGGGGATAATAGCAATTCCCTACTTCACAGGGGAGAAGTGCTCAGATGATATGGTGTTGAGGACCATACAAGTAACTTAGATAGAGTTACACAGTCAATACCCATATCATTTAGCACTATATCTGCAGGCGGGGAATGGGAAATAAGCAGAGGTGTATCATCTACCATGTGAGCATGAGTGAACTTAGGAAGATGCTGTTATGTTCCTTCCAAAGCAAAGTCTGACTATTACAAACTGCAGATGGGTGAATGCAGCTGCCCTCTCTCCATCTGCCTAGTAAGGGTAAGTTGTTTTTGTTGAGTAAACAAGGAAGATACAAAAAAGAGCAGGTTATGAAGGTGGAAGTTCTAGTGTTACTTATGATTTGATAAAACATCTTTATGTGTTAAATGAATTTCATTTTCTGGTGTGTAAGGGAAGAGAGGGGCTGCAGAAAGGGGAATTACAAAAGGAAAAATAAGACAGGAAATGAATAGAGGGAGGTTTGTGAAAGCTTCCTTTCAGTTTAGACTAGCTCATTGAATTTTATGAATGCAGAAACCACAATTTTTCTTTTGTTGGGATTTTTTTTTCATACAGAAGGGTTAGGAGTTTGGAATCTCCCTCCTGGATAATCTGTTGTGTTAAAAGGATGTGTGAAACAAGAAAGCTTTCTGGTTTGTTTTTAAATTTACCTTTGTCTGTATCTTTTTTTTTTTTTTTTTTTACCAATACATGTGGAAGCTGTTTTCCCCCTCCAACTCTCTTACTCATGCATCCGTCACAGAAGTTAATGAGAACACAACTGTGCACATGTGTAAGTGTTTTGAAGATCACGGTCTAAAATTTCCCCCAGGTCCCCTCTCAGCCTGTGGGTGATTTTTTCCTTTGAAAGTTCCAACAAAAAACAATTCAGCAAGTTTTTAATAGAGGGAGACAGGGGAATGGGGGAGCGAGAAAATGCACTTTTATAAAATATATGCATTTATTTATAAAATAAATATTTCATCCTTATTTTGAGATCCCTTAGCATCCAAATGTTTGAGGTCAAAAACTGAACCTTAGTAGTTAATAGTCAATAGGGAGTAAAAGAGTTTTCAGTTACATCATTAAAAGCTGATTTATAAGAGTTTGGAAACTGTATCTCATCCAACAGAGTCTTGTGGCACTTTTAAAGACTAACAGATTTATTAATCG
>ML685784.1:22280155-22315573 GCA_007922175.1 Pelusios castaneus
CGAAGTGGGATTTTCTCCCACGAAAGCTCATGCGATAAATAAATCTGGTAGTCTTTAAAAGTGCCACAGGACTCTGTTGTCATAGAATAATAGGGATGGAAGGGACCTCATGAGGTCATCTAGTCCAACCCCCTGCTAAAATCCAGGACCAGTCCCACTAAATCACCGCAGCCAGGGTTTTGTCTAACCGGGCCTTAAAAATCTCCAAAGACTGAGATTCTACCATCTCCCTAGGTAACCCATTCCAATGCTTCATCACCCTCCTAGTGAGAAAGTTTTTCCTAATATCCAACCTTGACCTCCCCAGCTGTAATTTGAAACCATTGCTCTTTGTTCTGTCCTCTGTTACCATCGAGAACAGCCTAGCTCCTTCCTCTTTGGAGCATCCCTTCAAGTAGTTGAAGGCTGCTATCAAATCTCCCCTCAGTCTTCTCTTCTGTAGACTAAATAAGCCTAGTTCCTTCAGTCTCTCCTCATAAGTCATGTGCCCCAGCCCTCTAATAATTTTTGTTGCCCTCCACTGGACTCTCTCTAATTTGTCCACATCTTTTCTGGAGTGGGGAGCCCAAAACTGGACACAGTATTCCAGATGTGGCCTGACCAGTGTGGAATAGAAGGGAATTATCACATCCCTCGATCTGCTGGCAATACTCCTACTGATGCAGCCTAATATGCCATTGACCTTTTTCGCAACAAGGGCACATTGTTGGCTCATATTCGTCTTCCTGTCCACCATAACCCCCAGGTCCTTTTCCACAGCGCTGCTACTTAGCCGATCGGTCCCCAGCCTGTAGCAGTGCATGGGATTTTTTTGTCCTAAGTGTAGGACTTTGCACTTGTCTTTGTTGAAACTCATGAGGTTTCTTTTGGCCCAGTGTTCCAATTTGACCAGGTCTTCCTGGATCCTGTCCCTGCCCTCCAGAGTATTTACCATTCCCCCCAGCTTAGTGTCATCCGCAAACTTACTAAGCACGCAGTCTATCCCATCATCAAGATCATTAATGAAGATGTTGAACAGAACCGGCCCCAGGACCGACCCCTGGGGTACTCCACTCATTACTGGTTGCCAGCTAGACATCGGGCCATTGATTCCTACCTGCTGAGCCCATTGATCTAGCCAGTTTTCTATCCACCTTACGGTCCACTCCTCCAACTCATACTTCCTTAACTTGCGGACGAGAATGCTATGGGAAACCGTATCAAAAGCTTTGCTAAAGTCGAGGTATACCACGTCAACGGCACTTCCCGCATCCACAAATCCAGTCATCTCATCATAGAAGGAAATCAGGTTTCATGGTCTGACCCAGGATGGCCTTTTTTTATGTTCTTATGTGTATGAATGTTGATAAATTGAACAGTCAATTGCTTGACCATGCTTTGGTTCCTTATGAAATGTACTCAAGACCAACTAACAAGTGCCCATCAGGATTATTAATATGGGAAAGGAAAAAGGTTTTATACAATATCAGTCTCCGGGCCCTAGAGTCTAGGGAGTCATCCTGTGCAGTATTGTTACATTCACATTGTGCAAGTGTGCTCTCCCAATTACACATTTCAGCTTCTATTATTTATATGATTTGACAAGCTATACATATCTTTATACATCACCAACCCATCAATTTATCCCAGTTCCCTTACTTGTTGTTCTATTCCTTCGTTATCTTTATTCTGTATACTTGCATTTCCAGTTACTGGCATGTACTTCTCTCACTTGTGTTAAGTCATAGAACAAATGTATCTCGATTTTGCCAATGTAGCTTGATTATGAGATATTAAGCATAAGTGAACAGGATTATCCTATAGACCAGTTTGTACTATATCACTGTTACAATATTTGTACTTAATGTTATTGGTGCTTGATACATTGTAATATATATAAATATAGGGTGCAAATAATACTTATTAGTAATATGATATAATTATATGCTAGCCAGCATATGTTAGTCAACATGAGGAACCATGAATATTTACCAATATTAGCCTTTAAAATGTGTCATCAACCCAAACAGCAGGGGAAGTTAATTATTTCCTAGTCCCTAATGTAAATTAAGCACAGGGAAACCAACACAAAGAATCTCCATTTGTAGGAAAAGCCATGTTGACTAGGGGATGTGAAGTTCTCCTGAGGCCATAGCGAGTTGTCCGGTCTCGTGTTAAAATAATTGAATTTTGAGGAAATACAAGGTGAAGCAAAAGGACACTTTCGTATCCAGCCCTGAGAGAACAGAGTGAGCATTCTTTTCATGGATCCCCAGTCATGTGGGTTGGTGACACTAAGTTTCTATAGGTGCAAAAACTGCTGTAGACAAAACTGGAGCTTACTAAGGTCATTTGTGTTATATGTTATACTTTTTAAATAACATTTTCTTTATCTATTATCTTTGCTTAGTATTACTTAGATCTCTGTTCTTTATTAATAAGCTCATTGGTTTGATTATTAATTTGTCCTAGTACAATATGTAACAATAAAGTTTGAATGCTTAGCTGAGCCATCGGACTGATGTTTATATTTTCACATTGGAGAGAGAAGATTTGGTAATTTCTGTGAGTGTTCTGTGATGGGAGTGAATATTGCAGAAGAATGCACTTCCAGGGACTTGGAAAATAGATTGTAATTTGTATTACCTGCCAGGCAAGGGTTTGTGTGTCTTGCTAACAAACTGGAGTAGTAGAGTGGTAGAGCGCTATCACTCAGTTAAACACCAGCAAATCTCTCTCCTGCTAAGGCAGAGGAGTAACAAGGTAATGATTAATTCCAGATGAGCCCAGAAAACGTCAGTGGCATAACTCAGTTTGCTGATTGGCTGAGATGCATGCTTGAATTAGATTTTAAGGGATTGACGGGTGAGAAGGTTGGAAACAAATCAAAGGTTACAAACTTGTTATTTTCTGTTTGTTTACTCTTGGCAAAGGAAAGAAAAGAAAGTGTAAAGATGAGTAAGCAGCTGAAAAGGCAAGTCTGAGCAAAGGAATAGATGATGAGCTAACTAAGAGGCAGTTAGAAAAACTGTGCGCAATGATCAGCTGATCAGAAGAAATCAGAGCTAATGCCCATGCTGTGCTCACATGCCATGAGGGATAGGAGGGTGGTACCTGCTCCAGACTGGGGCCCCAAAGGGTTCCTTTTCTTTCACAGGGTACTGAGGTGTGTGCTAGTCTATCAGACTGCAGGGACAAGGAGGTTTCACCACTTTAGCGCCATACTAATCTCGCTGTGGCAGGGGGATTACATGTTGAGCTATGGTTTCGGGAGCTATGAGAAAGCATCAGAAACACACCTTTTTTTCCTTGATGTCTCATCCAAAATGACAGTTGTTACCCATGCAGAGGGAATGCCTCTTTTTCAAAAGTGAATCTTTGCCAAATGGTTCTACACATTTACTGCAGTTAGTTTGTATTGCAGGTGTAAAGAAAAAGAAAATCAAAGTTATCAGTGAGTTGTAACTTCTGGTAAGTGGTAGCTTATCATTGGTGACAACTCAGAAGATTTTCAAAAGCAATTGATTATAATGAGTATCTTGATTGCTCCTTGTGAAAGGGACCTAATTTTCAGAGTTTGGGGGCTGAGCATTTAATGAAGATTAGACCTCTATCATATTATCTTGAGCTCAACTCCTAAAACTATAGTAAAGGACAAAATTATCATACACACAGATAAATATGAGTCGTTGGAAAAGAGCAACATGGATTTTGTAAAAGGAAGTCATGCCTCACCAATCTACTAGAATGGTTTGAAGAAGTCAGAAAGCATATTGCAAGGGACTTCACCAAAGACTCTTAACTAAGAAGCCATGGAATAAGAAGGAAATTCCTCTGATGGGATCACTAAATTGTTGAAAAGTGGGAAAGAATAGGAATAAATGTTCAGTTTTCACAATGGAGATAGATACTCTGTAGGGTCTTTCAAGAATCTGCACTGGGACCTATGCTGTTCAACATATTCATCAATGTTCTGGAGAACAGAATGAACAATGAAGTAGCAAAGTTCACAGATGATACAAAAAAAATTAATATAGTTAAGTTCTGAGCTGATTGTAAGTAGTTACAGAGAGATCTCACAAAATTGGGTGTCTGGGAAATAAAATGGCAGATGAAATTCAAGATCGATAAGTACAAATTAATGCACATTGAAAAAATAGTCCAAAGTATACAAATATAACAATGGATTCTAAATTAGTTATTACTGCTCAAGAAAGATCTTGAAGTCACCATGGATAGTTCAAAAAGGCTAACAGTATGTTAGGAGCTATAAGGAAATTATCAGAAATTAAGACAGAAAAATGGCATAATGTCATTATATAAAGCCCTAGTGCACCCATACCTTAAATACTGTGTTCAGTTCTGGCTGCATTATCTCAAAAACAATATAGTGGGATTCAGAGATTCAGAGAAGGGCAACAGAAATGATCAATGATATAGAATAGTTTGCATATGAGGAGAGACTAAATAATTAGTGCTGTTCAGGTTAAAAAATAGACAATTAAGCGGGGATATGAAGAGGTCTATAAATCATGAATGATGTGGAAAAAATGAATAGAGAAGTGTTGTTTACCTTTTTGTACAATAGAAAAAAACAGGTCACCCAAAAATATCAATAGGCAACAGGTTTAATACAAACAAAAGGAAATACTTTTACACACATGCATAACTGACCTGCAGAACTTGCTGATAGGATGTGGCCAAAAATAAAACTGGGTTCAAAAAATAATTAGATAAGTTCATGGAGGATATGTGCATCAATGACTGAGAACCAAGTTGGCAAGGACTTGCTTGGGGTGAATCTTTAACTAGTAGAAGCTGGGAGTAGAACACCACGGTCACTCCATAATTGCCCCATTCTGTAGACTCTCCATGAAGCTCTGGAGAAGCGGACTGTTGGAGAGAGGACACTAGACGAGATGGACCTGGTCTTTGTGGGTGCGAGGACAAAGCAGGCCAACACTGTGCCAAATTGTCGGGGGTTGGGCCTAGGCTTTGGGGAAGTGTCTCTTTGGGCAGTGTCTCTGGGACACTGGTTTGGACTGAAAGGCCATGTAATCCACTATCATGTGCTAAACACACAGCAGCTCTCTGGTCCTGGAGTTTGGGGTTGGGAGAGCAAAAGCTGAAGCAGAGCAGGTGACCTGACCAATAGGTGTCATGGTAATGAGGTTACAGCACAGGCAAGCAATGTCCTTCTTTGCTCCCTGGACAAAGAATGTGTAGGAAATGTTATCTCCTGTTTCTCACACCTGGTAGAGCGAAGTTGTGACATTCCTTCTTTTCCTCCCTTGTAGCCTGTTTGATGAGGAAATTTGTGGCACTCCTGCTGTCAGAGATAACCTGCCTGGCACAGGCTTTTTTGCCATGAATTCGGCTAAGTGGTAAATCACAAATAGGGGCAGGTATATCTATATTCCTCCGGTAGCCATTAATATTCAGTTTATAATTATTAATATTATCAAATAAGGATTATAGAGGATGTTTTAGACAGAGGTTATATTTACATAAAATTTTGATTGAAAAGATTGTAAGATAGCTAATTTGGGACTCACATCATTGTCACAGGGCAGAGTAGAATGGACGGTTATGTTCAGACATTCTAAAGCTGCTCCTTACCACTGCACCCAGCTCAATCTTTCTTCGATTGACCCTGCAGCAGTCTGTTCCAGTATGGCAGTAATGTTTTATGAACCATCAGACATTTTTTCAAAATCCTGGCCCGTATGTATAATTGAGTCTCTTCACCGGTAACTGTAATGTAGCCTTTTCTTGGGTGGAACGAGCCAGCAATTTAACAGCTAGACTGAATAATATTTTAGGATTGATGTGAAATAGTGTACTTCATGGAAATCACAAGGGAAGGCTAAAATTCCAGATTAACAATACCATTTTTTAAAGTAAAATAGGATCTCTAATTACCTTGGTGAGTCAGGAGATGGACCATATTTTTACATCTCTCATAAAAAAACCAACACAGTGCCTTCTAGCACCCATCCCAGGAATTGTTTCAATGATAACACAGTGGAATCTTGTGACACCTTGCATGCCATGGTCGCCTTTATAGTGTAATTGAGTATTCTTTAATGCAAATTGTGTTTTGCAAGATTTTTTTTTGAATGCTCATGACACACTGAACATTAATGTTATAGTAATGTGTTTGTTGCAAGGTCAGGTGTATGGTAATGAGGCTTTGCTATGTAATATTCCCAAAGATAAAAACAAACAAGGGCTATGTCTACACTGGCAATTTAAGTCGACTTAAGGAGGCTTCAGTCGACTTAAATTAAGCCACGTCCACTCTAGGCTTTCATTAAGTCGACTTAAGAAATTCCTTAAATTGACTTAATGAAACCTTAAGTCAACTTTATAACTACCACTCATTAAGTTGACTTAACTCTTAAGTCGACTCCTTAAATTGACTTAAGGATGGTGGTGGACGTGGAGTAACCCTTAAGTCGACTTTATTAAGTCAACTTAAGAGTGGTTAGGTCGACTTAACAAAGTGGACTAAATCAACTTAAGGTTAAGTCAACTTAGTCCACTTTGTTAAGTTGACTTTAATAAGGTTGACTTTAAATTGACTTAAAGTTGACCTTATTAAGTCGACTGAACAAAGTCGACCTAACTTTTTCTAGTATAGACGTAGCCAAGTAGTCTTCTGTCATTTTTAAAGACTAATAAGTTTATTTAATGCATGAGCTTTCATGGGTGAAGTCCCACTTCGTCAGATGCCAGAAAGTGGAAAGAACTTACACTGAAAAAAAAACCAAACAAAAAACCTTATATTGTGGGAGGGAAAGTTAAATCCTGTGATTATATGTCACTGCATCAGGTCAGGTTACTTCAACAAATCAAACAAGTTGTATACATTCCAACAGTGTGTAACAACATACCCGAAAGTGGTGACGTTGAGAGAGGTGAGAATCACTGTTAGTACAGAAAAACAAAGAAGGAGTCCTGTGGTGTTTTTAAAGACTAATGTTTGTAGTAAGAAAGTCACTTCATGTCCCTATTCAAACTCGAGCAGATGGTATCAGATTTTCATATGAATTCTAACTCTGAAGTCTCTCTTTAAAGCCTTGACCTAGAATAAATTTGTTTAAGGATACTCACAAATAAGTCCATTAGAGTGTGGCCTGGGAGATTAAAGAGATTCCCTATTGGTTTGTGAATGTCAGATTTCTAATGTCAGATTTGTGTCCATTTATTCTTTCGCGTAGAGACAGTCAAGTTTGTCTGATGTATAAGGCAGAGGGGCATTATTGGCACATGATAGCATAAATCACACTGGTGAATGAGCAGGTGAATGAGCCCCTGATTGAGTAGCTGGTTTGATTAGGTCCTATGATGGTGTCATTAATGTTGATATGTGAGTTGGCAAAGATGTGTCCTCCTGGCTTTAAACAGATCCAGGCAAAACTCTCAGAGTGGAGAGGCAATTCACACCTCATGAAGGCTTGCATAAAACAAATCCAGCCCAGCATTCCAGGAGCTGGCCTAGATGTCAACAAAGGAACCATGATGAGGTGATGCTCACTGACTCGGGACATGGATGAATTTATTCACAGACTGCTTGTTTTTTTAATCTGGTGCTTTGCCCCTACTCCCTCCCTCCCCGACCTTCCCAGCATTTAAGATCAGGTGACAAACATTTTTAAATGGGGAGACTTTTTGCCATTTTCTCCCTCTTCCATCTCCATCTACAAACACTACCAAGCAATTGGAGTGCTAATCAAAGGGGGGAGTTGGCTGAACGGAAACCAGCCAGCCTGTGGTGAGAATTATCTGAGTTTATAGGGTTGCTGAAAGTGTTAAGCGTAGTTTAGATCAGTGGTTCCCAACCTGTGTTCTGAGGGCCAAAAGTAGCCCTCAGGGGCTTTCAAACTGACCCTTGACTCCCCTTCTGCTGGCTGCAGAATGTAGTCACTGCCTGAGGACCCAGGCAAAGTGTGTTTCTGCAGGGCTAAAAGACCGATGCAGACTCCTTGCTGCAGCCAAAGGGATAGGAGGTCAGCACTCCCATCTCCCTGGCTGTAGCAGGGAGCACAGCAAAGCTCTCTTCCTAGGTCCATAGGGACTAGGGCTCTTGCTGGACGGGAGGGGAGCACTGATCTTCCATCCCCTTGGCTGCAGAAGGGAGCCACTGCCTAGGGACCGAGGTAGAGTGCACAGAGTTCAGGATGCAGCAGCCAGGGAGACGGGAGATCAGTGAGCAAGGAGACAAACTGCTTTTTGGGGGGGGGGTTGAGGGGGTCCACTTCTGGAAGAGACTGGTGGCCCCTCAGGGCTCTAAAAAGGATATCTCTGGCCCTCGAGCCAAAAAGGTTGGGAACCACTGATTTAGATTGTGTTTTGCTTTTGTTTATTTTGACTAAACCTGACATGCTTTCCTCTGACTTATAATCATTTAAAATCCTTCCATAGTTAATAAATGTGCTTATTTTACGTAAAGGAGTAAAAGGTGTGTTGGAGATGCCATTTGAAGTAACAAGGCTGGTGCAAATCAATTGCTTTGTTAAACTGACAAACATATGTGCTTGCAGTGTTCAGCGGGCAGCTCTGAACATTAGAAGACGCAAGTTCCTAGAGTTGCGTCTGAGGCGGGGGTATTGGCTGGCTAGAAGCACTCTTCCACTGAGTAGGGGCAACTTGTTTCTAGTGGATGTGTGTGAACTGCCCAGGATTGGTAGTTCTCAAAGCAAAGGAGAGTAAGATGGACTCCACCGGAATGTGGAAGTGGGGTGACACAGTGATTCACCATTCTAGATTGCACTAGGGGAATAGCACATACCTTCTTTCAGTATTCAAGACCTACCTTGAATTTCACCCTTCCGAGGATTTGCCACGTGTGACTCAGCTTTATTTCTGTGCTATAACAAAGCTAAAATGGCAGGGCCACAGATTAACTAAATAGCTGTTGTATTGTTTCATCAAGACTAGCCTCTCTACACTGAGATACTCATGGAATTCTGGGCTGAAGTTCCATCTTAAGAAAACAAATAAGTATGTAAATGCTGTTTAAATCAATTGTGTTTTAAAATAAACATATATTTTGCTCAAATGGAGCCTTAAATCCAGGCCTTAAAGGAGACAAGAGATGAAAAGTCAGTCAAAAACAATACAACAGAGGATAGTTTACTGGAGAAACAAATTGAAAGACAAAAGTCAAAGAGGTAGGAAAATTCCATTTTAAAAGTGCTTGAACAATACTATTAATGTAACAAAATAGGTCAGGGGTGAGCAAGCAGCTTCTCCAGGCTGACTAAAAAAGCCCCAGTAGCACCACTATATTTAACTCCACTTATCAAATTGTTATCTCATTCGTTGGTACATCTGAAATGATCGAGGCACATGTAATTGAATCCGCTCAAGAGTTTAAAAATTATCCAGAAAGTGTACAGAAGCAGGAATTACAAATCAGATTAGCAAATGATTACATAGAATTACAAGTGTATATATTTTAATAAAATATGATGCCTATATTTTCCATGGTAAATTGTTTAGCTTTCGTAGATGATTGTGGATTTCCTCTTGTAATCTTTGCATAAGCTTTTCCCTTGACATATATACATTACCACAGAAACTTAATTCTATGCAGGAAAGTTAAAACCTGCATATATTCCATTTAAACGCACAATCTTTCAACTGCCTTAATAAGACTTTCAATGATCATTCATTCAGCTTTTTCTGAAACAAAGGTAACCTATTGTGGTGAAAAACATAATTTCAGTGTGTACAACTTTTTGTTTTTCATATTAGTCTTCTTGTATCGGGAAGATGATAATAAAATCAGCTATTCCATTCTGCTGTATGCTAGAGAAGCCAATTCAGCAATCATTTTCCTTTGAGTTGATAGGGATTTATGGGAAAAAAATCCACAAGAAGGAGGAGCAAGGAAATGACTATTTTAAGCCATGAGGTTTGTTATTAAAAATTTACCCTAGAAAGAAAAGAATAAATTATATATAGCCAATATTTGATATTAAAAAATGTTTAGGTATTTAAAAAGTAATTATAATGGGAATTAAGCGTTAAAATCCTGGGGTATGTCTACACTTATTAAGCTAAATTGATTTAACAAGGTCAACTTAACCTTGTTAAGTCGACTTAACAGAACCTGTAGTGTAGACATAGCCATCCACACTGGCTTTGAGTCGACTTAATAAGTCGACTTAAGCCTTAAATTGACCTAAAGCGGGGAAGTTATTAATTTGATTTAAGGAAGTGCTCAAGTCGATTTAAAAATCACTCAGCGGCATTCTGTAGGTCTACTTAAGCATCCTTAAGTCAACCTAAGTTGCAAGTGTAGACATACCCCTGGTGAGGATGTTTGAAATCTGAACTTTACATTTGCTTTGGTTCATTCTAATTCACCTAAGATTGAATTATGATCCCCTGACACCTGTTAAATATCACTTTTCTCCTAAAGAGTCTCTTAAGACAAAGCATGATCGTAACAGTCTGACCTTCAATAAGTCATTCTTCATACGATGAAAATTTCAGCGGACTTTTAGGACATCATCTCTTCAAGGCTAAAAATTATTTGCATATGGTTTTGGTTCTGTAATTGGTGACCTAGTCTTCTGCTTTGGATTAAACCTCTCTGGTTTATTGTTACCACATCCTCTCAAGCCACCTACATATACTGTTGTGTCCTTTTTGATACCTAGATTGTGAATTCTCTGGAGCAGGGACTGACTTTAAGATGTGTTGGAAACAATTTTCCCAATTATCAGAAATTAGTTGAAATTTTGAATTTTTTTCCCACACCAAATTTGGGCAACCGATTGAAATCTCAAAAATTTTGCAAACCAACAATACCAAAAATATTTTTTGTTCGTGTCAATCAAACATTTCATTCTAAGTTCAATTTCAACCTTATAAAATTTATTTTGGACTATAATCAGCTCACAGACCTTTTCATTTCCGAAGCATCAAAATGGGTCATTTTGACAATTTTGAACTTTTCCTCAAAAATATTTTAAAATAAGAAATGTTTCAAAACCAACAAATTCCTGCGCATGTTTGCTTTTGTCAAATTGGTATTTTCTGATGAAAAAATATTGTATCAAAAAGATTCTGATAAGCTCTACTGACTACTTTGTTGCATGTCTATCCAGCACCTAGCACAAGAGGGTCTTGATTGTTGATTAGAAATCCTAAGGGATACAATAATAATAATAATAATAATAATAATATACTGGTGCCATATGTCTACTTGCTTTCTGAAAAGTCTCAGGGATCCCACAGCTTTCTCTTTCTGTGTAATGGAAGTCATTTGTATTCCTATTCTATTTTGACAAGTGAGTTTGGAGGCAATTGTATATTGCATTGTACTGTGGTAGGGTAATTAGAGAAGGGGACCTGAACATCTGGCTTTGATCAGTGGTTGCTGTTGCTGCTATTTTTCAATATTATTATTATTGTTTTCTATTTCATATTGTGCTAGTACAGAGGGATCTCAAACAGGGAAAACATCCCCATTCTTCTTGGCCCCATATGAACAAACAACAAATATAGTCCCTGTCTTGGGCTGGGATTTAGGTATGGAATAGCTGAATAGACTAACCAAAAGGGGGATGATGGTGCTAGGACAGCTAAGAGCAGAGACAAATGTGAATTCTTAAATGCATAGGTGCAATGGTCTCAATAGTCCCAACTTCTGCTTTTTGCTCATTGCATGACTTTACAGAGGTCCACCTCAATTTATCCATCTCTAAAATGAGCATGGTATAGTTATCCTATCTCCAGAGGGTACTCTAGGGATTTGCCATACATTTCAAGTGATTTAATATTCTTGGATGAAAGGTGTTATAAAAATATTACAATTAATAGCAAATAATCTCATGTTAAAATTATGGGGGTTGGGAATCATGTGTAATGGCAGAAAATTGTCTCACATCACTGAAGCAAGTTTGCAAGCCTGAATAAAGGTACTAACATGACAGAAACTCCACACTTATTGGAATATTTGTCAATATTGTTGGCATTATTGGGATACCTAGTGTGTTTAATTGTAACATTAATGTAACCTGAAATGAGAAGAAGAAGAAGAAGAAGAAGAAGAAGAAGAAGAAGAAGAAATGACTAAAGCTAAGAAATTAACAAACAACGCTGATATCATTATCACAGATTTGCTGTGTAGTCTCTGATTAAAAGATGAGTAGTAATAAATCATGAACAAGTTGGACACTTCTGAAGGGCAAAGCCAGAGGGGGGAAAAATGAATTGCAAATAATCCTTCTCTAGATATTGTCAAAAATCTTATAAATGTTTCATGAGACTATATATATCTAATATATAAACCCCTAAAAATGTACTGTTGCCCACAATTTTGATTATTCTATAAAACTGACTGGGTCCAGTATGCCATTTCATCTGGATTAGGATGCCAGAATTTATCTCATCAAAATTTATTTTCTTCTGTCTTATCCGTTCCTCCCTGTAAGTATAGCACAAACCAAATATACACTTTGAATGCAAGGTTATCTGACTCCCTGTGCAAGGGCATCTTTTCTATATCACACAGCAACAGGAAAAAAACCACCTACCTAATGGAGTTAAGGTATTAACACCAAACACACCATCATCACTACATGCATTTACTGGTGTATCAACCATTCTGTGATAAAGTCTCTTGCTTCAAATGAATTGAAACTCAGCCATCGATATTTATTTTCATGGTGTGACTCCTGGTATTCTAGTATGTACACACACACACACACACACACACACACACACACACACACAATTGTAACTTCCTCATTTTCTGTGTGCCTGACTTAAAACCCTGTGGTCTGATGTGCAGAATTGTTGAAAACGCACAGCTGCACTAACAGTCAATATGCCCTATGCTTTGAACATATAAAGAGCGAGATAGTGCTAAGCATTCTGAAACGTCAGATCCTTGGTGTCTTGATACATTGTATAACCTACACATGTGCTAAGCACAACATAAAAGGATATCCGTGTCTATATCTGTATTAGTTGGCATATGGATATATATCTGTATCTCAAGTGAAGCGGTACTTATTTCTCTCAGGCAGAGTTTAGAAATTGACAACTAAAAACCCATGAAGAGATCTAGGACCATTTTCCCATTTACTTACTCTACAGCTCAATATACAATTACTAAATCAACAAGCCAGAGGCAAGATATGAGGACCTTTGGGAGCTATTGAACATCCAAAATGCTTTCAGTGGATCAGTTTTTACAGAGGAGAGTCTGCTGTTGTGAGGTATTTGGAGAATTCACAATCTTCAAAAGCCTCTCACCTTGCATTTCCTCTTTGGCTAATGTGATTAATACAACTCCAGTACTGTAACAAAAATCATAGGTGGCTTAAGAGTCGTTATAAGAGCCTGGCTGTAGTCAAATTCTGTTCACTATTTTTTCTTGGGATGGAGTTCTTTATTCCTCAAGGAGTCTTTGTTAGCCTTGTATAGTCTGTTCAGTCCATTTTTGAAGGTACTTTTTAATCTATGTAAAAACATTCAGTGTGAACACCTGCTATACTCCAGTTAAATATGCAATACGTTTGCTACCAGTGAATACAAAGGACATATTTGTTCAGGGTGTTGTATGATTCTGTTGCGTGGCAATGAATGCATCCCATGCTGGATGAGATCATTAGGAGTGACTATGAGATGTTGTGGATATACACCACCAGTAGGTAGATGATACACAGTTGCATGTATCCTTCTCCACTAATGCCTTCACCAAGATTATAATGTCTGGAATAAATCTGTCGGTGTATAATATGCAACTGGATCAAGCTCAACCCAGGAAAGACAAGGATGAGATTGGTTAAAAGGAGAAGGGACAACTTTGAGGAATATGTTAATATTCCAATCTCACCATGGTTGTGAATAATAGGCTTCAGCATGTTAATATAGAGTAAAGCTTTTGGGGTGATACTGGGTATCTCACCTTTTGAAGTTAATTGGAATTCTTCTCCTCCTCTTCTTCTGTGCAGGAAACTCTGCCCCTTCCTTTCACAGAGGGACTGAGCCATGAAGGTTCTCCAGCTAAGACTACTACTGCTCAAACTACTTAGCTCTGAATGCAATTGCCAGATGAGTCTGAGTCATGTGATATCAAACAAAGGCCCACACAAACACCATCACTCGTGTGCTTGGTAAATGACACTAGGCACCTCTTCACTTCCAAATAAAAAGTCCTGTTCCTAATCTACAGAGCTCTGATTAATTCCTACTCATTGGATTAGGTCAGTTCAAAACAAATAAATCCCTACTAGATTAGGTCATTTCAATCATCATCCATGATCCATCCTCCATGATCCACAGCTGGAGAAAAATATGTAGTTCAGACAATGTCAGGGCTTTAATACTTGAGATCTAAAAGTGCTTTTTCTATACTAACAGCTAGAACAGTGTGAGAACTGAAATATCTGTTTTGTGTGGCATACCATGACAATTAAATTTGCTTTTATTGCAAATTAGAAAAAAGAATTTAGAAATTTCCTGAAAAATATATATTAAAAAAATAATTTGGAGTCAGTCCAAAAATTCCAGTTCAATAAAATTAAAGTGTTTCATTCCATTTTGACTTTTAATGGTATAATTTACAATAATGTAAAAGAAAAGAAAATTTCTAAACCAAAAGTAATTTTGATATAAAACCACAAATTAAATAAGATCTTATCAAAATTTGTTTCATTTTTTTAATGAAATCTTATCAGAAATTGTCAAGTAACCTTGGGAATTTTGGTTGAAAAAATAGCATCTCTTCTGGGGGAAAAAAAACTCCTGGAATTTTTTTTTGTAGCTTTAGTTAATGGCATTAAGACTTTAATTCTCTTTCTGCATTATGTTCATTTGTGGTCCATTCTCCTTCGCTTCCTTTCCCATTCCAACCAGGCATCTTCTGTGTGAAACCCCCATGAGATCTGCACTTCTGTTGCTTGGAACCTCTCCAGTTCCTCTGAATTTAGGGGCTTTGATGTCTGTAGAAGAGGCACAGGACAGTACTACATCCTAATAGTTATTTGGGGTTTCTAGCTACAGACTCAGCACTATAGGATTTTCTATTCAGAGTTTGGAGGTAGACCCTCAGGTGAGATAAACCACCACAACTCCAGTGAACTTCCCAGGTGAAGGTATGAACTTAAATATTTTACTGTTATAAACTTAATTATTGAGGAAGAATTGTATTGTGGTTCAGAGTAGGACTAGCAGACCTTGGGATAGTTCCGGGTTCTGCCACAGATTTCCTACACGACTTTTCAAATGACTGATTTAATTTCTCTGAGCTTCAGTATAAAATGGAGGTGATATCTCCATTTTGTCTTATCTACTTAGATTGTAAGCTTTTGGGGGTAGGGATGGTCTCTTTTTATGTCTATGTTCTGTGCCCAATATACTGAGGACTCAGTTTCAGTAGGGATCTCTGGCTGCTACTTCAGTATATATAATAAATAATAATATTAATAACAATTAGTAAATAATAATTTTCTTCAATAAAAGCTTAATTTTGGAGAAAATGATAGGGCCATCAGAAAAATGCTGCTACAATGCACCAGCTCAGTTTCCCCCTTTGGCAAGTTTTTACTAATAGACTTAATGAGTCTCATAAACTCACAAAACAGAAGACATTAAATATACTTTTCCTATTACAATTTGCTAATCACTTGCTCTCGTCATCATCGTATATTTTTAAAAATACTGAAAGAGAGAGAACATCTACTTTCGATTCCACAGGCATTTCTCTTCTGAACCCCTGATAATAATTATATGTCATTTTCCTATTTTATACAAGGACATTTTGGCAATTAAGCATATTCAGAAAAGAAATAGGCTACTTTATTTCTAAAAATAAATAAGTTAAAGTGGAGTAAAGTGCTCTGTAAAGGTTAAAGCCCTTACTCGGGAAGTTCTTTTGCTCATATAATTGACCCAGAGGATTAAGATAATAAACTCTATAGAATGAAATTCCCTAGCTGCCTCTTGAAACAAAATTTGTTGTTAGTTGCAAAAGGATAGTTTAAAAGTCCAGGCTGGGAAGGTGAGGAAATTGAAGGCCCTTAGTCTATCAAACTGGAATACCCAAGCGTTCCTACATTCACGCTTGAGTGGGTGCAGAAAGCTTGTACCAGGGAGTGGTGTGTAAAGGGAACAGGTAAATTTGAATAAGAGTAGATAGGAAATATTATTTCTGTTCATCACACTGGAAAGACCACCACTGTGTCCATTTCTGGGGTCCACAATTTAGAAAAGACACTAAGAAATTGGCAAGGGTTCAGAGGGTTCGCAAAAGACCAGTATATACATATCAAATCAGGGGCAATGCAGCGAACACAATCTAAAGCTATCCAATAGGTACAGCAAGATGAAGTGCATACTACAAAGGGACTCGCAAAAACACTGCAGTTTTTGCCATTACCATGTCTGCCTTCACACTAGGGACGTAGCTGACCCCTGTTTTCTGGTTGGCCCCCTGCAAGGACAGGTGGGCCCAGCCAAGGGAAGCTTCTAGTCATGTGAACGGAAGCTGCCTTCTGCCCCACAGAGAGAGGAAGAACCACCACACCCGGGCTGACAGTGGCACAAACGTCACTGTCGCAGCCGCAGCGTTGGCCAGCAGCTGATTGCCACAGCTTCAAATGGGGCAGAGGTGCTGGTGCCTCTGCTCCATTGCAGCTGCAGGGCCCAGCAGGATTTTGTTCCCACACAAGAAATTGCAATTCAAGTAACTATTGAATTTGCAGCCAAAAGAGCTAAATTCCATTCTTGAGTAAAACTGGTCACTTTCACAGTGTAGAAGGGCAGAGGGTATTAAACCCCTCACTTGCCTCTGTTAGCCTGGACCTCAGGGGCTTTTGCAGTGTAGGTAACAGCTGATTAAGCTGGGTTCTTGCCTGCTCTAATCAAGGAAAAGGGAAGAGTTGGTAGGCTGACCAAGGGAGATATATGGGCCAGCACCAGAAATCAAAGGGGGACGGGCAGGGTAGGCTAGGTTAGGATAGAAGATAGGATTCCTGATGCCCAAGAGGAAGGTCAAACCCGGAGCTCCAGGTGCCTGTGGTTGAAACTGGGACTGTATGGATACCAGGGGTGTCACTGCCCTCCCAAAAGGTTCTGGCCTATAACACACTGGCCTGACCCTGGCCCAATCTGGCCCTGGGTCCCCGGCTGGGGCCCAGATTGGGCTCCTGCCGCCACTGGCCGGTGGCCTGGCCCCAGATCCCGGGCTATAGTCAAGGCCGGCACCAGATCCTGCTGCCGCTGGTGGCCCAGCCTTGGTCTCCAGCGCGGATCAGGGCCAGCACCAGCTCCCCAGTGCCGCCAGCAACAGCTGAGCCCCAGGTCCCCATTGGACTCAGGGTTAGCACTGGTACTCAGGGCTTGTGCTAGCGACACCACTGATGACTACACTGTTAATAAAAGGATCACTGGTGTTTGCAACAGATAAAGGCATGGTGAACCCTTTGGGCCAGGGAGAATGGATGGAAACAAGGGACCCAGCCAGTTACACAAAGACAAACCAGTTTTGGCAATAAAATTGAGGGTCTTCTTTAGCAAACTCATGAAAATGTGAATTTTCACTTGATTTGAGAATATTTTTTGTTTGTTTTAATTGCATAGCTCTAATAAGATTCCCAATTTTGAATTTCCCACAATCTATCAATTGTACTATTGGTAATAACTCTCCAAGACATTTTTGCTCAGAAAATGTTATCCAGCCTTGTCTATGGACTCCATCACTTACTGAAAGTGCTCTGTGCAAGAAATTCTAGGTGAGAAAGGTGTGCCTGAAATTCTGCAGTTAATTATCACTTTTGTGAGAGACAATGAAGCTACATGGGCATATGCAATATTGCTTGTTTGACTCTATCCTGAATGAGGATCATCTTGCCAAAACAGCTTTACCCTCTACCTATAGCTGTTCATTGTAAAACAAGATCAAATCAACCTTTGACAAAGGTGGACACATCCAGAAGAATTGACTATCAAGCTATCAATGGGAGTCAAAATAATTATTAACCAATAATAGATAATGGATATGCATCCAGCTAGTTCTGAAGCGTAGGACGTTTCTGAGAGCACAGAGGACAAGTCTTAAAACAGTCCTGGGTAGATTGATGGCTATTCTTCTGAGCTTCAAAAGAATGTGACACTTGAGAGACATGTCCTGGAAGGTGTGCCAACAGCAGGCTGCTGCTGTTTGATCTGCATGCCACTTGACTCTGTCTTTTATCAAAATCTGTGTGAATGTGGAGCACCTGCTGACAAAATATTGACAACTTTACTGATGGCTCTATTGCAACCAGACTACATTACTAGGGTGCTGCAGGAACTTGATATAATTTAAGAGAAAAAGAAACCTGCTGCTATTCTTAGTTATGGCAGTACCCGTATGTTGAGCGCAGTGCATACACGTAAAGCGAGACCGTCCCTACCCCCAAAAGCTTACAATATAAATTACACATCATGACAGGTATCTCTTTAACCCAAGGGTTCTCAAAACTACCATCCATGAGCCAATTCTGTCGTGTAGAGCTTTTCCAGAGGGAAACGTTTCAGATGAACCCAGGAGTAGGGTCTTAGAAGATGATGGTATAGGAGAGACACTGTTTATCTCTTTTGCTTCTACAAAGCAGTCTGCAGGTCTACTGCATAAAGGGGTGCCATTTTCACAGTCAACTTTGACACTCCTGCACCAAGTAGGATGGGTTCCTGGTCTATGACTGTTGAACTTAGAGGCTGCTCAGTGGGACTGTCCTCACTTCCAAACTCACCAAACTGTTCATCTCAATAGTTATAATGCTAGCACAAGCTGACGAAGAGCCACAATAAGATTTTTTTCCCCTATCAATGAAACTGTCATTTCAAGGGCTGACATTTTGCTGGGCATATATTTCTCTGCAAAAGGGATAAATCCCGCTTAGACATGATCAGGTTGGCATCTTACAGTGCTTGACAGCACCCACTGAAGTCAATGGGAGCATTGCCATTTATTCTAATGACTTCAGGGTCACCCTTACTGCTTTTAGTATTAATAAAATGGAGAGGGAAGAGACGACCATCTGCACAGGTCATTAAATGGGAGCTGCATCAGAAGAGAAATACCCCTGTGTGACACACTGGACCCCATGTATACCCAATGATTGTGTATCACTCTGATAGTTCACTCTGATAGTGTAATTGTGAATTGTCCAGTGCAAAGCATGTCAGGTAAGGTGTTTCTGGAGTGCTCATGGCATACTGAACATTTTTGTTATAGAAGCAAGGTTGTTGCAATGTCCTATGTATGGTTATGAAGCTTTGCTATGCAACATCCCCCAAAATGGATCTCATGGGGTACGTCTACAAGCTTAAGTCGACTTAATTTACTCTGCGTCTACACTACATTTTCCGTAAGTTGACTTAAGCAAGCTGCTTAAGTCAACTTAAGGAAAATTAAGTCGACTTTATTAAAACTGGTTTAAAGTCGCCTTTAGGCTTAAGTCGACTTTCTAAAGTTGACTTAAGCCAGTGTAGACCTGGAGTAGCCTTAGAGTTGACTTAGGGCTCTCCAGGACTCCCCCACTGCCCTCCCTGCCAGGAGGGGTACAAGGGGAGCCTGGCATACCCTGCCCACCCTGCCCCTATGCTCTGCCAGGGTCCCTGTCCCCCACTGCCCCATTGTACCTCGGTACAATGGGGCAAAGGCTGAGCCTCCTGGCAATTGGCAAGGGGTGCCTCCCTCTGCCACCGTGGACCTCTCCCAGGTCCACCTAGCCCCTAGAAGTTGACCTAGGCATCTAGTGTGGATGCTCTAAGTCGACTTGTAAGTTCCCCCTAAGTCGACTTAATTTTATAGTGTGGACATGATAAGTTGTGTTAAGTCATTAAAGCATGCACAAAGCAACCCAGTTCTTCCAGGAACAATGAACTAGCATGAGCACTGATAAGGGGATGTTCACGTGATTCAGGACATGGAGGGATCCAGGCATGGACACTGTTCATCACCTGACCCTGAAGGGGTAAAGGAACATGTTATAAAGGGGGACATTTCAGCAGCTCTTTCTTCCACTTCTGTCTACAAAACAACATTAAGCCACTGAAGAACTGTCCACAGGGACAGGACCTGGCTGAAGGAGGTCAGCCGGACTGTAGGGAGCACTATTTGACTTTGTAAGGTTGATGAATGCATAACGCTCAGTTTAGAATGTGAAATTCCAAAGGGGTAGCCGTGTTAGTCTATTGTAGAAAGACAACAGAGTCCTGTGGCACTTTTAAAGACTAACAGATTTATTTATCGCATGAGCTTTCGTGGGAGAATATCCCACTTCGTCAGACGCTTTGAAGATAGGAAAGTTACAGAGTGGGAGGAAATTAAATGCAGGGGAGTGTATGACATACTGAACGTTGCAAGATGGAAAGTCGTAGGGTTTCATTTGGGACTGAGGGCATGCCTGGAGTCATTCTATTGCTTATGGATAGAAGCACTCATTCATTAAGTCAGGGAGCATTTACTTGCAGAAGGTAGTGAAATGGCTGACCAGGAATGGGTGTTCACACATCAGCAAATGCAAGACGGAGTCCAGGAATGAGGGATTGGAGTGACACAACTATATACCAGTACAGATTGCAGAGGGTTGTCACACCCTGATCTATATTGTGCTGCGCTGGTGTAATTGACTTAATAACTTGTAAATGGCTTAATTAAGTAAGTAGACTTAATTTGTAAGTGTAGTTGCACCCTTAGACTCATAGAAGATTAGGGTTGGAAGGGACCACAGGAAGTCAGTCAGTCCAATGCCCTGCTCAAAGCAGGACCAACCCCAACTGAATCATCATAGCCAGGACTTTATCAAACTGTACATTAAAAACCTCTAAATAAGGAGATTCCACCACCTGACTAGGTAACCCATTTCAGTGTTTCTCCACCCTTCTAGTGAAAAAGGCTTTTCCTTAGCTAAACTGGCCCAATCCTCCAATGTGTCTGGGTCACTCTTTATCCTATCCCTGCCCTCCAGCTATCACTTCCTCCGGCTTAGTGTCATCCATGAACTTGCTGAGGTTCTAATTCATTCCATTATCCTGATCATTAATGAAGATATTGAAAAAAACAGCCCCAGGACAACCCCGTGGACACAACACTTGATACTGACTGCTACCTCATCCTCCTGGTCTGGCTAAAAAAGATGCCCACCATGACATTACAGTTGTTCTTCTTGCCTTGAAACATAACCCAGAGACTTTCAACAGGCTTTTCTCCAGTCTCATATTGGAGATCTGAGGAATCATATTGCTGAATTACATGCAATGCAATTTTTCCACCTTTTCTCCCCAGCCTGTCCTTCCTGAACATTTTATACCCATCCAGTTGTGTGAATTACCCATCAAGTCTCGGCTATTCCAATCACATCATAGTCCCTTGACTGTGCCAGGATTTCTAATTCCTTTTCATAGTTTCCTAGGGTTCTTCTATGTCTACACTTACTAAAGTTAGTTCGAATTAGTTAATTAGAACTAACTAATTCAAACTAATTTTAGTTAGTTAGTTCGAATTAACTTAATTAAAAAAAAATAACTCTTTTTTAAAAACTTAGTTCGAATTAAGCAAGTGCCATTAGTGAACTACATTGAGTTCAATGGGCCGATTAGTTCGAACTAAGCAATTAGTTCAAACTAACATGGCCACATTGGTTAATTCAAACTAACTAGTTCTAATTAACCCTTAGTTCGAATAGCATATTTGAATTTATTAGTTTGAATTAAGGAAGCCCTTAATTTGAACTAATTAAAACCTAGTGTAGCCATGGCTTTAGTTAGTTCAAATTAAGCTTCTTTAATTCAAACTAACTTGCCAGTGTAGTCATAGCCCTTGTGTTCACATACAGGCTCTTAAGATAACTTCCCTGTTTCACCAACCTCTGAACACTTTCTCCTGGTGTCCCACTTCCCAACTTACCTCCAGGCCTAGGTTCTGTCCCCTGGCGAATCTAACTTGAAAGTGTCCTCACTAGGTTAGCTAGTCTGCCTGTGAAGATGGTCTTCCTTTTCTTTGTTAGCTGGATCCCATCTCTTCCTAGCAATCCTTCTTGGAAGAACATCCAATTATTGAAGAATCCAAAAGGATTCTCTGACACGAGCTGCGTAACCAGGCATTTATTTCTGCTATTCAATGGTCCTTCCCTGGGCTTTTTCCTTCAATAGGGAGGATGGATGAGAACACCATTTGAACCTCATATATATATATATATATCTTTTATCCGTCTTCCCCAAAACACATAGTCTGCAGTGATCGGCTCACAGTCATTTTTCCCAGTATCATTGGTGCCCACAGGGAGAAGTAGGATTTGGTAGTGATTTGAAGGCTTGTTGAGTCTTGGCAGACTCTTTGTCACATCTTGAATTCAGAGAAGCAGCACACTTCTTGAGTTTCCTGGCTTGGATGGGAGATGGATGATTCTGCCCCCCTTAGTTGAGAATCCCCAACCACCACCCCCTATTTCTTCCTCTTGGGAGCAGTGGTCATGGAACCCCCATCCCTAAGATAATGCATCCCATCTCTTCTGATCGATGTGGCCTCCTTCTGATCCCTTCCCTCAGATGAATCTTCCAAACTGTTCTCTTCCATAGTATCTGTGCAGAAAGATTGAAAATGATTGCATAGCTTTATCTGCACTATCTTCTTTCTTCTTCTGGAGGTCACATGTTGCTAATTTTCTTTCTTGTTCTTCAGTTTCCCCTGCACTGCGTTCTCTGATTCTTCTACATGCTGTGACTCCTATCCAGAAAGTCTTCATTTTCTATGATGCAATGTTGGATTGATAGTAGGGTCTCTAGTCCTTTAACCTTTTCTTCTAATATAGAGACCAGCTTGCACTTCATACAGATGAAGTCACTTTTATCCTCTGAAAGAAAGACAAACATGGCATATCCTATACAGGTCACAACAGCTGATTGCTCGCTTTCCATATTATGTTTCCTCTAAAAAGCCTGTTCCGATGTTGTATGTACTGCTCAGCGAAGGACAAAGTTCTATGTGGACTCTTCCCCAGGTGAATTCTCAGGCAAAGTCTCTCTGTTTGCTTCTCCTCTGTTCACAGCTCACTTGGTTCGCAACTGGCTACTTCTTATAAGACTGCTGGCTCAAAGCAGTTGCCCTGGCTCAAAGCCTCAGTCTCCAATCAACTACTCAAGGCCAATCAAGGCCCACCTGCAACAAAGCAGTCCCAATTCACACTTTTCAAACAAACACACGTACAGTCAAACTGTTAAACTAGCACCAGTCATACAAATAGGTTACCAGAAAACATGTGAAGACCGTCCAAGCAAGGCCCAGACCCTAGATACACTTAGGCATGTGTATATCTTCACCCCTATTACTAGTTCTATTGACTTCAGTGGGGCTTCTCACTTAAAGAAAGTTAGATTGCCAAAAGTATTGGCAGAAACGGGCACTACAGAAGCTGGCTAGTCAAAATCAGGCAGCCTGGTCTTCATTCTGAGACAGTGGTAAACTTTTCTATGGTTTTAAATATAGCTTTAGAAGACATTAAATTACACATGAGTGGCAGTTGTGTTACAAATGACTATTTACTAAAGGAAATAACAGGCTTTTAAAAAAATTGTAGCATGTGACAGTTTACTGTAGCCGTTAACATGAAGAGCGACCTTGTTTCCCAACAGCTTCTCAAATGAATTGCCTGACTGAAATGTGATAATCATGTAACAGGCCGTTCACTAACAAAGGAATGGCTCAATCATACAAGATGCTGAGCAATTTGCCTCCAATTCAGCAAAGCGCTGAAATGAGCAAGAACCATTGACTTCAAACTGTTCCACCAACTTCAGTAAGACTACACATGTGCTTAAATTGAGCATCTACCTAAGTGCTTTGCTGGATGGAGGCCTAAATGAGGAAAAAGCTGAAAGGTGATTTGTGAAAATGAGAATTTTAGAAATAAACAGACCTGAAATGCATTTAACCTTCTTTAGTGGCACTGGAGATGTTGAATTCCCGTCTTCTTGATTCCTTTTTTTTTTTTTTTTTTGGTTTCTAGGAATGTCTTCATTATCGTCAACCATCCTGCTTATAGAAATGAAAATTCTCCTAATTAATTAGCACTTCAGACAGAGGTATTTAAATGCAATTACACATTACAAGCATTGGGGATTTAATAGGTCTGATTAAAGTTAACATTGAAGTTGGCACTATAGCATTTTTATTTGTAAAGCTGTTTTATATTTTAATAGATTTGCAAATTGCCCGTGCATTTTCAGAATGCAATGCTCAGTATGGCTTTTAAAAACTTGATAGTTTGCTTCCTGTATGGAAGGAGCTAAAGGCAGATTTTTGCCTGTGATCCAGCCAGGGTCTGCTTCTTTTAGATTGATGGATTCGAAGGCCAAAAGGAACCATTGTGAATTGTTAATCTTACCTATACAATAACACAGGCCATAGAACTTCCATGAAAAAATTCCTAAGGCATTTCTTTGAGAAAAAATATTTAAAAATTCTCAGTGATGGAGAATCCTCCATGACCTTTGGGTAAATTCTTCCAATGGCTAGTTATTCTCACTGTTAAAAATTTATGCTTGATTTCTAGCCTGCCTTTGTCGAGCTTCAACTTCCATCCATTGGATCATGTTATACCGTTCACCACTAAACTCGGGAGACCGTCTTTAAATGTATGTTCCCCGTGTAGGCATTTACAGGCTATAATCAAGTCACCCCTTAACCATCTCCTTGTTAAGCTAAATAGATTGAGCTGCTTGAGTCTATCAGTAGAACTAATGCAAAGAGAAGACGTAGGTCCCTATCATGCACACTTTGGTAGTTCCCGTGAAATGAATGGGGCTATTCACGGAAATCATTTTAAGCATATGGTCCTTTGCAGGATCAGTGTCTCAGAGTCTAATCAAAATCCCACTGAAGCTAATGGAAATCTTTTTGGTGGTTTTAATGGATTGTAGATCCCGCTTATAAAAGCCAGCTGGGGATCTGATCTTCCATCTCCCTACCTGAAAAAGGAAGCCTCTGCCTTGGGACCCAGGTGGAGCCCATAGGGCTGCAAGACACATGCAGTTTCCTTGCTGCAGTCAGGGGAATGGGAGACCAGCAAGGAGGCAGCCTCTTTACTGAACTCCTTCTATCTGGATGCAATGGGAGGGGGCTGCTGGTGGAGACTGGTAGTCCTTCAGGGTTATAAAAATGGTATCTGTGGCCCTCAAGCCAAAAAGGTTGGGAATCTCTGAGTTTGAGGATTGTACGGCAGATTTTTTTCCATATTTACTTACCCGCACGCATGAACCGATCTTGCAGGTGCAATTCAGTGCCCAGTTATCATAAAATGTAGGCCACAGTTTATACTACTAGATGTTTGAAACCGAAGTCACCTCCCTCTTATTTGGGTCGTGGCATGGCTATTGCGTTTCCTGTGCGTGCAGTATCTTGTCATTCAGACATAGCTTTGAAGTTAAACGTTGATTTGGCTTTCTTCATTCGTGTACCTCAGCTCCTGTTTTGCCTGTCAGCTTGTAATCACTTTCACCCTGATGTGTCCTTTGTCTTTCTGAATGGCAAAATAAATCTCTAAATGCAGTATTTTTCATTCGCATTCCCAAGGATATTAGAATACTTTCAGGGAGACTATCAAGGGCCATTGGAACATTTCATGCCCCATCTGTGATAAATTACAAGGGTGCACACCGCAGTTACGAGTCTATGCAATCATTTGAACCAATGTATGTGTTAAAGTGGTATTTTCACCCCATACTAATAGGCTGTGGCTTACTGGTCACATCTCTTCCTTCAATTTATTATTTTGGCAGCCCAGAACAGGTGATTTTTCTTTTCTTTTCTGCAGGCTGCAAGATAATTTTGCTACAACAATTCCCTAATATTGGACTGGAGAGCATGGCTTATAGATTTTCTTTTTGCCACTTTGCTGTCTCAATGCCTGCAAATTTTCTTCTAATAATATTTGGTTTCTCACTCTGAAAGCACAAGACTAGGGTGCTTTTCTTGGGGGGCAGGGGGAGTTATTTGTGGTCACTTTTTATGTGAAGAGATTTACCCTGTGAATCTATTAATGGCAAAAAATGTTTTGGTAGGAGATATTACTATGGTTTGCAGTTTGTATTTCAGAGTACAGCTAAATTGCAAAAAGACCTTCAGAAAACCCACCCTGTGGCAGCAAATCTTTGAACCTTGAGGAACTGGTTCAGGCTCACCTGGCTCATGATAAAAATAGCAGTGTAGACATTCTTACATGTGCTCATCTCACCAGGTTTCAGAGCCTGAACAGGAATGTCTATTATTTACAATCTTGTAGCCCAAGCCCCAGAAGCCCAAGTCAGTTGACCCAGACTCTGAGAGTTACTGATTAGGGTGTTTTTTGTTTGTTTGTTTGTTTGTTTTTTTAAATGTAGATATGCCTTCAAGAGCACCCAGACACTCTAAGATCAGAGCCCAGCCGTGCTATGAGCTGTATAAACACATAGTAAGAGAAAGCCTCTGGCTTTATGAGATGGTATCAGTTGTATTAAATGGCTGCTGTAGATTAAAAGAAATTATTATTCCTGAAAAGATTGCATCATTCCAAACACATTTTTCCTCTTTCCAGACATCATCAGGAACTTTCGAAAGAAAAAAAATCTGAAATGTACAGACAAAAGATTACAATTTACCTTTCCCAAAAATAAATGTTCATAAAAACAAACAGTTTTGACTGTTAAGGAACTTATCCCTGTAAGCCTAAAAGAGTGAAATAAAGGGAATTTAGTTGTCTATTGAGTTTTTTTACTTAAAAAAAAAAAGAGTAGTCATTTTTCATTAATTCTCTTCTACAGCTTAAGCGAGGCTCTCACTTGTCACTTCTGTTGAACTGTGGAAGTAAACACGTGGTGACAGACGGTGTCAGAGAAAGGGCTTTGGATTCTTCATCCATGGGATGTTGTTCCAAGAAGGATTGCTATGAAGAGACAGGATCCACCTAAAGAAGATATGGAAGAGCATTTTTGCAGAGAGGTTTGCTTAACTAATGTGGAAGGGATTCAACAGCAGATGGAGATGTAAACCCAGAGTTAAGTGAGGAAGAGGGATAGTGAGATGAAGCACAGAGAGGAGGGTAAAAGAGGGAAGGCCTCCTGATTCATACTGAAAAGCTGGGCAATCAGCTAGTTATATTGGGTGCCTGAACAAGAAACCTGGGAAACAAGTACAAAGAATTGGAAGTACCAGAACAGTCAAGGAATTCTTATGTAAATGGAACAACAGAAACTTAGTGGGATAACTCACATGACTGGAGCACAGTCATGGATGGGTATGTACTGTTCAGGAAGGACAGGCAGGATGAAAAGATGGAGTAGTTGCAACATATGGAAGAACACCAATAAGACTGCTTAGAGCTCCAATATGAAACTGGAGAAAAGCTTGTTGAGAGTCTCTGTGTTAAGTTTCAAGACAAGACGTCATGGTGGGCATCTGTTATAGCCAGACCAGGAGGATGAAGTAGATGAGCCTTTCTTCAGGCAACAAATGGAGGTTTCCAGTTCACAGGCCCTGGTTCCCATGGGGGACTTCAATCCCCCTGGTGTTGGCTGAGAGAGCAATACAGCAGTGCACAGACATTCCAGGACATTTTAGGAGAGTACTGGGAACAAATTCCTGCTGCAAGAGCTGATTGTGAGCAGTAGTTCAAGAGAAGAACAAACCCTAGTTGGTTCAAACAGGGAAGAATTGGTTGGGGAAGTAGAAATGGGTGGTAACGGGACAGCAGGGACCTTGAGATGATGGGGTTCAGGGTCCTGACAAACGGAAGAAAGCAGAGCATCAGGATACAGATCTTGAACTTCAGAAGAGATGACTTTGATTCCCCCAGGGAACAAATGGGCAAGATCCCCTGGGAGGCGAATATGAAGAGGAAAGGAATCCAGGAGACCTGGCTGTATTTTAAAGAACCCTTATTGAGAGCACAGGAACAAACCATCCAGATATGCTAAAAGAATAGCAAATATGTCAAGCAACCAGCTTTGTTTAACAGAGAAATCTTTGGTGAGCTTAAACACAAAAAGGAAGCTAACAAGAAGTGGAAGATTGGACAGATGATTAGAGAGGAATTTAAATATACCACTCAAGCATGCAGAAATGAAATCAGGAAAGTATAATTGGAGTTGCAGATAGCAAGAAAGGTGAAGGGTAACAGTCAAGTTTCTTTAGCTATGTTCCAAAGGGGTAGCTGTGTTAGTCTAGGTCAGCAAAACAAAAAAGGAGTCCTGTGGCACCTTTTAAAGACTTCGTCAGATGCTCTGGGATTTTCTCCCATGAAAGCTCATGCAATAAATATGAGTCAACTGTGTACCCTTGTTGCCAGGATGGCTAATGACATACTGGGCTGTATTAGTAGAAGTATTGTCTTCTCGTCGAGGAAAGTAATTATCCCCCTCTTTGGTATTCGTGAGGTCACATCTGGAGTGTAGTGTCCAGTTTTGGTCCCCTCACTACAAAAAGGTTGAGAACAAATTAGAAAGAGTCCGTTGGAGAATAACAAAAATGATTAGGAGTTTGGAGCACATGACTTATGAGGAGAGGCTTATTTAGTCTGCAGAAGAAAGAGTGAGAGGGGATTTAATAGTCTTGGAGGCCCAATGCAGTCTGAGTGGCCTGACCACAGTCCTACAGGTCTAGCATAGCTTTTGTTGCTTGCTTGGCTATTCTGATCCCTGTAGCATGATATCTTCTAGTTGACAGACATGAATTTTGAATTGTTCTCGGTTTCCGCATACCACAGCATATAGCAAGACGAAATTCACAACATGTATGCTTGCAGCTGCAGATAGATAATGGTGATGGGAACAAGAAGTTATCCTTGAATGTCTGGGTGTACACCTTTTCATTGTCAAGGGCCACATTTTTACACAGCCCCTCCTATCACCAGATGTTGTTTTGACCACCTCAATTATTATGGTGAGAATGGAATGGAATCAAGGGTAAGGACCCAATTTGGGTCCCCCCTTCGTCCCCCTGATATGTATTTTCTGGTGACGAAGCTCTCACCGCAGCATCCTCACCATTAATTTTAGTGAGCTAGTTAGAGTATAGCTAGTGACAGTAAGTCAACATGTACTGCATTCATCCATATCCCCCTCTTGCAATATAAGCAGACCTTTAGCTCTCTCTGCCCCATCTGCACAATCAGGGTAATAATTTTTTTCACCCATTTGTTGATTTAACCTATTTAGACTTTAAATTCTCAGAACCTATTCTCTAAATTCTCTAACCTATTTAGACTTTAAATTGATTTAACCTATTTAGACTTTAAATTCTCAGAACTATATTCTCAGAACTAAACTTTAAATTCTCAGAACTATCTTACACTATGTATGTACAGTGCCTAGCACAACAGGACCTCACTCTTGATTAGGGACTCTACATGCTGTTATAATACAAATAAAAATATGGGACGTGAGTCACATTTAAACTATCACTTTCCACGGTTCTAGGGTACGTCTACATTGACGGTGGCACTCTCAGTGCTTCCGGATTGATTGAGCAACAGTGGAGACCCACTATGTCGATCCAGAAGTCGACGTTGTTAATCCACCCCTAAAAAGAGTAACTCTTTGCTGGTTGGAAGGCATTTTTGCTCAGAGCAGAGGAATGGTGACACCACAGTAAATAGAAATTAGACAGTTGATGGGAGAAACTCATGCTATGCAGCGTACTCTATGTAGAGATTCTCTGTGTAGCTTCCATATCTCCCACTGACTGCCGCCCAACTTGGCCAGCAGTGTAGACATAGTCCTAGCTGTGTAAGCAGGCCTTAATTAACAACACAGCAGCAAAACATCATCATACTAATAAATATAATGTCCATCATATTGCTATGCAAATTGCCTGAATCCCTTCCACTGCTGTTTAATTCGCAAAGAGTGAAGTGGACTGCAGGTTAAATTGAACAAGCAGAACTTTTATTAAACCTTCTGGACTACTCCGTCCGCATAGTTCAGTTGCTTCCTACCTAACTCCCTATGTCTATGTCTACACTTGTAAATTTAAGTCAACTTAGTTAAGTCGACTTAGTGTGTCTACACTTAAAATTAAAGTCGACTTAAAGGGGAACTTACAAGGTCAACCTAGAGCGTCCAGGTTGGATGCTCTAGGTCGACTTTGTGGGACTAGGGGGACCTTGGGCAGGTCCATGGTGATGGAGGAGGGCACCCCTTGTGTACAATGGGGCAAAGGGGGACAGGGACCCTGGCAGGGCATGTGGGCAGGGTGTGACGCTGTCTGGATTTAGGGAAGCATTTGTGATATTATTTTCTATGGATATCTCATAAATGCTATAATCCATTGTCTCCTTAATATTAAGGAAGCTCCCACCTACAATGGGCCAAAGGGAGAAACCTGATGAGCCATTAAGGAGACAATGGTTGTTCACACCCTCCTGTCTAAGGCCTTTCTCCAGAATGACACAAGTTAAAGGATAGATATAACACCAAATTCCTAACTAACTAACTTCTAATATAAATACAATTCCTAGACATAAACTATATAATCATTCCCAGCAAATTACTACCTTTCTATTGATACCAAACATGACATAGTTCCTATGGATTATAGCATTTATGAGATAGCCATAGAAAATAATATCATAAATACTTCCCTAAATCCAGCTGGCATCACACAGGGCTCTGCCCTGCCCTTTGGGGGGCATGCCAAGCTCCCCCTGTGCCCCTCCCCCCAGAGAGAGGGCATTGGTGTAGTCCTGGGTTAGCCCCAAGTTGACTTAGGGCTACCCCACACCTACACTGGCTTACTTCGACTTTAAAAAGTCGAATTAAGCCTTAAATCTAGTGGAAAGGAGGTTTAATAAAGTCGACTTAATTTTCATTAAGTTGACTTTATTTTCCTTAAGTCGATTTAAGCAAGCTGCTTAAGTCGACTTAAAGAAACTGTAGTGTAGATGCAGGGTAAATTAAGTCGACTTAAGCAAGCTTAAGTCGACTTAATTTACAAGTGTAGATGCAGCCTGTGACCCTCTGAATTCAGTTCCAGTGATCATGCTACTGGTATGTTAGTCACAAGACCCTCCTTCTTCTTGTACCTCTTGGAAAAGAAGAAAGTGGCAGCAATAAACAGGCCAAACTCATGGCTTCATTGAAGTCAAAGGGGGTTTTGCCATTGAGTTCAGTGGGGTAGAATTTCATCCTGTAATAGCAAATGTCATTTACTTCTTGTGATGTATTTGGGACCACCAAGCCCAGTACACAGTTCTGTCCCTCTTGCCATATAACTTTGAAGGCTATTGTGCTGTGCCGCACCAGCAGCCGTTAAGTAGCAGTTCAGACACCAGTAGCCAGTCCACAAGCTTAAGGTCTCACCCTGGTTTTCACCAGCTCACACAGTGTTTTGTATATACAAATTCATAACAACATTCTGTTATACCTATCTCGTAATGATTGTTGAGTATGGAACATTACCAGCTTTCATAAAGACCTTACTTGGTATATTTTTGTAATACAAAAGCACTGTATATAATTGGTTAATTTAAATGCTCATTTTTGGAAATTAAACTTTCTGTTCTTGCCTTGGGGCATCTGAACTCTGATTGTTACACATTTACATTAAGGGCCCTTTCCACTGCCAGTGGCCTGAGTGCAAATGAGAACCAGGGCCCAGCTTCTCCACTCATTCTGATTTCCTGATAATGTTAGGATATTCTTTTGGGTTAGATGCTATAACAGAAAGAACTTTTGTTCCACACTCTTCATCAAACAGATCACAATTTTCAATATTGTTGAACTATAGGGATGCAGTTTATACACACAGGCCAAAATTGCTCTTCTCACTGTGGCACAATCTCAACAACTGCATGGATTATATTTTTAAAAGGCAAGTTTTTAGTTAAATCACATTTATACATTTAAGATCTTGTCTGTTCTGTGTGGAAATCAAAGATCTCGTGGAACTTTTTATTGTGGGGAGGGATTTGCCTGGAATCCTTGATTTAAAAAAGAAGTCTCTTTTGCCCAATATTGCATGTGGTGCTCTGTGCCAGTTGGCTGCCATCCTCTACAGTGAGATGACTGTTTTATTTGTGATGTAATATGTAATCTCTATATCTAGTTTTGAGCATTGTAAGATCATTTCAAGTGAATAGTTCTGTAGAAGTGTGAATATGAAGAACCATAATTAATAATAATTTCATTTCATGTATCAAATTTGTGTATAGCTCTCTTCAGACAGTTAGATCAATCCTGATATTTTAAACCCCAGGCTGGCCTTTACTTATTCTCTTTCCATAGTGTGGCTGGAGATATTTCACTGTGGACTTCCAGAATGGGGAGTGATTTTTGAGTCACCATCTCCAATTAAGATTATATTTAAAGGTATAGGCCAATGACTTTCTAAGAAGATGCTCTAATATTAGATATTTAAATAATTATTTAGGTGCCTAATTAAAATAAATAACAATAAACACTGAGCTCCTATGGAGCACTTCTTATTAGGAAATCTCAAAGTCCTTTACAAAGGAGGTCATATCTCAATTTTACAGATGGGGAAACTGAGGTACAGAAAGATTACGTGTCTTGCACAACATCACCCAGAAGGACAGTGGCAGGCTGGAAATAGAACCCCAAATTGGTACATACTTCTTAAGTTCTGAGTACCTATAACACCGACTGAGGTCAGTGGGAGCAGTAGGAGCTGCTGGCTGCTCAGCACCCCTTAGTTTATGTGCCTCTGAACAGGCTAAACGTTATGCACTAAAGTTTGGAAACGGTGGCCTTCTTATTTCCTCTAATTTACCAAGTTAGAGGCTGATTCAGCAGAACACTGAAGTGTATGCTTATCTTTCAATTTAATTTCATCAAAGTCAAGGAGATCACGCATGTGGTCAAGTATTTTTCTGATTCTTTTAGTGCAGTTTTAGTGCAGAAAAGTAGTTTTGCTAGATGGCATGAGTCCTCCCATATAATTTAGTTACTGAAGGCTCTGAGAAAAAGGCAATATTTTCTCACCTCCATTCTCGAAATATAAATGTATCATTTTCTTCCAGTCAATCAACCGTACTTGAGTGGAGAATCTACCCACTCCCACTGCATTTCCAGCCCATAACCGATCTCTGCAACACCTTTTTAGATTTATCTCTTCTTAGATTTCACCTGTCACCTCTATAGTGAAAAGCCTTTAAAGCCACGCTCTTTGTGTCAATTGCATTTATCCAATCTGATTCAAAACATCTTTTTTTCTGTAGCGTTTTGTCCTAAACCACTGCACCTTTGTCCATTAATTACCGTAGCAACCAAGAAAGCCTGGGAGATCAACAAAGTTAAGCCTGTACATTCCTATAGAATGCCATCTAAAACATTATTTAGGCAACCACATTCTTCATGAGGGTTATGCCTAAAAGACATGTCTGTTAGTATACTATAGAGTGCTATAATGCCATCCTATATTTGATATTTCGCTCCTAAGAAAAGAAGGTTCCTTCCATTGACCCTGACACTTCAGATACCAGTTAGGTCCTGTAAAACTGTCACTTGTTGTATGACTAAAAAAACTGTATGTAGAATTAAATCGATTGAGAAAACATGAAGACCCACTCAATCAATCAATCCGAAAGTCAATTTAATAAAACTATCTCCAGAAGAAGAGTAATATTGCATTGACGGGTATGCATTTCCCATCAACGCAGCATAATGGAAATGGTGCACAGAACAGACTTTAGGAAATTGACACAAGTTAAGCAAGCCATGTAGACTAGCTTGTATAACTTCTATCAACTGCCACCAAATTTGCTGCTAAGTGTAGGCCAGCCTTCAGTGGGCTTGATTTTCGAAGGTAATGTTCATTCACTGCTCCCTTTGGCTTCAGTTGGCATTTTGAGTCTGCGAAGCCTTGTAAATCAGGCCCAGCAGACAGCGATCAACATTAGACACCTTCCTGGCACGTGCTCATGTACATTGGCCAGCTGAGGTGGCCTCTGTTTATGATGTTTTCCATGACTGTTGTTGAGCACAACATGGAGAATCTAGAGACTATCTAAAAAAAAGCTTTCTCCTGCCGTATTGATCAATTTGCCTAACAGCATCACCTGAAATGGCTAGGCTCAGCAATTTCCCAATGAAGGCGCAGATTGAGATTGTATTGTGAAAGCTCATGCAAAAAAAAAGATCTATTAGTCTTCAATGGTGCTACAGAACTCCTTGTTTGTTTTGCTAAACTAGACTAACCAAATGCTCATTTGGTTTCTGACAATAATACCTAAAAACCCCAACCAAGATCAGACCCTCCAACTTGCTGAGACTGTACAAACTCCTAGAAAAAGCCTGTCAGTACCCTGAGCGCTTTATTCTTCTACATAGAGAAGACAAACAAAGGATGGGAAGAGAGAAAGAGGAGAAGTGGCTGAGGCAAGCTTGCACAGCCAGTCCACATAGAATTCATACCATAACCCACTGAGTGCAAATCCATTACTCTGTCCTATGGCTGCCTTCTCTTAATATGCTGTTTTTTCCCCCTTTGCTTCCTAATCTTTGAAAAGAAGGTTACACTACACATTTAAAGAAAAACAAATCTAGTAGACATGTTTTATACACTGATTCCCTATGCTTAATATACAATATAACTGGGAGGGAAAAGCAAGCAAACCATCAAAATAAGATTTTGGAATCAAAGAAGAAAACTGTGGTTAAAACAATATTATTTTTTCAAGAGAATCCACATATAAAAATAAAAAAATGACAGCAAACTTCAAATTGAAGTAACTGTACTTTTCTATAAAAATAGAAGTTATAATAAAAGCATTAAAATTCCATAACCAACTGCTCACAGCTATTCACATGCAAGAAACACTGCGTGGTTTCCAATTTTATTATTATTTTTTTTTAATTTTGCCACTCTCAGCCCCCTGCGGAGAGCAATTTTCTTGGAAAGTGACTTCATCGAAATAACATTTAACTATGCCACAAAGAATATCAGCAAAGGCAAGATGACCTCTGTGCCTCCATATAAGCAAATGTGTGTTTATTAAAATGAGGGACATTTGAGCAACATAAAATGAAGGTGAAGAAGAAATGAAGGTGGAGAAATAAAGTTTTGAAATAGTAAATTTTTTCTTAAAATAATGTGACCAAAAATGATGAATTATGTAGCTTTAGGCTTTCATGGGGCTTTACACAGCTATGGCCCTGCTCTGAAGTATGGCATAGCAGAAAATTAGTGGCATTTAGACCCTGATCCTCAAAAAAATTTAGGATCTTAGCTGCCACTAAACTCACTGGAAGTTAGGAGCCAAAATATCAGGGCCACTGATTTATACAGAGGATGGAGATTAACCATACTTCAAGGGGGACTGTCCCTCAAGTAGTGAAGGGCTAAGAGAATCAGCATTAAGAGAATGTGTTGTCCCCGCATGTTTCCTCTCCATACCTGGAATGATAATGGAAGTATCCCTTCCCATTCCATAGAAC
>ML685784.1:22370573-22383288 GCA_007922175.1 Pelusios castaneus
GGTACCCACAGAAAGCAAGTCCCTGCGATATCTGTGTAGCTTTAAATCTGCACTCACTGTTGTTCACTATCAGTAAAGTGCAGGTCCAACTTGAGCTGGAAATCGCCTTCACTTAATGCATCTTCCACCTGTGTAGGACAGAAGGGTAGAGTTACTTGTGTAAACCGGCACACACAAACTCCAAGTGCAAAGCAGTATTGTTGTCTGACAAAGAGAGGGCAAAGAAATGCATGAGCGGAGTGAGAAAGCTGCTGAATGGCATACATAAAACATCTGGACCATATAAAGAGACAATGACAGCAAGATTCAGAACTGCTGTCAGGCTTTAGAGGAAGAGGCGACCTTTGGCTATTGGGGGCCCTAGGCAAAGACCTATTGTGGGCCACCCCATAGGCCTGCAAGAGCCTCCTATAGGTCTGCAGGGGTGTTCCTCTGTAGCGCTGCCTCCCCCCCACCTCAGGAGACAGCTCTTCCTCCTGCTGCTGACCAAGGCAAAGGCAGTTTTTGGGGTAGGTGAAGCAGATGATGGGGCCCTTACTGCTCGGGGCCCCTAGCCTACCCCAAAAGCCGCCTCCGTTTAGAGGTACGACTATAACGTTGCTCTGGAATGAGGCTATGTGTGATGGCGTGCGCAGTAGGAGAACCGTCATGGAATGCATTTCAGAACGCAGCAGGAACCCATATCAAAAACTGCAAATCCAGTTTTCCAATAGCTTCAGAGGTGTTCAAAGCAAGGCTGTTCACCCCTAAACAGGGCTGGATTTAGATATGATGAGGCCCTCAACTATGCCAAGATTCAGAGGCCCCATACCATAAACAATAAAGAGAAAAAAAGTGCTTTACATTATAACACAAAGGGTAATGAAAAAAATAAACAATGAATCATCCCAGTGTCTCCTGTTGAAGTCTGAGGTGAGATTGAGCAACCTGTGGATGATGTGAGTAGTCCAGCAGTCCTGGAAGGGAAATTGATGGATGTGGATTAGGATGAGGAGGTCAGGGTTCAGAAATTGGGTGGTGGATTTTATATGAAAGATTATTTAAGCCAAAGCAATTTCAATTATGATAAATCTTCTTAGTTATCTCTGACATATTTAGAGGCCCCTCATAATGGGTGTGTCTACATTTACAAGTTAGGTCGATTTAAGGAGGCTTAAGTTGATCTAAACTACTCTGTGTCCACACTGGGCTTTCCTTAAGTTGACTTAAGGAAAAGTTAAGTCGACTTAATAACACCTAGTTTTAGGTTGACTTAACGCTTAAATCGACCTTATTAGGTTGACTTAATAAGGTCGAAAAGGGGCTATGTCTACACTAGAAAAGTTAAGTCGAACTTTGTTAAGTTGACTTAATAAGGCCGACTTTAAGTCGACTTAAAGTTGACCTTATTAAGTCAACCTTATTAAGTCAATTTAATAAAGTCGACTTAACTTTTCTAGTGTAGACATAGCCAATGAGAGGCCCTAAGCCATGGCTTACTCGGCTTGTGCCAAAATCCGGCACTGCCCCTAAGTTTCTAGTTTCTCTCTACTCAAAAGAGTATGTAAAACCTACTGGTTCAGTAACATAAAACGTTTGGTGAATGACTGTCATTACTGTAGAAAATGTATTGTTATTTATACTGTAGTAATGTCCTGGTCATGAACCAGGCCCCATGATGTTAAACCAGTGATACTCGGATTGCGGCTTGTGAGCTACAAGTGGCTCTGTAATCAGTCTCCTGCGACTCATTGCAGCACATGATATTAAAACACGGTGTGAATTCATTATGAACCAATCTTAGTTATCACAAAGCAGAATGCTTTTACTATGTTATATAAAACAATTCAGTTATCAACTTGCACTAAGTTATTACTTTTTACTGTGAGAATTTTACACACACACAAACACACACCCCAATGAATTCACACTACTGTGGCTCTTTCAGGTGATGAAGATCACTAATTTGCCTCCTGAATCACTGAGGTGTGATTATCACTGTCCAGACACTGTACAAACCTAGAACAACAACAACAAAAAAGGTTCCTCAACCACAGAGGTGACAATCTAAACTGCTAGGCTATGTCTACACTTGTTAATTTAAGTCGAATTAGCTAAGTCGACTTTGTTAAGTCAACTTAGCATGTCCACACTCAAATTTTAAGTCGACTTAAAGGGGACCTTACAAAATCAACCTAGAGCGTCCACACTGGATGCGTAGGTCGACTTGTAGGGGCTAGGTGGACCTGGGACAGGTCCATGGTGGCAGGGGGACACCCCTTGCCAAGTGCCAGGGGGCTCAGCCTTTGCCCCATTGTACATTGGTACAGTTGGGGCCAAGGGGGACAGGGACCCTGGCAGGGCATAGGGGCAGGGTGAGCAGGGCTCTGCCCTGCCCTTTGGTGGGGCATGCCAGGCTGTGGCTGTGCCAGCCACCCTGGCTTGGAGGGCAGTGGGGAAGCCCTGGAGGCTCCTAAGTCTACTTAGGGCTATTCCACGTCTACACTGGCTTAAGTCGACTTAAAACTAGATTTTATAAAGTCGACTTGAATTTTCCTTACTTAAGGAAACTATAGTGTAGACGCAGAGTAAATTAAATTGACTTAAGCAAGCTTAAGTTGACTTAATTTGTAAGTGTAGACTCACCCCTAGAAATTAGAGACAGAAAAGTCCTATTAGCTCGTCTAGTCCAAAACCTGTCAGGGAAAGATTTTCTCATGCAGGACATTTGCAGTGCTTTTATCTCCTCCAAGTTGATATGTTTGAAGTAACGGAGAGCCCAGCTTGCTATTTAAGGGTGTGTCTACACTGGCAAGTTAAGTTGACTTAAGAATGCTTAAGTTGACTTAAACAAAGCTGCGCCCACATGGGCTTTTATTAAGTTGATTTAAGCATTTTCTTAAGTCGACTTAAGGAAAGCTTAAGTGGACTTAACAATACTTTCTTTGAGGTCGACTTAAGCCTTCAATTGACTCCTTAAATCAACTTAAGGCCAGTGTAGATGGGGATTAATGCTAAATCGACTTTATTAAGTAAACTTAAAGCCAATATAATGGTTATCTCAGCTGTTAGGTCGACTTAATAGAGTCGACTTAAAGTGTAGCCAATTTTTAAGTCGAATTAACAAGGTCGATTTTAAGTCGACTTAAACTTGACCTTGTTAAAGTCGACTTAACAAAGTCATCTTAACTTTGTAAATGTAGACATACCCTAAGAGATTATCAGTCTGAATTATATTGGGAGTTCACTGAAAGCAAGGACTAGCTTTCCTTCTGCATTCAGTCAGAACCATGAATACTGTTGGTTTTCAACTGCAGACTCCAAATAAAGATAAACAATCATAATGTAAACAGTTAATTCTGAAAAAGTGAGTTAGTTAGCTTTACCTAAATAGACCTTAAACTAGTGTTGTTTTTTAAAGCTACATATAGGTTACGATGAGCCAAATGCAGAACACTGAATCCGCTCCTCTTTCATTTCATGATATGAAGAAAAGGAAGTAAGTGGTTGGGAGGGCAAGATGGCATTGCCTGGCCCAAACCTAACCCGGTGCAATTATTGCAGAATTGCCACAGAAACAAAAGGGCCTATTTTGTGATGCAGCTGACGTTTTCCAAGAGCCCCTCATCTCTTGAGATCTTCATCATGTTTGAGAGCAGGTATGAATGCCATAGAATCGAATGATAGCCCTTGTGCAGACGCAACGTATCAGTTGAGATTGTACATGTAAACAATGTGAGTGGAAGGCACAAAGGGACATCCATATCCATGCTGTAAAGGGATAAAACAGAACTACACAGCCATCTCCCTAGGGAGCAAAGGGCTTGCTCCTTCCTTAGGCTATGTCTCCACTTGTAATTTTAAGTCGACTTTAACTAAATTGACATAACTAAGTCGACTTTAAGTCGACTTAGTGTGTCCCCACTTAAAAATAAAGTCGACTTAAAGTGGAACTTAAAAAGTCAACCTAGAGCATCCACACTGGATGCTCTAAATTGACTTTGTGGGACTAGGGGGACCTAGGGCAGGTCCACGGGGGTGGCCAATGCCAGGGGGGTCAGCCTTTGCCCCATTGTACCTAGGTACAATGGGGCAAAGGAGGACAGGGACCCTGGCAGGGCATAGGGGAAGGGTGGGCAGGGCTCTGCCCTGCCAGGTGGGGGGCATGCCAGGCTACCCCTGTGTCGTCATCCCCCCCCCCGGCAGGGAGGGCATTGGTGTAGCCCTGGTGTAGCCCTAAGTCAACTTAGGGCTACCCCACGGTTACACTGGTTTAAGTCGACTCTAGGGAGTCGACGTAAGCCTTAGGTCTACTCAAAAGCAGATTTTCATTAAGTCAACTTTATTTTCCTTAAGTCGACTTAAACAAGCTGCTTAAGTCGACTTAAGGAAACTGTAGTGTAGATGCAGGGTAAATTAAGTTGATTTAAGCAAGCTGAAGTCGACTAAATTTACCAGTGTAGACGCAGCCTTAGTGCCGAGAGAGGTAACAAACCATCCAAGAGTGAAGATGAGGCCATGATCCTGCACCCCCTCAACCTCCCACTAGCAGCCAACTCTGTGTGCAGTACGCAAAAGGAGTCTACAGACCACACACTCTCCATGTGCACCTCAAAGTTCCCGGAGGGATGGAGCAAGTTCCCGGTGCCATCTAGAGCACGGATGATATGACCAGCCATCAGTTTCAACTTGGTTTGAGAATTCAGCTGAAAGCCTGACATCTGGATACAGTCTGTGCTCTGTAAGAGAACACTTGTCTGTTTTATTCACATCCAATGAAAACTCACCCTCTCGCCATTGAGGAGTAAGTGGACCCTGAAGTTCATCGATTCATTGATAACAATCTCTTCATTCCTGTACAAGATCTGAAATATTCTACTGTACACGTTGTTCTCATGGACACAGGCAGAAGAGAGACTGGAGTCACCTGCACAAAATACAGACAGAGCATCGCTTTGGGATTTTTGTAATGAGATCATTTTCTAGCATACGTTTCCTGCTGCCAGGATTAATTAAGCCTATTGTATTTTGCATTTGTAATTCCACACTCGAGTTCCTAATAATTAAAGTTAATGGAGCATAATGCTGTTCCAGGATAATGGTCACCCTCCTGAGATAATGGTCACCCTCAAGAAAACAAATTTTAAGCTAAAGCAGACAGGTTGTTTTTCAACAGGGGACACTGACCTTCTAACCGCACTGATTTCAATGACATTCTTTCTAACGATGGCTAAGTACCATAAGTAGTCCTGAGAGGTTCAGAAGCCTATCCAAGTGATTTTGAATCTGTAAAATTTGGCTGGATATCTTCTGAGAAAGCAGGTACTTTCCTGGAATACCATGGTCGGGGCAGAAATGCCAGGACTGCTGGCCTTTCCCTGTTCCAGACTAAAACATAGAAGAGCAATGATACCACAAAATAAAAACACAATGAGCGGAAAAGATGTCTGAACTTTTCCAAGCCACCAAAATTTTTATAGAATCCTTGGGACCGTGCGCACATGGCAGCTGCCATCTTGGGTGACACACCAGGAACCTCTGGAGCTAAAAGCATGAGTTGCTACACTCTGAGGTAAGATGCTCTCTAGAGCTATAACAGACTCACATCCAAGCACAGAGGGGACCTGTAATGGACAGAATTAGCATTCGTGGTGCCAGCATGCCACTCACTGATCTAAGGGGTCTCTAGTGTTCAGAGACTTTCAAGCTTGTCTGCATCCTCCAGTGATTACACTTCTATTGCCTAGATGACACAAACATCCTTGGAAAAGCTTCTTTCCATCCAGAGACATACTTGAATTCAGTCACAACCTGATCTTTCAAAATGATTCTTGAGCATTGGACATACAGGTTTCATCTCCTAGGGCAGAAAACATTTTCAATGCCCCATCCCCACCCACAACAAGAAGCACAAGCAAAAAATAACTAAAAATATTTGTCAAGCAAAAACAGACAAAAAAAATTCCCCAGGGATTTGACACCCCTGACGTTGGTGCTCCTAAGGGAGCCACCCTGACTGCCCACCCTTAAGACTACCCCTAAGTATCAAGTTTTTCTGGAATATTATTAATTATTAGTATTAGGAGGGTGTCTAGAAGACCCAACCATCGGTCAGTACCCCATTGTGCTAGGTGCTGTACAAATGCGGAACAAAAAGATGATCACTGCTCTAAAGACTTTACAGTCTAGTTCAACAATTCTCTTGGCTTTAGCGCAAGGAGCTTAAAAGGAGCAGAAGTTGCACTCATGTAAAGAGAGGCAGAACTGAAAAAGCTAAGTCTTTCCTCCCTATTCTGGAAAGCATTTAAATGTGTGTTTTAATGTACAGGAATGAAAGCAAGCAAAAGTTTAAGTGCTTTCCTGAGCTGGAACTTTTGTGCAGGTGTTTTGTACTAACCACAGCTACCAAATGAATAAAGCAGGCAAACTTCTGTCACTTGCAAACCTGAGGATACAACTGAACTTTTGCAATTCAGGAGGTTTAAGGGAGAACTGGTTTGTGAAACTGTGATCCACAAGACACGGCACTGAGTGAATTCCGCTACATGGGACACTGTTGCTTTACTTCACTGCAGATGGTGGAAGATTTGAACACAATCTTCAATCAGTAAAATAGGGGAACAACATGGAGCATTTCCTATTGCAAGTAAGACACAAGAAGTAATTTTTCCGCTCTACTCTGCCCTGATTAGGCCTCAACAGGAATACTGTGTTCAGTCCTGGGCTCCTCATTTCAGGAAAGATGTGGACAAATTGGAGAAAGTCCAGAGAAGGGCAACATGAATGATTAAAGGCCTGGAACACTTGATTTATGAGGGAAGATTAAGAATTGGGTTTCTTTAGTCTGGAAATGAGGAGACTGAGGGGAGACATGATAACAGTTTTCAAGTACATAAAAGGTTGTCATGAAGAGGAGGGAAAAAATGTTCTCCTTAACCGCCGATGATAGGACAAGAAGCATTGGGCTTAAATTACAGCAAGGGAAGTTTAGGTTGGACTTTAGGAAAAAAAATCCTTACTGTCAGGGTGATTAACCACTGGAATAAGTTGCCTATAAGGTTGTGGAATCTCCATCATTGGAAGTTTTTAAGATCAGGTTAGACAAACACCTGTCGGGGATGGTTTAAGAGGGTACTTGATCCTGCCATGAGTGCAGGGGACTGGACTGGATGGTCCCTTCCAGCTTCTATGATTCTATGATACTATTGTCAGTTTCATTTGGAAAATTAAAATAAGTGGGGTAGGGGCATGGAAACTCCCTAAATTTCAAGCATGTTGCCATGCAGATCCTGATGTATCTGACTTAAATTCCAAACTACATTCAAGTCACTTTTTCTCATTCTGATTTTTACCAACCAAACTTGGGAATATACAGAATATTTCCCCCACCAATTGTCTTTCCGTCAGATACACTGGACAGTAGAGGCACATAAGTGTGGGTAATCCAAAGAAAAGCATATTTACTTTGTTGCGCTACGGCAATTTTAATAGAATGCTTGAGACGGATAAGCTCTTCAAAAGTATGAAGTCATATTTATTTTAATTTAAACCTCATCATTTTAGAGACACCTGGAAAATTATATTACAGGCATAATGTATTCTTATTCCTATCTGACAGACAAAAGGGCTTTGCTATTATTTGATTTGGATATTGATATACTGGTTCTTTGCGGAGACGGAAAGTTTAATGTAATTTTCATTTCAAACGCAATTCCTGCTCAGACTACTGCTGGGGCAAAATTGGTTTAGAAGTTAGATTTGCAAGGTGGCAGTGGAGCCACTATTTTTATTGAGAAGGTCAAAGTCAAAGACAGCTAACAATGCCTAGGATGCTACACATTAAGGGGAAAGGATTCAGTACCTCGCGCAATGTTCCATTCAGCTTTGAAATTCAAAATGCTCTATGTACACAGAGATCTGAATTCCTAGAAAGTTGCAGAGGATCAGAGAGGACAGCTGCAATGTCCCGGCAGACTAATCCCACCAGATATGGAGCACCACCCACTCCCACCCTACTTCAGCAACTGCAACCTTCTGTTCTGCATCCAGTGCCATTCCAAAAAGACATTATGAAAGCCTGAGTTAGGTGTTCCTTTGGAGTTATGCATGTGGTGTGCAGAGAACTCTGCCATGCTGTACGGGATACTGGCATCCTGTCCCACCAGATACAGCAGAATGTCCTCCATGCTGATGTTATATAACAAGAGATTAGGCTGAAGCCATGCATGCTGTTTTAAAAGTGAACTAAGAGCCAGTCCAACCCCTTGGTCTTATTTATGTCCCCTGGTGGAGTAGATGACAGCTAACAGCTCAGGCATTATAAGGAACACAGCCACTACTCTGCGCCAAACATGGAAAATCATGGGGCCTTCACTCTAACTTGGTTTCAGTTTCAGTTGCCAATTTATCTGCGACAGTAGATTCATTCTAGTGTCATAACTGCTCCCAGCCTGCGTGTGCATTTTTTGTACATTTCAGGTTGAATTCCCTGCTCTGTGTATGTAATGCACACATAGTGGGCGTGTGCAAAGCTACTTCCCTCCCCTCCTGAAAACTAGCAAATAAATAAATAATCTGGAAAGAAACCAAGAAATTTTTGGTTTGTTTTTTGAAGAGCAGGTTGATTTGATGCAAAACTCACGCTATTTAAAATAACCTCATGCAGCTCTTTGTGGGTTCAGTCTCATGATTAACTTGTGGGAGTGAGAACGCTGTACCAAGACAATTATTAAAAACATCCTGGGATAGATCTCATGTCTTTACACAAAAGAACTCTTCAGTGATTTAAAATGTCTTGAACCCCCTTTTTCTAAAGATGGATTTACTTTTTAATTTCCGTGGTTTTGAATACAGTGAGCAGCCATTTAATTAGTACTTGGAAATAAAAGTCACATGTTGCCTATCATGCGAAAAGGCCAAATTAGGAAATGAACTACATAAAGCTTTAACAAACGTTACTGTTTTCTGGAAAGCCTGCCTCTCACCCTTTTTTCCCTGTGTGGGTAGCTAATTCATGCCCTGATCCTGAGAATGCTTCCACCCATATTAAATATTAAGTAAGTGAATCAAAATACATTTGATTACTCGCATGCTTCACGTTGGGCCTAAGTGTTTGCATGGCTGAGACCCTGGTCTGTCAAAGTGCTTACATTTTTCCCATTATCCTAATGTGCACACCTCATCTGGCACTAATGAATGAATCCTCACAGCACCTCTAAGAGATCGGGGAGTGTTTGTACTGCCAATCTAGATTGCACATGGAGACACAAAGAGATTGAGCAATTTGTCCAAGGTCACAAAGGAAGTTTGCTGCATGGCTAGAACATGAATTCCATTCTCCCATGTTCCAAGTCAGTGCCTGAGCCACACAAAATCAATCTTTCCTTATATAATATAAACCAAGAACAATGCATCCCATATCCCACTGCCCTGTAACTCTAGATGTTTCTAATAACCAAAAACTAGGGCTTCTGCTTTTTTGGTGGTATATTAATTCCATTTTTAACTCTGTTTGAATTCTATGAAGATACCCAAAAACTGAGGGGGGGAGAGAGGGTTGTTCCTTAGTATAGGCATGACATACGGCTCCAAACAGCACTACATTAAAACACACTAGAGAACCTTTATTGTGCATCAGCAAGATCAAACAAGATCAAACTGATGTAACATGTTAGTTAGGAATCACACCCCCATAATCTACATCACTGCTCCATGGAGACAAGCCCTAGATATGTGCTAGGGAGTATGCCATCACCTATATAAACAAACAGCAGGAGGAAAGGGGTGGAGATACAAACGGAGCAACCAATTGTGGTCATTATTGGAAAAACACTAATTGCTCTCTGTGTTTACACACTGGGGGTGTTTTAATGGTGTTCATCAGTTCAGACCTAAAAAAAGAAGACCTAAATATACGGCATCAGAAAAGCCTTGGAACTTGGTCCATGATTAGTTGTCTTAAAATTGACTAGTTTGCCTAAAGCAATAATTTCCAGCTGGCCGGGGGGGGGAGGACATAACCCTTCAATAATAACAGCCATCTTGCCTACAGATCCAGACCATCAGCAACGAAAATGTTGACATGCATGAAAAATACGTTCCCCTCAGAGAAAACTAAGTATGATGCCAACCCTGAAGCAATTTAGGGTCTCGACAACATGCCTGTTCATCTCTGCGCTAGGTCGCCACAGCCCTCATTAAACGGTGAAGGGAAGGAACCTCCGTTATTCCATCCCACGCCCGTGTAGTTCTGCTCAGAACTCGTGTAAGGCTCAGCAGGGTTAGAACCTGGGCTTGCTGGGTAACTAACATTCTCATGCTGGCCCCTGGCACCGACGGTCACTTAGCCCCTCCCTGCAACACGGCCCAGGAAGTTTCACCTTGACTGATTCAGTTATCTTAGCAAACCTTGACTGGCTCCTGATCTTAATACACACATCTATAGAGGAGGAGCCCCTTTTCCAGGAAACTTGAGGCAGTAAATAAGAGACAACAGCAAGTTCAGGGTGCCTTGTTCTACATCAAGAGCAACTTACACATTCCACAGGAAGCATACAATAGGAGCTGCGGTGGCTCTGCTATGATGCTCCTATACCTGGCCATTTCAGCTGTCTCAAAACCTATTGCTTTATTGCCCATCCCTTCTGTATGTGAAACAGCTCACTCCTACCGTGGATCCTGTGATCTATGCATTCTCACCCAGAAACTGCACACTACTGCATTCAGAAACCCCAGCTAACCGGAGAGGCCATTATCCTGGATTTTAAAGTTGAATTCCAATATCTGACAGGCACACAGTCATCCTCACTGGGGTAAATCAACTACCTAAGAATGACCCACTTTGTTCCTCTTGCACATCTGCCTACACGGAAAAAAAAGTCTATGAATCCCACAGTTCTTGACTGAGTCCAGCAGATCTACGGGATTCTGGAGGAGCTTTAAATACATCTTGAAAACTCAGAGGACTACAAGAGACATGTTGATCATCAGCGTCAGGAAGACTCAGAGTTTGCTGTGGGACAGAAAGCGTGGGTCTCTGCACAACACCTCCATATGGACCAGTCCTGTTACAAACAGGACCACCAGCACTTGGTCCTTACCCAATCAACCCTGTGACTGTTCAGAGTACCCAGTTCCTTAAGAGCACACCAAGTGTTTTATGTGTCTCTAGTGAAGCCATAGGTCAACTGCCTTTTTGCACCCCAAACCCAACCGCCTGCTCTCTCACTGCAGTCGAGGGTCATAATAAACAGCTGGTCCATGAAATCCTACTCTCTAGAACAAAATGCAAATGCATGTCCCTCTGGAGCACGTGTTCCTCGCATTTGTCTGCAATTGTAATCTGGCCACTGCCTGAGATGCACCAATTGCGGAGGTTGAATGCAAACAAAGATCTACTTCTAACAATCCAACTGACAGCTGTTTGAGCAATCCCTGATTGGCTTATCCTCTAAGCCCATGGAGCATACCAGGAAGCGCCCAGGCAACAATGTGAATCCCTAGCTAGCTGTCACAACTGTCCTGTTTCTCTGCCCCTGAATGCTGAACTATTGATCTTGATTCAGACTTGGATCCTGACTCCTGATTGACCCCCAGAATCCCAACACTGACCCAGACACCTGACATTGACCTGAGGCCTAGCTCCTGAATCAGTCTCTGGCTATATCTACACTGGCAAGTTAGTTCGAATTAAGGAGGCTTACTTCGAACTAACTAAAGCCATGGCTACACTAGGCTTTCGTTAGTTCGAATTAAGGGCTTCCTTAATTCGAATTAATAAGTTCGAATAGGGTATTCGAACTAAGGGGTTAATTCAAACTAACTAGTTTGAATTAACCAATGTGGCCATGTTAATTCCAACTAATTTCTTAGTTCGAATTAACCAGCCATTGAAATGGATGGGGATTGCTAATTTGAACTAAGCCAGTGCTTGCTTAGTTCGAACTAACATTCCAGCGGGGCCATGCTAGTTCGAATTAAGCTAATTCGAACGAACTAAAATTAGTTTGAATTAGTTAGTTCGAACTAACTAATTCGAACTAATTTTAGCAAGTGTAGACATAGCCTCTGACTCTGACCCTCGCCTTTATTCCTGAATCAGCCTCCAAAATTGAACCTCAGCCTGACTCGATTCTTATACTGGCTCTGACCCCAGGCTTCAGTTCTTGGATCCCAAGCTCTTGTTACTAGTTCTGCCTACTTTCACCCAGGATCCTGACATTTCATCAAAAGGGGGTAAGGGAGAGCAGGGAGTGATAGATGAAGAGTCAGGAGTAGAAGGGATTTTAGCTTTGTCCCCTGCTCCCACATTAGAGCAGCTGGGGGAATAAGTTGCTCGATGAAGAGGGTGAAGTAACTTATTCCTCTCGCTGGGCAAAAGAGGAGGAATTTGATCTCTGTTCCCTGGGTGGTGTGGCTATTCATTACCCTTTAATGAGAGGCAAAGTTGCAATCAAGCTTATTGTCATGGTTCCACCTATTTTACCACAGAGTTGCCAAACGGTCTTGTTTTTGTTCTAACTAGAACCCGCTACAAAGGGTTACAATCCCCATTGAATGTCAGAGTAATGAGGGCATCTTTATGGAAGCATTAATTCAGTCTGTATCCCTTCTCCCAAATACGTCGCTGCAGGATATTTGGCATTGTGTGATGTGTGAAATCTGTTGGGCAAGATATAAAACAAGTGTGAAAAGAATCAGTAGAGAGAACAGCCCTAAAGAGGAGGGAGCTAGGCTG
>ML685784.1:22384101-22516228 GCA_007922175.1 Pelusios castaneus
TGGACCTGCCCAAGGTCCACCTAGCCCCAAGAAGTCGACCTAGGCGTCCAGTGTGGATGCTCTAGGTCGACTTTGTAAGTTCCCGTTTAAGTCGACTTTAATTTTAAGTGTAGACGCACTAAGTCGACTTAAAATTACAAGTGTAGACATAGCCACACTGACCTCACCCTGGCTTCGACCAGCCTGGTTATTCCTTACAGGGTGATACCTACAGCTTCTCCTGAACCATCTTCCCTGAGGCATCCAGTACCTCCCACGGGACCCTCACAGAAGTTGTCAAGTTTGCTGCCTCCAAAGAGACAGAGCACACACCAGCTTCTAGTTTGGCTGCGGATTTTACCCTTCAGTATGGTTGACTGCACTTTGAAGGTTTGTAATAGGACAAAAATAAATTTACTAACAAAAATCTAACCCTCAATGAGCTGCAATGGCCCAGCATCTTGAAAAATCAGGCCCAGTGTGTTGAGAGCCTAAGGACCCCTATGTCCTCTATTTACCTGTAGCTTCTTTGTGGTTGCCACAATTTATAGGCACTCACAATCCTGCTCATTTTGCTTTGCCACAGAAAAGTCTGACCTGTACATGTTCCTTGAATGAATATTACAGCACTGCATTAATAACCAAGCACTATAATGCCAAAAAGCCCTCAACAAAAGATCAGAAAGTCTAACACGGATAGAACTGTTTATCTGCCTTGCTTCTTCCTTTACCATCTGTTGGAGCCATATGCCTTCTTCAATCAGAGCTAATTATAGCTCTATAGCAACTGATCAAACTGTTGTAATGGTTGCAACACTCTACTGGAGCTTTTATTTCCCCATTTATTAATGAAGCCCTTTCAGTACTCTGGTGGGTGTGGGATAGTCGCAGACAATGTGTGTGTGAATTAACATAGGTGGGAGGAGGATGCATGGATTTCTGCGATAGATACAAGAGCCAAAGTACAGTCGCCAAGTATTGTAAATAAGGTGTTCTTGGGACAGAAAGATAGAGGATATAATAAAGATCCTCTGCTCGGTACGTTAACAGACTGCTCGGTTTGCTGTGCTTTTGTGACACTACCATGCCAAACAGGAAGGTGGTAGATGGCAGGCTGCCAAATTCAGTGACTAACTTATTAAAGATCATGGAGCTGCAAATAAGAATTGAGCCAATTTTTTTCTCTTCAAATCCAATGGGAACACTTTGGGCTAGCTAGACCACCTCTTTCTATTTTAAAAAAACCCAAGAAACGAACCAAGCACAGAAGAAAAGTTACTTCGTAAATCCCAAAGGAAAACATTAGAGGGATGAACTACCAGCAGGACACAGTTAAGGCCTTTTCACTGCTTGGAGTCAGAGGGGAAATCTTGATGATTTCAAGACTTTCCAGTTACTTCCTGGTGTCCCACTCCACAAGACAGAAGCTTACTGTCCATGCCTTCCCCTCCCTACCTTCTATACACCATATGGAACACAACTATCCAGGATTTAATGCTAGTAACAAAACACGGAGGATGGGGTTGAATACATCAGCGAGGCCACAGACAGGGGTGTAGCCAGAACTGATTTTTTTTGGTAGAACCTGGGGTTGACGAGGGTGGGCACAAGCCTTGTGCTACAAGCGAAATAAAGGCTGATAAAAATTTGAGATGAATTGCTTAAAATCTGATTGGGTGGGCCTGCTTTCAAAGTGGGCGGGCCATGGCCCATCCAGGCCCACCTGTAGCTATAGCACTAATCATGGTGGCAGCCCAAAACAATAGAATTCCCTACTGCAGGAAATAAGTATGACCAGAACATCAGGACCCATAGAGACAAATGCAAACCTCACCTCTACAGCTTTGCTTTCCTGCGCAGAAATTCATACCCCAATATCAATTCTAGGAACAAAAAATCCTACTTGTGTAACCCATGCTCTTCCGTAGGGTGGAATTGAGAAAAACTCTCCTGAGGCAAGGCACACTTTATGGAATTTAACTCTGGAAAGTGGTCAAGTGTGAAGTTGATGAGAGTGGTAGAAGAACCGGAACAGGATACTATAGTTAACACTAAGAGTGAAATCTTGGCTCTGTTGCCATCAGTAGTAAAATTACCATTGACTTCAATGGCCGAAGGTTTTCCTCAAGGGTCTGATTTACATATACACGAAGGCCCCTTCCCACCACTCAGGCAGTTTTATGGGGCCTTAAAGAAGGCATATATTTAATTTAAACTCACAATAAAGCCACTGTCCATTGCCTGAAGGATGTGCAAGGGCCTTAGTGTAAATTATAATCCAGTCCTAGACATGATATTAAATGAATACTTGAAGCCCCTGCAAACAATCCAAACCATACACAAGACATTTTGCCGAGCCCCAGCTCAGTTGTGAAGCTCGGAATGCAAGAACTCATATTCAATTTTTCATGCTGTCCGCTCACTCAGTTCTCAGTACTGTCTTTTCTTCAAACCAATGTAAACAGAAGTAGATTGTTCCTATCTAATTCCTTCTAGTCATCAACTGGCCAGCTGTTTCCCTTTGTTACTGCCACCAAACATCTATGCACAAGTATACAGGTGACAGTGAATGAGGGCCGCTCCTAAAGCAAGGTGACAGCAGAAATCTCTTCTTGCTGGAATGGAGGGGTCATGACCGAGTTACAGAGAAATGTGCAGAAGGTAGTCAGGTAAAAATAATGTATTCTCCTACAGCCTGTCAGAATAGAAAGCTAGCCATTATCAGTGTGGGTAGCTATCAGCTTCTGTTCTGCTTTTCTCATCACTGTTAATAAACCATCTGATGGGAGGAACTCTATGAATACTTAAAAATACAAAGATAAATTAGTGCTGAAAGACATGATATACACATATGCCTCTATGCATTTTACACACAGAGAATTAAATAATCATTTTGTAAGCACCTAGAGCAGTGGTTCCCAATCAGGGGCCAAAAGTGGCCCACGGCTCCCCTCCTACTGGCTACAGAAGGGAGCCACTGCCTTAGGATCCAGGTGGAACATGTTTCTGTGGGGCTAAAAGACCAGTGCAGGCTCCTTGCTGCAGCCAAAGTGGATGGGAGATCAGCACTTATCTCCTGCTGACTGCAGCGGGGAGGGTGGCAAAGGACTCTGCCAAGGTCCACAGGCTATAGAATTTCAGTAGGTGATTCCTGCACTTAGCCCTTAACTTTAAGATTGTGCTAGAGTATCAATTTTTTAAAAAAAGATATCTAAGATGATTTAAAGACTTAACAAAAGGAAGAACGTCCCACATTTTTAGGAAAGTTCTTCCAGTGGTTAACTGCCCTCACTTTAAAATTGCATTTTATTTCTAGTGTAAAGTTTTCTAGCTTCAGCTTCCAGGCACTGGATTTTCTTATATCTTTGTCTGCTATACTAAAGCACTATCAGAAACATTCTCCCCATGAAGGGTCTTGTAAACTGATCAGGTAACCCATTAATCTTCTTTTAACTAAAATAAATAGATTAAAAAAAGAGAAAGAGGCCCAAGAAACTCAGGGAGGACTATAAAGAACAACTATTGTTCTACAATACAAATAATGTACAAATCACAATCTGCAGACAGAGATGTCTCTATTCTGGCTTAAACCTACTCAGTGACTATATATTTTTTTCTTTTCATGTTACCCATTTCCTTCAAAATACATTCCATGCTATGAAACCTTTTTAAAAGGTCACACTGATTTTGCCGTTCAAATTACTGAACAGCTCATCTCATGATCTTAAATGAAATGGAAGCAGTGAAATGACCTTGTCTGAATAAAAACATCACTGATTAGTTAAAGTAGGCACCAGAATGCCCCAGCAGCAAGGGAAGCCAGTGGCATAATCTTACAAATGGAACAAGGGAAGCCACTGAGGCATAATCTTACAAATGCAACACACACCTCACATAGTGAAAGTTGCTGATAGGGGCGTATCTTGACTCTGCACTGTAAGGAGTGGGCTGGTGGAAGAAGCTATGAGTGTGCACCCACTGTCTAACTCTGTTCCCTGAACTTAGTGATTTGGGAGAAAATGAGAGCTGGTTAGGTGTCACAGAATGCATCCCTAGGGTATGATCTCTGTAACGTTCCTGTTCACTTTTGCCGTGTAATTGTGTGGTTTCATGCAAAATATGCCATACAAAGTTCCTTTTTTTGAATCCTCATAACATGCTCTGCATTATTATTATGGTGTCATGTTTCCTGCAGCATCATGTATGTGTACAGATGTGAAACATGTTCCCATGTATTTCACATGGCTGGGGAGGGAGGCAGACAATCAGAGCTGTGTCTCAGCATGTAAACCGCGCTGCAAGCACACATCCAGAGAAAATAAGAATGGCAATGGGCTAGCTAAACGTCTGTAGCACCTTGACTGGAGACGGGGAGAGATATCCTACCCTTTCTGAACAAAGGGAATCACCTGGCCTCACACTTGGAACTGTTACAGGCTTTTTGCCAGAGAAACTCCATCTTGAAACACCTCTTCCTACAAGCAAGATCTGTACCCTGCCTAGGGAAAGGCAGAAAGTGGCTGAAAAGCCATCATCAGCCAGCCACGTGAGTAAGATAGAGAATGGGCTACTACAGTAAAGTTTAGCTTAGAATGCACCTTATCTTTTATTTGGTAGTGGTTAACTCCTGACAGGTTAATTAACATATTGTGCATTGATTTGCTACATGCTCAGTTAAAATAATATTTTCAAATCAATGAACTAGTGTTTGTTTTTGTGACCCAGGCCTCCTGGGACAACCACCTGAATATGCAAAAAATCAGGGCAAGGGTATAGCTCTTTTTATTCCCTCGGGCCCTCCCCATGCTGCGTGGAATTTTTGCCAATCAAAATGGAGTTGAGCCAGATGGTCAGTCCCGGTGACTCACTAAGCAGGTTTCCTCCTAGACAATTGTACCTGTGGTTCCCTTAATGGGCCACTAAGGAGACAATTGACAGCAGATGTGCTGACTGGGGTGTTTCCCAGAATCACAAGTTGAAATAAAGATATAACAAACACATTTCTAACTTCTAATGCAGATATGACACCTCCATATAAACCATGGAATCATTCCTAACAAATTCCTAACAAACCTTTCTATTGGTACCAAACACAGCATATCCCATATGGATTATTGCAAATATGGAATAGTATCATAAATGGTCCCCCAAATCCAGACAGTGTCACAGCTTTATTTAAAGCTGTGTGGAGTCTAGAGATTGTGAATGGGGAAAACCTGTTTGCATTTTCAGTTTCTTTGGAAAACTGATGGACCAGAGTACATGAGCCTACAGTGATCTGGGAAGGGTCCTGATCCCTGCAGGATGGAAGTATCCGGTATGGCATCTGGGGGCTGAGGATGCACACTGCAGGACCATCCTCTGAATGACTGAAAAGCCCACACTCCTGCCTGAGATCGATTACATGCAGGAGGCTGGTGTGGACTGACCCAGGAGTGGGGGTTTACCTAGTAAAGCAGGCTAAGGCGGGCTCCAGGAGTGGGCGATCAGGGAGGCACAGCGGAACAGCAGAATCTGTTCTTCTACTGACCAGCTGGCTACAATCCAACAGCTGAGGCACACGTTCGAGTGTCTCTATCTTGGCTGACACACCAGGGATTGAAGGGGGTGGGGGTGGGGGATGCAGAATTAAAAGCATGAGCTGCTACAGCTACCTGCAGCTATAACTAATCCATGTCTTCTGTAGATGGGGGGAGGGGTTAGTGATCCTGTAACACACACTGGCTGCGTCTACACTGGTAAATTAAGTCGATTTAAGCTAGCTTAAGTCGACTTAAATTTACCCTGCATCTACACTACAGTTTTCTTAAGTCAACTTAAGCAGCTTAAGGAAAATAAAGTCGAGTTAAGGAAAATAAAGTCGACTTTATTAAGCCTCCTTTCCACTAGACCTAAGGCTTAACTCGACTGCCTAGAGTCGACTTAAGCCAGTGTAGCTGTGGGGTAGCCCTAAGTCAACTTAGGGCTACCCCAGGGCTACACGAATGCCCTCCCTGCCGGGGGGGAGAACAGGGGGAGCCTGGAATGCCGCCGCACAGGGCAGGGCAGAGCCCTGCCCACCCTGCCCCTATGCCCTGCCAGGGTCCCTGTCCCCCTTTGCCCCATTGTACCTATGTACAATGGGGCAAAGGCTGAGCCCCCTGACATTGGGCAAGGGGTGCCCCCTCTGCCCCCGTAGACCTGCCCTAGGTCCCCCTAGCCCCACAAAGCCAATCTAGAGCGTCCAGTGTGGATGCTCTAGGTCGACTTTGTAAGTTCCCCTTTAAGTCGACTTTAATTTTCAGTGTGGACACACTAAGTCGACTTAAATTACCCAGTGTAGACATAGCCACTAACTGGTAGAGCCAGAGAATAATAGGTTTTTTTCTCCTCAGTTCTCAAGCAAGTCTGGGAATTTGGAAAAAAAAAAACAAAACTTGTTTTGAATTTTTTTGGCCAATTGAAAAATAAAAGGTTTAAGGTCCAATGAAATATCTCATTTCATTTCAGTCATTTTAAAACTTTTTATTTTATTTTAAGGAATTCAAATAAATGAAAGGAAACAGAAACAAAGTTGTTTCAAACCAAAATATTTCAGAATGAAAATGCTGAAACATTTTTTTCCATGAAGGGGGTAGTGGTGGTGGTGGTTTTCTCTTCCCACTCAAAACAAACAGACCAAACTGATGCCCATTCAGAAAAGGTTTCCACATCATCAAATTTAATTTCCTGCCAGCTCTACTCAGCAGAAGCATGGAGGCTCCTCGAGTCCCGATGCTGATGCAGCTACCAATTCCTGGCTCCATTGCTTCTCAAGGAGTAGGCTGTGGGAGCGGAATCCTTATCTCCACAAAACCCTGCACTACAGCACACTGCTTAGCTGACCAGCTCGCACACAGGGCCCAGGAGTCTCAGTGAACTCCGGTGTGGTGAAACTCTATCAAGAAGGAAGCAGAATAAAAGCCTCCCATTTGCAGATGTGCACCCAACTTTTCCTGAAGGGGTGTGGGCGATGAAGGTTTTGCACATTTTGATGAGGGATTTTTATTTTGGTTGCAATGGTTGAGAATTGCAGGCAAATTTTCCAGTAACTGAGGTCTAAAAGTTAGGCTCCTAAATCTTTATTGAGGTGTCTAAGCAAACAGCCCTAGTTTTTAAGAAAGCACAGCACACAAGAGCTCCCACTGAAATCAAATGGATTGATTGACTGCTCAGCACTTTCAAAATCTGGGTCTCTTATCTAAGCACCTACATAGGGGCTTGGGAAACTAACATTAGTCTCCATGGTCTGAGGGCCTATTTCTGTCACCCTCACTCACACCAATTATTACCTTACTGCACACAGTCATATAGGTTCTGGCTGTACTAGTCACATATCATCCCTTACCAGGTACGTCTACACTGCAAAAATGGCTCCCAGTGAGTGAGTCTCAATGCCCAGGTCTATAGATTCAGGCTCATGAGCTTCAAGTTAGGATGCTAAAGATAGTCATACAGACATTCTGGCTCAGGCTGAAGCCTGGGCTCTGAAGCCCACCTCTTTCCATGGACTTCAGATCCCACGCTGGAACCTCTACACAGCTATTTTTAACACCATAGCATGAGCTAGCGAGCCTGAGTCCACAGACTCCTCCTCTGAGATTTGATACCACTGGTTTTCAGAGGGCTTTTGGGCCTATGTGGCTACTCAGGGGAACTAGCTGCCCCTCTCCCAGCCCCCCCTGTCCTGATCATATTGTGACTTTGGGTGCAAAGACAGCTTACCCCATGCTTCCGCCGGCATGTGAGTGGGCAGGGAGCAGGCAGAGTCGGAGCGTTGCTGCTCTCCTCAACTGACTCCGAAGAACGGCTGCAGAAGAGACAGTGAGCTGCTCCACCCAAAGGAGTGATGTGAGTTACTACTTCCCCAGAGCAAGGTGAAGGATTGCTACTCCCAGACCCACCATTTGTATTCTGCTCTGCTCCACGGCTGTGCAGCTATGCAGTACCCTGCTGCAGGGTGAGTGGAAAGGTCCAACTCCAGATCTCAAAGGAGGATACTTAACATGATGGATTGGTGGAGTCAGGCCCTGGGTGAACTGTCAATTCTAATTTGCTGTTGTGAGTGTCATTGGAGCCCTCATATACAACAGGGAGTGCTTGAGTACTTTGGCAATAGCAACAGTACCATAGGAAGGTTCTCCTGTTTGCCTGTTGTCATCCGTATTAAAATACTGCCCAGGGATTTGCCAGCAAATAGGTAGGTAGACTCAGGCCAGTTTCACTGGACTTAATGCACTAAAAATAGCAATGTAGACATTGCAGGTCTGTTAGAGACTCCAGCTGGCCAATGAGCTAGCCCACAGGGTCTGGTGGTCTTGAGAGCCTCAGGTATCACCTGACTTGCAATATCAATGCTAATTTTTTTTTTAACATACTAACTCAAGTCTATCTAACTGGGCTGGGAGTGGGCAGGGTGGATATACCATCTCGGCGCCCTAGTCACGGACCAGGACCAACCATTGTACAAACAGGACAAAAAATAAAAGCTGACTTAACAGGCACGTCACAAAAAGAAGTTGATAAACAGAAAGTGAATGAAATTGTGGTTCCATTTACTGCAAAATTGTTCTGTTTAAAACAAAAATGGAGTCTCTATAAAGCAGCTTCCATTGCAGCAATGCTGTTTCTCTCGTAAGGAATCACTGCAAATAGGACACAACTTAATGAAAGCACAAATGTACATTTTTAGATTTTGCGTCATTTGAGCTTTTGCGCTTCGAACAAAAACTTTACATCTTCCCTGCCAAATGATATGTGCAGTCACTCATCCCATAAATCACCAGAGCTCTTATATATGATTAGTTATTTAATTGCTGAGCTGTCTATACAACTCAGCACAAAAAATGCAATAAAAATGTTTCTCATTCATTTGCTTCTCCAATTAGATTCTATTGACCTCTGCCACAGAGTCGGTAATTTTTTTGCTTTTTAATTATGCACATTATCTCAATTGAAACCCTGTAGCTTCATCTGGATCCCACTTGGACATAAATCAGTAAGAGGATGATAATACTTTGGTTAATGCGCATCAGATACAAGCCATTTGGCTTTCACTCTGGGATTTCACTACCTGCATTAAAATTTCTCTGCCCATCGTGTGCCAATAACATCATTAGTTGTTCTCTTTTTGGACTGGTTTCTCGTAAAAAATATTTGTCCCTGAAGCTATACATCAAGTGCCACTCAAGGAGAGTGCCTGTGTTCCCTTTCTGAAAACTCCTGCTTTTATTTCTCATAATGCTTTCATAAAAATTATGAGCCCTGCTGTAAGCCCTGTGGAAGATAACTGGGGGCTACTGCTCCAATTCCACCTGCCTTACTCATACAAAACTGAAAAAAAAAAAAGACTGAACCACCACATAAAGAGGCACTATTGGATAAATTCTGGAAAGTGTCTACCTTCCTATGCACTCATCATCATCATCATCAGCAGCATAGTATCTGAGTTCCTCACATGCTAATGTTTCCATTTTCACAAGACTCTTGTGACAAAAGACAGTGTTATTATCCCCATTTCACAGATGGGGATCTGAGACACATAAACTATGTGACTTGCCAAAGATCGTAGAAGAAGTCTGTGGCAGAACTGGGAATTGCACCCAGGTCAGGTGTGAAGAAGGTGATACAGTACGCAGAAGTTTGCCACTTTCACTGGAGTTACCATTCACTTTAAGTCAAATACAGCATTGGCTTGTTTCCAATTAAAAGTAAAACAAGCTTATTAACTAAAGGACATAGGATTTTAAATGAGTTCATATTTTTTTAACAGCTGACAATCAATAGAAGGAGCTACAGTACAGCCTTTTCCTCCTAGGTAACATCCTTACTAATCTACTTTCCAGCAAAATGGATGACCAACCTCTTTGATCACGATCTGCCATGAACTCGAACAAATTAGGTTCTTTTGTCTTCTTAGGTGAATGATAACTCAGGGTTCTCTGACCCCCTTTTTATAGTCCAGTGTGCCTTTGACATGGATTCTTTTGAAGACTAACCACTAAAGTAAAGTCTATTTGAGCTTTAAGGATAATGACATGTAGTTGAGTAGGGAAGGAAGTTCCATGCTGGCTTCTTCCCCTGCTTGTGTGTTAGCTGAAATGCAAATTGATCTATTTCCTGCAATGTACAACCCTTGCTGTGTTGCTGAGTGGTTACTGCGTCCCTTTATTGGCTTTGGGGTCCTATTTACCTTCTATGTAAATTACATTCACGTTGTCCCAATGTACCTTGGAAATACCTTCCAGGTAACAGAATCATATTCCTTTGTTGGGGGGAGGAGGGCTGTTAACTTCAGAATTGTCTGTCAGACACATTTTGATAACATAATTTCCAATATGTTTGTAAGTTTGAATTTGTCTGCTGTACAAACACCACACAATAATATTGGTGACCAGTACGTTACAGACTCACAGGGTGCATCTACAACTGTAAATTAAGTCGACTTTACTAAACCTGCTTTTAAGTCGACTTTTGGTTTAAGTCGACTTTCTAAAGTCGACTAAAGCCAGTGTAGACCTGGAGAAGCCCTAAGTTGACTCTAAGTCGACTTAGGGCTCTCCAGGACTCCCACACTGCCCTCCCTGCCAGGAGGGGTGGCACAGGAAGAGCCTGGCATGCCCCCCCACAGGGCAGGGCAGAGCCCAGCCCACCCTGCCCCTATGCCCTGCCAAGGTCCCTGTCTCCCTTTGCCCCATTGTACCCAGATACAATGGGGCAAAGGCTGAGCCCCCTGGCACTTTGCAAGGGGTGCCCCCTGCCACCGTGGACCTGTCCCAGGTCCCCCTAGCCCCTACAAGTCGACCTAGGCATCCAGTGTGGATGCTCTAGGTCGACTTTGTAGGGTTCCCCCAAAGTCGACATAAAATTTAAGTGTAGAATGCTAAGTCTACTTAACTAAGTCGACTTAAAGTCGACTTTGTTAAATCCACTTAGCTAAATCGACTTAAATTAACAAGTGTAGACATAGCCATAGGCTCTAAGATCAGAAGGGACCAATATGATCATCTAGTCTGACTGACTACACAATGCAGGCCACAAAACCATGCCCCCTCACTTCTGGAATAATTCTCTAATATATAACTGAGTTATTAAAGTCCTCAAATCATGATTTAAAGACTTTAAAGTACAGAGAATCCATTGGCAAGTAAGCCATGCCCCATGCTACAGAGGAAGGCTTACTGATATTTTACATGACACCTTCTAGAGACAGGTTATGACATTAATGAGTTGAAGTACATTCAACTGGTCAGGCCAGTTGAAACTCACTACCAGATACCAATGAACCTCTTGTCCTCTTACTTGCTGTTGGATCATGTTAAAATCAGAGATATTCCTGTTTTATTTAAAGATAACAAACCTTAGAGGAGAACAAGAAATATTAACCATTCTAACCTGAGTAGTTATCACAGTGCAATGGCCATGCAATTGATACAAGCTTTAGATGGAGGATTAAGAAATATCAAACGTCAGAAAAAAATCAGCCCCTTTTTGCGCTTTTATAAATGATGAAAACTAACCAGATTATTGGCAATTTAGATAAAGACTATTCTACTGCCATGCAAAATGCTCTTCATTTTGGATGAGGATCCTTCATATACCTCCAGAATCCTTGAAAGAAAAGATGTCCTTGAAACTAGAGCAATGGAAATCATGCCAGAGCTTGTCGATTTGACTTATGGAGGAAAGAGCAAGAATTTACCTTGTTCGTATTCAAAATTAATGGAGGGAATTTAAAGACGTGATGAGAACTTTTCAAAGTGACAAAAAGAATGAAGGAAACTGGAAAGCATCCAAGAAGGCTGGCAAGTCTAACAGAAAGGATAATAAAACTTCCTAAAATGTAATATGGCAAAGAAGATGAGAGAACAAAAGAAGCAAGAACATTGGTACTTAATAGGACTGATTCATTCTTGTTGAATTACCATACAGCTTCAGGCCAGTGCTTGTTCAGATCTATCATCCCATCTTTAACAATGGAGCGCATGCATGGCTTCAGAGGAGAGTGTAAGACACTCTGTACCAGGCAACTACAGAATAGATTGTCCACAAAGGAAGTTTCTTCCTAACCTCTTCTTTAGAGGTCGGATTGACCTGAAACATAAGTGTTTATATCCCACCCAAGAGTAATTGTTTTAAAAAAGCTTTATTATAACAATTTGGTGTTTCTAAGTGGTCATCATTCTTTCAACCTGACCTAATGATATTGAGGCAATAAGTTCCACAAACTCATTGCATGAAAAAAGAATGTCCTTTTTCAGGTTTAAAGTTTGTTGCCTTTCTGTTTCCTCAAATACCCTCTTTTCTCCTTTTATGAATGAGGGTGAATCTCTGATGTTACCTCTGAATTTGTCCCCGGACCTTTTGTTGTGGAAAGGCCAGATACTGAAAATCAATCAGGAAAAGTGGTTGCTTGGACAGCCAGCCCTGAATAAGTAAACAGAAGCTAAGCTACCTAGTGGGTTAATAAAAATACCGGACGTAACCTTTCCCAAGTAGCTATTCATGAATTTACATCATGTTGTCTCACTCCAACTGACCTTTGACCCAAGTGTTTGCAATTTCTGTGAAAATTATGCAACGTTGGAATAACGTAGTCCCTGCAGTGCTGTGGTTGGAGCAACTATGAAGCATCTGAGTGGAATAAGCATAAAAAAGAGTAAAATGTGACCAAAAAAGGAATCCATAGAAAAAATAGAACGAATTAGAGCAGACAAGAGATTCTTGGTTTAGCCATTTGAGCACAGGGCTGTGAACCAGGTACTCTTGACACAGGGAGGAAGTCAACAGTTCAATAGCCCCAATTATTTTTGCTTTCCCAAAGGCCAGGTAGCCTACTTAGGGGGCATAATGAATAGGATTCTTATTCCCATGTTCCTAGTCACAGGCACCACACAAAAGCTCAGCATTGTTTTCCCCCATGCTTAACTGAGCTGGGCTTCACTATACAATTAGCACTTTTATCTCAACCACTGGCAATCACTTCATTCACTCAACCTCACTGACACAGTCAGGTGAGAAATTAAATTTAATCCATTGTTTCATTCACTGGTTAAAGTGAAACATATCTGCTAAAACTCTCCCAGCTGAGATGTAACAACTAGTCAGGATACACTTTCTCCTCTGAAGGTCTAATGGCAACCAGCCTTCATGTCTGGATAATATTACTCTGCAATTATGCAAATGAATTGCATTTTCAGGTGACTCCCATTGGTTGTCCACATTCCATGATTTAAAAAAAACAAAAAAACAAACTATGTAAGTAACTTTCATTTTGGTCTGGAAAAAGCTGGTTAGCCAAACTGAAAGAGAAGCATATTAGGGATTCTATTCTCTAGCCCAGTGGTTTTCAGTCTTTTTCATTTGCTGATTCCTTTAAAAAAAAAAAGAATGGAAGTGGGGACCTCTTTAGGAATTTCAAATTGGGGTGCAGATCTTTGGAAATCTAATCTCTGTATATTTATTGAATTCTGTTCAGTCAGTTCTTGGTCTATGTCTTTAACAGACCCTTAGACATTCTTTGTGGGCGACTGTAAACCACAGATTGAGAATCACTGCTCTAGCCCAAAAAAGCACTGAAAAGATGAAAACCAACTTCAAATGTTCTTTCAAACCGATTGTTCCACTGTATTCAGCAATTGAGTTCCCTGTTTACAGTTATTTCTGGATGTGCAAAGAGAAAAACAATGATCCAATGAATGGCTCTGTCTCTAGCCAGGGATGGCTGAGAATGAACTGAGAGGTTCATCCATAAGTGCTGGTTAGCCTCCTGGAAGTTCTGGGGGAGGGCTGCACTTATATAGGTTGAACAGACAATGTTACCAAAGTTCTCTGGGACCCAGGCCAGGCAGGCAAGCACACCTTCAGTGGACCACCCACAGGGACACAACTCAAAGGAGACTACACAGCAATTCAGGACTGATAGCATTACTCCTTTCATGGAACTGCCCATGATAATTAAGAGTTAAGAAATGGCAGACCTGGGGAAAAAAGCACAAATATTCTGATGCCCAGTGCTGTGCAACAGCCACAAAATCATCCATCCCATTTCATCATCACTGTTTATGTCCTTCCCCTCCATGCGACTCTCTCCCCTGCCTCCTCTTTCTTCTCTGTCCATGCCTCTTTTCCCAGCAACTCCTAGACAATGATTTCCTCTTCTTCCCTATTTCATTAGACTTAGGTTCATTGTTCTGGGACCAGCCCTAGGAACAAAACTTTTGTCCCTCCCCATCCTTTTCTTAAAGCACGTGAAAACTATATTCAAATTCTTCCAGAGAGCTGAACATAAAGCCACAGCTTCCTGCAAAGGGGATGTAAGACATAAGTAGGATGAGAACATTAGGCAGTTTGCAAAAATAGTTGAAGTGTTTATGCTAAAAACATCAAATCAAGGAACATTTCAAAATGCAAAGGACATAGTGGCAGCAAGGGCAGATCATGCAAGAATCTTCTGTGATCAGTATAACCGTGTGATAAAATGAGACCCAGCTCCACTACCTACCTGTGAGTAATGCTCAGATGATAGTGTACTTCTCTCTTGGTTGGAAGTTTGAGTCCCACATGAAAACATGAGGTTAGATCATCTTTTGCTCCTTTATGACTGACAGAGGGAATTCAAACCCTGCAGAACTGGAGGTCAGGAGGTAGGACCTGGAGATGTGGGGGATCCCTACTGGGACATGGTCCTCCCTTCTCTGGACCCCAGGACATTACTGCCATTGGGATTTGGATCTGTGGTTTCAGGTGCTATCAAACTTCACTTCACCTTATCTTCCCAACTGACTACACCAATCTCTCACCTAAATTAATGTTGCCCAAAATGACATTATCATAGTCAAAGAATCATAGAACCTTAGAGTTGGAAGATCCAACCCCCTGCTAAAAGCAGGACTGCTCCCACTAAATCATCCCAGCCAGGGTTTGTCTAACCAGGCCTGAAATGTTTCTAAAGATGGAGATTCCACCACCTCCCTAGGTAACCCATTCCAATGCTTCACCACTCTCCTAGTGAGAAAGTTTTTCCTAATATCCAACCCAGACCTCCCCAGCTGCAATTTGAAACTATTGCTCCTTGTTCTGGCCTCTGTTACTACTGAGAACAGCCTAGCTCCATCCTCTTTGGAGCACCCCTTCAAGTAGTTGAAGGTTGCTATCAAATCCACCCTCAGTCTTCTCTTCAGCAGACTAAATAAGCCTAGTTCCTTCAGTCTCTCCTCGTAAATCATGTGCCCCAGCCCCCTAATCATTTTTGCTGTCCTCCGCTGGACTCTTTCTAATTTGTCATTTGCTATTCTTTCTGCACATCGAAATGGTATCTTCCTTTGACCTCAGCAGGGTGTCTTTAAAATATAACCAGCTCTCTTGGATGCCTTTCCCTTTCAGATTAACTTCCCAAGGGATCCTGCCCATCAGTTCCTTGAGGGAGCCCTAATCTGCTTTTCTGAATTGTAGGGTCTGTGTTCTGCTTTCCTTTCTTCCTTTGATCAGGATCCTAAATTCTAGTATCTCATGGTCACTGCCACCCAGCTTGCCATTCACTTCCACTTCCCCTACCAATTCTTGTTTGTTTGTGTGCAGCAGGTCAAGAGGTGCAAAGCCCCCCAGTAGCATTTGTACCAGGAAGTTGTCCTCAACGCTCTCCAAAAACTTTCTGGATTGTCTGTGCACTGCTGTATTGCCCTTCCAGTAGATGTCAGGGCAATTGAAATCCCTTATGAGAACCAGGGCCTGTGATCTGGAAATTTCTGCTAATTGTCCATAGAATGCCTCATCCACCTCCTCCTTCTGGTCTCGCGGTCTATAGCAGACACCCACCATGACCTCCCCCTTGTCGCACTCTCCTCTAAACTTAATCCACAGACTTTTAACAAGCTGTTTCCACTTTCATAGTGGAGCTTCGAGCAGTCATACAACTCTTTTACATATAGGGCTACTCCTCCCCCCTTCTTCCCTGCCTGTCCTTCCTGAACAATTTATACCCATCCATGGCAGTGCTCCAGTCATGCAGGCTATCCCACCACGTCTCTGTTACTACAATTACATCATAGTTGTTTGTCTGTGACAGTACCACCAAGTATTCCTGCTTGTTTCCCAGGATCCTCGCATTTGTGTACAAACACTTAAAATACCGGGCCGATTGCCCTACTTTCCACTGTCGATTATCTATCCTATTGCATCTTCCTCCTTGCATTTTCTCCCGGTGTCCTCCTTCCCCACTCACCTCACGTATTGGGGCTTCATTAGGACACCTAAGACAATGATTTGATTCCACCCCCACCCCCAATTCTGACTAGTCTCTAGGGTTGCTCCAAAGAGGAGGGAGCTAGGCTGTTCTCGAGGGTAACAGAGGAAAGAACAAGGAGCAATGGTTTCAAATTACAGCTGGGGAGGTCAAGGTTGGATATTAGGAAAAACTTTCTCACTAGGAGGGTGGTGAAGCATTGGAATGGGCTATCTAGGGAGGTGGTAGAATCTCCATCTTTGGAGATTTTTAAGGCTCGGTTAGACAAAACCCTGGCTGGGGTGATTTAGGGGGAGGGGTTCTGCTTTTTAGCAGGGGGTTGGACTAAATGACCTCGTGAGGTCCCTTCCAACCCTATTATTCTATGATTCTATGATTCCTTCTGACGCTCTTTGATGGATGCATTATCTTTAAGAAGCATACTACCATTTTAAGATCCCAGCATTGTGAGGTGATCCAGGTGGCGACCCAGGAGAAGAATTAATCCCATGACTTACATATATAGTGGAAAGTGGACAGAGAGAGCCTGATTTGCCCGAAGTTATATAGCAAGTCCATAACACACCTGGCACTATATACTGCATTCCCATACCTGACTCTTACTCCTGGGCTTTATCTTTAGATAATGCTGCTCCCCATACAACATTATTTCCATACACTTCTTCCTCTTCGATTCCAAGCTCTGTGGGGCAGGGACCATATTTTCACATGTGCACATGCACTGCAGGTATCTAACACAATGAGACTCTTGATCCCTGATGCGGGCTTCTATGTGCTACCACCAAACAAATACATTACCAATGCATCTGACGAATTAATGATGCATCTGACGAAGTAGGATGGAGCCCACGAAAGCTTATGTCTGAAGAAATTTGTTAGTCTGTGAGGTGCCACAGGACTCTTGTTCTTTAAATTATTAATTATTATTATTATTATTATTAATATTAATAATAATAATAATAATAATAGTTTTGCTAATGAGGTAAACCTGATTAAAAATTGTTGGATTAAATATTTAATGCCTGAATCACATTTGTAAAGTAAGCTAGGGATGGTCTAATAGCCCTCTGTGTCTGATCGATAGCAGCCAGGAATCTGTCACACCACCAGCTAGAGAGCCTCTCTCTTTCACCCTCTGTAAATCCCCATTTTAATCCCCAGTGTGTTGGACAAGAGGGTGGCCATCAGGTGAACCAACTAGATATTTCTAGCCAAAATAACTGAAATGCCAGTCACTTCTGGGACTTCCGGGACAATATGCTGTCAATGTCTAGAGAAGATCTGGAGGGATTTTGCAGAATAACAAACAGAAAATTCAGTGAAGTAATTTTGCACTGAAAATAGTGTTATACTTTTCACTGAATTGAATATATGCATATAAAATCAATGAAATCCTGCAACTATTTCTCCCCGTGGAACAAGAAAAAAAATCTCTTATCCTCAATCGATAATATTTTTACTGCACCAGTACTTTTCTTCTGTTCTTAGACTACCTTATAACCGTACTAGTGTCTGATCCCTTTCAGGTACCAATTCTTACTAGAGTTTTTGAATCCTTATACCACCTTCAGTTCTGTGCTCCCGTTTGTAATGTGTATTGCTTTGGTTTCTTCCTGGCATAGAGTTCACAACGTTATATAAAGAAGCCCTTGGGTATTGGCTCTCTCATTGTTAGAGAGTATAATTCTACTGTAAAAAGTCATAGCTTGTAGTATTTGTAGTGTGACATTGTCCCTTTCTCTTTTAACACAGAACAACACGATGAGTTAGCTAATCTACTTACAGACTCATAGACTTTAAGGCCAGAAGGGACCAGTATGATCATCTACTCTGACCTCCTGCAAAATGCAGGCCTCAAGACCTCACCCTCCCACTCCAGCAATAGGCCATCAACCTACTTACTCACTTACATAGTAATATGGGTGCTCTGTGGCTGCAGGAACTTAAATACCTCACCAGTGGAGGGTGCAATAGAAGCGTATTTTTAACACAAGGTATCATCTCAATGGGTTTGCACATAGTGTAGTGTGAGACTAAAGAATGGAATTCCAGCATTAGAAAATGGCTTAGTTCCTCCTAGCTAGTGAGAGAACAGGATTAGACCCATCAACTTACACATCAAAACAAGTGTAACTGCACAAGTCCATTCCAGTGCAAGGGTCAAACTCATATCGCATACACATGGTTTCTGAATTTGGTCCAGCATACCATAGAAGAGCCTTGAAATCAGGGTGAATGAATTAAAGACCTTAAACTGAAATCTCAATGCAGTAAAACATTTAAGCAGTAAAGGTTGACTTACATGATTCTGAACTTCTCTTGTTCTGGGCAGGTGCTCTTTCCCTTTTTGATTGTAACTCAGTAGTAGCAATTTGATGTGTTGACAATCTGGAGTATCTCCCCCAATCTATCAGGCCAAATTGACAGAAACTGCTAAGGTTATGGGAATTATTTGTACTGTAGTAGAGACTATGAGCCTGAGCCGTGGACCAGGGCCACAATGTGCTAGCTACTGTACAAATATATCACAAAAAGACAGCACCTGCCCCAAGAAGTTACAGCCCAGATCCCTTAGGCCTGGCTGTCCATTGCAATGCACCACAAACAATCAATCACACCTATGTGAAAAGAGTCCACAATGTTCCCATTCCGAATTGACAGCACTTTACACCCACTGGGCACGGCTTTGTATGACGGCAGATGCCAGGGAATGAAAAAACAGGCCACTTTATGATAAACTAGACCTACTTACACCTAACTTAACAGTGTGTTAAGAAACCTACTTGGAAGCAGGTGCAATTTACAACCAAGTCCCCTGGTGTACTTTGAAGCCAGAGTCAGGAATCAGAAGAATGATTATAAGGATGTAAATTAAAATAGCTCCCAACCTACTTAGACTCACACCGTGTTTGAGCTTTTCAGCATGTTACACTAACTTGGGGACTGATGCTGCTCATATGTATCCCAATTTCCCCACTGTTTTAATTCTGCTGGTTTCATTGCAGTTACTCCTGGTTTATGCCAGTGAGAGAAAGGACTAGACCCAAAAACTTACACATCAAAATGAGTGTAACCGCAAGAGTCCATTCCGGTGCAAGGGTCAAACTCATATCACCATGCACATGGGTTCTGAATTTGGTCCAGCATACCATAGAAGAGCTCTGAAATCAGGATGAATGAATAAAAGAGCCTTAAATTGAAACCTCAATTCAGTAAAGCATTTAAGCAGTAGCTTAAATCTACCATGAGACTGCCTAGGAAAGCCAATGGGACTATTACTGTGTTTAATGTTAAGCAGGTGTTTAAATGCTTTGCTTGATGAGGGCCTAAAAAAAGAAGCAGAAGAAGAGAAATTGAAGAGTGTCTTGGTAGCTGGATCAAGGACATATTCTAGGCTCTTCACTTCCTTTCTAGGGTGGTCATAATGATTCAAGCTTTGTCCTGCTTGATTTTCTTGGCGTCTATGAACATAAAGGAGAATGGAGGGAAGTCAACAACTGCTTCATTCTCCCTGTCATTACGTCTGGTAAAAAGGCAGGGGACCTTCCATCTCTCTCTAGCAGCAATGAGTAAGTAGGCCACACCCATCTTTGAAGGGGTAATTCTAATATTTCTCTTTTAGTTGGGTCAACAATTGCTATTGGATATCCTAAAAAGAGATGCTCTAGTTAAAGTTCAAACATACGTCATTGGCTTTCATACAGGAATAACTGGATGAAAATTTATGGTTTATATTATAAAGGCCATCAGACAAGATGATGATAATGACCTCTTCTGCTCTTTAAAACAATAATCTTATGAACAAATTTACCAAGATGTTCTTCTTTTATCACAGCATCATTTCCTTAGTTGGGACATGCTATACTCTGTTGACTTAAGATTTGGAGTCACTTGCAATGTGACCTCTCTGTCAGACAGGGTCTTATTTATCTTGTTTTGATACTGTTATTTATAGCTTCTGAAGTTCATACAATAAAGGATTCATTAGAAGACTATTTTGGAGATGTAATGTTATTTATAGATGAGACTGAGGTTTTGTGATGTGCCCAGTATCACACAGCAAGTCCAGGACATAGTTATCCGAATGCCTAGTTCTCCTCGTTAACCACACACTTCACTTCAACAAGCCCCATATAGAATTACGGTACTAGAACTGGAAGTTCTTCATGTTTAAGCTTCTGACAAAGTGGGATTTTCTCCTACGAAAACTCATACAATAAATACATTTGTTAGTCTTTAAAAGTGCCACTAGACTCGTTGGGTATGTCTACACTGGCAAGTTAGATCGACTTAAGGAGGCTTAAGTGGACCTAACTTAATCCATGTCCAAACTAGGCTTTCATTAGGTTGACTTAAGGGGCTTCCTTAAGTTGACCTAATGAACGCTTAGGTCGACTTAATAAGAACTGCGGGGTATTCTAACTAACCCTCCTTAGGTCAACCTAACCTTTCCTTAGGTCGACCTAAGCCCAGTGGGGACACATAAGTCCACTTTCTTAGGTCGACCTAAGGGAAGTTAGTTCGAATTACTAAGTCCTGGTTAAGGGAAACCACTTTGTTAAGTCGACTTAATACGGTCAATTTAAGTCGACTTAAAGTCGACCTTATTAAGTCCACTTAAAGTCGATCTAACTTTTTCAAGTGTAGACATAGCCCTTGTTTGTAGTATTGGAACTGTGGCTTGAGCTTAAGCTTCTTGAAGTCACTGAATTACCATATGTAGACTTGAACACATGGCAAGTTCTCATATTTTTTCCAATATAGGACCACATTTAATACATAATAATAGACCAGTAAGTCCTCTATGAGAGAAAAGACTCTCCCAATGGGACAGAGAACTGCGGATAATGTAGAATGATGAGTCTGCCAATTACTGGTATATGAATAGCCTAAGATCTTAGAAATTATTGGTAGTCGTACAGCTCTTTATGGTTACAGTTTGAGATCTAAAATAAGTAAATAAATTGAGCTGCATTTAACACAACTTCATTTTCAATGAATAAATCATATCATAAATCTGAAAAAATGAATTAATTTTTACATCAATTACATTTACACTCAACTGCTTCTCAAGGCAGCCATTCAATTATCAACAGGGAATAGTTCTCATTGTAATCACTGGGGTCAGTTACGTACTTCAGTTAAACACATTTTTTCTGTTAGTGGTAGAACAAGGTCCAAAAAATAGTTTTCACATTAGTCTATTCTTTTCATTCAGAGCAAAGTATTAAGCAAACTGCACTGAATCTAACAAGAAACTTGTATTCTCTGCAGGAATGACATACAGATTTGCATTAAAACACTGGAATAGGTTTCCTAAAGAGGTTGTGGAATCCTAATTGCTGTAGGTTTTTAAGAACAGGTTAGACAAAAACTTCTCAGGTGTGGGGGTCTAGGTATTTTTCGTCCTGCCTCAGCATGGAGAGGTTGGCATGATGGACCAGATGATTCCTTGAGGTCCCTTTCTTCCACTCCTACATTTCTATGATTGACTATCCCTCTTGACTTTTACCCTGTCTTTTATTACTTACTGACATTGCAGTAGTGTTTAGGACCTCAGCTGAGACTGAGATCCTATTGCACCAGGCCCTGTACCAACATAGCCTGATTACCCAAATGATTAAAACAGCCAACATGTCAAAGAAAGGAAGTTCTATCATTCCCATTTCACAGATCTGAGACAGAGAAATTAAATGGCTTGCTCAAAGACACACTGCAAATCATTGGAAGAGACAGGATTTGCATCACTAACACCCATGGTTGAGGGTGATACAAAATGGATACACAGAATATAGTGAGAAAACAACATACAGATTCCCGGGGGATATTTTCATGTGATGAGCACAACTCAGGTTATAGATTATTTTTACTTGGGCTCTTAAATATAACCTTCCATGTCAGGAAACCTAGATTCTTCACTTTGGTATTAAACTTGATGAAACATATATATTTTAATACATAAAAGCCACCCAAGGTACTTTCATGTTTTCTCTACTCCAATTGATAGTGACAAGCAACTAGCATGGACAGTATGCACCAGGTACACACAATACAAAGAGATGATCCCTGCTCCAAAAAGCCTACAATTTGTCCAACCCAATTTTAGGCTTCAGTCCATAATCAACTGAAGAATCTTCTGTGAGGGTATAAGCCTCAATGGCGATGTCTACACTTGTGTATTTAAGTCGACTTTAACTAAGTCGACTTAGTGTGTCCGCACTGAAAATTAAAGTCGACTTAAAGGGGAACTTAGAAAGTCGACCTAGAGCTGGACGCTGGAGCACACTGGACGCTCTAAGTAGACTTTGTGGGGCGAGGGGGACCTAGGACAGGTCCACGGGGGCAGGGGGGCACCCCTTGTCCAATGCCAGGGGGCTCAGCCTTTGCCCCATTGTACCTAGGTACAATGGGGCAAAGGGGGAAAGGGACCCTGGCAGGGCGTAGGGGCAGGGTGGGCAGGGCTCTGCCCTGTCCTGTGGGGGGGCATGCCTGGCTCCCCCTGTGCCCCCCCCCTCGGCAGGGAGGGCATTGGTGTAGCCCTGGGGTAGCCCTAAGTTGACTTAGGACTACCCCACATCTACACTGGCTTAAGTCGACTCTAGGGAGTCGACTTAAGCCTTAGGTTTAGTGGAAAGGAGGTTTTATAAAGTTGACTTAATTTTAATTAAGTCGACTTTATTTTCCTTAAGTCGACTTAAGCAAGCTGCTTAAATTGACTTAAGGAAACTGTAGTGTAGACGCAGGGTAAATTAAGTCGACTTAAGCAAGCTTAAGTCGACTTAATTTACCAGTGTAGACGCAGCCAATAAGCCATTGTGTTCTAACTGCATGTGTACAATGAATCAATAAATGAATCAGCTATCTGCACTCCAACCGATCATGGATATCAATTCTCAAAAAAGGCCTCATACATACTTTTGTAGCCACATCATTCATATAAACCACAATGACCTATGGAAGTTTAGTCATTATCAGCCTATACTCAGTATAATGATCTTGAGACAAGAATTTCTTAGGGCCCAATAACTAACTAGAGACAAATTCCAAAGGGGTAGCCGTGTTAATCTAGTTCAGCAAAACAAACAAGGAGTCCTGTGGCACTTTTAAAGGCTAACACTTTTATTTATCACATGAGCTTTCATGGGAGAAAATCCCACTTCATCAGACGCTTCTTCAAACACAGGTTATAGATCCTGCCAAAACTGCCTTCTAATACTGCACCTATGCAAAATGAGCTGCATATTCTGCTTCTCAAAGGTTGTACAAATAATTCTCACATTTCAGCTAAAACCAGTTAAATATTATGTGTTCCGTGCAAAGAAAAAGATTTGAAGAGGCACCATGATTTTTGAATTAGCTTGATCAAAATATCAGAATTTCCGCTCCCCTCATCTAACATTTGATTGAAGCCACACACAGCTTATCTCAACTGTGCCTTTTGACATTTCCAATTAGCCTAGCGGAAAAAAATATATATAAAAAATGCCTCCCTAACCATACTTAGATCTTAAAAAGATGAAAAGCAAGTTATACTATTAAATTCCTTGTGTGAAAGGTCCTGATATAAATGTAGTCTCTTATCTCTGTATTGCATTATAAACCAGTGTTCATTTTTTCTGGCACACTGAAATGTGAGATGATGGAGTAGTTGGCCTACACGGCATCAGCTGAAAATGTTCTCTTTACTTTTTTAAACTTTTGACACTTGGTTAAAATAAACAGAATTATTTAAATAAAGAATTACTTGCTTGCTTTAAATAAATAAATACCACCCCCCCACACATAATTATTAAGTAAGCCTGACATGAATAGATGTTCCCAGAGGTCCTTCTGTACTTGTACAAGCAACTTCTGAAAAATAACAGGGCATTAATAACTTAGATGAGAAAATAGGCAGCATGACGGACAAATAGCTGTGTAGCCAATATACCCATGTATTCCAGATATATTAATGATTGGGGAGTGGGGGGGACAAAATGAAAAATAGTACATCATACTTGCTAGAGGTAAAAATCAAAGTACTTAATCCTGTAGACCCATGCTCACCTCAGATTCTGACACACTGCTCAAGTGTCCCAAGCAGGTTCAGGAATTATTCACTGTCATATAAGAGAGTGTACCTACAATGAACTAATTTCACTGGGCCCAACTGACTTCTGCTCTTCATCTTGGGTAACAAGAGACCCTTCATCAGAAGAGAAAAGGTTAAAAAACCCCATGGACTCAGCTAGCCTGCCCCTGTCATTCCCGTAGCCAGTTCTAAGCTTGGAGAGGGAATAAAAGGAGGCTCGGTAGAGGGCTATCTGCTGAGGAAGCAGTATGAAGCTTTGCCTCTCTGTGGGAAGGGAACTTTTCTGGTGGAGAAACAGCACAGACAGCCAGGGCAGCCACTGGGAGAGAGCACTGAATCCCAGGAGACAAGAAGGCTCAACTAAGGAACTATTTAGAAGACTGGAGATGACCCAGTAGTGGGCTGACTTTAGTATGTTCCTCGGGAACGTTTTGGGCTTAGCACCCCCAGCCCAGCCCCACCGCTTTCCCCATCAATGGGGTTAAGATGGTAGCAGCACCCAGTGGCTATAGGGTAAGACTTGCAGCCATGTCAGGATGCCAAGATGGTCCACAAGGGGGCACACTTTTGCTATATCTTTACACTGGCTGTATGCCACCTCCGTGCTCTTCCGATTCTAGGCATCTCCCGAGCCCGTTGTGCATCATGAGAACCCTTGAGAACCCATCCAAATTATCTCAGCAACCCAGCTACCTATGAGCTACAGCAACTGCTCAGAATCTCCCTTGTGCTGTGGCACTACCATGTCTATTCACTGATGCCCCTTCTGCCTCCATCTGCAAGAGTACTCAAAAGGCAGCCATATGGCCGCCTTCCACAGCACCTGCCCTACAGAGATCCCCCACAGCCAGATACAGGGCTTTTAGAACTCCTTTATGTTGTTCTGGCCCTTTTACCTAGTCTGAAGTGTCCAGAACAAGCACCCAAATCTCTTCAAAGTGGTGGAATTAATAAATGAATGTTTTTGGCCTTATCTTATGTTTCAACCTCTTGCAGTCTCTAGTTTTTATGTTGTCATATTTTTTTCTCCTTCATCTCAGGCAAAATTAGGGAGTACTTTTTGTTCAGGTCATAAACTCCTAAACCCTGTTTTTTTCAGGTACTTGGAACTTCTGATGATCTGCCATAACACCCACACAGCTAGCAAATACTTCTAGTACAACTCATCCCTAGGATACCTAAATACATTGCACCCCCAGCACTCCCAAAATATATAATGCATATTTACTTGTATCTCTTTACTCCACATGTAAACAGAGATATTTATTTTTCAGGTGGGTGTAATAAGATACGAAAACAAATTAGAATGTATCCATTCAAAATAAACGCTCCCTCCCCCCCATTCTGTGCTTCAAAAAGGAATAAGTTTATCTCCACATAGTATGGAGGAAGAAATTACCTTTCAAAATGTTATTGAAAATAACTACTGTAATTTTACACAATTCCACAATTTATGGTACTATTTCTAATGAGCAACAACTCACACATACTTGTTTTGACTGCATGAAGACTTTGTGAGGCTTAGCAACAAAATATTTTCTCCAGAAGTGGCAGAAAAGAACAATTACTTTACTGAAAACTGCTTTGATATTCTTACAAAGCAATAACAAAAATGTGGTCAAATGTTAACTTATGGTTATTCAAAATATGGGGAAGAGTTGCCAATACTGGAACTTATAGAATCATAGAATAATAGGGATGGAAGGGACCTCATGAGGTCATCTAATCCAACCCCCTGCTAAAAAGCAGGACCACTCCCACTAAATCACCCCAGCCAGGGTTTTGTCTAACTGGGCCTTAAAAATCTCCAAAGATGGAGATTCTACCACCTCCCTAGGTAACCGATTCCAATGCTTAACCACCCTCCTAGTAAGAAAGTTTTTCCTAATATACAACTTCGACCTCCCCAGCTGTAATTTGAAACCATTGCTCCTTGTTCTGTCCTCTGTTACCACCGAGAACAGCCTAGCTCCCTCCTCTTTGGAGCACCCCTTCAAGTAGTTGAAGGTGCTATCAAATCTCCCCTCAGTCTTCTCTTCTGTAGACTACATAAGCCTAGTTCCTTCAGTCTCTCCTCATAAGTCATGTGCTCCAGCCCCCTAATCATTTTTGTTGCCCTCCGCTGGACTCTTTCTAATTTGTCCACATCCTTTCTGTAGTAGGGAGCCCAAAACTGGACACAGTATTCCAGATGCGGCCTCACCAGTGTCGAATAGAGAGGAATTATCACGTCCCTCGATCTGCTGGCAATACTCCTACTGATGCAGCCTAACATGCCATTGGCTTTTTTGGCAACAAGGGCACACTGTTGGCTCATATTCAGCTTCCCATCCACCATAACCCCCAGGTCCTTTTCTACAGCGCTGCTACTTAGCGGATCGGTCCCCAGCTTGTAGCAGTGCATGGGATTTTTCCGTCCTAAATGCAGGACTTTGCACTTGTCTTTGTTGAACCTCATGAGGTTTCTTTCGGCCCAGTGTTCCAATTTGTCCAAGTCTCCCTGGATCCTGTCCCTGCCCTCCAGAGTATCTACTATTCCCCCCAGCTTAGAATCATCCACAAACTTACTAAGCACGCAGTCTATCCCATCATCAAGATCATTAATGAAGATGTTGAATAGAACCGGCCCCAGGACCGACCCCTGGGGCACTCCACTTGTTATAAATCTGAGGCCTGATTCACTTTGTTACACCTTTGAAGCAGGAACTAGAATGAAAAGCATTCACAAACATCAGTATAACCTGCACTGATTTTACATTCAATGGACATGCAAAAGCATAGGTTAGACCAGAATGGTATTCTATAAGAACCAGTTTCAATTCCTATTGGAATAAACAGGAGCTGCAGTCCTGAGAATGCTACAGGTATAAACAAATGCAGTAGGGCCCTCCTTTTCTTATCCTCTTATTAGTTCTACTCTATACACTTTTTATCAGGGGAATAGTCAGGGAAGATTTTCTTGCGGGGTCTGTGATTTACTGGGCACGCCCAGTCCACTTCCAGTCACATGACTGGAAGCAGGAAGTTTGGGAGCTGCCGATGCTCCAGTTACCTTGGCAACTGGAGCATCTGGCAGCTTAGTGATTCACTGCTGGAATTCATGGAGCTGGAAGGAGGAAGTTTGGGTAGCAACCTGCTGAAAGTTGCCCAATGCTCCAAACTTAAGCTGAGTGTCAACAGCAGGGCGGGCTTACTTTCAAAGTGGGTGGGCCATGGCCCCCCCTGTAGCTACAGATCTGGTTCTCATATAGTACTCCCCACTGTAGTATACGAGTGCATTCCAGTGAGTAGCACATTAAACAGTGCGAGAACACATTTGTTTTCTCATCCTTTCCTGAAGGGGAGAAGCATATGCAGTGGATTGTCTGGTTTTGGTAGGGTTTCTTTTTATTTTGAGGTTTTCTTTTCAACATCCCTATTATGTGTTTATACTAGAGAAGGCAAGGTCAAATACATGTGCTTTGCACGTGCTTTTCTTGCACTACCAGAAGGCAAATTGTGCTCAATCTATGTCCCCATTTAGTGCCAAATCACTGCTGCACCACATATACCTGTTTTATGACACTGTTTGAAATGGCATGTAATTTAAACTACAATCTGTATCACCACTGAATCTGATCAGCAGACTTCTATGGAGCTCCCTTCTCCCAGCTGCACTTCACCTATGGTTTATATAGATATTGTGTCAGTCTTTCCTAATTTATACCTGGCAGGCACAATCCCTGCATACAATTAGATACATAATACACTGAAGCCAATAACTTTGCTTAAATAAAACCCATTTTCTGCAATAAGAGCTTATTGTCAAGTTTTCAAAGGGATTTTTTCTATTTGGAACGTTTTAAGGACTGGTAACAAGACACTTTCAAACTAGAGGGAAAATTCAGATGAAAATCAGAAGTGCTAATTTCTTTAATTGCTTGTAATTCAAAAACTACTTGATTAATTTTCTTCCGACTGCAGACAAATTCTTCTTAGCCTTCAGAGTAAACCTGACAAGCTGCTATCCAAATTAACAGTGTATGGGGGTGGCTGCAGTCTAAAATTAGGGCTTATAATTAACCAGAAATAATACCTGTTTCTTATGTTTCCCTTTCTTCAGTAAATCTCAAAGTGCTTCACAAGCCTTAATGCATTTAACCTTACAAAATCATATGAGGAAAGGTTGAAAAAGGAGATAGTCTTGAGATAAAAGGACTGATTGGGGTGAGGGCTGATAAGTTTTCTGATACGTTATGGGCTGGTATAAAGAGAATGCTGATCATTTGCTCTCCATGTCCACTGGAGCTAGGACAAGAAGCTGCGGCAAGGGAGATTTAGATTAGGTATTGGGAACCCCTGCCAGGGATAGTCTAGGTTTACTTGTTCTTGTCTCAGAGCAGGAAACTGGAGTTGATGATTTCTTGAGGTCTCTTCATGTCTTGGATTCTATATAAGCCTATGAGGGAAGGAAGTACTATTAACCCCATTTTACAGATGGGGAACACTGAGGCACAGAGCAGTTCAGTGACTTGCCCAAGGTCACACAGGAAGTCCAGAATGGAACAGAGATTTGTATCTGGGACTTTCCTGTACTAAGTTGGTGTCTTAACTACTGGACCATCTTTCCCTCCTCATGAAGTCTAATTTCAACCCTAGCCGTGGAGAGATTATTCTCTTTTGGTCATATAGCGCAAACAGGTGAGATTCCCATCCTCCTGTTACATACTCCAAGTAAAGTTCAATATTATCCCTTCCACAGGATTTGGTTTCAATTGTAATGTAAACAAAATATAAGCCACAATCTAAGCTTTCATTCTAAGCAACACTGCTCCTACGGTCTCCTCTGTCACAGAGACACACCAGTACACTAGTATGCTCTAGTCAGAGGTAAAAAGATCCACATACATCTTCTGGTGCAAATCTCAGTCAAATCTCAGACCATCTTACCAAGATATATAGTCAATTCTTGGTGACCTCTCTGTCCTGTGTTATGCATGTCATCAGACTAGATGTTCATAATGGGCTCTTCTGGCCTCACCATCTGTGAATCTATATTCCATGATCTGGAGATATATGTCACAAGTTGTGCATGTTGTTTATCTTTCACCACCTTTTGCAATAGTTTTAGACTAGTTTGTGGCTTGCACAGTGGCTCAGTGCATTTCAGAATATCAACCAAGACCTAAATGCACTGTCCTGACATGTTCTTGTTCACTTCTTACCATTTCAGGTCTACTCAGATAGACTAGACTTTCTCCGTGTTGTAGGAATGCACATTGATTTCTATGGACCACAGGCTAATAGAGAACCACAGCAAAAGGGATCTATAAAGCTACTCTGGGGAGGGGGGGATAACTAAATTTGGTTACAAGATACGGAAATTCATCTATATTGGGTTAGTGCAGAGGGTCTGCCATGAGGCTGATGAGTTACACGTGGCTATCCATTACCTTAGCATAACTAAGAACAGCATTTACACCTAACCCTGAGAAGTGAAGGATAGCTGCCATGCAGTCCACATTCTTACACACGGAGGTATGCCTCACAAGGATTAATGATCCCAAAGGCCACTTCAAGTATTCCCTTTAATCGATCTGTCAGCATCTTGTGTCGCCCTCTTTTCCTCTATGGTGAAGTTAAACAATTTCTCCCCATTTTCACATTGCAAATAAATATCAGAACTGTAAATGAATTGCTTTATATTATATATGTACGTTTATATTAATGTTTACATTATATAAGTAAGTTAACATTAACTTCCTGAACATCCCCACTGTGGGTCTCAAAGCCACATCTTTGACTGATCCCTGATTTGGTTTTTCCATGTAGAGTTTTCAGGAGTAAAAAGCCAAGCTCTTCTGCAACAGCAAATATTTATTTATTTCACTCCTCACCATAGTCATATTTTTATTATAACTTCTGAGCATGGGGACAAAAGAGGCCAGCGCTGGGCAAAATTCCCGGGGGAGGAGCTGGGGTTCAGGCCCAGGCTCTGGGCATAATTTTTTGTCTGCAGGACTCCTGGTATGGACTAAAAAGCCATGCACTATTCTTGCAAGTAGCTTGCTAAGGAATTTGCAGTCATTTTTATTGCAAAGATTATATGTTTCAAGGTAAAGTGCCTGCACTCTAAGTTAAAACTCTAAATAACAACAGGGGTGTGTATAATGATATTCCTCCTATAGCCAGGAATATTCATTTTATAATCATTATACTACCAAAGAAATGTTTTTAGGGGTGTATTAGAAAGAGAGTGTATTTACATATTATTTTGAATAAGAGATTGCAAAGTAGTTAACTTGGGGCTCATTTCATTGGTCGCGTTGCGAAGGGAGTCGACTAGATGCTGTAACCAAATAAATTCCTCCTTATCACTCCACCTGAAGTGGATCTTATCTCTCTCAACCCTGCAACACAACTCTCATGTTATTTTTAGTTTTCTTAGTGTCCCAGCGTCTGAAATGAAAATATCAGCTTTTATTTGTTGAAGGAGAAAGTTCCTGGCTCTCATAGCTTTGAAGAAACCTTGAAAAATGTGAATACAAAGGTGTCAAAACACCCGGAACGGCACATTTTTAAAATCAATCTCATGAATTTTGAGGCTTGACTCATGATTTTAATAAAACTTTGGGCTGCTCATGCTGTCTCTGCCATAAGAAGTGGTATTAAAACTTGCAATGTCTTAATTTCTCCCCCCTTCCCACATATAATCTGTAAAACATACTTGGTCAGATCATGGTCAACACAATAAAGTAACATCCAACTGCTCAGCTTAAACTTCAGTCCCATTAAATGGTGCTTTTCCATGGGCTTTATAAATCAATTACAAAACATTCCCAAAGCTAGCCAAGGAAGAATCTATTAAAGACTTAACGGCTTAAATACTCCCCGCCTTGATGTTAGCCCTAAAAAGCGATTAGACTCCTGCCTGGATTGCATTAGCATCATGCAACTCAGCTGCTAATTCTGTAACCACTGTACTTTTGCATTTAGTTTACAAGGGTTTTTTTGAGGCTGATGAACGTTCTGCAGCCGCACTTGTTTTTCAGGCACGTACTAATGCTAGAAGGAAGGAAGAAAATGCCAGGAGCACCTTCAATGAAATGAAGACACCAAAGAGGCAGAAGTAATTTTAACCTGGATAATATGCTCATTCGTTCGGTTTACAATGCATAACTGCAGTGCATTTTATTCTTTTAGATAACAGGATGATAAAGTTAGATTAAAACACAGTTCTGCTGCTAGCTTTTCAATGTGCTCTAGACAGTTTCTGTCACCACCGTCCACTAATAGGGCCTGAGCTAGAGTCCATCGGAGTTAATGAAAAGATTCCAAATGACTTCAGTGGACTTTGGATTAGGCCCACAGTTGTTTACATTGACCGAGTGTCTTGGGTCCAAAAAAAGCCAAAACCATTGGAGCCATCCCAAAGCTGGCAACAGGCGCGAGAGGGACACATGGCAAGATAAACCCTTCTCATTGCTTCCCTTCCAAGAGGTTCCACCAGGGAACAGATAGCTTCCATACCACAAGCACTCCATATGGGGTGTTTTGGTTGAAGTAGCTGCAGGCTTGCACTAAATCAACTCCTCGGTCCCAAACCACAATCTCTCCCCAGCAAGTGCCGCTTGGGGGGCAATACTGAGTCTTTGTGAGGTGGTTGGCAGAGGAACCACACTAACATCCTCACAGCTTCACAGTCCTCCCCCAGTAAAGAACCTGCTATTCAATGAACTGCATCAAGATCTGTTGCAGCTTCCTCCAGCTAAAAATTCACAGTGTATTTGGTCATGTTTTCCATAAACAATCGCCATTACATTAGTCGCTGCTGCCATGCCATCATCTTTACTGTAGCGCAACGTAGCCCAGTGCTCAACATCGCCCAGTAGTTTTGGGCAGGAAATGAAGAACTCCCATACCCAGCAAACTATCGGGAAGTTTTTACATAGAATCATAGAATAATAGGGATGGAAGGGACCTCACGAGGTCATCTAGTCCAACCCCCTGCTAAAAAGCAGGACCACTCCCACTAAAACATCCCAGCCAGGGTTTTGTCTAACTGGGCCTTACTCACATGGGTGATTTTATTTTTGTTCTGCCATTTCTAGTCCAATTCCGTGGCCTCCTAGGGTCCAGCAAGCCCAGATGAAGTTCAGAAAAGGAGCTGACTTTTGAGTTGTTTACCTCAACTCCCTTTCAGCCATTACTACACATTTAATTTCTCTGAGGAGAAACTGCTCATTTCCATGTGCACAACTTTCTTCATTCACATTTTCAATTACCTAGAAATGGGTTCTAATTTAATCTGGCTCTGCATCTCACACACACCACGTCATGAGGATTGGGACCAGATTTGAACTTCAGAACTCAAGCCCATCTCTTCAACAAGCCACACCAGAACACAGGCCCTAAATGCCCTCAACCTCCAGGAGAAATTCAGATTTGAATCTAACCCAGATTCATACTTTACATTTAGGGTTATCTTTCACTTACTCTGCTTTCCCCCATCTGAACAAGTGAACCCAGCTCTGTCAGGTCACATTCCTCTGTATTTCTCACCTGTTTGTTCTACAATTCTTGCAGCCAGTCTATGGGGAATCCTGGATGGAAGTTTCAGCCCTGCTCGTATCTGGTAATATCTAGAGAGAGGATTGAAAAAAGAAGTGTTGTTATACAGATGCCTCCTCTATTCAACATGAGAAAAGCAGTTACAACAACACATAATGGACATTCGCACTAGTGCAAAGAGCGGTATGCAGCTATAATATTAAGGTGAACAGGTGAACTGGACTGCTAACTATTATGGCCCTGATTTTCCTCTCATTCACATATGCTCATACAAGTTTAATTCTACTGATTTCAAGTGAATTATTCCTGATTCCCCTCGCTCTCTCTCCCCCCCACACCCCAACATGAGAGAATGACTAAGCCAATCTTTGACTGACAAGAAGAACTTGCTTCAGAAAAAGAAGAGCGGTAAAGTGCCCACAACACACTGCAACCCCATCAAACAGGATGCACTGAAAAGTTAACACAAACAAATAAGGAAAAACAGTTTTGCAAATTATCCAACTCCTCTACTATCTTGCCTGGTTAACAAGCTGCTTTTCATATTGTGATTATGAAGAGCAAGGCAATTCTCTAGGTACTTGCATTATCAGGTCGAGGTCCATTTGCTATCAGTGGGGCAAACCTCGTGCTACATCAGTCTGGACAACCGCTGTCCAGAGAATGTGAGGGGATGGCAATGAAAATTTTGCCTGAGTGAGAATTAGGTGCATTGAAGGATTTCATACAAAATGTGCATATATCCGCACACAATCTCAATATGTAAATATATAGGAATATTCCTAAACAAAATCTTCATTAATCAGGAGTAAAAAGATCATAGATCTTCCTAGGTTCTGTTCACAGCTATCACTAATCTGCTGCGTTGTCTTGGAGTCATTTCATTTATTTGTCTGTTTTCTTCTATTATTTGCCTGGTCTATCTATATTATAAATTTTTGGGGTCTGGTATTGTAGGACAGTTCAACTTAGCAAAGTCACAAGGGGGAGATATGATAGGGCTCTATAAAATCATGACTGGCATGGGGAAAGTGAATCGGGAAGTAAGACTACCCCTTCGCATATGACAAGAAAAGGGTGTCTCCCAATAAAATGAATAAGCAGCAAGTTCAGAACAAACATAAAGAAGTACTTCTTCACACAACACACAGTCAACTTGTGGAACTCATTGAAGGCCAAAAGTATAATTGGGTTGAAAAAAAGAATTAGGTAAGTTCAGGGAGGATAGGTCCGTCAATGGGTACTAGCCAAGATGGTCAGAGATGCAGCAACGCCATGATCTGGATCTCCTTAAATTTCCAACTGTCAGTTGCTCAGACTGGACCACAAGAGAGAAATCACTTGGTAATTGCCCTGTTCTGCTCATTCTTGATGAAGCATCTAGCACTGGCCACTGTCAGAAGACAGAATACTGGACTAGATGGACCACTGGTCTGCCTCAGTATGGCTGTTCATATGTTCTTCTCTCTGTTATAATGTGTAGCTACGATGCTCAGTACAATGAGGCCCTGGCTTTAGTTAGTGCTTCTCGATGTAAATAATGATATTTGTAGGTTGAAAGCATTTGCCAATGGAGTCCAGCCAGCTAGCATCCACAAATAACAACTATACTCTTTACAAAACTACTATGCTTTACATCATCTGTGTGTGTTTTATTTTATTTTGTAACTATTTGTAAGTGAGCAATTCAGGAAACCAGCCAAACTCAAACTGACATATAATTGCCATTACACATACTACTCCCACCCCAACAATAACTACACAACCAACCTAAACCGTGCCGCTTTCTGCCGTTCTGTGGTGGAGATAGCATGGCAGAAATACTTTACTGTATTTAGACATAATTTATTAAACTCTTAGTAAAAGATTTTAAGGCCAGATCCTGCCCACCCATATTAAAACCTGCAGGAGGGGATGTTGTGGATCTCCACTGGGGTTCCCTCCCCGAGATCTCCATGCAAAGAGTGGGGTTTGATCAAACCCTTCCTTGCAGAAATGGTTTCGGGCCCAGCCACCCAAACCTGGCAAATCTCTGATGATCTTTGTGGACCCCTGGGCACCTTCACATCATCTCTGCCCTCTGGCATGCCATTGGCTCCAGGAGTAGGCAATACCTGTGTGTGAGAAGCCTGTGCTTAATTTATTGGTCATAAGCTTTCTAAAACCCCAACACCCATGCCTACACCCCCCACAGTCTTTTCACTGATGCACAACTGAGAACAGAGTGGAAAGAGAACAAAGGGACTTGATTTTCCTTTCCCTTACACTGGATTTATATAACTGTAGGATCACTGACTGCAGTCAAAATGCTCTTGGCTTTATCCTAGGGTCTGTGAGGAGAGCACTGAGCTGAAGGTGTTTAACCACAGTGAACACATAAAGTAGTGTTTGTTTTTAAATACTAACAGCCTGCTTGCACTATCAGCAGAATCTTAATAACCTTTCTAAATTAAAATGCTGATACTGTAATAGGCACAGCCGATGGTTGCCATAAATAAATAATAAGACTCTTTAGTATTCAGACATTAACTGATGACACGTGAGTCCATGTCATACTGAACTAGTTCCCAGTGGCTAATTCTAACTACATGTGCATCTTTCATAGGGAAAATAAAATCCTACGATGTCTAGCTGCCTGTTTTATTCCTTTAAGGCTAGAGATTTTGATTCTTCAGGAAATATTAGAAGGAACAACTATTCAGCTAGAAGGCAAAAATGTTCAGACTATACAAGTTTTACTCTAGGATAGCATTTGAACTTTCATTAACTAAACTCAGCCCTGCTTACTGTGTCATCCCGTACATGGCTTTATCCTCCATGTCTAAACTCTACCATATCCCTTTCTCTTCAGCTTTCTCCCAAGGCATCCTGATCTTTTTGCTTTGATCCTTGCCAGAGGGTAAAAAATTCAAAGAAATGTGTTGATCTAAGGCAATATTGTTTTACCGGTTTAAAGTTTGCACCCTTTCCCTTCAAAAGATTCTAAAACTGGCTTGCATAGTAATGGAGCTCATCTAAACTCTATGTAAAGGTTGAAGCTCTCTCTCCATTATTTCTCCACTTCCTGGCTCGCTATGTGATCACTTCTTGCTGTGCCAAGAAACACTAATTAATTTCAATGGCATGTGACTTTTAATTTGCACAGTTGCACATGACAATATAAGGTGCAAAACACTGTCCCAGCGTACAGTCCCTAGTGAGGGGCTGTTACACCCCTGTTCTGCAATCTTTGGTGCCTTCCAATGCCTTGCTGAAACAATTCCCACCTGGGCAAATTACAAAAATCCGTCCTGCGTGCAAGCCACACCCTGAGCATCTGTGTGTAACTGCAGCCTGCCAGTTACCCCCTCCTGGCTTACATCAGCCTTGGTTACACTGCAGGATGACCCCAACACACTCCTAGTCCTGGATTTTCCTCCAGAAACATATGTCCTTTACTGCCCAGCCTCTACTGTAAAGTATAGATATATTATGTCTTTTTCCGTTAAGGGAATAATGTACCTGTTTATCATCTTTTAATAGACACACCCGGACACTTCAACACCCTGAATTAGAGAAAACAATGAAACAAGTTTATTTACTACCAAGAAACAGATATAAAGTGAGTACAGGTAGTGAGGCATGAAAGTCAGAAATGGTTACAAGCAAAATAAAGATAAAACACTTACTAGTATCCACTTAAGAAACTGCCTGAGTTGTAAAGCAAACTTTCTCCAGCAGATTACTAATGAAATTTTCAGATCAGAACCCTTCTCCTAGAGTCTAATGACTGTTTCCTTTTGTCTTCTCAGATGTGGAGAATGAAGTGGGGAGAAAGATGGGTCCCTGAGGTGTTTGTCCCTTCTCTTCATAGTTTCAGTACCCCTCTTGAAAAACATTTCCAGCTGAGACTCAGGGATAAAGATTGTATGTGGAAGGATGTTCCCTGCTGTTTTCCCCCCCACTTATTTGAATTTCCTTTGCTTTCCCCTCTCACTTCATGATTCTGTTTACTGCTTAAATACAGATTAAAACAAGCCTACATTCCTTTGTTTACAACAGATCAATTTGCCATCTGAATACGCAGAGCTGTAATGATGTGTTCACATCATACAGAAAAAACTTACAACTTCACATATAATGTTACCACCCATTTTATCAGGACAATACTGACCATACTGATCAGCAAAGTAGGAGTTTTCAAATCAGACCTTACAAGGCATATCTTGTATAAAGATTATTACAGAAGTACATAGGGTGTAAATACAGACGTGCATTCCGTCACAGTTCCTTATCTCAACACTGATGTAAATAAACCAGTTCAGCTGATACTTCACAGGCATAATGGAGATTACAAACTCTTCAAGGCAGGACCTGACAATTACTGTGTGTTTGTATAGTGCCTAGCACAACAGGCCCTCAATCCTGATTGTGGCCTCTGTAGGGACTACTGAAATAAAAATAAATAATTCATATTATCTGAGGACAAAATGCTTCCGAAATGTTTGGGAGAAATTGGAGAATGCATTCAGGAGTGATGAAGGGTCAAAAAGGCATAGAGGTGGTTTTATTTTTTTAAAAAGTAACCCACACTGGGCTCATTATGGCTTGAATTGTTGTTTTTTGGGAGAACCAGTGTCTTTGGCTTGTTCCAAAGAATGTGTAATTACCTCATTGGATTCTTCTGTACTTCACATTTATACAGATTAGAAGTCTGAGCCCAAGCTTCCCAAAAATGCCATGGAGCCCTTAGGAACTCTGCAGAGCATCTCCTGGTCTGCTGTTGCTTCTACCACCCCTTTAATAACCTGGGTGTGAGATACATTCTTGAGAGCACAGGACACAGTTCTAAAAAATTATTGGCCTCCTCTCAGAAGACGACTGAAGAATTAGAGTGGGAATGGGAATGGGGAGATAGTCACATATGGCCCAAAAGTCACTGAACTTTTCAGAGAGCCTGTCAGCAAGGTTTCAGGATTGCTCATCTAAGAACCTGAAGGCTGTCAATGTTTTCATGGTATGAACTTTGTGCACAGCTGGATTCAGCACTAAGCAAGGCCATTATAAACTCCCCAAGTTTTTCTATGAGCACCATCAGCAGCGGCACTCTCTTAATAAAAGCAATACTGCTGAACATATTAAAGGGGTAGGGGGATTCAGAGCAGCCAATAAGCAATTTATCCAACTAAGTATTTATTTAATAGCAAGTACATTTTTCTATATTTGTCACCACCAGGGTTAAAGGAACTGACATTTAAATAGGGCAAAAATAACTGAAGGGAGCTGGCTTTTTTTCTCTCTCCACACAGAAGAATTTATCATCCAGCAGGACACCATGTGAAACAGAGCTGTAATCACACTGTCATCACCCTGACAGTATGCTGCTATAGGGCTCTGACAGCAAGCCTGGTCTTTTGTCAATGACAGATTACTCAAGTGTACTCAAGTGTGTTCTCTGAACATGCAGAAGAATAACAAGCTGCAAGTGGAGCAAGAGAATGCATTGGAGACAAAAATGAATAATGAGGGCTTATACGTAATCAGAATTTTAAATGAGAAGTGGCAGGGAAATTGGCTAGCCTAAAAGGAATTTGGTATGGTGGTCTGATCATTTGCTCTGCCTCAATTTTAGGTGATCAGATATGACATGAACAGAATGTAATAGATCTTCCAGTTGTAATATAACACAGAATCCAAAACATCTATGAGCCTGGTGAAAACCCAGAGTCAATGGGAATCTCTTCACTTATTTCAACAGGCTCTGGATTATGCCCCTATAGCCAACATACATATTATATACTGTAGAAAGAAAGAAAGAAAGAAAGAAAGAAAGAAAGAAAGAAAGAAAGACTTGGTCAAGTACTTTATTTTAAATAAAGAGCTACACATTTGTACATATGTACACAATTGTTTAGGAGTTCAGTGTGTTTTGTAATTGATTTTATTACATTAAAATAAGTGGAAAGTGTCAGCCTGGCAACACTGGAGATGGAAGACCCTTATTCCTCAATAGTGAAATTCACCCTTTGTAGACACCAGTTCAAGGCTTATGAATTAAGCTCCATTAAAGCAGTGGTTTTCAAACTATGGGTCAGGACTCAGTACTGGGTCACAGACCCCCAGGCAGTGGGTCACAGCGGGCCCTGCTGACACCACTGCAAGACTAGAATGCATTGCTCAAAGATATAATTGTTGGGTCATGAGCATAAATGTCGCCTGAGGAGAGGGTGGTGGGATGTTGCCCAGGCTGTTCTCAAGAAAGGAGGTGAAACGCTGACCATGACTGAGAAGATTGTTGAGTAGTGGAAGGAGCATTTTGAAGAACCCCTTAACGCAGTGGACGCACCCTCCTTACAGGACACAGTGTCAGAAACCCCTGCTAAGATAAAATCTATTTCTATCAATTACATAATTTGAAACAAATTAATTTCATTTCAAATTTCAATACTCTCCCCCACATCCCAAAAAAATGGTTTCTTCTCCCTCTTACTCAACAATCAATATCACTTTTTTATTCCTCCCCACCATTTCCAGTGAAAAAAGGGAAGGTAAGCAAAAGTAGCAGAGAAATAGGAACGTAGGGGGCATTTACCTGGCCTGACACCCGGCTCATTTAGTGCCTCAGTCTCCCCTCTCAGCAGTCATCCACACTATGGTGCCCTTATACATGAGCTCCAGTGGTATGAGCACTAAGGTGGTTTCAACCTCCACCTACATCATAAGCGTATACCTTTCAATGTCAGAAGCACAAAGGAGAAAAAAATCTTCTAGTACTTGACCAGCTGTGTGACTCTGGACAAGTTGCATCACTCCTCTGTTTTCTCTCCCACTCTTTATTTAGACTGCATGTTCTCTGGGGCAGGGATTTCCTTACATCATATGTATGTTCTGTGCCTGGCATGAAGGAGCCCTGATCACTAAAGGTTCAACCATAATACAAATAACAATAACCCCGATTATGACTTTGTTGGTGCTTATCAGTCAAAAGACCAGCCCTGCGAGTATGTGCAATGGGCAGAAGGTGCATGAATCCATTCCCTTGCGTTCTAGAGCGGGTACTAGTCATCATCACAGCCCTTGGTCTACCCAAAAGGTGAGGCATGGCTAGTTGTGGGCCCCTCAACCCTGGCAGATGGAGCTGGGCTGGCACAGAATAGATTTGAAGCTGAACTCTCTGAGTATTGCAGATGCTGCTCTGTTCTCAGTGCTCAGAGGGTATTGTGCCAGGACATGACAAAGCCTGCAGGGGCTCCTAGGGTGCATCTACACTTGTAAATTAGACTTAATTTACTCTGCGTCTACACTACACTTTCCTTAAGTCGACTTAAGCAAGATGCTTAAGTCGATCCAAGGAAAATTAAGTTGACTTTGTTAAAACTACTTTTAAGTCGACTTTTGGCTTAAGTCGACTTTCTAAAGTTGACTTAAGCCAGTTTAGACCTGGAATAGCCCTAAGACGACTCTAAGTCGACTTAGGGCTCTCCAGGACTCCCCCACTGCCCTCCCTGCCAGGGTGTGTGGCACAAGGAGAGGCTGGCATGCCCCCCCACAGGACAGGGCAGAGCCCTGCTCACCCTGCCCCTATGCCTTGCCAGTGTCCCTGTCCCCCTTTGCCCCATTGTACCCAGGTACAATAGGGCAAAGGCTGAGCCCCCTGGCACTTGGCAAGGGGTGCCCCCCCGCCAGCGTGGATCTGCCCCAGGTCCACCTAGCCCCTAGAAGTCAACCTAGGCATCCAGTGTGGACGCTCTAGGTCGACTTTGTAGGGTCCCCCCGAAGTCAACTTAAAATTTAAGTGTAGACATGCTATGTTGACTTAACAAAGTCGACTTAAAGTCGACTTTGTTAAGTCGATTTAGCTAAGTCGACGTAAATTAACAAGTGTAGACATAGCCCTACAGAGGTGCAGTTGCAGGCCATGGATTACAGACCACAATCCTCACCATAAAGATTAGGACAGTTTTAAACAAGGGCTAAAAGGTCCCACCTGAGTCAGTTCAGGCTTTCAGGGAACCATCAGTGCTCAGACTTAGGAACATGATGTTTAAAATTCAAATGATTTGTATTTTATATCATAGCTGCAGAGGTAACTAATGCCTAATGGCTGGTGAAAATATACGAAGCCTATGGGAAGGCACATTCACTGTGTCTGTTTAAGACATAAGATATGTTTCAAAGCTGGCATATGCATCTCTCATTCTGAATATGCGGGCCACTGAGTTGTGGGATGGCTAACTTTGAGGAACAGACAAAAAGCCTGTCAGAACCAGGATGTGGGTGGTCAGGCCTAGTAGCTAAAGCCAGGGAGTTAGAGCCAGAACCAAGCTAGGGGCTAGAGTTAGAACCAGGAAGCCACGTTTCCTTAGTCCATATCCTGCATCCTGTCTGCTAGCCCACACAGCTTGCCTCTGAGTAGCCTTGCATTTCCACGGAGCCAGATTAACAGTGTGTTCTGTTTCTAATTCCTATGACTCTATAAACATCAGATGTTACAACTAGAGCTGGCCAAAAGAGCCAAGATTTGTTTCCCTCCCAAAATGAAAGATTTTTCAGCATTTGTTTTTGTTACATATCAGAATGACCCTGAGACCTTTGGAAATTGGTCATAAAAACCCAGAGCGTGAGAGCACAGAAAGGCCAATGGTTAGGGCACGCATCTGGGATGTGGGAAAGACTCTACTCTGCCTGATTCAGAGAAGGGCCTAGAATCTAATCTCCCACACCTCAGCTGAGTGTTCACATTTTGTCCAGAACATCCATCCTGCACCTGAGAAAACTTCCTGACCAAAGTTTTGTGAAAACTGACACATTTTCACAAAATGTTTTGTTTTCGACATATCGATATTCTTCTGTCAGTATAATACTTCATCGATAATCTCCCGACTGGCTCTAACTGAGGAAATTCTATGGCCTGTGTGATAAAGGGGTCAGATTTGATGACCTCAGTGGTTTCTTCTGCCCTAGGGATCTATTAATCTAGTTAAAGTGTTTTAAATAGCTGGTGTTCATCATGGTTTATTGACTTCTCCTTTGCCATTTCTCTGTTTCAGTCCAGCTTTGACAGCGAGAATAAGTATTTGTATACTGATTTTTAAAATTGTTTCTCTCCCTCCCCCACACATACAGTACTGCTAAGTTGGCTACATATTATGGGAGGAATTCCACTTACTTTGGAAATGTTAGTTAGTGAATAATGCCAGAAGCAAGTTACCAGATTTGATGAATGAATGGTGTCCAGGTATTATGGAAAATCCTAACTTTTTTCAAAGATACTATTGGTGCATTAACACTAGTGAAACATCAAAACACGTGCAGTTCTATTAGATCCTGCAGCTTCTATAGCCTGACAGACTCTACAGTGATGAATGATTTAAAAATGCCATCCATCAGAGGAATTAATCATTCTGTCATGAACTGGATGATGGCAGCCTCTTGTGTCGGACCTTCTTACAATCAGCAAAGTTCAAAATGTAGTTCTGAGTGAGACTGTAAATTTTAATAAACAAGCATCAGAAATAACACATATGTCAGACTGTACACTAACACTATAATTCATTCCGGAGTTTCCGTAGCTCTTCATAAAATTGACGAGCTGCTTGCCAACAACTTGTGTCAGCAGAACCCTCTCAATTGCATAACTGTCTCCTGCTGAATGAAGATTATGGATTACTCTGTATGAAAACAAAGCCAAAACTTGTGGGCAGAGGAAGAGATGGAGAACTACTCCATGAAAAGTTTTAAAGGGGTAGCCATGTTCATCTACATCAGGAAAACCAACAAACAAATCAATACATTTGTTAGTCTTTATAAGTGGCACCAGACTCCTTGCTTGTTTTCCATGACAAGAGCTCTCTGAGGGGCTTCAAATGACTCCATGAAACAATTCCCCACATGGGTCATCAGAGAACAGAATCTTCAGCATCAAAAGAACAGATTTCTATCACGTGATTTAAAGGGCAAACTTCATTAGTTGGCAATAGTGTATTATATTTCCTGTGCACCAGCACCTAGAGAACACAACACATCCCACAAGTGGATGATATTCAAAGAGCTTCCAGCTATGTTTCTCATGGATGGATGGATGTACTTTAAAGCCTGAAGGCACCATTGTGATCAACTATGCCAACGTCCTACACAACACTAACCATAACCTCTGAGTTTCACCCTGTGATTTCTACCACCAGCCCAAAAACTTGTGGCTGAGTAAAGTCTATCTTTCAGAAAGACATCCAGTCCTGAATCTTCAACAACATGAATAATACAACAACCACTTTAAATACAAGTGAAAACAAATTCAAATCAAGGAAACAGCACAATCAGTATTATTTAAAGCAAAGGATAGAATGGGTAAATAAGCTTACAGATGCCCAAATTATTTCTTTTTCCTCGCATCCATTCATGTGCTCATAATTAATATGTCTAGACTAAATGAAGTTAGAAGGAATCTGGTTCTCTGCGTGATTTTTGAAAATTTGCAATTTGAAGTTAAATTTGAAGTAAGCTGAAATCTTCACAAGAACAATGTCAAACAAATACATCCTTGTGACTATATTGGATGCAGAGATGCTTCAGAGAACTACACTCTGCAAGTGTTATTTGTATTAGAGAACTGCCTTGAGGCCAGAACCCAGATGGAGTGCAAGGTGCTGTATAATCTTATGTTAGAATATATTACCTACTGCAGATGTCTGCATTTTAAACATATCAAGACAGAAAGGATGGGGGGAAAGGATGACATATCCCCATTTTACTAATGAGGAACAAAGAGATTTGCAATCTGCCCAAGGTCACACAGAAAGTCTGTGACACTCATGCACTGAAACTGAATTGTCTGATTTCTAATACAATTCCTTAACCATGAAACTAAGCCAAAGTGATTAGCAAAAAGCCAGCTGTGCATAAGATAGATTTGCATTAAAAAAAGAGACACGGTTCCACTTCAAACTATATTCCACTTAGGGCTTTTCCTCTATGCACCACAGCTGCAGTGCCAAATAACTATAGCAGATGAGCTGAGCACAACAACCTGTGCCAGAATCCATCCTCACTATGATTAATCACTTTGTTAAAATACTTTCTTACCAGATTTTTCCTAAAACTCTTGCATAATTCTTGGCAGTCCTGCTTCTGTATTTTAATTCTAAGGCCATGTCTACAATGGTGGCAATAAAGTCACGTCCATCAGATTGATCTTTCCAGATCAACTTAGTGGTCACTTAAGGCCCGCTAAATCAGTCTACAAATCGACTTAGTAAAACCACCCCCTCAAGTGGTGCAATGCAGTGAAGATGCCACACTGAAGTGGAGTTAGGAAGTCGATGGGAGTTACGCCAGCTACACTGTGTAGCTGGCATAACTCCCATCAACTGTTGCCGAATGTTCCTAGCAGTGTAGAACAGGCCTAAGAAACCCTCTCAGTGCCTAATCCTGCAATCTCAAAGAGATATTCAGCACCTTCGACTTCCAGTGAAATCCATGGGACTTGAAGGAACTCATCAGAACTCAAAGTGCTCAGCATCTCATAGGAACAGGCACTTTTAGAGGTGTGCAATGGGTCCAGGATTTAGGGATCAATCCTGTAGGGAACTAAGCACTCTGGATCTGATGCAGCAGAGTTTTACGGAATTTTAAGGAAGTGAAAAATCATGTGCTTAAGTGTTTTGCTGGAACACAGCCAGCGCTTGCCACTTCACAGCATTGAGCCTTTGGTGCATTTGAGACTAGGCTTTAATCTAATTTTCCTTTTCCTTTTACCTTTTCATCGTCATCTCTTTCCCACAGGAAACTGCAATTCTAGATGCCGTAACTCAACCTCCCCCGCCTCGTCCTTTCATCTCCTGCAGGTCTCTGACAGTTATACCAACAGGTTCTCTCTACATCTCCTTTTGTGCTCACCTCAGGAGCCCTTGCCCTTTTCTGCCCACAAAAGTAGCAATGTCTACTTTTAAAGCAATTGACCTTTACTTCCCCTTCAGGCTACTTAGCACAGCAGGAGGTGAAAAGGGAGAGAGGCTTGACAGCAGAGTAAAGCTAGGAAAAGAGATGCTACTCCAGGCGGAAAGGAAAGGAAAGGAAGAAGTTTTAGAAGACTAGGAAGAACAAAGCACAGATGATTTGGTCTCAGGGGAAATGAGAACCTTGGCAATATGGCTTAATTCAGTGTCACGGTTTAGCAATAAGGTTTAAGAACCAGTTTTACATTTTATGGATATCTGCAGAGTCACACATTTTGAGGCCAGAAGGAACCACTGTGATCATTTAGTCAGATCTTCTGCAAAACACGGACCAAAGACAGGCTTAGCTGCTCTTGCTATAATGATTTGGTTCCTTCAAAAGATGTATATATCCAGCAGAAGAGATAATGGATATAGTGGCTTATTAGATTTCCACAGTGTTTCGGTAATGTTCTTTGTATGTGAAAAACAATAAAGGATTATTTTAAAAATGTGAGTGCTGGCACTCCCATTCCTGGCTATGTCTACACTAGAAAAAGTTAAGTCAACTTTGTTAAGTCGACTTAAAGCTGACCTTATTAAGTCGACTTAACTTTAAGTCAACTTAGTTCACTTTGTTAAGTTGACCTAACCATCCTTAAGTCGACTTAATAAAGTCAACGTAAGGGTTACTCCACATCCACACAATCCTTAAGTCGACTTAAGGAGTCGACTTAAGGCTTAAGTTGATCTAATGGGTTGTTCTTATTAAGTTGACTTAAGCTTTCATTAAGTCGACTTAAGGAATTTCTGAAGTCGACTTAATGAAAGTCTTGTGTAGACAGGGAGTAATTTAGGTCGACTTAAGGGTCCTTAAGTTGACCTAAATTGCTAGTGTAGACATACCTCTTGATTGCTGGGTCAAGTCCTAAATGAGTAAGAAAAAGAAGCTACTTAGATAGGGTACCTCATTTTGGTTCAGCTTATGAACAATTTATAACATTTTCCTTAGTTCAGAAAGTTTAAGATCTAGTCATAACAATGCTGTCTAAGAGAAAACTGGAGCTTCCAGTTTGCAAGAAATTCTGATATTTCAACATGTTTTGCCCCAAATAAGGACACAATGATGAAATATCTAATTTTTGGCAGAACAAAGAGTTGTTCCTCCCCCCTCCCGGAAAAAAAAGTCAATTCTAATGTGGTACAATATTCCAGAACAATCATTTTCAATCAAAATGAAATGTTTCAATATTTCTTTTCCGTTTCACACAGTCATAAAATTGTAGGACTGGAAGGGCTCATGAGACGCCTTCTAGTCCAGTCCCTGCAATCATGGCAGGATTAAACATTATTTAAACCAGGCGTTCCCAGCCTCTGGCCTGCAGGCCAAAAGTGGCCCGTGGGGCTTTTTAAAGAGGCCTGTGCTGCCTGGCTGCTGGCTGGAAGCCGGGCAGCAGCTGTCGGATACCGGTGCACAGCTGGGAGCCCAGCTGCAGCTGTCTGTCTCCTCTCCAGGATTAAGGCTTGGGGGCAGGATCAAGGGCTCCAGGGGCTGTGCGGGAGGTGTGGGGGCCGTGGGCCGTGGCTGTGCGGCACGCTGGGGAGGCGTGGGCTGTGGGTTGATGTGGGGGGGCGCGCTGGGGGGCTGGGGGTTGCTGCGCCGGGGGGCCCCTGCAGACTGTGGGAGGAGTCGGGGCAGAGGCCATGGGCCAGCTTGGCACTGCTGCAGGGGCCCACATGCCTGCCTACAAGCTAGCCCAGTTCATGGGCCCAGTTCATGGGCTAATAGAATCATAGAATAATAGGGTTGGAAGGGACCTCACGAGGTCATCTAGTCCAACCCCCTGCTAAAAAGCAGGACCAGTCCTACTAAATCACCCCAGCCAGGGTTTTGTCTAACCAGGCCTTAAAAATCTCCAAAGATGGAGATTCTACCACCTCCCTAGGTAGCCCATTCCAATGCTTCACCACCCTCCTAGTGAGAAAGTTTTTCCTAATATCCAACCTTGACCTCCCCAGCTGCAATTTGAAACCATTGCTCCTTGTTCTGTCCTCTGTTACCCTCGAGAACAGCCTAGCTCCCTCCTCTTTAGAGCACCCCTTCAAGTAGTTGAAGGTTGCTATCAAATCTCCCCTCAGTCTTCTCTTCTGTAGACTAAATAAGCTTAGTTCCTTCAGTCTCTCCTCATAAATCATGTGCCCCAGCCTCCTAATCATTTTCGTTGCCCTCCGCTGGAGTCTTTCTAATTTGTCCACATCCTTTCTGTAGTGGGGAGCGCAAAACTGGACACAGTATTCCAGATGCGGCCTGACCAGTGTCGAATAGAGGGGAATTATCACATCCCTTGATCTGCTGGCACTACTCCTACTGATGCAGCCTAATATGCCATTGGCCTTTTTGGCAACAAGGGCACACTTTTGGCTCATATCCAACTAGCTCCCCTCCCTTTCCCCCCCCCAAATTTTAAAATCTTTTTGGTTCGAGGACACAAATATAGCTTTTATAACTCTGAAGGACCATCAATCTAGTTAATTTAAATAAATGTATTTGTAATTATTTGAAATTTAATTAATTAGTTAATTATAATTAAATTTAATTTGAATTTAATTAAATAATTTTTGATTTAATTTTAATTGCATAGACTGGTGGCCCTTCAGGGTTGTAAAAATTATATTTCTGGCCCTCGAGCCAAAAATTTGGGAACCACTGATCTAAACCATCCCTAATAGCTATTTGTTTAACCTGCTCTTAAAAATCTCCAATGACCGTTTTCACAACCTACCTAGGGAATTTATTCCAGTGCTTAACCACCTGGACAGTTAAGAACTTTCTCCTAACATCCAACCTAATTCCTCTGTTGCTGCAATTTAAGCCCATTGCTTCTTGACCGATCCTCAGAGGTTAAGGAGAACAATTTTTCTCCCTCCTCCTTCCAACAACCTTTTATATGCTTGCAAATTGTTATGTCCCTCTTCTGTCTTTTCTTCTCCAGACTAAACAAACCCTTTTTTTTTTTTTTTTAAGTCTTCCCTCATAGATCATGTTTTCTAGATGTTCAATCATTTGTGTTGCTTTCTCTGGACTGCCTTCAATTTCTCTGTATCTTTCCTAAAACTGAACCCAGTACTCTAGATGAGGCCTAATCAGTGCAGTATAAAGCAGAAGAATTACTTCCCGTGTTCTGCGTACAACATACCCTACTAATACATCCCAGAAGAATGTCTGCTTTTTTTGCAATGCAATTAGGCAGTCAGCTCCTTGTTTCTTTTGCTGAACTAGACTAACAGGGCTACACCTCTGAGACTCTGGGATTTAGCTTGTGATCCATTATGAGCCGCAGATCCCTTTCTGCAGTACTCCTTCCTACACTGTCATTTCCCATTTTGTGGGTGTGCAACTGATTCATTCTCCCTAAATGGAGTATGTTGCTTTAATCCTTACTAAATTTCATCCTGTTCACTTCCTACCACTTCTTCAGTGTTTCAATCATTTTAAATTTTAATCCTATCCTTCAAAGCACTTGTAAACCCCTCCCCACCCCCTCTGGTATCATCCTCAAACTTTATAAGTGTATTTTTTGTATGCCATTATCTAAATCACTGAAATTGAGAGTATTGAGCAGAACCAGACTTGATCTCTGGGGCACCCCAAACCACGCACCATTCCAGCTTGTCTGTGAACCATGATAACTCCTCTCTGGGAACGTTCCAAAGGGGGAGCCATGTTAGTCTAGGTCAGCAAAACAAACAAGGAGTCCTGTGGCACTTTTGAAAACTAACAAATTTATTTATTGCATGAGCTTTTGTGGGAGAAAAATCTTCAAAGCGTCTGACGAAGTGGGATTTTCTCCCATGAAAGCTCATGCGATAAATAAATTTGTTAGTCTTTAAAAATGCCACCGGACTCCTTGTTTGTTTCTCTGGGAATGGTTTTCCAACCAGTTATGCACCCGCCTCATAGTGGCCCCACCAAGCCACGCTGCTACTTATCTCCTTATTATCTAGGAGGGGTTTGCAGGTTTGTTGTACTTGTCGGGCATATACAAAAGGAAGTGCTATGATCTTAGATTGGTAACTCAAATTTTCATAGTGGATAAACCTTTTCGACACTCTCTGGAGGTAGTAATTTCTGCACAAGGCTAGACCTATGCAGGGTCTTTAGAGACTGCAGAGCCAGACCCTGGTCAGAAGTGGGGCCCCCGAGATGCAGCCCCGAAAGCCCCTGCTGATCCAAACCTGCCAGTACAGCGCCAGTGGGCCTGGGCTAGAGCCCTGAGGCCAAATGCTGCGGCCAATTGCAGCACTCCTGCCCCACCCCACCCCAGGCCATCTGGTCCACCCCAGAGAATGGGGCCTGCCAGCATGTGGCCACTGCACTCTGGGGGCAGGGCTGGGCAGCATGCGGGATGGCCTCCCGCAGTGGGCGCCAGAGCCTGGAGCACTGTCAAGCCACTGCACTGGGACCCCTGACACTCTCTCTGCTCCGGATTGCAGCATGTGTGATCAGGTTCTCCTTTAAATGAGCAGTAAAACATTTATTGCCTAAATAAAAAATGGTTGGCAGTACGAGGAATACATGGTTACTGAAGGTCAGCAGCAGCTTCTTTTACTCTGTGCTGGGCCAGTCCTCGCATACTGTGTTCTGTAAGAAGCAGAAAAGCTTAAACCATGTGGTTTGCTGAGATGAGGCTATTGAATCAAGTTATTCAGCCATGTTAAGCTATGTTTGGAATCAGAGGCGGCTTTTGGGGTAGGCGAAGCAGGCGCATGCCTAGGGCCCCGAGCAGTAACCTGCTTCGCCTACCCCAAAAACCACGTGTGCCTCGTTTGGCAGCAGGAGGAACTGGCTGCTGGGGCCACAGAGGGGGTCCCCCCATAGTCCTATAGGGGGCCCCGCAATGGGCCTTTGCCTAGGACCCCCAATAGCCAAAGGCCGCCTCTGTTTGGAATATTGGAATTTGATCTGTTTCATACAGATCTGTGAGTCTCCTGCTATTCTATATTGAAGGTGTTTGTAGTCTGTTATAAAGAATCCGGTGCCATCACAGAACAGAATCTGAGTTTGAAGTGCATCACAAATTGCCCCAAACTATTTTGGTTTGAGACAGCTCAATATTAAACAATTTCCTAGGATGCTACGTTTCCTCATGAGAGCCGAAGTGTGAGCAGCAGATAATTCCTATATGCCAGGTCAGATGTATCATGATACATCCACAGTCATGGGAATCCTCTGATGCATCACACACTCAGTCAGAGGGAAGACTGTGTGGCACCCTGGGAGATGTAATCCAGTGAGGGAGCTAGGCCCATATGAGAAAATGGGTGCCCGAGATTTCCAGAACCAAAATTTCAAGGAGGCAATGCATCACCATATGGAAACTTTAAGGATGAATTGACTTGAAACAGTAAGTTGTGTATCAATAACTAAAATGTTTTGATTTGGATCAAAATGACCTGATATAAAACTATTTTGTTTCAGGTCTCCCAATTGAAAAACAAAAATAAAAAATTTCAGCAAAAACTGAAATTTTCCAGCAGACAATTTTGATTTTGTGAAAGCTGCTTTTTATCCCCTCTCGCCCCAGATCCTTTTATGGAAAGCTCCTGACCAGCTGCAGTTTTTACTACACTAGTGCTGTTCTCTCTCACTGTCTGGGCAAAAATAAACTGCGTTGTAGCAATAAACATACTAAACATTTCATTTATCCCTCCACAGGTCCCAGTTGTCCATCAGTACCACATATGAAATGTCAGTGCCTACAGGAGATATGCTTGCCGTTCTTCTGTGTTCTTCCAATTTTCACTCTCATTTTCCCTCAGTTCCTCTTTCCTTCTATAGCTCTCACCAATGTCTCCATTTGCACTCCCATGTCTTTACACACACACACACACACACATCTAGTTGGAAACTGCTGAGTTTCATCCAGATAGACCTATTTTTCTCACTGGATTGTTGGCAATTCTGGCGGGTTTTTATCCCCGTCAAGGAGGATAAAAACACTCTGTTCTAAAAGTACATTCAGTGCTGGCTCAAGTGACAGCCCAGAAGATTGAAGTCCTCTCTTTACCAAAGAATGGATGCAGTTCTGGTAGCTTCACTCTACTTCTCCCCCTTCCTTCCCCTCTTTGCCTTCAGTAATATGAATCTACTCTGATTTATAGGAAACTCTTTCTAGGAGGTGAATTCAATCTCTACTGCCCATTTCCTTGACTCCCCAATCTCCGCTGCCCGTTCCCTCCACCACTCTGCAAAGACTGCAAATACCGCCCAGCAAAGTCAGATGTAATCTCTGTGTAACCGATTGTTACTGTGTGCATCATGTCTCCCATCAGTGCCCTATCTGCAGAGAATACAGTTCTGTTACAGACCCAGCTATAAGGCTGCTCTCATTAGTTCAAGCTGTAAAGGTCCATGTGAATCCCCTGCGTCTTGGCCAAGATAAACATCTATCACTTCTGTCTGATTGTTAGCAATAAGGCGTAGGTGACTGCTTTATTTCACATAGTATGCCAGATGATAAGCGTTCAACCTTGCTAATGTGGAACTGGTTGAAAATCACTGACTTAGAGCTGACAAGACTCCATATCCCATTAAACAGGCCTCCTTAAATCATACAGTCCCACACCTCAAAGCAGAGATTTCAAATCTCTAGTGAGATGACATGGCAGCCAACAGAAGCAACTCCCAGTGATTGACTCCAGGGGTAGCGCTTCTCTGTCTGAATTTTCCCTCATCATGGCAACTAATTGAGTTAACATTAACGGTCATGGAACTCATTGCAACAAATCCCATGATCACGCAGCTCCCAAAATTCCCAGAGAAATCCTTGCTTGGCATCTCTTGCCCCATTTTCCCTGTTGTACCTACCTTCTGGAAGTAAACTGATAACAAAATCCAAGGAGTCACTGTTGAGTGCTCTTGGACATTCATATCACTGTGGATCCTCAAGAAGCAAAGCTTTGCACCGTGCTGGTGAATAAAAGGTGAATGAAACTGGTGTCTCTTTATAGTCCTAAGCAGGACCACAGCCCTCTAGCTGAGTCCCTTCAGTCCCCCCCCTTCCAGGGTAGAGTCTAGTTCTGAGCCAGCCACTTATATCACTGTCAGCCAATATCCATTCACCACTCACCCGCGGACTCTACACCTACTGGCAGAATGGGGGACGCAGATGGGAGCCAGAACCGCTCACTTCTGCAGGCCCAGCCCAGGGTCCCTACATGCTTCACACGAGTGCCACCTTGACCCCCTTAGTACTGTTCAGCTTGTGCCTTAGCAGGTCCCCTGGGACATATCCACCTCCCCAGGTACCTGTTGTCTCTATCTTCAGGCTGCACTCCCTCCAAACCCTGGCAATACAGCGGGCTGTCTGAGGCCGTCTCCTACCCCAGCCAACAGCTCACCTGCTGTCCTCTCCAATCAGAGGGGAACTGCCCCAGGCAGAGCCTGCATACTAGGCTTTATAACAGCTCCTGGGCTCTGATTGGCCCTGCAGCTGCCTGCTTCTATTGGCTATTTCCCTTTTCTGGCTTTTAACCCCTTCTAAACAAAAGCAGGACAACTGCCCTGCTAAAGTGAGATAGGGTATAATGAAATAGTCAAAGAGCCTGCTTATATTTTGTAGAATCAAAATCCATGTGGATTTTAACCCACCAAACCTTCATTGTACTAATTAAAATGGCTCAAATCTCATCCTCTCCATGCTATTGCCTCCCCTACTAGAAGGAGCCCTGCCTCTCTACCTGTTCCCTTCCTCTCACAATATGAGAAACCCCTCTACTCAGATGACTTAGTCACATCCCATTCACTACCCCCTTCACACTGGATACTCCAGTATGTACCTACCCCCCTTGCAGTGGTCTGCTGCTTCCCTTCTGCTCAGCCACCAAACTTCAGATCATTATTATTATTAATGAAGTTTATTTACAGTAGTGTCTGCAGCCTAGCCATGAACTGGGTCCTATTGAGCTGGCACTGTATATAAACACAAAGTAATACACAGCCCCTGTCCTGAAAAGCTTACCACCTAAATATACAGATAACAGGGACAATCTTCCCTGTGCTGTGTTCTGGTCTTGAGAGAGGCTGGGAACCACACAGAGAGGAGATTTTTTTAAATACAGAAGGCAGATAGGTGGGGTGTTTTAGCAGCTGGGACTCACGACTAGAAATAGCTAGATCAGGGCTCTATCTACAGTGACAAGAGTCCCTTTCTCTTGACGGAAAAGCAGCCTCTGATGGAATCGGGCAGTCACTAAGGAACCATTCCAAATTACTCCATATCCTAAGTGACAGAGGACAGATTCTATCACCATTACACACATTTAGTACTTTACTCTGCAGATAGCCCCATTACCTTCAATGGGATTGCTCACAAAGTAAAGTACTGCTCAGTTTGGATAGAATCCTAAAATCATAGAAACTGTAGGGAACTACGAGAGGTCATCGAGTCCAGTCCCCTGCACTCATGGCAGGACCAAGAACCCTCTTTAACCATCCCTGACAGGTGCTTGTGTAACCTGCTCTTAAAAACTTGCAATAACTGAGATTCCACAACCTGCCCAGGCAACTTATTCCAGTGGTTAATCACCCTGACAGTAGGATTTTTTTCCTAATGTCCAACCTAAACCTCCCTTGCTGTAATTTAAGCCCATTGCTTCTTGTTCTATCATCGGCGGTTAAGGAGAATAATTTTTCTCCCTCTTCCTCATAACAACCTTTTAGGTACTTGAAAACTGTTATCATGCCCCCTCTCAGTCTCCTCTTTTCCAGACTAAACAAATCCAGTTCTTTCAATCTTCCCTCATAAGTCAAGTGTTCCAGGTCTTTAATCATTTTTGTTGGTCTTCTCTGGACTTTCTCCAATTTGTCCACATCTTTCCTGAAATGAGGCACCCAGATCTGGACACAATACTCCAGCTGAGGCCTCACCAGGGCGGAGTAGAGCAGAATTACTTCTCGTGTCTTACTTACAATACTCCTGTTAATACATTCCAGCATGGTGTTTGCTTTTTTTTTGCAACAGTGTTACACTGTTGACTCGTATTTAGATTGTGGCGCACTATGATACCCAGATCCCTTTCCGCAGTACTTCTTCCTAGGCAATCATTGCCCATTTTGTATGTGTGCAATGGATTGTTCTTTCCTAAGTGGAGTACTTTGCACTTGTCTTTATTGAATTTCATTCTATTTACCTGAGACCATTTCACCAGTTTGTCCAAATAATTTTGAATTGTGATCCTATCCTCCAATGCACTTGCAAAGGTGGCAGAACACAGCTCTTTATGAACAGGACTCCAAGAGTTAAGTTTAAGTGTTAAATGTAACAGTGTTATTATAAAGCAGAACTGGGCAAATTTTACTTCCACATCTACAAAGCTATTTACTTTAATTTAAAAATAATCTTCATCAGTGGTGCTCACAGCACATTTTTTTCATGTTCTACAAAAATGTGCACTGCTGAGCTTCAGCCAAGAGTGACCGTGAATAGCTAAATTTCAAACTAAGAAAAGCAAGTGTTCATTGACAACAAAATATAAATAGGATGGTAAATGAGGTAGCCAGGATAGAAAGGAAAGGTGGTTAGCATGCTGAAGTGGGATTTGGGAGACTGCAGGTCAATTTCCTGTTCTTCCACCGACTTCCTGTGTGACATGAGCAAGTCACTCAGCTCCTGTATGCCTCAGTTGCCGGTAAGTAATATGGGGGTAATGGTACTGGAGGCATTGTGAGGAGAAATACATTAGGTTATGAAACACTCAGACAATCCAGTAACTGGGGCCAGATAGGTATGTAAAACAGATATGACCTCCCAATTCACATTAGGACCATGAATTCATAATTACTTTGTGTCCACCTCCATGGTGCTGATGACAGACAAATAAACAGACAAAATATATTTTATCTAGGATGGTATACCCAATGGGGATCAAGACTCCCAAAACTCTTGCCCAGAGGTAATTATATAAGTCTAATGAACGCCAGTGTAATATGAGAGAGAAATTTAGGGCAACTCCTTACCTACCAAATGAATATGATAGTAGTCTAGGAATGATGCCTTGAGATCTGCCTGTCCTAGAGGGGAAGAGACTAATCATTTAAAAAAATGGTTTTGTCCTGTTTTCTATGCTACCTTTCTCTGCACTGGTGTCCCCCCCTTCCCTCTCCCCCCTCCCCCCCGCACGAGGGACAGAGTCTTCGCTACTTCTTCAAAATCTCTTCCTACTTGAAATTTACACTCATCCAATCAGGGAACAGAAACAATACTTTGTGACCAATCACAACTTCACAGCATGGTCCAAATTTCAAACATGTGGCATCAACTGCTAAGAGTGAACCATTTTTTATAAAAAAAAACTCCATCAAATTGTTAAAAAAATTCAAACAATGATGAAATCTGAGGAAAATCAATCAAATAATGAATGTTCCACGAGGGAAAAATTAAGTTGAATCAATCAAGTACATTTTCTGAGGGGAATTTCGATCCATAATAGATACTTAAATGGCCCACATTTATTATAGGATCTGAATGTCTCATGGTCTTTTAATTGCTTTATTGTTGCAACAATCTTTTTTGGAAGGGAAGTATTATTCCAGGCTTACTTACCACAAACATACTGCCAAGTTTTAAGTGTGTATAGATATGGAGTCCAGTCTCAAACAGAACTAAGTTAATTTTTAATCATGTGAGGTTAGCCGTAGCATTTGAAAAATCATTCCCCACTCGAATTAAATTCCCAGTTATGTTGCAAATTTTGAATGCTTCATTATCGTACCCATTATTAATAATGGGAGTCTGATTTTTCATTGACATTTTCCTTAAATCATTTACCCATGCTTTTTTATCCACCCACTGACTACCTTTACTCACACCCATTCACGCAAATATACCCACCCACACTTTCCTCCTGTGATGGGTTGTTCATCGGACCCCAGCACTGAATGGGTTATGGTGACAGGAGAGGCAAATTAGCCTTAGGCAGTACTAGCTGGGAAGCTAAGAGAAAATGATAGTAACTGAGAATGGAGCTCACATGCAGAGCAAATGGTGGGGCTTCTATCAATGTCTACACAGCAAAGATAAAGCCATGGCTGGTTCATGCCAGCCAAATTGGGCTCATGGGGTTGTTTCATTGCTCTGAAGTCTACACAGCAGGGAAACAGCCCTGCGAACATGAGTCAGACGGCATGGGCCAGCTGCGGGTTTTTCTTTGCTATATAGATATACCCTCTACAGCCTAGAGTTGAGGAGAGAAAAGGACTGCAGTGAGGAAACCTGCAGTCACCCCCTCCCACCCCATACAAGGGGGGAACAGAAGCCTGTAATAGGAGAGTAGGAAGCAGTTTGGGGAAGGAACAGCAAGGGCTGAGAGAATAGATTAGAATGCTGGTTCAAGAGTCCCTCGATTGAAACCTGGTATAGGGTTAATACCTGAACTCCCCAACAAACCACTGTGGAGTGACGGTCAGCTCGGTCAATACGGAGACTGCCTGGAGAGAGACCCTGCTGAAATCCTGAGAATCTTTCATCCACAAAGTAAATGTTAAAACGAGGCAACGACAACAAAAAAATATCCTGCCATTCTCTGCATTTTTGTTGACTCGGTGAAAATGTCACCCTGTGCAGTTATATTTGCAGTTCTATTATAAGACTTCCTTCTTGTTCCAGGACATCTTCATAAACAGTTATCACGCATAGCCAAATGAATGTACAAGATTATCAAGAACAATTCATTTTCCATTGCTTTTTATTTGTGATCTCTTTTCTTGGCAGATGTTATCCCTGCAGATGAATGGACGATCTCAAATAACAAAATGGATATGGAGTAATGGAAGAATTGATCTGCATTTGTTAATCTACTGCCACAGCAGTAAGCACTCTAAGTAATTAAAGTGCTAAATAAAGGTCTCTGATCTAGACACACTGTGCTTTCAAGCGCCACAATACAGGGACAAAGGCTGATTTTTGTTTTTTATTTTTATTTGTGACCAAAGACCTTGTCTGCAGTGTGTATACCAAATACTTTTAGCGCTTCTGTGTCATTCTCCAGGTAGATTCTACTGATGAACAAGTATTAGCCTCAAATAAATGCAAAGGCCTATGTTTTTTAAAATGATTCATGCTTTTGGGTATCTGACTTAGGACCCCTTAAAGGGACCTAATTTTCAGAAAGTGTTGAGTGTCCACCCTATAAATGTCAGGCCCATTTAATGATGTCTCAAGTTGGACACCCAAAAACACTAGCCACTTGTGAAAACATAGACCAGCCGCTTTATAGGTAGGCTTATCTATCATACTTATACAAAACCAATTACTGTAATTTGTAAGAATCTCAGAATCTTTTAACATATTTCTTCGTGCAACACTACTGTGAGATAGGGATATTATCCCAGTTTTGTAGATGTTTTATGGCAAACGAACCAGAAGATATCCAAAATCAGAGGAAAGCGTAGGGAATGGATGACAGTGAATTGCAGCATCTCTCACTCCCTTTTAATGGTAGCGTCCAAGAACACTATTTCCCACAGCCACTGTTCCAGAGGACAAGAGGTGCATCAGTTATATCTACTAGGTCCAGGACATATTTCAGCAGTAGAGGAATTTGCAGGGTTGGGACTACATCGATGAGTGCCGATTGTAGGAGAATTTTTGTTACGGATGCCCAGTTATGCGTAACAGATCTAAAACTTGTAAGTGCAGCATGGTTCTCTGGAAATTCACATGTGTTCCAGTCAAGACTGGTTTGGGACTCAGGGGTACATTTTTTCTGGACACCCAAGCCTGTCCCGATTACGAAGCACGGGCTAGCTCATTTCTTGGCTCCCTTCAGGCTGAGCTTTTAGGGGTGCAGCTCCTGATAGCATAGCCCAGCTCCCCACCGTAGACAGAGAGGCTGAAATGTCTATGTTACTTTTCTCTTCAGGGGTGAGATCAACAAAAAGTATCCAGATTTGCCAAGCTCTTGATCAGCTCATCCTTGATTTCTTCTTCAGGTCCCACCAGATAGGACAACTTCCTGTGCCTCTTTCTAGCTTAAACAGCACAGTGGGCCATTCAGTGGGGCCACACATCATGACCAGTCACAATGCTTGTGGGCAATGCCTCTGAGAGGGGTCAGAGATCTGCTAGCTCTTTACTTCCAGTAATTCTGGGTGGCCTGCCCAGTGCCAGCCAAGGTATGCAGGCTGCCTGGGAACTTGTGAGCCCACATTCAAAATTCAAGGACCTTCACATTAGGATAATTTGCAATTGTTCCTTTAAGATTGTGTCCTTGGAAACTGCCAGCTCCCCTGAATTCCTTTTTCCCTTAGATTTTTCTTCCCCTGGAACATTACTTACCAGTATTCTGAGTTTGTTAATAAATGCTTTTTTTTTTTCCTTAAAGGTGAATTATTCTTATTCTGCTATTCTCACTCTTTCCTTTCCTCAGAACCAGGAAATCTATCAATTTCATGATCACTTTCACCCTTATCGCCCTCCACCTTCAGATTTGCTACCAATTCCTTTCCAGCTAGTCAGAATAAAATCCAGAAATGGCAGTCTTGCTGGTTGCTTTCTCCGCTTTCTAAAACAAAAAGTTCTCCTCGATATATTCAAAAAACTGAGCATTTTGTGTTTTGCTGTATTCCTTTTCCAACAGATGTCTGAGTAACTAAAGTCCCTCATTACTACCAGGTCTTGTGTTTTGGGTATATCTGGGTTTTGTTATACAAATGCCTCATCTGCAACCTCTACCTGATTTGGTGGTGTATAGTAGACCAGTACCATGATGTCATCCCTGCTTTTTACCCCTTTTTGTTTTACCCAAAGTCTTTAAACTGTTCTCCATTTCACCTACTTCTGGATCTCAGAACAAATAATTATTGTCTTAGTGAATAAAGGGTAGGATCTGTCAGATGAGAATATTTGTACATATTCTGAAAAACAAACAAACAAAAACCAAAACAAACAAACAAAAAAACCCTGATATCTTTGGGGGTTAGCCAAACTTCTAATGCTTACCAAGCATAAATTCAAAAGCTAACTCATTCTACCACCATCAAAGCACTTGGCATTTAACTTGAAGGAGTTCTTTTTTTTTTTTTAATTAATACAATTTATAAAATAAAAGTTTGCTGAATAATATTGCAGGACAAGGGCTTCAAGTTAAATTTATTATGCTCAGAAATGAAAGAGGCTTGGATCACTGTCAGGAGAGTTGATCAAGCTTTCAGTTCAACAAAGCACATTTGGTTTACCAAGGGCCTGCACATTTGGGGAGAATTTCAGTTTAAATGAATGGAGAGAATCTACGATAAACAGGTGCTTAAAGATGACCAGAATATATGCACTGATATAGGGCAAGAACTTATGGTTGCAGATGTCTATCTTTAGCCACCCAAGTCTGAAAACTCTGGCCTGTGCTTATTAGTGCTCTAAATATATTATGAGAGTTAGAAAGATCACTAAAAATGGATGATGCTTCTTCTTAATCCTAGAAATATTTAACACACCATTACAAAAATATTTTATTTTCAGGACACATAAGAAGATGTAAAGTTATTACACAGAGCAAAATCAAAGCTGCCCTTGGTGCAGAAGACAGGGTGTGAAGAGAAAAGTGGGGTTAAGACATCTTCCTGTTCCCCTGACTCTCCATCAAAGCACCGTACCGTCTGCTCTAAGCTATGCTTGCTGGAACAGTTGTCTAAGGACTGCAGATTGTCAGAATTAGGGGTGTAAGCAGTTAAACATTTAAATGACAAGCAGAGGTCTATTTACTAATTAGTTTAAATGTTGCCTTGGGGGAAGAGGGGATCTACGAGGGACTCCCCCCCAACCAGTGAGAGTTCCTCCCCCAACTAGTGAGAGCTCCCCGCAACCAGTGAGAGCTCCCCAGCTGCAACTCTGCATGCACGAGGGAGGTGGGGAACAGAGGAGGGGTAAGCTGCATTGGGTTGGTTGTGGTTCCTCCCTGCCAACAGGAGCAGAGCCCAATGTGTTGTCCCCGTCCACCCCGACCCCGGCGCATGTTAAAACATTCTAATTTTAGAATCTTTAGATAGATTATTAATTAAAGGCATTTTTCCATCCATAGCCAGAACACAGCACATAATGGTTCCATTCCCTCCCGGTCCCCTGAGGAAAGAGCAACCTGCTGGGGTTGGAATGAGTCTTATAAAGGTGGCTATGTAGCTTTATGCCACCCCCGGATTCCTCCTCCACCAGGGACCCCTTGGCCGCCCTTGTAGGAAAGCTCTCTACCTTATCTGAACCATCAGCCAGTCTGCAGGGACCCAGGCCTTGGAACTGGCCTGCAGTTTTTCCTAACAGCTCATCCAACATTTAAATGCTCCATTTGCTGCTGGTGATTCCCCAACTGTCTCCCTTGAGAGATGTACAGTACGCAGCAATGTGACAGCACATTCTGAATACAGAAAACTTCACACGCCTCAATCAGTTTGCATCTGTGAAGCACTTTGGAACGGAAAAGTGCTAAGCAGCGTAGTATACCCACATGCCAACTCCAGGAATAGCCTCAAATTCCAAAACAATCACTGTCACGGAGCACAGGTTCTCTCTGAAGCATTTCAGAGTTACTTCATTACCAGCAACGCTCATTTACTTACCAGCTTCAGCACCATTTCTCTTCTCCCTCACAATAATTGCACTGACAGCTTGCCTTGGTGTCCTGTTTCCAGCTTGTTCCTGTTCAGCTTCAGGTTTCAAAATGTTTCTTTTCACTTTAAGTAACAAGATGTACCATCACATAAACACGGATCGTTTTAGGAGTCTGTTGACTTGACACCACTTCCCTCACGCCCACCATGATCCTCAACTGGGGACATGTACACTCTTGTCATTCTAAAGGGTAAGAATCTGAGCTAATGTTTAATGTGTAACTTTGTAAAAAATGTGAGTCATATTAGGTCAGTTCTTTCAGACCCTATTCAGTCTGAATGCTCTAAAAGCAGCAATGTGAATATCACTGGAATTATGGTAGGTCTCCCCCCCCCAACCCTTAGAGCAACCATCTTGCTTTTCAGGAAACAGTTTATTCTTTATTCCAAAGGGGTAGCTGTGCTAGTCTCTTTGGCTATGGCCACACTGGCAAATTAGTTCGAATTAAGGAGGCTTAATTCGAACTAACTAAAGCCATGGCTACGCTACGCTTTAGTTAGTTCGAATTAAGGGCTTCCTTAATTCGAACTAATGAGTTAGAATAGGGTATTCAAACTAAAGGGTTAGTTCGAACTAACTAGTTCAAATTAGCCAATGTGGCCATGTTAATTCCAACTAATTTCTTAGTTCGAACTAACCGGCCATTGAAATGAATGGGGATCGCTAATTCGAACTAAGCAAGTGCCATGAATGGCACTTGCTTAGTTCGAACTAACTTTTCTAGTTCAAATTAAGCTAATTCCGAACTAACTAATTCAAACTAATTTTAGCAAGTGTAGACATAGCCTTTCAGCACAACAAACAAGCAGTCCTGTGGCACTTTTAAAGACTAACAAATGTATTTAGCGCATGAGCTTTGGCAGCTTTCAGCTTTTTTCAGCAAGGGCTACCAGTGAGAAAGAGTTTGTTTAATAATACAGTAAATATTGATATTAACAATTAATTAGACTTCAATAACCAGCAGTAGTGCTAATCTGGGGCATTCAAAAATCATAAGTCAGGCCCCTCTAACTCATGAGATTGATTCAAAATGTGATTTTTTAAAAAAAATAATAAGTTTGGGGTCCTTTTCTTCCTCCTTGCCCTCTTGGCTCATAGTTTCAAGGTTCTCTTTTCAGCCATGAGTGCTTGAAACTTAACTTTAAAGCAAAACAAAATGAGAGTCTCCCAAAATCACCTGACTCCAGAAAGCTGGGGCTTTAAGAATAGCACCATATACTACAAAGCCTGCAGTAAAACGGCAAAACAGTTTTGCGCTGAATGGGTAAACTCCTGGACAGACACCTCAGAGTTTAACTTTAGATACCCAATTTGAAAACATTTTTCATTTTTAAGTCACACTCGTCTCCCCTTTATCCCAGTGTAATTTGCCTGAACTCCCTGGGAGCCGCGTTCAGGGGTTAGAGGCCAATGCTGGGGCCAAAGCTACAGCTGACGCTGAAGCCCATAGTGGAGCCAGGGTTAGAGGCCAGATCATGGCGAGGCCAGAGCAGGGGCTGAGCCATAGCCAAGACACAATCAGGAGCTGAGGCCAGGGGCTGGGCCCAAAGCACATTTAGGGTCACAGTGGGGATAGGTGGTGCTTCCTTCCCACCCCTACACCCTCTTGCATGTTCCTCTGCACTTCCCTAAGAGGGTGCACCCTGTTTGGGGACCACTTGTGTAAAGGCATAACCTAAACTTTTGTAGATTCTGAATATGCACATCCAGACCACAAAGGGCCCGGTACACATACCAACAAAATCAATGGATTTAGAATGAGGTCCTAGAGTTGTGAATACCAAAAGGAGATAAGTTCATGCAGTTTTGATGGGCCTAATTAGTGCTCAGCAGTTTGAAAACCAGGCTCCAGGGGTACCGGAAAGTCTTCAGGGCTCTCTCCCATGTTAGTTTATTCATCTAGCATCACCACCAGTAAGTTTGGTGAATTCACTAATGTATTCAACTCCCTTATTTTTGGATTTTTAAGTACCATGAATTGTATAAGGCACAGTAGCGGCTAACTTTTTTATTAAAGATCAGCAGAATTGTTGACAGCTACTTTCTTATTCTATTTTATATAGCTTCTTACACCATGTTCATCATCATAAAATCTGAGTGGCTTCCAGCAGTGCAGTAAGCAAAATTACTAACATTGGTCACGTGTTTGTTCTCTGATCCTCTTCCCAGGGGATGAAACATGTAGTGCAGTGTTCTGTTTTGGTTCATTTTATATATACTCATGCATGCACACACAGTGACATGTTTAGATTAAAGAATGTACCTTGCACTTGGAGCAGAAGGTGGTGAGACTTGGGATGGTCTTTGACCAGGTCCTTGAGTAGAGTGACCAGGTAGCAAGTGTGAAAAATGGAAGCATGGGGCAGAGGGAGGTCTAATAGGTGTCTATGTAAAGACAAAGCCCAGCATATTGGGACTGTCCATTTAAAGTCAGGACATACGGTCACTCTATGTGGGAGTTTGTTCCACATCTTGAACCGGAACTTGAGAAGGATTCGTCTCCTGCACACACAAACTTTTCTCTTAGGGTAGAAAGTTTCATTGTGCCAAGGGAATTAAGTTGTCAACTTTGGTCTTCTTCCCAGGGCTTCAATTGTTTGTTTGTTTCTTTTTAAGGTAACCTGGCCCCAAGCCATCAGAGCACGTTTGTGATAAGGACCAAGACTCTGAACCTGATTCAGTATTCAGTGGGCAGCCAGTGAAGGATGGGTCTGGTGTGGCTTAGATGTTGCAGTGTTCTGTGCCAACTGGAGATTCTCAAGTGCTAAAAGCTTTTTGCCCAAGTACATCATGTTGCTGCAACCCAGTCAAGAGGTGACGGAGGCATGAATAACTGAGTCCAGATCCACCACTTGCCGGGATGGGAAGGAATATTTATGCTCTGTGATGTACGTTCTTAGAAGTGGTGAAGAAATGCCTGATGGTGATGAAGAAATGCACCTTTCACCAAGAATACGAAGTGACATAGCCCGTCCTTGCCCTGAACCTCTTAGGGCAATCTTTTACATATTCTGGCTTCATACCATTATGGAGCCTTGAAAATAATATTTGAGACCTGGGCTTTGATATTGTGTAGGGAGCTAGCGTGACAAACAGAAGATGGGGCCAACGTTCGTAGGGTTGCCTACATTGCTAAGGAGATGTGCTTCTGCATTCTGTCCTGAAATCTGATGACTTCAATGGCCAAGTAGATCACACCATGGCAGCCCCAACTGGTAGGCAACAAACATGCATTACTGAGGCTAAATCGTTGTCTGCCAAGATAAGATACAGTCTTCTAGCTAGCCATAGAGGACAGAATATGTTGCCTGTGACTGATACTTTCCAATGTCACAGATATGGTGCTGAACTGTGTGGCTTACTGGTCTGACCTGGCATGGCAGTAAACTACAACTTTGCACTGTCTCCTGATGAACTAAAAAAAAAACTATGAATGTTTCATCACAGTGCTTCTCTCCATTTCTGAGGTGTTGGCCTTCAATTTTAGAAGCCAAGATTGAACATTAAGTCAATCATTTGTCCAGCTCCATTTATCCAAACCCGACTATTCCTCTCAAGCTTTGCGTGTTTTAAAATACATCAATGTCAGAATCCCAGTATTAAGACACCTGCCTGTGAACTCTGTTTCCCCTCTCAGCCATTCAAAAAGTTATTTATCCTGTGGATATGGCAGCCTCTTTTATAGATATATTTTGAAGTGTGATGGAAATCCATCAAACAGATCTTGAACTGCTTTAAGAATGAAGGTGCAGAAGGATTGCTTCTGACAGAACCAGGCAAATCAATTAATTGATCTCTAGCAGATGTGGATAATTTTATTTCCTAGTCTATTAAAGGATATCAGAATAGGTTAGCTAATTTCACTAGAGAAATATCTGTCAGCAGTCATTAAGCAGCACATGACGGAGAGAACTCGGATGCAGAAACTTAAAGCTGCTTTTCCTTCTAGAAATTGCATTACTTATTATTCAACCTTTAGAACTCCAGCATCAAACATCAGCCTGATGCCTTTCTTCCGACAAAACGTCTTTTTTTTACTTGATGATTACCTATTCATTCCCTCTGGCATGAGTCTTGTCAAAATACAGGATACTGGTCTAGATGGACCATTGATCTGCCCTAATATGATCGTTCTTATGCTCCCACCCCCAATATTATTTTCTACAACATTTAACCGTTCATACCTATAAATACTGACACTTATGTCTGTGCCTTGAAATAAGAGAACAAAAACAACTTGTAACATAAAATCTACTGATGACTGGTCCCCCATACTCATTTCTAGAACCAAAAAGAATTCCGATTGTTTTTCTTTTATGCATTATTTTTTCTACCAGGTTACTTATATAGTTTAGAATATTAGCCATTTATTTAAGAAAAAAACAAACTATTTAATCAAGTTTCAGTATCAACAGGTCATTCCCCACAATAGCCTGAAGGCATCTATCAGAACGCTCATTTTGCCCTTAGCATTTTTTTTAAACTGTTTTTTCTAAAGCACTCGCTGTTGACTTAATTCTGCTTACACTAAAGTCAATCGAGTTATCCACACCATCATCCAGTCCCAGCTTCTGGCACTCAGAAGTTGAGGGAAGCAGAACATGTGGTTGCACACCTGGCCATCTTGGCTAATACCCACTGATAGCAATGGCCCTAACCTTCATGAACTCATCTGATTCTATTCATACCCATCCTTTTGACCTTTACAAGAAAAAGTTCCACAGGTTGACTCTGTCTTATGTGAAGAAATACTTCCTTAAATTTGTTTCAAGCCTGCTGCCTATTAATATAATTGGGTGACTCCTGGTTCTTGTGTTATGTGAAGGGATAAGCAACACTTCCTTATTCACTTTCTCCACACCATTCACGATTTAATAGACCTCTATCATATCCCCCCTTACTCCTTTCTTTTGTTAGCTGAAGAGTCCACGTCTTTTCAATCTCTCGATGTGGAAGGGAATTTTTGTTGCCTTTCCATGTATCTTTTCCAATTCTAATTTATCTTTTTAAAATGCACCAAGCACAAGTGCACGCAGAATTAAAAATGTAGGCATACCATGGAATTATTTAATGGCATTAGAATTTCTGCCTTATTACTTATTCCTTTCGTAACGGTTCCTAACATTCTGTTAGCTTTTTTGACTGCTGCTACACATTGAACAGATGTTTTCAGAGAACCATCCACAATGACCTCCAAGATCTGTTTCTTCAGTGTTAACAACTAACATTTTGTATGTATTGTAGGACTTATATTTTCCAATGTGCTTTACTTTGCACTTAACATTGAATTTCATCTGCCATTTGATTTCCCAGTCACCCTGTTTTCTGAGATCCCTTTGTCACTTTTTGCAGTTAACTTTGGACTTAACTAGCTTGAGCAATTTTGTTTTGCCTACAAACTTTGCCCTCTCCCTAGTCACTCTCTTTTCAAGGTAGTTTATGACTATTAAAAGGCACTGGCCCCAGTACAGATCTGTTGGGGACCTGTTATATGCCTCCCTCCACTGTAAAAACTGACCATTTATTTCTACCCTTTGTTTTCTGTCTTTTAACCATTTACTGATCCATGGGAAGACTTCTCTATTATCACATGATTGCTTACTTTGCTTAAGAGTCTTCAATATGGGGCCCTGTAGAAGTCTACGTACACTATATTAACTGGACTCACCTATGTCCTCCTTTGGTGATCCACACAAAGAATTTTAATAGATTGGTGAAGCTTGATTTCCCTTTAAAAATGCCATGTTGACTGGTCCCTAACATATTGTATCCATCTGTGTTTTTTACTATCATTTCAACCAGTTTGGTTGGCATTGAAGTTAGGCTTACTAGCCCGTAATTGCCAGGACTGCTTCTGGATCCTTTTAAAAAACCAAACTGAAATAATATCAGGTATTCTCCAGTAATCTCCTACACGGGTTGATTTAAGTGATAGATTACATATCATGGTAAGCAGTTTGCAATTTCATGTGAATTCCTGCAGAACTTTTGAGATACCAAGTGGTCTTTGTTACTTATTACTGTTTAATTTATCAAGTTGTTCCGGAACTTCCCCTATTGACACCTCAATCTGCAACAGCACCCCAGATACATCATCTAAAAAGAAAGGCTGTGAGATTGTCCCTCACATTCTCTACAGTGAAGACCAATGCAAATAATTCATTTAGCTTTTCTGCAATGGTCCTGTATTTCTTGAGTGGCCCTTTAGCAGCTTGATCATCCAGTGGCCTCACAGATTGTTTGGCAGGTTCCTGCTGATGATGTTCCTACATGTTTTCTGTCTTCATCCTATCATGAGGTGATATGTTCCCAGCCTATAGGGAGAGAGTTGAAATCCCTCATGATTGTTTTGTATCTGTTTTTGTTTTTGTAGCCTCTCTAAAGCTTTGTCTGAGTATTTCACAATTACTGTCACCATTCTGGTCAGCTGGTTGGTAGTATATTCCTACTGTTATATTCCTAGTACTCAAGCATGGAATTTCTATCCATATAGATGCTATGGTACAGTTTAATTCATTTAAGATTTTTCCTTTGTTTGATTCCTTCTTGATGATTTCTTTTACATATAGTGCTACTTCCCCATTAGCACCACCTACTGTAACATTCCTATATGGTTTGTACCCTGGAATTATCATGTGTCATTGATTATCTTCATTCCACCAGGTGTATGTGATGTCTATTATATCATTATCCTCATTTAAAATCAGGCACTGAAACTCACCTATCTTAGTATTTAGGCTGCAGAGTGCTGAAATATACAAAACAAAGTCAGCTGCTCAAAGACGGAACCATTTTGAAGTTGAACCAAGTCCCTTGACTAAAGGCATGTCTCTTCCCTTCTAATGACTTTATTTGATATAGTCAAGGCTGCTGTCAAGAACAAGGGCACTAAACATTGTTCTCTGGGCCACGAATAGGATGAAGAGATGTAGCTGCTTTAACTTCAGTGGAGCTATGCTGATTTGCACCAGCTGAGTAATGAGCTCCTATTTCTCAAGAGTATACTGGGCAGAAAAAAGTGTATTCTTGGTTCAATTTTAAAACAGGTATTCATCCAAAAGCGATTTGTGTTTTACTTTTAGTCAACAACCTATTTCTATAGATGATATGGCCTTCATGTGACCTGGGTGGTTTCCCTTCTCAGGGGTTTCCTGTGAACAAGTTTTCACGGGTTCACTGAACATGTCATCATAGTAAGAAAAAATATATTTCATTTTCAGGTGGAAGCAGCTCTGATTAGCTAGCTTCTCCCCACCTGGCACGGTTTCATTTAACAATATCAGTTACCTGCATAGCCGCATCACTTGGAAAGCGCTGACATGGGAGGGTGAAGCTGGGTAGATGGCATTTATGAATTAGTATGTCAAAACTCATTAACAAAACAAATATCCCAGCAGACCCACAATAGAATAGCCAATTAGCAACAAAGTACACACCCTCAGACCTGTCTTAACCTATCTGGTTCCACTGGTATCCAGACCTTCCCGGATGAAAGAAGAAATCACAGAATACACTTGTGTTCTAATAGCCCCTAGAAATACAGTAACTATGCAGTCTTTTTAAGGGGCTGCCATAATTTAATAATCACATATTTGCCATGCCTCTAGCACCAGGCAAAGCTAAAGTTCAATATGTTTACTAGCATTTGCCATTCTTCTGAAGCATTGATTTGTAACACATGGGGTTAATAGAACAAAAGCCCCTGAATATGAGACATAGCAAACAGTGTTCCAATTCTAAGTGCCTGTGAATCAGTCAAATTCCATTCAACGCCATCGCAGCAAAATAGAACATTATGTTCATGACCCCCAAATGGGCCTAATTTAACATGGAGCAGGCAGGAAAAGTCACAGAGTGCAGCTGTCATTCATGTTGGAAGATCAGAGCTAACCCAGGAGAATTGAAGTGGTCACTCTGTCTAAGCTTAAATAGCTGTTAAATCCATTTGATCTATTTTTATAACACATTGTGGAAATAATTCAAGGTTGTCCGACTTAACAGATATGTGGAAATAACATGATTCCTGCTTCCTTGACTGCAAGGAAAGATTAATGATATCCCTCTTCCCCGGGGCATATGAAATATAACTGCATTGGCAGGAAGCAACTTGTTTCAGAGTTTATGTCTTTTCCATAAATGGGTATTATACAATTAGCTAAAAATTAAGGGAAGCACCCAACTCACCCTCTCTGGAAGAGATCCACATTATGGAATTTGTGTAGTTCCACAGAAAACTCGACAGTTCCCTGTACCTCAGACATGATCTTTTCAGGTCATCACCTAAACAACACACATAAAGGTATTTTAAACACACTGAATATATTGTTTTCACAAATTTGCTTAACTTACTGCCATCCTATTCCAGCACTTTGGGCTTCACCCATGACCCAGTGAAGTCAATGGGAGTCTTTATATTGACGTCAGTGGGGCCTGTTCAGGCTTTTTATTGATAGGAGCCATATCCAAGTCAGAAAAGTCAAAGATGGCCTGACTATATAGCAAAGATACTACATTAAGCCACATCATAATTGTCCAAATGTCTACTGTGTCCTTCAGGCTAGATCCTCACAGCACTCTCTAAACTCTCACAATATTTCTGTGAGGATGACAGAGGTTGTTATACCCATTTTAGAGAATAGAAGGTATCCAGACAGATAGCACAGAACAGCTCTGTAAATTGGTAGCAGAGTAAAAATTCAGGTTCTCCAGCAGAAAGCTAGAGATGTAGAGAGTTCTTTTGTTCCCATCATCTGTGCTTTCTCTGATCGAGGCACTTATGAAAGACAAGGAAGGGAGGTTTCACAGGGAGCAGAATTAACTCAAAAAATAATGAACACCAAGGATTTACAGTTAATGGGAATGAGGGCTTTACTCAATCAAGACAGCTGCAGGTGACACAGAGATAGCAGGGCATTGCATAGTCAGATATTGATAGCCTTTTGTCTCCCCTCAAAAGAACTCTGCAAAAGTTGATTTTAAAAAGCAAAAACTAATCTCTCTCCTGCCTTACCTTTTAAACCTACATAGCAGCGGGGCCATATTCAGGACTACTGGGACTTGAGGATCAATTTGAAATGAATGTATTCTTCCCCAGAAGATGGTACTGTCAAACTGCAAACTGTTTGTGACAAGGAAGTTTCTCTATATCACAGATGTCAAAGGCAAGGCGGCCACCATATTTGTTTACTTCACATGTACACTCTGCTCCTCCAGACAAGACCACTGTGCAAGTTTGGAGAAGGATGGCTCATAAGCATCAGTCTGAGGGTAGGTTTTTATTTTCCTTTTGTTTTTAACAGCGGCCTACTGTACCTGAGGGGGAAGTGGGAAAGGATGCCTGACCTTCATCACAGTGTAGCAGCTGGTGCACTGACAGATTCCCCATTTAGCACTCAGTGGGGCTGTAGTTTGGAACCCTATCCAGCTTCAGCAATTAGGGAGACTTTTTTTTTCATTCTACTACGTTCATTTGTATCATGTACAAAGGTGTGCTAAGTGCCTCCCACCCGCTTCATTACATCCATGCAAGAAAGAGCAAAATTCTGATGTGTGTGAGAGAACAGAGAGAAAATATTATATTGCAGATATGGGATATGTTTGTTTACCTACATTTTGCTTTATCTTTCTTGGTGACTTTCAAAAAAAAAATCACTGATGATTTAAATATTATTTCTTTTATTAATGGCCATTCCTCTGTAGCAATCTCATTTTTTTCAAAAGGAGATCTGCTGAGTTTTCTTCACCCACTGCAAAAACATGCCTTGCAGACAGGGATTCCAGAAAGATATATACCTACTGTAAAGAAATGAATGTGTTAATCAATTCAGTGTTATGGAAATGATTTCCAGTAAAATTCAGAAGCAGTGAAGGCAAACTTAGTGTAGCTCTCTGGCGAAGTTAATTTGTACCTTCCCTAGTTTTCTAACTGTAATAAGAATGGTCCAGACCAGCTGTTTCCTTGAGTAGTGAGAACCAACAGCACAAACTATAGACCCAAAGAAGAACTGATGTCACATAGCTTGAACGAGAAAGACAATTAAATGTTCCCAAAAGTGACCAATGACTTTTGATGCTGCAGCTGACTTATCTTAACAGGGACCCAGTTTTTGAAACCTGAGCACCAGTCCTTTGAAAATAAGGTGCTTAAAGTCAGGCACTCAAAAAAAAGGGGTGGAGAGAGGCACCCATAATCCTTAATCACTGAGGACAACATGGCCAAATATATCACAAGGTAATTAGTTAAATGAATACTATCTAAAGGTACGGTACGTACCTTGCCAATTGCACTGTTACTTGGGACTGTAAGTAATACGGCCAACATCAAAGATGGTTACATACTTATCTAGAACAATGGGCAAGTATTTGCGGGCGATCACCGTGAACGCCCCTTGACAACTCTCCACCAGGTAGTACCTCCTATGCTTTTAAGTCAGGCTCCAACACTCCACACTAAGGCATTTCAGAACAAAATTAAAGCAGGCCACGCTCTAGGCAATCTAGCGGTGATGTAACATGGGGGACATGATGCTAGCCAATGGCAAACCTCCCTCTTAAGCCTGGCTGCCATTGGTCAGCCCAAGCACCTCCGAGTTTATATTGCTTAGTAGCGTATTGCCCAGAAAAGGTGGCACAGAACAGCGGCTTTCTGCTCCTCTCCTAATGGTTGTGAGTATCCTACGCTGGCTCCGTTCAGATCTGTCTGCTCATCACCGTTAACTACACTCAAATTACTCCTTTCAAGTGAGCCTAGCTTTAATGAGAGTAACCACACTGTGAAACAACACTACAGTCACACTAACATTGCACATACTCGTGTAGTGCTAAAACTTCGGGAGCCACTTCCTAGGTTTCTCTATGCTTTAGTAAATTCTCTGCTCTGTGAATTCATTCCCAGTGCATTATAGGAGAATGTCTGTCTTTCCTGAGTACACAGAGGAATTGTGGGAAGGCACTGAGGCATTGGAGTAGAGCGAGGCTGCATTCACACTCCAGAGTAGCTGTGTTAGCAGCTGACGCATTGTACTCACTTGAGTTCACAGGTCCAAGGGACTGGGCGGAATTGTATAAGCTAAAACTTGAGATAAAAACACCACTGCTCCTGAGTTAAGGGATTTTGCCTGAGGACAGGACCCACGTTTGGAACATCACTCAAATTATAAATTGAATTCGCTCTTCAGCGAAGACACACTTTTCGAGATTAATGCCTCTGGAGCATAAGCTGGCTGGGTTCCAATACTTCCCTGGGTATACAGAGTCACTTGCATTTCAGGTTTTATTGCTCATTTGTCTGAGCACGTTCCACTTGACATTTTAGGCAACTGCACTAATCACGCTGGGCTGGCAGAAACCATTCAACACAAGAGACCAGGTTATCATGTTTTTAGTCCTTTATGAGTTATTTCAATACAGGCAAATCTGGGCAATTTGTCTTGCCAGTAATGATTCCCCTTTCAGATGTTAAAAGCAAGTGGATGAGGACAGGTGTGGGGTCTCCACATATCTATTAGTGTTGAAGGTCTGGACAGCTGGACATCTTCTGCAGATAATGGCATGTGTTATTCTGTACTTTTGATGAATATGCACAAACTTATTTGAATTTTTAAAAGGAACACTTCCCGTTATTTTTCTTTGCTGCTGCTAGGATAATTGCCTTTAAAGACTGGCGTCTGATAAAGTCACAGCCATTTGGCCAACATTTTCATGCTCATTGGGCCTTGTCATGTGGAATCTTTAGTAGCCCATGGTTTTCGCGAGTGACATTTATTTTTGTAGCAAAACTGACTGATTGAGTCATGTGCATTGATATAATGGTTATTTGGTACATACGTAAATGCACAGATAAACTAAAGAAATCATGGTTATTGCAAAACAAACAAGGAATCTTGCGGCTTTTACTTTTAAAAACTAACAAATTTATTATGATTGAGAGTATGTGATTGGATGTCAATTTCTCTGGAGATTTATTGAGTATCAATGAGGAAAGATTTTGCCCCAGTATCATTATTGTACTACAGATTAATAATCCTAAAGGCTGGATATCATATTCTTTACAGAACTATTAAGAATCCCCTTAGTTTGTCAGTACTCATTACTTAAGAGAGGGGTGCAGGATCAGACCCCTACTTTGATTTACTTTCAGAAGCTAATATTCTACAACATATAGTCTGTTGCATGAGGTAAACGAGTTGTAAAACTGGCAAATACTGTACAAGTTTTCTTTTCTTTGTTTAATTAAATAAATACATAAACCAGATATTTCCACAGTGCTTTGGCCACATTTGTCTGGTTCCATCACAGAATCCATCAGGAAGTCAGGGACCAAAGAGCAAAATAAAACTTCCTCTGATACATATGTGACTCATAATCCTCAAAGCATTCATTTAGGGCAACATTTAAAGAAAAGAACCAAGCTGCATTTCTCAGGAAGCTCTGCACATCTCAGAAGTGAGTTTCCAAAATACATTTCCTACTATTTCGACATTTAGAAGCTACTATATTTTATGAATATGCTAGAAGGCCGCTATTTGCAAGATGAGGCAGGAAATGTACATCTTGTTCTGAAATCTACCTACTGTGTTTATAAAAATACAGTCATAGTGAAACTACATCACTCTTCTCCAGCTCCTAGCATAGAAATCAATAAAGTCAGGGACACAGGAACAAAATAACAAACAGCTTCTAAAAAACAGAGCAATCAGGACTCAAACTCAAACATTCAGTTAGAGTGAAGTGTTGGGAAAAGATGAAAATAGATTAAATGTGTCTTATTTAAGAGAGACACAGTGAGGTTGGAGCAGTAATATCTTTTATTGGGCCACCTTCTGTTGGTGAGAGACAGAAGCTTGTGAGCTAACAGAGGGTGCGTCTACACTTAGAAATTAAGTCGACTTAAGCTTGCTTAAGTTGACTAAATTTACCCTGCGTCTACACTATAGTTTCCTTAAGTCGACCTAAGGAAAATAAAGTCGACTTCATTAAAATTAAGTTGACTTTATTAAACCTACTTTTACTTTGACTTAAGCCTAAAGTCGACTTTTTAAAGTCGACTTAGGCCAGTGTAAACCTAAAGTCGACTTAGGGCTACTCCAGGACTCCACCACTGCCCTCCCTGCTGGGGTGCGGGAGTGGCATAGGGGGAGCCTGTCATGTCCCCCCACAGGGCAGGGCAGAGTCCTGCCCACCCTGCCCCTATGCCCTGCCAGGGTCCCTGTCCCCCTTTGCCCCATTGTACCTATGTACAATGGGGCAAAGGCTGAGCCTCCCTGCCCCCGTGGACCTGTCCTAGGTCCCCCTAACCCCTAGAAGTCGACCTAGGCGTCCAGTGCGGATGGTCTAGGTCGACTTTGTAAGTTCCCCCCAAAGTCGACTTTAAATTTAGGTGTAGACATGCTAAGTTGACTTAAAATCGACTTAGTTAAGTCGACTTAGCTAAAGTCGACCTAAATTTACAAGTGTAGACATAGCCAGAGAGCTTTTCTTCAGATAGGAGATCCACAGCTAAACACAAAACGGAACAGCTTGCTTTAGCACATGTAGCTAACACACACTTCAAGAGACCATTCAAGGTCAAGTGATGCTCTCTTTTTATTCCTTTTAGTTTTTTGTATAATTTGCCCTTTCTCTAGTGAAATGGATCCCAGCAAAACCTCAAGTCACTACTGAATCAAATGTCCTGAATTCAAGTGAGTGGTTTGGATTCAGAACACTCACAGAGGGCCATCAGAACTTCTGTTGCACGGTTGTTGTTAATCATCGTCACATTCAGGAACCCACAGGCTCCAACAGAACAGGAAAGGTGGGACCTTTGTTACCTGGGAATACATATTGGTCACCTTAAATCAGGTCAGTCAAGTTCTTTTATATCCAAGACTTTGAATACTGCAAGGTATAGCACAGCCATACTTAATTATTTAAATAAGGACAATAGAGGTAGAGAATTCAAGATACATGGTAATACCCACCCTTATTTCAATGATAAAGAATAGCTATGCCAGGCTTTGCAATGATTATTAGATGAATAATAATCTAAGAAATATCCTTAAAAATAAAATTTTCAGAGGGGTAGCTGTGTTAGTTTGTGTACAGCAAAAACAAGGAGAGTCCTGTGGCACCTTAAAGACTAACACATTTCTTCGGTCATAAGCTTCCGTGGGCTCCAACCCACTTTTTTAGATGCATGAAGTGGAAACTACAGTAGAGAGGTGTATATATACACATGCCTGGATGAAGACTGGCAAGTGTTAGCAAAGTCAATTCGGTTAGGGTAGATGAGGCCCATTCACACCAGTTGATTAAATAAAGGTGAGAATGTGTGAACAGGGACAATCACTTTTTGTAATGTGCTAACCATCCCAAGTCCCTATTCAGACCCACTCTGATTGTGTCAAGTTTGCAACTCAGTTCCAGCTCTGCAGTTTCATGCTCAAGTCGTTTTTGAAGTTTTTTTGTTGAAGTATGGCAACTTTCAAGTCTGCTACAGAGTGTCCAGGGAGGTTGAAGTGTTCTCCTACAGGTTTATGGATGTTCCCATTTCTGATGTCCGATTTGTGTCCATTTATTCTTTGGCATAAGGACAGTGTGGTTTGGCCAATGTAGATCGCAGATGGGACATTGCTGGCACATGATGGCATATACCACATTAGTGGATATGCAGGTGGACGAGCGCCTGATGGTGTGGGTGATGTGCTTGGAACCTGTGATGGTATCACCAGAATCCATGTATGAGCAGATTTGGCAACGGGGTTTGTTGGAGGGATAGGTTCCTGGCTTAGTGTTCTTATTGTACGTTGTCGGGGGCTGATGGGTATTTGCTACACGTTGGGGGCTTGTCTGTAAGTAAGGATTGGCCTGCCTCCCAAGGCTTGGGAGAGTGTTAGGCTGCAGGCTACTTCAGCGAACAGGCTGTGCTCCACCTCTGCTCCCTGTCATGAGAGAACTAAAAGGGAAAGAGCATCTTTGGATACAGACTGGCTAACCTAGTGAGGCAGGCTTTAAAGTAGGTTTGAGGGCGGGAGGCGACAAAATCCTACAGGTAAATCCAGAACATGAAGGCTTGGGTGAAGGCTCAGAATTTAGGAGGAAGATGAGTGAGGGCAAAGGAGAGACAAGAGGACATATAGAGCAGAAGTCTAATGAGTATCTTAAATGTCTGTTTATTCATGCAAGAAGTATGGGGAATAAAGAGGAAGAACTAGAAATACTAGTAAATCATCACAATTATAACATGATTGACATCACAGAAATGTGGAGGGATAATTCACAAGACTGGAATAAAATGGTACAGCTAGTTCAGGAAGGTGAGACAAGGTTAAAAAGGAAAGAGGTGTTGCCTTGTATACCAAAGAGGTATACACTTGCACTGAGATTGAGATAGAAGTGGAAGGCAGAACTGTTGAAAGTCTTTGGGTAAAAATAAAAGGGGTAAAATATTAGGGTGATATCATGGTAAGGATCTAATCACGGAAGAAGAGATAAATGAGGTTAAAAAAAATGCCATAGCAAAATCATCCAATGCACAGGACTTGGTGGTATGAGGGACTTCAGATGCCCAGATATCTGTTAGGAAAACTGAAAGGTACAGTGCCAAAATGGAAATCGCAGAAAACTGCATGGGAACACCATAATATAGGGTCAATTTAAATGTATAACCCAAATTTAAAAAAATAAACATAAGAAGAAAACCAAAAAGAGGCCATTATGGCTAAGCAACAAAGTAAAACAAGCTGTTAGAGGCAAAAAGGCATCCTTTTCAAAATAGTAGTTAAATCCAATTGAGGAAAATAGAAAGTAGCATAAACTCTGGCAAATAATGAATAAAAATATAATTAGAAAGGCCAAAAAAGAATATGATGTCTGGCTAGCAAAGACTCAAAAAGTAACAGCAAAAAAATGTTTACCTATATCAGAAGGATGGATACCACGGCGGGAAAAATCGCCAGTAATGATGCATATAGCACGCACCCACTTAATGTGGAATGGACATGAGCAGGTACTTGAAGAAGAAGAGAAGACTAGAGGACAAAATGATAGCAATCTTCAAGTATGTAAAAGATTGTTATAATGAGAAGAGTGATAAATGTTTCTCCTTTTCCCCTGAAGCCACAATAAGAAGAAATGGACTTAAATTGTAGCATGGGAGATTTAAGTTAGACATTAGGAAAAACTTCATAAGTGTAAGGGTAGTTGATCACTGGAACAAACTGCCTATGAAGACTCTGGAAGCTCCATCATCAGAGGTCTTTAAGAACAGATTAGACAAACACCTGTCAGGGATGGGCTTTATAATACTCAGTCCCATCTCATTGAAGGGGAGTGAACTATATGACCTAACAAGGGCCCACCCAGTCCTATATTTCTATGATTTCATGCTGTTGATAAGCGATCTAAAGCTCCAGTATACAAATTAAAATGTGAACATAGCTGTGTAAACTTAATTCAGAGAGATAAGGTGGGTGAGGTAATATCTTTTATTGGACCAGCTTCTGTTAGTGAGAGAGATGAGCTTTCAATCTCAAAGAGCTCTGTTGAAGCTCAAAAGCTTATCTCTCTCACCAACCGAAATTGGTCCAATAAAATATATCACTTCATCCACCTTGTCTCGCTAATATCCTGGGACTTACATGGCTACAGCAACATAGCATATATAAATTTAGGTCAGATCATGTGACACAAAGAATGACTAACAGCCCCCGTTAGCCTCACTCTGCATGCTCATCTGATGCAGCAGTCCTGCACTAAGAACAGAAGAATCCCATGTACTGCTAAAGACTGGGGACCGATTGGCTAAGAAGCAGTTCTGCAGAAAAGGACCTGGGGATTCCAGTGGACAAGAAGCTCGATACAAGTCAAGCAGTGTACCCTTGTTCCCAAGAAGCCTAACAGCATACTGGACTGCATTAGAAGAATCACTGACAGCAGATCAGAGGAAGTGATTATTTCCCTCTGTACAGCACTGGTGAGGTCACTTGTGAAGTATTGTGTCCAGTTTTGGGCCCCTCACTACAAAAAGAATATGGTCAATGTGGAAAGAGTCCAACAGAAGACAACAAAAATGATTTGGGGGCTGGGGTACGTGATTTATGAGGAGAGGCAGAGGGAACTATGCTTGTGTAATCTGCAGAAGGGAAAAGTGAAGGCATGGGGTTATAGCAGCTTTTAGCTACCTGAAGGGAGGCTCCAGGGAGGGTGGAACTAGGCGGTTCTCAGTGGTGGCAGATGACAGAACAAGGAGAAATGATCTCAAGCTGCGGTGGGGGAAGTCTAGGTTGGCTAGTAGGAAAATCTTTTTCACTAGGAGTTTGGTGAAACACTGGAATGGGTTACCTAGGGAGGTGGTGGAATCTCCGTCCATAGAGGTTTTGAGGCTCAATGGCTATGTCTACACTGGGTAATTTAAGTCGACTTTAATTAACTAAGTTGACTTAGTGTGTCCACACTGAAAATTAAAGGGGAACTTACAAAGTCGACCTAGAGCATCCACACTGGACGCTCCAGGTCGACTTTGTGGGGCTAGGGGGACCTAGGGCAGGTTCACGGGAGCAGGGGGGGCACCCCTTGCCCAATGCCAGGGGGCTCAGCCTTTGCCCCATTGTACATAGGTACAATGGGGCAAAGGGGGACAGGGACCCTGGCAGGGCATAGGGGCAGGGTGGGGGGGCATTCCAGGCTCCCTCTGTGCCCCCCGCAGGCAGGGAGGGCATTGGTGTAGCCCTGGGATAGCCCTAAGTCAACTTAGGGCTACCCCACAGCTACACTGGCTTAAGTCAACTCTAGGGAGTCGACTTAAGCCTTAGGTCTAGTGGAAAGGAGGTTTAATAAAGTCGACTTAATTTTAATTAAGTCGATTTTATTTTCCTTAAGTCGACTTAAGAAGCTGCTTAATTCGACTTAAGAAAACCGTAGTGTAGACGCAGGGTAAATTAAGTCGACTTAAGCAAGCTTAAGTCAACTTAATTTACCAGTGTAGATGCAGCCAATTTGACAAAGCCCTGGCTGGGATGATTTAGTTGGGATTGATCCTGCTTTCAGCAAAGGGTTGGACTAAATGACCTCCTGGGTTCCTTCAACCCTAATCTTCTATGCATCTATGAAAACGTGCAGACCCACGTTGACATCTTCAAACTCCTGGGGAACTCTAATACAAATAAGCACACCAGGTTTTGGTTTTCAGTGAGAGGTGAATTAAATGGTTTACAAACAAAACAGAAGACTGATGCTTATTTTTCATTGTGCTCTTGACCTTTCACTTCCTATGATGCAGCTAGTCAAGGGAGCAACACAACAAAGTCTTCAAGTAAAGGTGACTGATCTAGCTAGGCTTTGTGGAGTTTGTGATCAGAGCTGAAACAATGAGTTAATCCAGCACCTAACTTTATTTTACCACAAAAGGATGAAGTTGTGCTTTGTCCTTGCAGTGTGTCTAAGACAAAAAGTCAGTTTCTGAAGCTAGTACTTCCTCCTTTCTGAACAGGAAAGCTGTACTTCTAATGCCAGCCAGCAGAGGCACCTCTGAGCATAGTTCTCTCAGTGGGTCTGCTCCTACAAGCCCTCATTCATGCACAAGAGTATTCCTTATTTACTCTACAAAGTAAGTAGCATTTTACAAGTTAGTAACTGTTTGCAGAACCAGGTTTATAGCACATTGGAACACTTCCCTAAACCTATACCCAGCCACACTTCTCTCAGGTAGGCTTCCTGACAATCCTGGCCCCGAGGAACATCCCATTCATCCCTCCACAGTGAGCACTTTAGTACTGGAATTCCCAGGGTCCCACTGCTAAAGAAGGCTGAGTGATATATGGAGCGCTGCACAGGCAGCATGGCCCCTTTCATATGATGCATGGCCCTGCATCACCAGAGTGGGGGTGGGTTCCTGTGTGGTTGGTGAGTGTTTTGCCTATAGGTTGTGCTACTGAATGAATTCCTCAATCTATTCATGCACAGAGAGTTCACGCTCACCCAGCTAGGTTCTGTAGAGCTGTGGTCAACACATCACATCTCACCTCTGCAGTCACTAGACAAAGATTCCAACACCCCAGCCATCTTCAGCGTGTCAGCTTCACCCATTCCACAACCACTATAATGCTTTCCAAAACTATCTGTGGAACTTAACTGTGTGAATCTGGAGAGATCAGACATGCAGCTCCTGGTGAGACGTAGGAAGCCAGCTCCTGAGTCACCAGCACTGCTTTCTGCAAAACCACCCCGGGCTTCCCTTGGGGGTCTTTCTTCCAAGCACCAGCAAAACTGGAACACGTTTAGTTAGTCAAATCAGTGCAGATGGCACCCTGAAGTGTGGGATATCCACAGGCGACGCTGCTTCCCAGAACAAGAAACAAATGGTGTTGCTCAGAGCACTATGCCCACATGAGAGTCACATAAATAGGTATGGGCAGCTTGCACACAGCAAGAAATGTTCCCTTTTCAAATGGGACTCTTGAATCATAGAATCATAGAACATTAGGGCAGGCAGGGACTTCATGAGGTCATCTAGTCCAACCCCTGATAAAAGCAGGACCACTCCCACTAAATCATCCCAGCCAGGGTTTTCTCTAACTGGGCCTGAAATGTTTCCAAAGATGGAGATTACACCACTTCCTTAGGTAACCCATTACAGTGCTTCACCACCCTCCTAGTGAGAAAGTTTTTTTCCTAATATCCAACCTTGACCTCCCCAGCTGCAACTTGAAACCATTGCTCATTGTTCTGTCCTCTGTTACTACTGAGAATAGCCTCTCTTCCTCCTCTTTGGAGCACCCCTTCAAGTAGTTGAAGGTTACTATCAAATCCCCCCCTCAGTCTTCTCTTCTGTAGATTAAATAAGCCTAGTTCCTTCAGTCTCTCCTTGTAAGTCTTCCCATCCTTTCTGTAGTGGGGAGCCCAAACCTGGACACAATATTCCAAATGTGGCCTCACCACTGCCTAACAGAGGGGAATAATCACATCCCTCGATCTGCTGGTAACACTCCTACTGATGCAGCCCAATATGCCGTTGACCTTTTTTGGCAGCAAGGACTCACTGTTGACTCATATTCATCTTCCTGTCCACCATAACCCCCAGGTCCTTTTCTACAGAGCTGCTACTTAGCCGAGGCTGTTATTTGCTGAGAATTAGACTGCATTTGAGGATGGCTGTTCTTAGAGCCCAGCTGTTTTTACTCTGTAACAGTCAATATTATTAAAGACCCCTTAGGATGAGCAGCACCTTAATCCACTGACTTCAACACCACCAATAATGGAATGAGGTACTATGTAGAATCATGTATTAGACTCTGATACCAAGTTCTCACTGGGTTTCGTGTACTCCGGACCATTTTTAATTATGGGCCTGATCATTTCCACCAGATCCATGAGTGAAGGGGACTCTGTATGCACAGACTCTCAGCGGTCTCTGCAACAGACAAGTAAAGTAGGTGCATAACTGGTTAGAAAACCATTCTCAGTGAATAATCATCAGTGGTGTACAGTCAAACTGGAAGGGCATATCAAGTAGGACCTCACTGGATCAGCACGGGGTTTCCTGTATTGTTCAATATCATGATCAGAGATTTAGATAATTGCACAGAGTATACTTCATGGATGATACCCAGGTGGGAGGGGTTACAAGTGCTTTGGTGGACAGAATTAAAATTCAAAATCATCTGGACAAACTAGAGAAATGGTCTTAAGTAAATAGGATGAAATTCAATAAGGACAAATGCAAATTACTCCACTTAAGAAGAAGCTATCAGTTCACACATACAAAATGGTAAATGATTGCCTAGGAAGGAGTACTGCAGAAGAAAGGATTCGTGGAAACATGGTGGATCAACAAGCTAAATATGAGTCATCAGTGTAACACTGTTACAAAAAAAATAAAAAAGCAAACATTCTGGGATGTGTTCAGAGGAGAGTTGCTAGCAGGACAAGGGAAATATTTCTACTGCTCTACTTCACACTGATGAGACTTTGACTGGTGTAGTAGTGTCCACTTTCAGGTGCAACCTTTCAGGAAAGATGTGGACAAATTGGAAAAAGTACAGAGGAGAGCAACAAAAAATATGAAAGTTCCAGAAACCATGACCCATGAGGGAAGACTGAAAAAATTTGGTTTGTTTAGACTGACTAGAGGACCGAGGAAGAGAAAACATGATAACAATGTTCAAGTATATAAAGGGTTGTTACAAGGAGGAGGGAGAAACATAAATCTCTTTGACCTCTGAGGAGAGGACAAGAAGCAACGGGCTTAAACGCAGCCAGGGCTGTTTAGGTTGGACATTAGGAAAAACTTCCTAATTGTCAGAGTAGTTAAACACTAGAAGAAATGGCCTAAGGAGTTTGTGGAACCTCCCTCACTGGAGATTTTTAAGAGCAGGTTAGACCAATACCTGCCAGGGATGGTCTAGATAAAACAATCCTACCATAAGAGCAGGGGCCTGGACTAGAAGACTTCTCAAGGTCCCTTCCAGTCCTACGACTGGTCTATGATTTTATGAACAGCTCCGCTGCATCTCCCAGAACATGTGCAAGGAGATTCTATGGGAAAAGATGTCAGTCCAGGGTCAGAGAAGAGGAGTCAGGGCACAGATAGACATCCTCCTTCCTTGGATCCATCAAAGGCTAACACAGAAAGGTGTTACAGTAACCAGACTGCATTATCTGCCCACTTTCCCCACATTTCTCCTGCAAGGATTCCACCTTAAGGGCAGGGATCTAGAGGCAGGCTGGGCACAGCGTCTTGGTAAAGACTGGAGGGCAGTACAGAAATGTGTGGGGTGGCCTATTATAAGGGACAATCGATATGCTGATGGAACAATGGGTGACTAATGCACAGACAACCAGGCCATATAACTTTTAACTGACACTTTCAAAACACCAACAGAATTTTCTTCCACCTTATCCTCACACTGCTGCCACCTCTTGCATGCTGGTAAGCCACAGTTCCCAACAGGTAGAATGAGGCAGAGGTTTTCTCAAGTACCTTCTCTATCAAATCTTCACTTCTCTGAAAGAGATACAGCAGTAGGGCATATTGCTTCTTACAAGGAAGAGAACCGAGTTATTACGAAGCCAGGGGATGCATTTCATTAGCATCCTCAGCCTCTGTAATATGCTACATTTCAGTGCCTGAGTTCTCCTGGGGTGCTGTAATCATTTACTCTTCGGAGCCAATAGTCAATCTGAGATATCAAATGACGACCGTTTTTCTAGTTCACCTAGTAGCATTTGTGTTCCTGTTAATTCTTCATTTCACACACAAACACCCATATAGAATCAGCAGATAAACAAGACTGCATACCCAAAGAAGTATTGATTATATACACTCTGACACCATGAGGGAGGAAAAAAAAACCCAAACCAACGCAAGACACATCCACCAAGCAGCAGTATAACCATAGCTAAATGACGTGGGGGAACAGTCCCTCACCATGGTAAACTCCATTTCTAGGGGAACATTGAAAGGTTCAGAACATAAAAGTTTCAGAATTTAGCTAGCTTCCTCCCAGCTGTAGGCTCTCTTTCCTCACAATCCTGCTCACCAATAAAAGAAGGATGGGTAGTAGGGTGACCAGATAGCAAGAGTAAAAAATTGGGATGAGGGTAATAGGTGTCCGTATAAGAAAAAGTGCTGAATAATGGGGATTGGTCTTATAAAAAAAAAATAAGGATAGGTGCTCAATTTAACTAATAGTCTGCCACCACTTCTGGCATCTGGATGACCAGGATAATCCAGTCATACACCAGATAAGGCCACTACCTAGCTTCAAGTCCCTACACAGTGGCCACCAAAGCTTTTCTGAACAAAGACAGAATGCAAGTCAAAATGGCTCCTGCTAACCCTCCTGACCACAGAGGGTCATCTCAGTGAGTCAAGGGAACAGAACCAATGTCATGTGATCTAAATGACCAATTGCAGCAAGCAACCTAATTCAAAATTTGAGAAGGGCATGTTGAAAACATGTCATTGTTCCACTGAGCCTAATAGCTTCAAACAAAATGTATTCAAAATGTCATTTTCATAAAATTGTTCCATTTTCACTAGTGTTTTACAACCTCAAGAACAGGCAAGTTATATTGCACCTAGCTCTAATGGTGATTCACACAACAGAGCAGCTGTCCTCAACAATAATTGAGCCTACAAATTCAAAAATAGCCTACCCAATCCAAACCACAGAGGACATCTAAACAGGGAGGAATACCAGAACCCAGGTTGGAATACGGACAGGATTCTGGGGTTAACAATCTCTAATCGTTGCAAGAATGTGCACAATGACCACCAATGGTGAAGATCTGAATTTTGATCCGAAAGACAGAAACTCCAAATAGCACAACAGCCCAGCCTACCATGCTGAGGCAATGCATTCTAATTGACTCTGTCAGAAGCAATACTTCCATTATAATCCATATCACTTCCTGCCATAACTGTGTGGGCTGAGAAGGATTCTGCTCCAAATATAGATGCAGTACAACCTTCCCCAGGGTCTGGTCTTTCATAGCATTGAAATCCTCCTGTGAGGGCACTAAATCCCTCAGAGAAACTGCTCAGCATCTCACAAGATGGGGCTCTTAGCAGGCAAGAACTGACAGGATGAACAGGATTGCATCATAAAACCCATCAGACATATTTTAAGATGACACCTTCCTTCATCCTCCAAGTGATGAGTTGAGGAAGTCCCGAGGATTAATTCAGGAGGATTTAGTTTATCACACTCCTACAACCTAAAAATATGTGCCCAACTCCATCTCTGAAATTCTCCATCGCATGAGTGAGTGGGGGCACATTTAACACAATGATTGTTTTGGTTCGTGGAGACCTTTTGTAACCTGGCTGTTATCAGAAATGTACTTATGAATCATCTCACAATATCCCACAGATGGAGATCTATTAATCTGCAAGACTTTTAAGCTTTATTTTTTTAATCAATGCTTATAGTCCACTCACCCCCAAGGAACATCAGGTGAAACTCCAAGAGAGGAGGTGATGCTGCCTCAAAACATCATGTTAAGTCCTGTGATGACATCCACCAAAAACTGAAGAGAGATTTACCCTCCTCTTTTGACCTATTTTAATCTGGTTAACTGAAGCTAATGAGATTGCAGAAGTTTAGCCAGCAGGATAACTAACGGTGCAGGCCCTCTATTGCCCATGATGATGACCAAGTAGTAGAATCGGGGGCTTGACTTGCTGAAAATGGGAGTTTGTCCTCCTTAGTCACGTTGGAAAATCCCACTAGGTATGGGTCTCCATTTGTTAGTATCTTTTGGCCCTAAGTGCTTTAACATAATTGCAATTCAAATAAATAAAATTATCCCACCCATCTCTGGAAAGAAATAATAATAAAATGATATATAAGAAATCCGTTTGTCAAATCAGGCTGCTTAATGTTAGGCACCTAAATCCATAATGTGTCAACTAATTATGGATTTAGGAGATTAAGATTGCACTTATGTGCCCAAAAGCAGGACAAGCGATGCTTAAGTATGGATTTAGAAAAGTAATTATTAGCAGCAGGGCCCAATTTTCATCCTTAAGTACTTAATGGTTAATACTTGGCATTTACAGTTCATTTTGCATTTCCAATGCCTGGCAAAAAAAAATGTCAGTCATAACAGTGATTCCAATGGTTAGGCAGGTCTGATTTAAAACTAGATGTACAGGTTAAATTGATGGCCTGACCACATATGGTAGAGACCCCATAGTACCTTTTGTAACATCAGATCATTAATGCTTTATTGTCTTAGCTAAGTCCCAACTCAGGTTATAATATTTCCCATTTAACTCCCTTTCCACTGCTGATTCATTTAGTCCTAATCTACAATCGCCATGCTTTTTGGCGGCAGTCGACGGGAGATATGCACGGTACGTAAAATACCTTGCGTATCTCCCGCCGACTTCTTAACTGCTCCCTACACATTACACTAGGCCGACTGGAAATGGCGTCCGATCGGCGTAGTGTTAATATGGTTACGGAGCTGGTGTTACAGCTCTGGTCCCATGTTCGACTGAGTGCGTCTACACAGATGGTTGAATTGAACCTGGAAGACTGCGCTGACAGTAGCGAATTTACCACTTTCAGTATAGACTTACCCTCAGACAAGTCATTCTTTATCTCCCTCACCCACTACAAACTGCTGTCCTGTAGTATTGGTGCAGAATAGGTGCCTCGTGTAACTCACAGGTGGCTGCATTTCAGTAATGGGTGAAATAATACATACATACCCTAGAAAATAATTTGATACCTGTCTGGATGAAGACGACAAATATAAATGTATAGCATAGTTATAACAATCTAGCAGAGCAGAGAGCCTCTTCCTCCTCTTCCCAGGAAACGGCATATCATTCTGGGATAAAAGGTTGAGGGGGGAGAGCTTATTTTCTCCAACTCATCATTATGTTCTATCATCATCATTTCTCAATACACAGAAGGACCCTGACAAAGGATTTACAAGCTAAAATAAGTGAGAAATCAAGGGGTAAGGAACTGCCAAGGTACCAAGTATTCAAGATATTTAAAATCAGACCCCTGGATTGATTTGTATTATGAGTGAACATTCATCATAGATTTCTGATTTCATCCTCCCTTTACTAGACAGATATCCATGCAATAGAACGCTCACAGCATAAGAACCAACAGAAGGCCAGAAGAATTCCTTGGCAGACGCATGATTTCATCAAGAGTGAATTGTGAAGCCGCTTGGTCTTTTGAATTAGAATAGCTATCACTGCAAAACAGACTTAAGATAGTGAGTCTGATTTATTTACAGGACCTCGGCTTCAAAACAAACAAACAAAAAAACTATTGAGCTTCTTTAGCTATTAAGCTGATAGCAGACACAGAAAATGGTAAGATTATTCCTGAATATACAACTCTGACTGGAGTCATAAAACTAAAGCCCAAAGTAGCCAAGGCATAATGTAAATAAAATGAGAACTAGCTCATGCACAACTGAATGGGAAGAAAGTGGCACAAATCAAAATATAAGACCTTGATCTTGTTAATACTGCCATACATACATAGATTTAGGCTCATGAATTGTCTTCAGTGAGACTATTCACATACTTAAAATACAGCACGAGTGAGTGTTTGCAGGATGAGTGTTTGTAGAGTACAATTGCCTAAAAATACTAGAAAACTCGGCTCTGATATAATCACCACTAGTGCCAAATCTTACACGTGTGATGATACAGATTGAGTGTCAGTTTTTAGAATGAGGCGAACAAACTGTGACAATTTGTCTGACATTTGTAACCTCTTTTTCTGTTTGCAACTTCACTGAAAACAGATCATGATGTTCTAAAAGTTGTTCATAATTTGCCAAATGTGCTCAGCATAGTACACTAGATTTTTCTTTGTTCTTAGAAGAATATACATTTACTGCACAACTGAGTGAATGAAGGAGAGCTTTGAGTTTACTCCACCTTGGGTACACCAAGTTTTCAAAGAGTGGTGTTGAAAGTGCCTCAGTGTGGTGCAAGATATATACACCCCCACTTGTAAAATCAAAATGAGGTGTATTCCCAGTGAGATGTGCTCATTGATTTTTAAGCTAGTAATTTTGCACACATGACAATCTATTTCCTCTTCATAGAGGCCAAGAAAGCAACTATTGACACAGATGAAAAACAAAAACTGCCCTTAAAGTTCTGATTCATATCAAAAGCTGCAGAATCTTTGCCTTAAAAAGTCTACAAATGTATGCATGCACCTGTCAGATGAGAACACACACAGTATAAAATCTGCACTCACACATGTGTTCAATTTGAAGGTGTTTGTGGGTTGACACCGAGCAAGGAACATTGATTACCAAACTGCAGGAAATCAGAACAACCTGATAGCTGGTACATTTATCTGAGCCAGAAACTCAGCTGATAGATATTGATGAAGCTCCACGGAAGTCAGTAGAGCTATGCCAGTTTACACCACTTGAGGATCTATCCCATTGTATCTTGAAAATCTCTCTTCTTTCTCAGTGCTTGTATAATAGATTGCTATTTGTACAACACAACATCTGTGTGACACAGACAAAAATATCCCAGGACATACTGCTGAATTAGAAACATGATTTCATTGAGACAAGTTCCAAAGGGGGAGCTGTGTTAGTCCAGGTCAGCAAAACAAACAAAGAGTCCGGTGGCAATTTTAAAGACTAACACATTCATTTATCATATGAGCTTTCGTGGGAGAAAATCCCATTTGGTCAGACATCTGGCAAAGTGGGATTTTCTCCCACAAAAGCTCATGCAATAAATAAATTTGTTAGTCTTTAAAAGTGCCACAGGACTCCTTGTTTGTTATGATTTCATTTAGCTAAGCATCATGCTGTAAATGATTTCACTTAAAAATGATCATTAATCCCTTCAGATCAATGCAAATTTTAAATTGCATGATGACATAGATAGTATACTTCCTTTGTTAGGAATTATTTTATGGAATACTATAATTAGTGGATGAGAAACAGTCATCCATGACCCTAAAGGTAGCTGTTTGGAAGAAAAATGTCACTTGCTTCAATTTACACACCGTAAACTCTTTTAGGGCAGGGACTATGTTTTTTTGTTCTGTGTTTGTACAGTGCCTAGCTCAAAGGGTTCCTGGTTCATGACTGGGAAAAGTAGGGGTTACTATAAAATAATCTAAAATTTACAAATATAAAATATATATAAAAATCTAAATATAAAATAATCTAATATTTAGAAAAAGCTAAATTTCAATTTGTTTTTATTATGCATAGGGAAATGTTTTACAGAGTAACATTTTCCTACTTAAGGAAATGCTTAAGTTGACTTAATAAAAGTCCATTGTGGACGCGGCTTTGTTTAGGTCGACTTAAGCCTCCTTAAGTCGATAGACACACCATAAATGATTTGGGGACTCAGATATAATCTGCAAAATCTTCCCATTTCTTATCTTAAGGGAAGAAATCTTTCAGTCTGAAATCTTACATTCTAAGGTCTTACCATTTCTCAGGTCCATTTTGTTATTCTAGTGCATTGGTAACCACAATTAACTCAAATTGAGAGAAGTTTGCTCAATTTTCAGACTCTGTCCCCCTGGCACTATGTCATACAAACAAATAAATCTGCCCAGAATTTTGACACATTACATCTTCTCTCCTGGGAGTGTTTTTCTTGTAAGCTTTAGAGCTTTGAGTTCAGATTCTTCTCTGCCTTGTCCTTTGAGTAGTCCTTTATTGCTGTGTATAGTGAGCGTAAATAAGACATAGTACAATATTTCCAAATACCCCAGTTATTCTTTTCTGGGAAATTTTCCTAACATTTTTTGACACAGCCTATTTCCAAGGTGACTTGGCTCTCAACCTTTGACTTCGCGGTAGTGCTCTGGGAAGAGGTAGCATGGAAATGCAAGGGTAAACAATGGGCATTTGATGGTTTAAAAAGCAATTGGTTTATAAACCCACTTGCTGCAAACTGCACTGCTGAAGTTGTGGGACTGAGACAGAGGTAAGAGGGTGCTAGGAGACTAAGGGCTGATCTATACTGCTGCACGATTTCGGCAGCAATCAAAGGGAGATTACAAGATACTTAAAATACCTTGCGTATTTCCTTCCGGTTGCCTACCTTCTACTTACTGCACTGTCTTCAATAGCCTAACCCAAAGGGAAACCCCCTAGCTGCCAACTCAGGGCTACTCCTTCTGAAGGAGTGGTCCTGAAGCATCAACTTCCTGATCGTCTGAGCTGGTCTTCACAGATCCAATCAGTTGATCAGGGAGATCGATCTGACGGCAGCGAATTTACTGCCATCAGTGAAGACAAGCCCTCAGGAAATGCAGAGGAGGAGGAGTCCATAAGGGTATACGATAGGGAGGGGCATGGGGATAAGGTCCAGGACTTACATGCAATCATCCATTGCTGTCACCCAACTCAGTGAGGCCTTGTCTACCCACACAAGTTATGGTGGTTTAAATAAATTCAGTTTCTAAAATTGATGTAGTTAAACTAGTACAATGTCCTGGTTGTACTTTTTAATTGCTTATCTCCAAATGTTCCACATTAAGTGTTTTTTATGTTGTTTCAAAGGTGTAGAATTTTTAGAAAGAAAAATATTTGTTTCCTGCAAGGGGAGGCAAGGTTGTTTGCTGGATACCACTGGAAATTCCAGCCTTAAATACTTTCATCAAGTGATCTTGTTCTGGAACATTATACTTCGTGCTGCTAACCCTAATTAAGTCCCCAGTCCTTCATTCCTAGCACAACCTGAACACCCACGGAGGTCACTGAGCATTTCAAATGCATAAATAAATGTGTGATCATGCCTTTCTGCATTGTGCACTTGACTTCTGAGAGCTCAACACCCCTGGAAATTAACAGACAGATTTTCAGAAGGTCTGACTTGCCATGCTGTGGAAGCATGTAAACTCTTCTGCCTCGCCACCAGTTAACCGGGATGAGAGCAGATTATAGATCTAACAGCTGTTAAATCCACAGTGGCTTTAACAACAAAACATATGAGCAAAGAGGGAAAAATGTTAGGCAAAATTTCAAAAGGCACCTTTCTTTAAATACTTTGGAAACCAAAGCAAAGGATCCTGAAATACATCTGAGGAAGACTCAGCCACAAATGAATAAGTATGGATACTGTATGAAAAAGGCTGGAAACTTGTGCATTACATTTTAAGATATAGCAATAACAGATAAGTTCAGCATTAACAATAATATTTGGCACATCTGCAAAATCTGCCGTGTGAATTCAGAGAGCTTCATCTCACCACACCCCTGTGAAGTAAGCGAGAAATATCATCCCCTTTTACTAATGCTGTTAGGCATACAGGTGTTTGAAAAGAGCAGATCACAGAAGTGGAGAAACTAAATGAGTTCTTTGCATTGGCCTTCACTGCAGAGGCTGTGAGGGAAATTCCCTCACCTGCCATTCACTTTAGGTGCAGAGGGGTAGTTGTGTTAGTCTGTTACAGAAAAACAAACAAAGAGTCCCATGTCACCTTAAAGACTAACAAATTTATTTGGACATAAGCTTTCATGGGCTAGAACCCAATTTATCAGATGTGGGTTCTAGCCAAGGAAAGCTTATGCCCAAATAAATTTGTTAGTCTTTAAGGTGACACAAGCCTTCTTATTTATTCTCCTTTTAGATGATGTGTCTGAGGAATTGTCCCAGATTAAGTTGTCAGTAGAAAGTCTTGGAACAAATTGATAAATTAAACATTAAAAAAAAAAATCACCCAAGCATTCTGAAGTAACTCAAATATGATATTGCAGAACTACTGACTCTGAAATGTAACCTATCATTGAAAACGGCTTCTGTACCACATGACTGGAGGATGCTTAATGTGACAACAGTTTTCAGAAAAAGGCTTCAGAGGCATTCTTGGCAATTAGAGTCCAGGAAGTCTAACTTCAGTACCAGACAAACTGGCTGGAACTACAGTAAAGAACAGAATTATAAGACTCAACATGGCGGAGAGTCAAATGGCTTATATAAAAGGAATCTATTCGAATTCTTTGAGGTGGTCAAGAAACATATGGATCAGGATGATACAGTCAATATAGTGTACTTTAACTTTCCTGAAAGCCTTTTAAAAGGTCCATCACCAAACGCTCTTAAGCAAAATAAGCAGCATTAGGATAAGAAGGAAGGTCTCCCTGGATCAGTAACTGCTTAAAAAGCTAGTAAACAAAGGATAGGAATAAATGGTCAGTTTACAGATGGAGGGAGGTAGATAGTGGTGTTTGTGGATCTGTACTGGGACCAGTACTGTTGAGCATATTCCTGCATGATCTGGAAAAGGGATAAACAGTGAGATGACAAAATTTGCAAATGAGACAAACTTACTCACGATAGTTGAATCCAAACCAGACTACAGAGAGTTAGGATCTCATAAAACTGGGTGAGTGTGCAACAAAACGGCATATGAAATTAATGTTGATAAATGAAATTTAATGTGCAATGGAAAATACAATCCCAAACAGACATGCACCAAGATGGTCTAAATTAGCTGTTACCAGTTAAGAAAGAGATCTTCAAGTCATTGGGTGTGTCTACACTTACAAATTAAGTCGATTTAAGCTTGCTTAAATTGATTTAATTTAATCTGCGTCTACACTACATTTTCCTTAAGTAGACTTAAGCAGCAGCTTAAGTCAACTGAAGGAAAATTAAAGTCGATTTTATAAAACCTCATTTGAAGTCGACTTTACTGGCTAAATCGACGTTATTAAGTCGACTTACCCAGTGTAGACGCAGCTTAGCCCTAAATCGACTTTAAGTCGACTTAAAGGTCTTCAGGGCTCCCCCACTGCCCTCCCTGCCAGGGTGGCTGGCACAGGTAGAGCCTGGCATGCCCCCCACAGGGCAGGACAGAGCCCTGCCCACCCTGCTCCTATGCCCTGCCAGTGTCCCTGTCCTGCTTAGCCCCCATTGTACCCAGGTACAATGGGGCAAATGCTGAGCCCCCTGGCACTTGGCAAGGGGTGCCCCCCTGCCACCGTGGACCAGTCCCGGGTCCACCTAGCCCCTACAAGTCGACTTAGGCACCCAGTGTGGACACTCTAAGTCAATTTGGCATGGTCCCCTTTAAGTCAACTTAATTTTTGAGTGTAGACATGCTAAGTCGACTTAACGAAGTCGACTAAAAGCCGACTTTAAGTCAACTTAGCAAAGTCGACTTATTTGGCCAAGTGTAGACATAGCCATTGTGACTAGTTCTCTGAAAATATCTGTTCAATATGCAGTGGCAGTCAAAAAAATCTAACAAAATGTTAGCAATCATTGGGAAAGAGATTGAGACTAAAGCAAAATAGAATCTCAGTATATAAATACATGGTACACCCACACTTTGAGTACGGTGTGCAGTTTTGGTCTCCCCATCTCAAAAGAGGTATAGTAAAATTGGAAAAGATATATAGAATGTGTGAGACACCAGGGCCAGAGGGAAGCAGGAGAGTCATTGAGGGCAGATATATAAGCCCCAGAATGATCCTGGCTTTGTTCCCTACAAACTGAGCAGGGTGTGGTTCAGGCTAATTAGAGGCACCTGATACCAATCAGGGGCCAACTGATAAAAAAGCCTGGCCCCAGCAAGAGTGTTGTGGGCGGAGCAGAGGAGTGTTGGAGGAGCAGAGGAGTGTTGGAGGAGCAGAGGAGTGTTGAAGGAGGACGAAGAGAGGTAAAAGAACACCAAGAGGGGGAAATAGCCTAGGGGAAGGAACTGTTGCTGGTGGCAGTATCAGCAGCATACAGCTGCCTTTCCTAGGGCCCCTAGGCTGGGGCTTGGAGTAGAGGGAGGGCCCAAGCCCCTTCCCCCTCCTACTCTGTGCAGACAGCGGAGTAACGACTGCCCAGAACCAGGGGCAGACAGGGCTTGCCTGGGCCCTTAGCAAGACAAAGCACAGGACCCACAGGGACAGAGTGGACTGATTTGCCACAAATGTCAACAGAAATGATTAGGGTGTGGAACCACATTTCCATATGAACAACAATTAAAAAGAGTGGCAGCTTTCACCTTGGAAAAGACATGAGTAAGTGGGGATATGACAGAGGTCTACACAATCATGACGGATTAGAAAAGAGTTAATAAAGAAATGTTATTTATTCTCTTACGTAACACGAGAACCAGGAGTCACCCAATGAAATTAACAGGTAGCAAGTTTAAAGCAAACAGAAGGAAGATCTTCTTCACACAACGCATAATGAGCCTGAGGACCATATTGCCAGGAGATATTATGAAGCCAAAATTATGATAGGGTTAAAGAATGAATTAGAGAGGATCATGGAGGATAGGTCCACCAATGACTATTAGCCAAGATGATCAGAGATGCATCTCCATACTCTGACTATCCCTAACCTCTGACTGCCAGAAACTAGGTCTATGTCTACACTTACTAAAATTAGTTTAAATTAGTTAGTTTGAACTAACTAATTCAAACTAATGTTAGTTAGCTCGAATTAACTTAATTCAAACTAGAAAAAATTAGTTCGAACTAAGCAAGTGCCATGAATGGCACTTGCTTAGTTTGAATTAGCGATTTCCATTGAATTCAATGGGCCGGTTAGTTCGAACTAAGCAATTAGTTTGAACTAACATGGCCACATTGGTTAATTCTAACTAACTAGTTCAAATTAACCCTTACTTTGAATACCCTACTTGAAGTTATTAGTTCGAATTAAGGAAGCCCTTAATTCGAACTAATTAAAGCCTAGTGTAGCCATGGCTTTGGTTAGTTCAAATTAAGCCTCCTTAATTCGAACTAACCTGCCAGTGTAGACATAGCCTAGGAGTGGACAATAGGGGATAGATCACCTAATGATTGTCCATCCTATTCATGCCCTCTGAAGCACCTGGCATTGGCCACTGTAGGAAGACAGGATACCAGGCTAGCTCATTAGACTGATGACCAGGATATCCATTCTTATATGGAGTGGCAGAGCCTTAAAAGAACCCATAAACCAACTCCTTGGCTTTTGCTCCACATGCTAGATCATACTCATTCTCAAAGGCAGACCAGCCACTTCGACAGTGGTGGTGGTGTGTAATGTACGCATAGCTACACACCACAGTGAGAAGTAGGTTGCGTTCACTACAGTGTGTAGCTACGTGTCAGTGAATGGCTCTGGCGGAGGGGAGGCAGCGGGAAAAGATTATCTACCCTCTGCCAGAGCCTTTCCCCACTGGGGGAATCTTTTCCTGCAGAGAGGAGTTAACAGGACACTAGACTTCTAAAAACAGCAGCATAGATGGGGAGGCAGTTTGGGTGAGCAGAAGGCATCCTTGTATACCTTACCACCCCCTTCAGACATATCATCTTTACTTGCCTAAGCCATGCCTGCTACACTGCTATTGATACCTGTACTTAGGAAGTGTGATGTTACAGGGGGAACATACGAAATCTGCTTTGCATTCCAAAAGATGATCAATCCACTTTCTAAGAGCTATATTGTACTATGTCTTATTTGCCCTCAATATACACAGAAGAAAAGGACTACTCAAAGGGCAAGGCAGAGAAGCATCTGAACTCAAAGCTCTAAAACTTACAAGAAAAATACTCTCCTGAGGTAAAATCAGCATTTAGGTCAGCTAATCCTGGATTGGGAAAAAGGAAAAGCAAACTAGAAATCAAACAGCACATCCCATAATTATCTGCACATGCATGCACCCACATCTATTTATTACCTCTTACCATGAAATGGAAACACTTCACCTTCTGCCCTCTTTCCACAAAGGAAAGCAACCCTGATACGACAAGAATTCTGCAGTCAGAGTATAAAAGTGATAATTGAAAGTTTATTACTGAAACTTGGCAAGGATATTTCCCATGGCAATCTGATAAATACCTTGACTTTTCCACTCACCAAAGCCTCAGACATTTATTGCCTCATTCAGTACAGAACATCCACACTATATTGAACAGATTGCCTAGTGGAATGTAACCCCTACAGAAAAAGCTGAGCAGATAGGAAGTGAAGCTTAGAGTTCCCTCACTGATTAGGTCGCTCTGCTGTCTTTGCCAATTATAAGGAGAAAAACACCTCTACAACAACAAAATGTCTCAGTGCAGCCAGCAGGAATCATCATGGAAACAGACACGCATTTGCTGAGTCTGTTTTTACAATACTCTGACAGTTCTCGCACAAGAGGCTGCAATAACTGATAAGCCTTCGGACCAAGGATAACAAAGAAAAATTGTCCAGTCTCCCATAGGCAAATGCTAACTAGAAGTTTGCAAGTTTCATCCATTTCCAAAAACAGGAGTTCTGTGGCCACAAATGTAGCAGAACCACAGAAATGGCTGCTAGAGATCTTTACCTTAACAGAAGCAGAAGTAATAGCCCGTTTGTGCTGTCTCTTAGCTTTAGGGGATCTTTGAGGCATGTGATTTTAGAGGACCATATGACAGCAGAAGAAGAGAAGTTCCAAATATGGTCCAGAAGCAAATCCTAACTGGCACTATAAAATGGATAATATGATCATGCATTTAATTTAGAAGGGCTTTAGGGAAACTAATGGTGTTGCACACATGAGGGACAACTACCAAAAATACAATTCAGAGTCAAGTATTGAGACCCTACAGCACTAATGTGTTATAACTATTTTAACCTCAGGCTAGTCTGCTCTGCTTGGGGTCATTCCGGATTTGTGGAAGTGTAAAGGAGAAGATTGGCCCCAAAATCTTCAAATGAGACTGAATACAATTGGATTATCAATATTTGCAAAATCACTCAGGAACATAGCCTCCTAGAACTGGATGGAAAATAGGCTCTTTCCTCCCTGCACCTGCACATTTTGGAAATTTTTTGCAATTGTTCTTCTTTGGGGAGGAAAAGTTAAGACTGTCCATAGAAACCAGACTGACACTTTCCTTGGAAGTTTCATTTAATCAAAATACCTGATTTTGAAGAAAAATGTTCTACAGCCCCACTGTTTCCAGCTTCTCTTTTTGGCTCTTTAGCTACAGCAGCTGGGTGAAGGATCTAAACATCCCTAAAGCAGTGGATTATAACAGCCTATGGAGCCATAATTAAAAAATAGAAGTAAACAATGAGACAGGATTATGTTTCAGAGAAGTTTTCAAAATGTAAAAGCTTTTCTTTTGTTCTGTGTTTTTCCAATGATAACTTATAATTATTTGTAATAAATATGATAGTACCTACAGAACACTAAAGTGCACACACCGTTATGGGGGGGGGGGGTCAGAAGAACATTAGGGGGAAGAGGTGGCAGGGCCTGGGCCAGCCTCCAAAAGAGGATCGAAAGGGAGCACCAGCCAGCACTGCACTGCTCTCCTTTGGCCCTGCCCCCAGTCACACTCTGGACTCAGCCATGGCTCCTAGGCCCCTGCTGTGTCCACAGCTCCAACCACGAACCCACTCCCAGCTCATGGGAGGGCATGAACAGAGTCCATCATGGGGGCAGGGTGCAACATAAAAAGTTTGGGGACTGCTGATGAAGAGGCTCAAACTGAGATTGGGTCCCCTCTTCTAGTAAGCACTGTACATGCACATACTAACATACCCTGTAATTAACCTACGTGTGGAAATAAATTCTGCAAGCGTGTGAAGAATACAGAGGATGGTCAGACATTTATAAGGCTTAGGAGACTATCTAGTTACACGGAGCAGTTTTCTATCTTGTCTAACAGATTCCCCAAATCAATTCAATCTGTATAATAGCTCTATATATTTCCTTTACAAATATTACTCCCCCACTTTTAGGAACACCATTAAAATGACTATTAATGTATCTATAGACTTTCACTTTAAAATATAATGTGCTGGAATTTTTTAATTTCCAAAAATAATTCAATAATAAGAGGTTTATACAAATTCATACATTCTGAACTAACCAGTTTGAAATTGGGGGGGGGGGAAACCCACCTCTTTCTAAATTGAGACTATGGGACAAAATCTGATCTCAGTTAGAGAAGTAAAATAGTGGAATACGTGTGCTGCACGCAGGTTTGCATCATTATAAGGGAAATCAAAATCTGATTCTTGCCAGCTCTAGGATGTAGAGTTTCCAGCCCCCACAATGTTCATACTATGCAGTTATAAAATTCTGGAAACAGTTTCATAAAGGAAACAATCTCCCCACTCAGTTGGCACAAGTGCCCTACTGTGATAAACAAAGCCCCCGTGTCTTCAGTTTTCATCTTTCATTATCCCGGTGATCTGAAGATCAATTATTTCATTTCACCAGGGACATACACAATATTAATTTTTAATCAGTAGCCTCAAATATTTATTTAAATTGGTAGGAATTTCTGATGAGACAACAATACCACTATCAAATAAGGATTCAACTGGCTTTAATAACTGTAGGTGGAGCTATGATAGGTTTTTCTTTTTATATCTTGAAGTTACAAACTTAAGGCCTCTTGCTCTATTTGCTTTAAAAAAATCTGACCCTTCAAAGCTTAAGTGCCTAAATCACTGATGAAAACAAGACTTAGGGCTTTTGAAAACTTACTTGTAGTCGTTAAATCAAGGTTGACTATAACTGCAGTGGAACTATTTGGGATGCTTCAGAGCGATTATTGAATACTGGCAGAAGGCCAGATGGAAAAGAGAAACCTGGTGCACCATCTGATTTCACTGCTTTAGTCTTCACTGTTCTAAATCGAGGCCACATATGTTGAATGAAAACTATAATTTTCTCCCAATAAGCCAAGGATTTGAACGATCCATCAAACACATCCTGAGGACTGAAACCATGAGCCGGGGGAGTTGTATGAAAGAGAAGGATTCTGAAAGTTCCTGGGTGTTACTGCTGTCATACATCCAGCTATGGTGAAATTGGAAAACTCATCGCTTGGACTCCAGGTTTCTTGCTCCCTTTAAACACAAATAAGCCTGAGTCGGTTGCTTACAGGGAAGATTTTCAAAACAATTAGGAATTGGGGGCCTTTCTCCACGTTGTGCCTCTGAAAAATCTCTCACTGGATGATTTCACTGAGCTTCCCCCCTTTTAAAAGAACACGCTGAATACCAACCTGTCCCCTGAAGATCCTACCTATGAAAGGCAGATACCAGCATAATCTGTTAGTTCTGTGTGGTTTTTTGCTGTGCTACTGACCGATGTTGGCAGACCAGGTGCCAGCTCATGCCAAGGCCACCATCCCAACTTGACCCAGACAAATGCACAGCTGGAACCCGTCTGACTCACTTCTGCGTTGGTTTTGTTAAAACAGGTATTAGAACGTGTGTCGACTCTATGAGATGCTTGTAAGTTACTGCATGCATTCCTCTCGCTTATATCTGTATCCCATGTTATCGGGTCATAAAATTCTCTATAACTGTGTAAATCACCGAACAGGAGAAAGATATTAGCTCATGGGTCATCAGCCTTTGCGGGCTCACATGCCGGCCCCTCCCCCTGACCATCAGCTGGTGTCCCCCTCCGCCAAAAAAAAAAAAAAAAGGCAGCAGCCACCACTGGAGTTGCAGGATGACTTCCCAGGCATGCAACTAAAAGGAGCCAGCTATGGAAAGAAACCGTTTCAGGTGGATTCTTTTGGAGGCCTGGCTGGAGATAGGTCCTCAAGGATGTCACGGAAAGAAGCTGCCCAGAGTGGCTCCTTTCGGCGGTGGCTGGGGCAGGAGACCCAAGGCATGTGGTGGAAAGAAGCCACCTGGAATGGCTCCTTTTGGCGGCAGTATGCCATAGAGAGGAGTTGCTCCAGATGGCTTCTTTCCGGGACGTGCCTGAGCACCCCCCACCCCAGCCACCCCTGGAAGAAGCTGACTGGAGTGACTTTCAGTGGCAGGAGCAGCAATTTCAGTGGCACCACAGAAGGCACCGTGTGCCACTCTGAATGGGCTTGCATACCACTGTTGACATGTGTGTTGGGGGTTGCCTACCCCTTTATTAGCTGATGTGAAATCCTGGGCATCTGCTGAAAGTGTAATGTCCTGCGCAACAGAGAAGGCCCAACAATGCCAGAAGATGAATCACTGAAGAACCTCAAGAGAAAAAAGACTTTGTTGATTGCTCTTCCCTCTCTTTTAGAGATGAGTCTTGCAAGAGGATTCTTCCCATCACCTGAGATGCACAAGCAGAAGGGATGAGATAAAAAAAAAAACTAACAAGAAGAAACTCTATTCTGCTTGGACTCTTTGGGGCAAGGTTTTGAGGGAGCCAACAAACATGTGGTTAAGTAGATATAGTGCACTTGGACTTTCAGAAAGCCTTTGGCAAGGCTTCTAACCAAAGGTTCTTCAGCAAAACAATCAGTCATGGGAAAAGGGAAGATCCTCTCATAGATCAGTAACTGCTTACAAAATAGCAAAGAAAGGGTAAGAATAAATGGTCAGTTTACTGAATGGAAAGTGATGAAGAGCAGAGTCCCACAAGGATCTCCATTGGGACTTGTGGTTCAACATGTTCATAAACAATCTGGATAAAGGGATAAAGAGAAAGATGGCAAAGTTTGAAGACAACTAAATTACTCAAGATTGCAATTAGCTTTGGAACTAAGGGTGTGTCTACACTTACAAATTAAGTCGACTTAAGCTTTCTTAAATCTACTTAATTTAATCTGCGTCTACACTGCAGTTTCCTTAAGTCAACTTAAGCAGCAGCTCAATTCGACTTCAGGAAAAATAAAACTGACTTTATGAAACCTAGTATAAAGTCAACTTTACTGGCTAAGTCGACTTTATTAAGTCGATTTAGCCAGTGTGGACGCAGATTAGCCCTAAATTGACTTTAAGTCGACTTAAAGGGCTCCAGGGCTCCCCCACTGACCTCCATGCCAGGGTGGCTGGCACAGGCAGAGCCTGGCATGCCCCCCCACAGGGCAGGACAGAGCCCTGCCCACAGTGCTCCTATGCCCTGCCAGTGCCCCTGTCCTGCTCAGCCCCCATTGTACCCAAGTACAATGGGGCAAATGCTGAGCTCCCTGGCACTTGGCAAGGGGTGCCCCCCCCGCCACCATGGACCAGTCCCAGTTCCACCTAGCCCCTACAAGTCGATTTAGGCGTCCAGTGTGGACGCTTTAAGTCGATTTGGCAGGGTCCCCTTTAAGTCGACTTAATTTTTGAGTGTAGACACGCTAAGTTGACTTATTTGGCCAAGTGTAGACATAGCCTAAGATTTAAAAAGGGAACTTCTTTAAGTGGGTGATGGAGCAACAAAATGACAGATGAAATTCAATGTTAAATGCAAAGTGTTGAAAATAAGAAAAAAATAACCCCAACTTTACGTACAAAATGATGGGGTCTAAATTAGCTGTTACCACTCAGGAAAGATCTCGGAGTCATTGTGGGTAGCTCCCTGAAAGCATCTGCTCAATGTGCTGCAGCCATCAAAAAACTAACAGAATGTTAGTAATGGGATCGATAAGAAGACAGAAAATATTATAACCCCACTGTATAAATCCATTGAACATCTCGAATACAGTGTGCAGTTCCGATCACCCCATCTCAAAAAAGATATTAGAATTGGAAAAGATGCAGAGAATGGCAACAAAAATGGGAAGTGGGATGGAATAGCATCCCTTGTTTCATACAAAGAGAAATTAAAAAGAGTGGGAGTATTCTGTACAGCAAAGCACCGACTAAGGATGCATATGATAGGTATCTTATAAAAACATGAATGGTATGAAGAAAGTGAATAGGGAAATGTTTTTACCCCTTCACATAACAAAAACTTGGGGTCTAGTTCTAATAGGCAGTAGATTTAAAAACAAAGACGTACTTCTTCACACAACATGCAGTTAATCTTGGGAACTCCCCAGGAGATATTGTGAAGGCCAAAAAGTATGACAGTTTTTTAAAAAGACCCAATATATTCACGGAGAATAGGTCCTTCAATGGCTATTAGCCAAGATTGTCAGGGATGCAACCCCATGTTCCATGTGTCCCTAAACCACCAAGTGCCAGAGGCATCTGGCACTGGCCACTGGTAGAGACAGGATAGTGAATGAGATGGACCATTGGTCTGAGCCACTATGGCCATTATTTCGTTCTTATTGAAATGTTGCATTTTTTCCCAAAACAAGACTTAGCTGGAATTAACATTATCATGGAATGCTTTGATTTTGATGCAATGATATTTTCCACCAGCTCTGTGATATTTGTTCAGCACATTTTATCAACTGGGCAGCACCTGGGACATCAACAGAGCTATAAAAATAATATCAAGCTGTAAAAAAAGACGGCCAGATCCTTCAGTGGATAAAGTAATGGAACTCTGTTTGAAGTCAATGGAGCTGTGCTCATTTGCACCAGTTGAGGATCTGGCTTATAATGGGATGTGCAAGATTTATAGCGATACCTCACAAGCACTCAGTTCTACTGTATTAAAACAAACCTTAAATCACAACTCAGAGGGAGATCTAATCCACTGAGTCAGCCTCTACAAAGCCAAATATATGAGTCATTTCCTTTATGTCTTACCTCAACATTTCAGATCAAATGATGCTGTATGTCTCTCTCCCTAGTGTCCTCCAACTTCAACCTTATTTATTATTCCAAAGGGGTAGCCGTGTTAGTCTATTGTAGAAAGACAACAGAGTCTTGCGGCACTTTTAAAGACTAACAGATTTCGAAGTGGGATTTTCTCCCACGAAAGCTCATGCGATTAATAAATCTGTTAGTCTTTAAAAGTGCCGCAAGACTCTGTTGTCTTATTTATTATAGTTGCTTGGCTCTGTGCCTAGGAATTAGGCCCACAACAGATGTTAAGGGGATATGGTATTCAGCAAATAGAAGGGAGTGATCCGGTACAACCTCTAATCTAAAAATCAGCTCCATTTCTTCTTATCCTGATCAATATGGAACCCATTTCATGAGGTTCTGAATGATAGCACTTGCCACAGAAGTCAATGGGTGGGGAGGGTGCTTAGCATATCACAGGAGTAAGTCGTCATCCTCCTCAGGAACAGGAACTAGATAATTTAAGTCCTCCACATCAAAGTCTTGGCCTTCTTACACGCTTCTGTTCTGTAAAAACATTTCACAGTCTGTTGGGAAACCTCATCAGTCTCAATCAACATCTCTCATGTCAGCCAAAAATTTACCAGCTCTGGTTCAGATGACCAAATCTGCCAGTGCAGTGATTTGGTGCCAACGGGCAGCTTAATCTAACTCTACACTGCTTAATCTGGTGTGTGGAGGATCCCTCCACCATCAGAATGTTTCTCCAAAGGCATAAAGCCAAATTAGAGTCTTTTAGAACACTCCCTGACATTACTAGCATAGGAGGGTAAAGGAAGCATGATCAAAGAAAAGTCTCCAGACCAGGACGCTGTTGCTCCATACCGATCCCTAGCTGTGTTTTTTACCTATCTCAAATAGCTTACAGCTGGCTTAAATTGAGAGCAGCCCAGAGGCTGTACAATTTTATGGATTCTCTTTCAAGAGCAGGACCATTTCAGGAGCAGGCCCTCACATAGATGTTTTGAATCAAATTCAAGTCCTTATCCTCAGAGTGCTCAGTAACCAGAGTCCAGAATATCTAAAAAATCCCCTAAATCTGAAAACCCTAAATATCTAAAAAATCCCCTAGTTCCAGGATGAAGACCGTGGTTGACATTTTCATTCCTCTGGCATAGCAGAACTCTCTACAACAAGGGTAACGCTTGTCTGGGCAGAAGAGGGAGCTTTCTCAGGGGCCAGTGCCAGACCCCAGAATGAATTCTTTCAAGAACTAGGGCCATCTCAAACCTCACCACCTTCTGCTCCAAGTGTGAGGAACAGTTCTTTGACTTTCCTTCTCTATCATACAGCAAAATGTACATTTAAAAAAACAAAAAAACTTAAAGCCTATTGGAATCAGATATCCCACAGCACATACTTCTCCCCCAAAGGAAAGGATATGAGAACAGATGATGTGTGGTATTCATGGTGCTTAATGCACTACTGGAAGGCACTCATATGCCATGGTCATGAGGACCATACAAAAACCTATTTAGAATAGTGCAGTACCAGCAGTGTGTACACCCAAGCCATTCTTCACTACCTGCTACACACAGCACATGTGGTATTGCTTATACAAGTAAAAAGTTAGATCACACCATAGGCGGAAACAGAGAGATCATTATAAGGCATGCTAAAATCAATGTACCACAAGACACACTGTGTGGGGGATAGATCCTGTATTGATAAGGGATGAACTAGACAACAGAAAAAGACTTTTCCCACTTTTGCTATTTCCAGAGAAAGTTCTCCAGTCTGTAATTTCCATTCCTAAAGTCTTTACTCTAAATAAGCGAAAAAAAAAAAAATCACTCCACCCTGAGATGACTGCAGCAGGTCCTGAGCACGCTCAAAAGTAAGAATTTTTTAGGATTAAAGAACTAAGCATGTTCAAGATTGGTGGATACTGAACATCTGGGGCAAGGGTGACAGAGAGGTCAAGTAGCTGAGCAGCTAGCTGGCTGGAGCCCACTCCTACTGGTCACAACTTGTTTCGAAGATCAGAGGTGTCAATCAGAATTCTGAGGAAATGGTGAAGACTGAGCATGTGCAAGTGAGGTATCTGCTGCTAACCATAAGAAGATATAAAGAGAGCAACAGTGTAGCATAAAAAGGCATCTGCCAGCAACAGTTTCAGTTTGCAGTCTGCATCTGAGCAAGAGGGTAGCATTTGGGGAAAAACTGGGAAGCTAGTAAGAGAAATCAGACAGGTTGCTGCTGCAGAGAGAGAAGAAAACTGGAGCAGAGTACAGCAGGCTGAGCAGGGTCTGTATAGCAACAGCAGCAGCATTTTTATTTTGTTTTATTTTATTTAAAAAGGAAACCTCTACACACTGCTTTAATATACAATAGCATATAGGGTTAGTGTGTGTGTGTATGGATAAGTATGTATAAGATTCTGTTATTAATTGCAACATATTCATGCAAACTTTAATGCATTTTAAAATCTGTTAGCAATTTATTGCAAACCAGCCATTCGCAACGAATTGCTCAGCTTGGAGTCATTTAAACTATATGCTATTGTAGTTTAAGTGCTGTTTAACTTGCAATAAGGGATTTGTCTCTCAAGCATTTTGTGCCTTGTTTAGGCTTTATACACCACATTGTAGAAGGGATTATTTTTTACTTTAATAAAAAGGAGTCCTGTGACACTTTTAAAGGCTAACACATTTATTTATCGCATGAGCTTTCGTGGGAGAAAATCCCATTTCAAAGTGTCTGAGGAAGTGGGATTTTCTCCCTCGAACGCTCTTGCAATAAATAAATTTGTTAATCTTTAAAAGTGCCACAGGACTCCTTGTTTGTTTGGCTGACCTAAACTAATACAGCTACTCCTTTGGAATTTAATAAAAAGATACTTTGTTTTGGAAAGAATATTGCCTGTGTCAATTACTTTATTGTAAAACTGTATCTGTGTCCTCTAGTGTTTCCTTAACTATCCCATGAACTTTTACCTCGGGAAGAAGTAACCAAAGGACAGGATCTAGGCAATAGGCTGGTTATTATAGCAAAGTCCCAACATTCATTTTGGGTTAATGTTGTCACTGTGCTGGGGTATTAATTCACTGCAAGAAAGCCGTTATAGTTGAAGAAACCTGGAAAACAAAGTCTTCATTTTCTATCTAACCTGTGCTCATTCTTGTGGTATCTCAGCATCTACTCCATGGAGAGTGGAAGAAAGAACCACTAGGAACTTTGCAGAGGTTGGAGGAAGAATTGTTTGTTCCCAGTTCTAGAAGATGGCTTGTACAACCGTTGCATCCCACAGTCCTAAATTCTTACCAAGACCTTCCATTAAGTAAGGGTGGGGACACAATGAATGATTATGAAGAAAGACTGTGTTGTGCAATGGGGGACTAAGAGTGTATGTGAAGAGCCTGTGAGAGGGGGATGAGCAGGAAGCAAATAGAAAGGGTCTGGAATGATTGGTGTGGCATCAAAATAGAGAGAGACTGAAAGGCAACAGGCATAATAGGAAAAGGAAGGACCAAGAGACAGGAGTGGGAAAAATTATTGCAGAGCATTCAAACACCAAGGAAGGTGGAGAGCAAGAAAATCACCAAGGCACACTGGGTAAGGTGTGATCGGGACAAAGACAGACAAAAGAGGAAGGATAGAAGACACAAAGTAATTTTCAAAGGGTCACTGCAATGCATAGAAAAATGTTTTACTAGCTAATGAGACAGCAATTAGAAATGAAGACCACTTAAAAAACTGATAAAAATATTTTCAACTCCAACATTTCTAAGTACCCCTGCCAATGTTTGTGGCTTGACAAAATAATTCCTTTAAAAAAAAAGTGTCTTTTTCTCTCCTGTTTCTATGTAAATGACCCAAACAACTGATCAGCTAAAGAAAATGGTGACTGACTGTACAGGGGAAAACAATAAAACACACTGTGCAGAAAGTAAACAGGCTTTAAGAAACTGAAATATTTCCCTCTCCACTTTCTTTCAGTTACTGTCATCTCTGATTGCTGCTTGTCACAACATCAGAAACATTTTCAGGTAGAAGTGTGGTATTTTTTACGTTGACAGTCTCCTTTTAAATGAGTCACTTGAGTGGAGAAAAAGAAAAATGGCATAGAATGAAGCAGTCTTTCTGGAAAAAGCCAAATCCTGTAAATTCTTGCCCACACGATCAATTCTAACTCACAAGAGTAGACCCATTAACATTGGGAAAAATACCTAAATAAAACAAGCAAGGAGTCCTGTGGCATTTTTAAAGACTAAGAAATGTATTTATTACATAAGCTTTCATGTGTAGGTGATTCTACTCATGAAATCTCGTGTGATAAATACATCTGTTAGTCTTTAAGGCTATGTCTACACTTGTAAAGTTAAGTCGACTCTGTTAAGTCGACAACAGTAGACATAGCCATCCACACGGGCTTTAAGTCGACTTGAGAAGTTGACTTAAGGCTTAAGTCGACCTTCAGAATGGTGTTAAGTCGACTTAAGGAAGTGCTTAAGTTGACTTAATAAAAGCCCAGTGTAGACGCGGCTCTGTGTAGGTCTACTTAAGCGTCTTTAAGTCAACCTAAGTTGCCAGTGTAGACACAACTAAAAGTACCACAGGACTCCTTGTGTACGTCTACACTGGAAAGTTAGGTCGACTTAAGGATGCTTAAGTCGACCAACACAAAGCCGCATCCACACTGGGCTTTTATTAAGTCGACTTAAGCGCTTCCTTAAGTCGACTTAATAACAGCTTAAGTCAACTTAATAACACCACCTCTGAAGGTCGATTAAAGACTTACATCGACTTCTTAAGTCAACTTAAAGCCAGTGTAGATGGGGAGTAGCGCTAAGTCAACTTAAAGCCAGTGTGGACGGCTATGTCTACTGTTAAGTCGACTTAACATGGTCGACTTAAGACAACTTAAAAAGTGTAGCCACTCTGTTAAGTCGACTTAACAAGGTCGACTTCGGATAAGCCTGTACATAATGTTTGGCATCACCCCTCGGGGTATTATTCATCGAGGGGACCAGGCAGACGCCGGGTTCTTTTTCCACTGGGATTATAGCCCGGCCTTGATCTGATGGAAGGGAGGCGCTGACAGATACATCAGTAGTCAGGGGAACTAGAACTGAATAATAAAGGGTTAAATCGAGCCAGCCGATAACCCTGGTAATTACCAAAGGAATCAAGTACTGTTCCCATAGGGGAAACAGAAAAAGAGGGAGGGGAGTGTCAGGAATTAACAGTACCATGGAAAATAGCAATAGAATCAAGAGAGTTAAAATCATAAAGTATTTATTGCAGAGCAGTACAAGAAGACATTTTTTCCTTATTTCTTTTGTTAGTGCATTCTTTAACTGTTATATACTTGCAAGATTTAGTACTTTACTGTTAAACTTGTTGTGTTATTGTGCTGCAGCAGGTCTTAAAGATAAAAGTAAATGCACATTATTAACTATTTAATTGCTAAAACTATTCTTATTACTCTGCACTTGCCCCTAGCAACAAAGCGGTGCCCCTAACTTCAAAGGGGATGGCAGGCTATCTACCTGTACTCCCAGGCTGGGGTGCTAAACTACTTGTTCCCTATCCTTATACCTATCCCCCCATACCCTTGGGGACCAGGGTGCTAACCTACTTCTGTCCTTACACCAGGACTCGGGGTACTAAGCTTCAATTTCTATTTCAGTTACTCATATACCTGTTACTTATATACCTGTTACTTAAATCCCTGTAGCTACTTTTTAACCAGTGTTCTCCGAGGCCTCTTGTGGTTTTTTAATACTCACCGAACTCCTTACCAACGTGTCAGTTTCGCCACCATCGGGGATCAGGTGCTGACCTTTCTTTGATGAGCTTGGGCCAACGTGCCAGTCCAGACAGCTTCAAGACTAGGACCTGACCTTTCTCTTTCTTCTCTGGATAGACCCCACTTGCTATAGTGGCCGAAGCCACTGGGCGTCTTGAATCTGTCCAGAACCTGTCCGAAGGGGGTATCTGTGGGGCTGATATTTATAGAGCTTTAGCCCCCTGTGCCCCTCCTGTTTTTACAGAGGTTCCCACAGTCTTTGCCACATTGCCATCGATCATTTTAGTTAGCTGTCAGCCATTGATCATTTTAGTTAGCTGTCAGGGAGCTATCGGGAAGCTTATCAGGGAGTTCTCTTCCGATGGGTGATTGCAACCTTGTTGGGTATTCGAAGCTCGTTAGTGTGCTTGCTCGTTAGGGCTGCAGCTGCTCATTAGGGCTGCAGGTGCTCATTAGGTGACGTCTGAGTTCCTGGCATAGGTTCATGTGAGCGGTTATCCTAAGGCCTTTGAAAACTGGTTCAGGCTTGGGCCTATACTTGCTAACTACTACTCTTAAAACTAGTTTCCCCTAATAATATAAATTCCCATTAACCTAACCCACTTTATACAGACTTATCTTTACAAGTGTAGACATAGCCCTAGAGTCTGGCCAGCTCCATTACACTAGGATGGTATATCTGCTTTAGTTACATTTTCACAGCTTATTTTCAGAGTGTCATGAAACACTGTCCCAGTCCAACACATTCCTGAGATGAACTCTGGGAATCTTACTTAATAGCAGTCAAGTGCCTCCCTCACAGGATCTAGCTCTTGAACTTCGCAGGGCAAGCATTGTACCTGGGGCATGGCCTCAGCTAGGACTGAGTATACGTCAGCCATGAAGATGCCCCGATGGTTAACATCAGTTGATTTGCCACCATAGCAGAAACAATGCAATAGCATCATCTAAAATGCACTGAGATGCTTGTATTGCAATGTACTAAATAGGAGGCGGGGAGGACTTTAAAGGATTTTTAAAAGCTGGATTTTCATGGATTCTGGGCACCTGCATCTCCCATTAACTTGACTGGAAGCCTTGTTGATGCTCAGCATGCCTGAAAATTAGGCCCACAAAGAATTACATTGTGACTTTAATATCAGTGATTCAGTGCATAGTCTGTTAAAAATCTTCAAAATACCTGTAAGAAAACCTGCATATAATGCTTATTAATAAAAACTTACCCATGTACCAGGCAGCACCTGCCTAACCTTTTCCACATGTGGTTTAGCTCAGTACTCAATTGTGCACCCATCTCTTCTCCAGACATTCATAACACAAATATTTGCAGAACAAAAGCCTCAGGAAAATCCACCTGACAAAACACATCTTTGTAGCAGGCAGAAATTAAAACCTTACTGTAGGAAATTCAGAATTTTTTCTCTGCTACGAAGAAGACATGGTTAGAGCTGGTTCCATTCATGATGCTGGTAGAGTCAATGAATGTCTCGAATTATTCTCTAAATTTGACCTAATGAAAATTTTCCATTGTGAAAAATCCCACTTTAGTCATTTCAAACCCATTTAGCCAGTGTCACTGCTGTGTGTTATAATCAGCTGCATCAATAAATTATTGAAGTACAGGCAATTAAATTGTCATTACCTGCTTTTATCTAATAAATAAATGAACACTAGAACAGGGCCTGATTTTCAAAGAAAAGTATGTGTATTGTAAGTGCAATTGCCAGCATAATGCATGCACAGTCCCAGCAATTCTGACTGTACACGAGGTAAAGGCATGTACAAAGGACCCGTAGGCTGTGCAAATTTGTTCTATCCAAAAGGTATGCATAGTGATGCACCCCAAATTCTGATAATCCTATTATATAATGTATGTTGCATAAATTGTCCAAACGAGTAATTCATTTGGTAAATGGTTTAGATACACATTTGAGAAGGAGGCTCCGCCAAAATAAAAAAAAAGGCTTGAATAATAAAGATTGGAATAAATTTCTCATCATCTAAAAATGTTTAAATTGGGTCAAGAGGGAGTACCACCCCGTCTTGATTTGGAAGCATTTTGGCATTTACCTATAAATAATCGTTGGGTGGTGAACTGCTTAACAGACATGATACTGACAAACAGCTGATACCACACAGAGCAAAGACCACTGTGTATTTGAGAGATGCTCTTTTAATCTTAGCAGAATCTATAATCTAGATAGATAATTGTTATTTCTTTTACCTTGGAGAACATTAACCTATCACTCTAATCAGACAACTTTTATTTGAAAAGCTCTTGGCAGGAATATTGTATTCTGGTTCAGCAGATTAGGAAGGACAAGAGAATGACTGAAAATTTCAGAAGAATAAGTTAAATTTGCTAGTCATATCTTCACCCCCAAAACTGAGAACCATAGTCTCCCACCATATCCTGAATGCAAGTCTCTAAGGGCAGGTCTACACTAGCTTTTCACAGGCAGTCAAATGGAGATATGCAAGTTACTTAAAATAACTTGCATATCTGTGTTCTGACCTACCTCTCCCAGCACGTGGTATTTAGAGACCAACTTTCTGATCGGCTAAGTGGGTCTTCACAGACTCGATCAGTTGATCAGGAAGTTCAAACTGATGGCGGAGAATTTGCCACCATAAGTGAAGGAAAGCCCTGAGTCAATGGGAGTCTTGTTCCAGCATCTGAGAGCAGAATTCAGACCTATCTTATTAGAAACCCTACAGTAGTGGTCCACAACTGGTCAGACGTGATCAATCCTGAACAGCAGTTGCAATTAAAATCTATGAGCAGAGCATCATCTGCTGGTAAAAGGTTGGAGACCACTACCCTCCAGAGTCTTAAGTCTAAGATTATTTATTGGGGGAAAAAAATGACTAGATGCAGAATTAACAGGCCATTAACTAGTGGAAGGGACAATTTGACATCAAGTCCATTAAAAAAAAGAGATTAACATTTTTATTTGTATAACATCTAAGTCCCCCCCCGATAATTTTTGTGGCTTTAAAATTAAAACATTAAAAATGTTTCTCTCTCCCTATTGCTGAGTAAAAGACCCAAAACAATCAACAGAGGAAACTGAGCAAGTGACTGACTATACAGGAGGAACAAAGAAATGTGTTATATAAAAAGTACACAAAATATACAGACTTTAAGAAATTGAAATATTATTTTTCATCCACTCTCTTTCAGTTTCAACCACCTTAAATTGTTGCTTGTCCATGGGACCATCAGAGCTATAACACTACAAATAGCAGAAATATTATCAGGTCAAAAAAGTAATTTTTAAGTTCACAGTCTCCTTTTAAATGATCCATTTCAAAATCCCACGGCCAGGGATATAGTGAGTCATAACATCCCGCTGCTGCAAGGTACAGTGAAGATTACTCTAGTTCAGCTTGAGGTGGAGATGCAATGTTGTACGATTCATATCTTGAGCTGGTCGGTAATTTTATTTATTTATTAATAACGTAACTGTCTTTGGGAAGGGTTTTTTCACGTATATGATGGAATTTCTGGTCAAAACTCAAAAAGTATCATATGAAAACTGTTTCCCACAGAGCTCTAACCATCTCCCTTTGACCCTGGCCCAGAATAAGCTTGCCTACAGGAACATGACATCACTGGTCACCTCTGTGTGTTTAATCAGTGGATTTCAGGGAAGTGGTTAGATATGACGTTCAAAATCCATCATAAGAAACTGTAGTGGCAATGAGGTACACGAAATGCTGCCTGCTGAATCAGGCAAGAATTGTTTGGGTCGAGTCTCCTTTACAACATTTTATATGGGACCAAAGAGGTCAAAGTCATTGTTCAATAGTAAGCTGTATTTCCACTAACAAATGGAATAATACATTAATCGACCAATGCAGCTTCACCACAATCCCATGATGAAAACTACAGCACCAAGTGGGTTGTCCAGTTCTTCTCATCACGTCACGTAATCTTAAGTTGAATTATCGCTATGTTAGCCAGTATAGACAAGGCTCGAGAGACCAGGGATCAGGTAACAACCTGGCATTTGGGGTAAGAAAGGTCATTCTATTTTAAGCACTTGAACAATTAAAATTCTCTCTCAGAACTTATCCTTACATACAGTACCACAGCTGCACCGCTGTACCATGTTAGCGAAGACACCGCTACACTGATGGGATCGTTTTCCCCTCTGTCTAGTTAATCTACCTCCCCAAGACTATGTCTACACTGGGGAATTTAATAAGTCAACTTTAAGTCCACACAGGACTCCTAAGTCGACTTAAACTGGGCCTTACTAACTCGACTTAGAGCACGCTTAAGTCGACTTAATTTACCAGTGTAGACACACCCCAAGAGACAATAGCTATGTTGACCGGAGATACTCTTCCATGAACACAGTGCTGTCTACACAAGAGAGTTAGGTTGGTACATCTATGCCGCTCAGGGGTGTTGTCACATGCGTGAAGATAGGTCTTCATTGTAGAACTGGCCTCAATTTGTCTATGTCCAGGCAGCTAGTGGAGGCTGCACACCAAGCTTCTCTCCAGCTGAGTTCTATGAAGTTGCAATATAGCACCACAAATATATCAAGAGTGTTGTGCTTCACTAATGCAAGCAGCATGCATGGGAGGGTTTCATGAACAGTAACTTGTGACATCAGCTTGCTCTCATTCTGCAACGTTTATCACCAGCAGAAAATGCTTAGTCATCCCTGGCTGACTCAGCCATTTCACAAGAAACAGCACGGTTGTCATTCATTTCCAAATGTAAGCTTATATTGTTTAACAATAGTGAACAAGCTGTATCGGTACGGGAGGGTTTCTATAGGGCCTAGACTACAGACACTAGATGGTGACCACACACACACACAATTATACACCACGGACACACCGTGAATCTCATCACTGACTTTCTGAGTCACTTGCCTCCCAAGACAATGCAATCTGATAAAGGAGTCAAAAGCTTTTTAGCTGCTACTCTCATTTCTGCCAGCAACAGGCCTTAAAACAATCTGTCTTTTCATATTGGAGCAAATCCTCTAGCCAAGAGCATCTAAAAATACCCTGAGTGTTCATTCTAAACAGAGAAAGATGGAGAGTGAAGACTTTGTACAAACACGCGGGATGAATGTCAACACTCTGAAAAGCAGACCCTGCAATTTTAAATGTGTTTGTCATTTGTGTGGAAATGGTTCAAATTGCCACCACTCTCCCCTCTATCGTTGCTTCATCTCAGTTTATCAGACTTTATTCCTGGCATCTGTGGTAGCAGTGTCTTAAACAGCTGGGATCAAAAAACAAGCCGAGAACAGGGCCCCTGGAGTTTAATGACAGTGAGATCCTGACAATGGTGAGTGGGGTAGAGGAAAAAAAATCAAAGGGATGGGCTAAGGAGGCAACTAGCAGGGTTTGGAGTCCTGGTACAAGGTCCCACCAGGCTCAGAATTTGATCCTAATGTAATGCAACCAAGATCTGCCAAGATTGGCGCTCAAAATGGCAGAGATCCCATAAGAATGGACATTCCTAAACCCAAACTGCAACAGAAGCCCATTTCCAGTTCGGACATGGATTCAGAATCCAAACTAGAGGGCTGGCTTACTATGCCTATCCCCGGAGGACAAAGATCCTTCTTCCCCACTCCTGTGCATTTCTGAGTGTGAGGCCAGCTAATGCAATCCCTGGGCTATCCCGGCAACAAGGAACCCTCCCACAACAAACAGCACCTGAAGAGGGGCGAGGGACACAGCTCTGTCTCCCCCACGTCTTACTCACCAGAAGAGCTGGCTGGCTATGGATGGGAGCACACCCTGCAGCCTCATGGCAGGGATGCAGCAGACGCATTCTCCCCATTTGCTATGGAGTTGTGGAAAGGCAACACAGTGCCCCCCGATAGGAGGGTGGACTTTGCACCATTGCCACCAGAGGGCAGCATCTAGCTGTACATGGGATAGACAAGGGGAGCCATGACATGCCCAGGGGCCTGACTAGCCATAGAAAGGAGATAGATATCAGCACACTGCTCAAGACACATAGCATGGTGGGCATGGCTAGACAATGCCTAGGGAACTTGTTCAACACAGAATCAATTTTTTGCGCAAGGGGAGAAAGATCTGAAACAAAGATTGCCATGCCAGGTCAGACTTGTAGGTCCACCTGGTCCAAGTCTCCTGGCTGCTTTACGTACGATCTCCCATGGCATTCATATCAGCAAGTTAAAGTAGTACGGGTTGGATGAATGGACTGTAAGATGCATAGAAAGCTGGCTAGATCATCAGGCTCAACAGGTAGTGATCAATGACTCAATATCAAGTTCACAGCTGGTAACAAGTGGTGTGTCCCAGGGTTCAGTACTTGGGCTGATTTTGTTCAACAGCCTCATTAATGATCTGAGGGAGGGGGTGCTTTGCACCCTCAGCATGTTTGAGAATGGCATTAAGTTGGGGGGAGTAGTAGATATGGTGGAGAATAGGGATAAGACGCAAGGGCTATGTCTACACTTACTAAAGTTAGTTCAAATTAGTTAACTTAATTCGAACTAGCAAAATGTAGTTCAAACTAAGCAAGTGCCATTTATGGCACTTGCTTAGTTCGAATTAGTGAATTGCATTGAGTTCAAGGGGCCGGTTAGTTCAAACTAAGCAATTAGTTCAATCTAACATGGCCACATTGGTTAATTCGAACTAACTAGTTCGAATTAACCCTTAATTCGAATAACATATTCGAATTTATTCATTCGAATTAAGGAAGCCCTTAATTCAAACTAATGTAAGCCTAGTGTGGCCAAGGCTTAAGTTAGTTCGAATTAAGGAGGCTTAATTCGAACTAACTTGCCAGCGTAGACATAGCCAAAGTGACCTAGACAAATTAGAGGATTTGGCCAAAAGGAATCTGATGAGGTTGAACAAGGACGAGTGCACAGTCCTGCACTTGGGAAGGAAGAATCCATGCACAGCTACAGATTGGGGACCGACTGGCTAGGCAGCAGTTCTGCAGAAAAGGACCTGGGAGTTACAAGAGCTGGATATGAGTCAACCAGTGTGCCTTATTGCCAAGAAGGCTACCAGTATCATGGACTGCATTACAAGGAGGATTGGCAGCAGATTGATTATCCCCCTCTATTTGGCACTAGTGAGGCCACTTTTGAAGTACAGTGTCCAATTTTGGACCCTCCACCACAGAAAGGCTGTGGACAAATTGGAAAGAGTCCAGAGGAAGGCAACAAAAACTATTAGAAAAACAGAGTCCTGTGCCACTTTTAAAGACTAAAGTGTCACAGGACTCTATTTGGTTTTTCTGCAATAGACTAACATGGCTCCCCCTTTGGAACTTGAGAAACATGATGAGGGGGCTAGGGCATGTGACGTATGAGGAGAGGCTGAGGGAAGTAGTCTTGTTTAGTCTGCAGAAGAGAAGAACGAGGAGGGATTTGGTAAGAGCCTTTAACTACCTGAAAGGAATTCCGGGGGTGGTAGGGGAGGATGGAACTAGGCTGTTCTCAGTGGTGGGCGATGACAGACCAAAGAGCAAGGGTCTCAACGTGCAGTGGGGAAGGTCTAGGTTGGATATTAGGAAAATCTTTTTTACTAGGAGGACGGTTAAGCACTGGATTGCATTATCTTATCCGTACAGGTTTTCAAGGTGCGGCTTGACAAAGCGTTAGCTGGGATGATTTAGTTGAGATTGAGCCTGCTTTAAGCAGGGGTTGGACTGGATCAGTGGTTATCAAACTTAGGGTTGGGACCCAGTACTGGATCGCAGACTCTCAGATGCTGGGTCGTGCACCCCCTGCTATCCCTGCCATAAGACTGAAATGCATTCCTCAGAGATGCCATTGTTGGGTTGTGGGCATACATTATTTTTTTCAAATGGAAAAAAAGTTTGAAAATCACGGGACTAAAGGACCTCCTGAGGTCCTTTCAACCCTAATCTTCTATGATTCTGAGAAACTGATGAGGCTGAAGTGGGGAAGGCTGATGCATAATAGCAAAGCCGCTATGCAAGTGGATTTGTTTTAAGAGTTAACATGAACTAAATGGAGGTTTAATGGGATGAACTACAGAATCATGTCACACCTTAAAATCCTAGACCTCCCCCATTGCAGCTTGAGATCACTGCTCCTAGTTCTGTCACCTACTACACTGCTCCCAGCATGCCACACCCCCTACTCCCCCAATCTCTGAGTCCAGAGGTCCTCGAAGTCACTGCTACTCATTGGTTCCTCCTTCCCACCCCTACATCCCTCCTCTCCACTGTTATTGGTCATGTGCATCCTTATATTTTGCCCTCCACCGCTGCTGCTCTCTGCGTCTCTCCTTCCCTCCATGAGATGCTCCTTCCCTGAATCCCCATTGCTCACTCCTCTCCGCAACCCTTCTTTCCCCCTCCGGTACTTGCCCTACCTAAGTTTCTCCAGTATCAGCAGGCACAGACAGACAGACAGCAACAGGAGGGGGCTTAGAGATGGGCCAACAGCCAGTGCTATTTTGGTTGATGTCTGTCTCCTAGACCTGGCCCAGCTGTGGGACTTCTCCTGCTACGGTGCTGATGCTGAAGCCACTCAGGGTGCTGAAACAGGTGGCCACACCACTTTTAAAAGAGGGAGAGCTTTTGGAAAGCTTGCCGCTCACACCAACAGAAGGTTGTCCAATAAAAGATATTAGCTTGCGCACCTTCATGGGCGTTGGGTATAATAGTCCAGAAGGGAACACCTTGTCTCTCTAAAAGGACACAAGTCACAGAGAACTCACCCCTCCTTCCTGTGTGAAGCAAGGAATCAATGGAATCATATTGGATTCCTCTATGAACTTTATTATACTGTAAATACAACTGAAATAACTACCCAATAGGCACAGCATGTTCACTAATTAATTAAGAATCCCTTTAAAAAGACATTTGTTTTCCAAGTAAAAGAAATGGAAAGTAAGATTTAAGGGGAGAAGCAGCCTGGCTTGTGCTAAAAGCAAAGCTAGCGATGTGAAAATTTGGGGTTTTATTAATGGCCCCCTTCACAGACTTTGAGTGTGACATTGGACCTCCCATTTAAGGCTTGAACTCAAGGGGAGTCTTTCCACTGATTTAAAAAAGCAATGGACATAGGGGACTTAAGCAGCCCATGTCTCATTTTCCCCACCCAAAACTCCATCCTGCGTCAACCCAATTGCCCACCAAGGTAGGCAGCAGCTCATGGCATGGGGAACAAGGGGAAGGAGAGGAGAAAGTCAGGAACGTACATGGTAAGTGGGGAAAGGGGGCAGAGCGGGCACAAGGCTTGGGCACAAGAGGCAGGATGGGGAGTTAGCCTCCGCGAGGGGAAGTTTCCCCCACGGCCCATGACCAAAACTCTCTTCAGTTCTGTACAATGCCTAAAACAGGTCCCCTTTCCCAGCTGGTCCTTACACACTTAGTCTGGTCCTTAGGCACCAGCTGCGAATGGGGACCTGTTTTAATAGGTTAATAGTTCATCAGGAAGAAAACTGGGGAGTGGGGGGATGGACTGTTCAGAGTGCAAAAACAACGGCAAATTGCTATGGCTGTTCATGCCAGGGGTGCGATCCTGGCCAGCAGTTTGCTAGTTACACTGTGCCTCACCGATCTTCAACTGCCACAGTATGCAAGAGCTGCAATTTCATTTTGATAGCTTCCTTCAGAGAGTAAAGCCATGTGCCAAAGAGTTATACAAAGAGAGACTGTAAATAATTCAATTACAGCATTAAACAGCAGTAGATAATGTTGCTCTTTTAGAGGATAAGTATGGGCGATTAAAATAACAAATGGGATACATTCTGCACTCAGTTGTTTCCATTTAACGTAACTGACTTGGAAGAGTTTGGCTGGAGAGTGGAACTGGCCTCTAGGACATCATGCAAGTTGCCTCAGAACGAAAGCAAAAGGGTGTGGTTCTTTCTGGCACCAGGAGCAGTAAAAGGATTCTGAAGTTCACAGTTTTCAGTCAGTGTACCTGTCCCCCCAAAGCAGAGCTCTGTGCACGCACAGAGCATGTTCAGCTACCGCAGTGGGAGAAAACATCGTGCTGTAGAAAGCGCATATGCTTGGACAGTACAAGATACACATGGGAAAATACAATCCTGAAGCCTCTAACAGCTTCCCGTTCTCAAGAGTGAAATCTATATTAAAGCACGTACATGATTAGCCTGATTTCCAGAGGTGCTGAGACACTTAACATCACCCACTGAAGACATCCAGTCTTAAAGAGTTTAGTGATGGAGAATTCACCCTGTTCCAATGGTTTATGACCCTCACTGTTAAAAATGTGCCCCTTAGTTCTATTCTAAATTTGTCCAGCTTTAGTTTTGAGCGACAGATCTCATTCTTCCTTTCTACTTCAAGAACTGCCTTCTTATCTGAAATCTCATTCCCCCATATGTACCTGGGGACTGATCAAGTCCCCTCTTCACCATCTGATCAATAAAAGAAATAGATTGAGCATAACGCTCACCTTAAGTCATATGTTTCAGACCTTAAATGATGCTTACAGCTTTTTTCTAAACCCTTTCCAATTTTTCAACACTGTTTTTCAAGTCTGGACACAGTATTCAAGACACCTCTTTAGATGTTGAACTGATGAACACCAGTATGATTATTTCAGCCTTACTGTCTTTTGGGATTTTTGCAGACGTCATATTAAAGTAGCAGTTAGTAATGTGCTATCACAGTTACATAAATCACACCCCATATCTGTTACCTCAGCTGACCGCAATATTGTAATTAACAGAGGCTTAATCTCTCAGAGATATCAAAACATACGAAACCAAGAAAGGCTGGAACCAAGCCCAGCCAAAGGGTTATATAAGGAAGATGCTCTAAATTAAGTCAACAACTCCAAACTAACACCGTGAAAGACTTTTCTAAATGATAAAAGGACTCCAGAGAATTGTTTCTTGGGTAACTGGCTGTTGAGACTTGCCCACGTGCTCAGGGTTTAACTGATCGCCATATTTGGGGTCGGGAAGGAATTTTCCCCCAGGCCTGATTGGCCTGGGCTCTCGGGGCTTTTCGCCTTCCTCTGTAGCACAGGGCATGGTTCACCTGTCGGTGAATTCTCTGTATCTTAAAGTCCTTAAATCATGATTTAAGGAGGTAAATAACTCAGTCATAGGTTGGTGGCCTATTGCTGGAGTGGGTGGGTGAGGTCTTGAGGCCTCCATTTTGCAGGAGGGCAGACTAGATGATCGTACTGGTCCCTTCTGACCTGAAAGTCTATGAGTCTATGAGTCCTGCTCGATCAGACTCAGAACTCAGTGGCTTCTCCTCACCCTCCAAAAGTGTATCCCTTTTACAAGGGCCATGTAACCCTTGTTCAGTGTACATAACCCATCCCCTCTACTGGCTGCAGTAGAAAAAACAGTGGTCTACAACAATGACTGGCTTGGAGGATTACTCTTTTCTCTTGAGACTGAGCCTTGTATAATTTACATATTGGAGATCCAGTGGTTTGATGCATTATCAGCAATGACCCACCATGGAAGTCATTACACACAACATCACAAAGGATCCATTCAAAACGCAACATTCTGCCCCTCCTCCTCTCATATTTGATGAATGGTCCTTACATTGAGCACCCTGGCATTTCAGTCAACAGGAGTTTTATTTTCAGAAGTGCTGTGCACCTACAGCTCCCCCGCTGGATTTCCCCTGGAAAATGCACATCCCCTCTGAAAATCAACCCCTCGACAGCCTAAACTTAGCAAAACTCTACTTTCCCCTCAGCAGCACTCTCTCTCGTTCCAGAGGCATTTATACTTCATAGCATGGGTTGAGAGGGGTAAAGAACATTCATGGGTTTTGCACAAGGAACCAGGATTTGCCCACACAAGAGTAAAGGAAATCTCTCCACAAATATCCAAACTATTGAGTTTACCTAGGTCAGTGAATAATTGAGGCTACGTCTACACTACAGGCTCTGTTAAGTCGACTGAACAAGGTTGACTTAAAGTTGACCTTGTTAGATCAACTTAATGGAGCATCTACACTTAAAGTCGACTTAAGTCGCCCTTGTTAAGTTGACTTAACAGAGCCTGTAGTGTAGACATACCCTACACTGGCTTTAAGTCAACTTAATAAGGTCAACTTAAGCCTTAAGTCTCCCTTCAGAGGTGGTGTTATTAAGTCGACTTAAGGAAGCGCTTAAGTCGACTTAATAAGCACCAAGTGTAGACGCGGCGTTCTTCAGGTCGACTTAAGTGTTGTTAAGTCGACCTAAGGTGCAAGTGTAGACCTACCCTTATGGTGCAATCCTGCAAGGTACCCTCCACTGTCACTGAAGTCAACATGAGTTAAGGAAGCATCTTTCAGGAAGTGCCCGGAAACACCTTCCAGAATGTACCAGTTACTTATTAGACTCCCCAGGTCTTTTAACAGTGAATTTCAATATAATACTCTGTACACAGAGGGGTGCTTAGAAAGCTGTTATGACAAGAACTGCCTTTCCATTCCACTAGCACAGAAATCCTCTGCAATTCCTTGAAAAACTCATAGGGAAACATGTATGCACACACACTCAAAAGCTAAAATTATCTGGGGAAATGCTAAACGTATTTATCGTATTTAAGACTCTTTAAACATGATCTACTCCTGCATTTTAAAAATGCAGATTCTATAAGCAGGATACAGAAAGTGGTTTCAATTCCCTTGTCATTTACAGTTCTTCTTCTGCCTTCAGCAAGCAGCACTTCCTCTTCCTTTCTTGCATAACCTTGGCAGTAAAGGGTCCATCATTCTCAGCATTTAGCACTCAAGGCTCTCCAAGACGAACGTGTTTAGTTTTATAAATAAAAACAAATATTTGCAGCAGCCACTACAGTATGTTAATTCCCCAAACTGCTGTATTTTCATTTCTTGTTGTAAAACCTACCTTTTAAACCCCTCATGAGGAAATTACTTCTTATGTAAGAGGAACAAGCATGGTTATCAGCCCAATCAATCTTTGAGTTAGTCCATGGGTTTTTTTTGGCAAGGTAATGGAAAACAATAAAGAACAACTCACTATTGAAATGTGAATTTCCCTTTCCTCAAATTATTTCCTGAAAATTGGTATATACCCATCAATACCTGGCCAACAGTTTGTGACTGTGCTGTGACTGATACCCATCAATACCTGGCCAACAGTTTCTGTCTGGGCTGTGATTTCCACCACTGGAGGGCATTGGTCTTTCCCATTCACAGATTTCAGGATGAGGTTGTCAAGATGTTATTCCTAAATTCCACCTCCTATTGTTCAGCAGCACCCACATCACCACCCAGTCTATTCTGCATACAGAAAGGCTTCCAGCGAGTTGGAAGAAGATGTGATAATGCTGCCTGGGTTGCAACACTATAATAAAATGTGCTCATTCCAGAGCTTTACTTATCGTCCTTGATACAGGAATTATTGAATGGAATCCCAACAGCTGTATTATGCAGAATCAGAATGTATGATCATACTGTTCTTTCTGGCAATAAAACCTAAGAATTTTCTAGAGCATATGAAAGAATGGGTATTCACCTGCCTGCCTTGGTTCACATGTAAATTAACATTGTAAGACAACACAATGAAATCTCTAATTGCATATGAAGTCACCAGGAGGATGTGAAAAGTTCCAGAGGGTACCTGTGTTAGTCTCGTTCAGGAAAAAAAACAAGGAGTCCTATGTCACTTTTAAAGACTAAAAAATTTGTTTATTGTGTGAACTTTCATGGGAGAAATCCCTCTTCATCAGATGCTTGAAACAGGAGGATGTGAAGTTAACATGCAGTCAGCAAACCAGGGAATAAACCACAAGGTGGGGGAAGAAGAAAAGTCATTTTGACTCTGGGGACAATCAATGGGTATGTCTACACTAGCTATTTAGGTCAACTTAAGGATGCTTAAGTTGACCTAAATTACTCCACATCCACACTGGACTTTCATTAAGTCAACTTAAGATATTCCTTAAGTCGACTTAATGAAAGCTTACATCGACTTAATAACTTCCCCTCTTTAGGTCGATTTAAGGCCAGTGTGGATGGGGAGTAGCCCTTAAATCGACTTTATTAAGTCGACTTAATGCCAGTGTGGACAGCTATGTCCGATGTTAAGTCGACTTAATAAGGTCAATTTAGATGCTAATCCCCATCTACACTGGCTTTAGTAGACCTAAAACCAGATGTTCATAAGTCGACTTAAGGCAATGCTTCAGTCGACTTAATAAAAGCCCAGTGTGAACGTGGCTTTGTTTAGGTCGACTTAAGCCTCCTTAAGTCAACCTACGTTGTCAGTGTAGATGCACCCAATATTTGACACAAGTGGAGAGTTAATACTCCTGATAGCAAATACCTGAAAGACCAAGTTTCACATCTGTATTTTTCACTACCTATAATCAGAAATTCCTTCTTTAATAGTAATATGCAGCATTTATAGCTCTTCACTTCTTGAAAAGCACCACCCAATTATTACCTCATAAATCATGCTTAACTGGGTTATTTCTATGTGAAAGATCCTGCTGTTTTTCTTATTTTCCAGTCCTTCAATAAATGAGAAGAATCACAATGGTTATGGGTCAGATGACATCTGATGCTTTTTGGGATACACAAAACTGTGGGTCACCTTGTCACCCCACAGTCTCTGAGCTCCTTTGAAGAATTCCCCTGTGATATCCAGGCTCAGTCACGTACTATTCCCAAAAATACCAGATTACCATCTCCAAGGGGACAATGTCACACCAGCTTGTTTGGTTCAACTTAGAAGCAGATGCTAGATCACTTCAGAATACTGGTACAGTTGTGGTGACAAGATTCATAAGTGTTTTATCAAAGGTTAAGTTATAAGAGACAGTGAGTAAGCATAATAGAAACAGACTGTCTAAAAAACACAATCAATAGATGCTCTCTAGAGATCAAACTTAACTTGAGCAGGCTACCTATTTCTCTAAAAACAATCTACCCTCTCAGCCAAAGCTTTCTGGCAGCATTTCCAACCAGGACTGGTTGGAATTCCATTTTCATGAATGCAATCACACTGCCTAATTACTTTCCCAGGTGGAGAATAGAGGAGTATCTTTTTGGGTGGGTGGGTGGGAGGGAGTGTGGGGGTTTTTTTGTTTGTTTGTTTGTTTTTTGTGCACTCTCCTTTCGCTCACCAAAGGCACTGAGTATGTCTACACTAGAAAAGTTAAGTCGACTTTGTTAAGTCGACTTAATAAGGTAGACTTTACGTCAACTTATAGGTGACCTTATGGAGTCGACTTAATTTTTCCAGTGTAGACATAGCCACTGAGAGAACAGACTCCTCATGTACAAGCCTAGAGTGACATGTGTGAGACGTCCTGGCCCCCTTGAACTCAACAGGAGTTCTGCCACAGATGTTGGTGGAGTTATGTATTTGTGGTGTGACCTGAAACTTACTTGTTTGGGAACTAGTAGACCACTGGGGGAAGCTGATTCTAAAGGAAACCATGCTTCCTCCAGCCCCTTCTTGTCACACCTACTTTTGAGCACTTCAAGTGACCTAGCACCACCCCCAGAAGCAAGCAATCTCTGAAATATATAGGTCCCAAACCATCTAGGTCTTCATCAGTTAAATCACCACCCCATCCATGGGACTAAGAGTAACTTAGGAATGGTACACACGTCTGACATTTCTACCATGCCCAGCACTTTGGCATTTGGTAAGCTGTATAAGTAAATACCAGCTCTCACTGACGTTTCCCCTCAAAAGGGCCTCAACTTGCCATCCTCCCTCATCTTAGCCACTACCATGAGAGGTCACAAGCTCATTCTGCACCTCTGTCACCAGGGAGTAGATGGCCTGCAGCAAGAGAGAAGTCTTGCAACTGGCCATAAGTGCAGCAAGATCCGAGTTTATTGGGTATGTCTACACTAGCAATTTAGGTCGACTTAAGGACCCTTTAATCGACCTAAATTACTCCATGTCTACACCTGACTTTCATTAAATCGACTTAAGAAATTCCTTAAGTCAACTTAATGAAAGTCGACTTATTAACAACCACCCATTAGGTCGACTTAAGCCTTCAGTCAACTCCTTAACTCGACTTAAGGACTGTGCGGATGGGGAGTAACCCTTAAGTCGACTTTATTAAGTTGACTTTAAGTTGACCTTATTAAGTCGACCTTATTAAGTCGACTTAACAAAACTGACTTAACTTTTTCTAGTGTAGACATACCCATTGCGACTTCCAACCAACCAAAAGTCTATCTTCAAGAACACCCTAGTCTACACTGCGTGCCGCAGAATGCGTATCTCCCATCGTTACTTTGACTACCCTCGCTGTCTTCACTCAGCTGCATCAACAGGCAATGCTCTCCCATCAATGCAGTGTTACTCCAGTTGGAGAACAGTTCCGGGATCGACCAAGCAGGTCTACACTGGCTGCTCAATTGATTCCACTATGTTAATCCGTGGTGATCAACGCAGCATTTTCAGTATAGACAAGCCCTCAGATTACAAGCATTTCACCCTGGCAGTGATATATTTGCCAATCACAGGTAGAGGATGGAGGAGAAAATAGTTCCTGAGGCCCAAAATATGCAGTAAGCAAGGAGAGAAACCCACAGACCTGGAGGAATTATATCAAGTAAAACATATACTGGGCATTTATTTGCCAGAGTCAATCCGATAAAGGAACCAGGATTCAAAGTGTGCATCTACACTGGCAAGTTAGGTCAACTTAAGGATGCTTAAGTCGACCTAAACAAAGCCACGTCCACACTGGGCTTTCCTTATGTTGACTTAATAACACCTCCTTTTAGGTCAATTTAAGCCTTAAATCGACTTAAGGCCAGCGTAGATGGGGATTAGCACTAAATCGACTTTATTAAGTTGACTTAAATCCAATATAAATGGCTCTCTGCTGTTAAGTCGACTTAAAGTCGACTTAAAGTGTAGTCAATTTGTTAAGTCGACTTAACAAGATCGACTTTAAGTTGACTTAAAGTCAACCTTGTTAAGTCGACTCAATAGAGTCGACTTAACTTTGTAAGTGTAGACATAGCCAAAGAGTTTAAGGCCAGAAGGGATCATGGAGATCATGAAGTCTGACCACCTGTTCAATACAGAACTTGACTGAATTAATTCCTGTGGAATTAGAGTGTGTGTGTGTGTGTGTGTGTGTGTGTGTGTGTGTGTGTGTGTGTGTGTGTGTGTGTGTGTATTATCAGGAAGTTCAGCTAGAATGTTGCTTTTGTAATAAAGGAACAAAATGAAACTGGCCTCTAACTGGCCTGACATCCTTGATCACATTGGAGAGCCTCAACTAGTGAAGAACACAGGAAAAATACCCTGTGACTTTGACCAGACTAGTTGTTCCATGTGAATACTTCCAAGAAACCAAGCAAAAGCAGCACATGCATCAACAACAGCAACTGTATAAACATCCATGCAGAGCTCCAAAACTCTTACAGTCCGTATGTCAGACATGACCATTGCCTGAATGAGCTGCTACTGTCCCCCCGATACAGTTTGTACTTAGCTCAAGATGGGTTAGAGTCCTTGTGTGTTTCATGTTGAGCAATGCTCCAAGGCTGGCCTTCAAAAATTAAAAGTTCCTCATTTAGATTCAAAAGTAGGAGAGAGCTTGGTTTGCTTCCATGAACATTCCAAGAGAACTTTTAGTATTTTACTTTGTGGTAATTAAAATACTGGAACCTCCCTACATGAAAAGAGATAAGGCTGGTAAAAAAGCATTTGCAATGTTGTTGTCTAGGGAATCATCTAAGGGCACTGACTGCAGCTGCAGCATTCTAGAGATTACTCAAGTTCCTTGCTATGCGATGGGAAGGTTCATGAGAACAGAGAGCGATAGGAGCAAGGTCTGGCTTGGGTGCTGTTAAAGTTAGGGGTAAAGTAACAAATAAAAGGAACTGAATTGCAGAGTTGGGCAAACTTTTCAACCAAAGCCTTTTGCAGTAAGAAATTCAGACCCAGAAACACCAAGAGATCGAAAATGCATATCAATTTCACCAAATTATTCACTAAGATAAAAAACAACAAATTCTGCAAAAATAAAATTGTTTCGTTCTGACGTTTTTAAATGAAACAGTTTGATTTGAAATAACATTTTTTCTCAAAGTTTGCTTTACTTTTTTTTTTGTTTTAACTTTTTTAAAGACAAAATTACAGTAAAACTAAGACCATGTGTTCAAACTAACAGCTATAGAAAGATTCCTGCCCTTTCTTCAACAGCTGTCATGGTGCTGTTAAAATCATAGAAGATGAGGGTTGGAAGAGACATCAGTAGGTCGTCTGGCCCAGTCCATCTAGTATCATTCTCAAAACAGCATCAGGTTAGCAGATTTACTTTGCAAGTCATACCTCTCACACAGCCCTCATTTCAAGGGACATCCTTCATTTTAGTCCCAATGGGTGCATCTACACTGGCAAGTTAGGTCGACTTAAGGAGGCTTAAGTCGACCTAAACAAAGCCACGTCCACACTGGGCTTTCCTTATGTTGACTTAAAGAAAGCTTAAGTCAACTTAATAACACCTACTTTTATGTCAACTTAAGCCTTAAATCGACTCCTTAAGTCGATTTAAGGCCAGTGTAGACGGGGATTAACGCTAAATTCACTTTTTGAAGTCGACTCAAATATAACGGCTACCTCTGCTGTTAAGTCGACAGCACAAAGTCGACTTAAAGTATAGCCACTCTGTTAAGTTGACTTAACCAGATCGACTTAACTTCGTAAGTGTAGATGTAGCCAATGTTACTTCCATTCCCCAAAACCTTGCCACCTTCTTACTTCCACTGTTGAAGATTATTTATGCAATAAATGTGGAGTTGGAGAACCAAGGCAATACAGACCATTCTCAACATTGAAGGAAGGAATCCCACAGCACTTCACATTTCCTGCCTGACATATATTTGTGCCTCCTGCATTGGAGCCTTGGCAAACAGAGACATTCAGTGCAAGTTAATGGGTCAGATTACACTCTCATGATCCTTCTGCGTGACTTCAAAAGCCACTGAGAAGGGCATATATTAGGAGACAACATCCCAGTCACAGCTACGCAAATCAAGGAATAAGGGGGGCACTGTGCAAAGCAATTGATAGTTAAAGGACACCAAAAGGAATAGAAAAAAATGTAGTGTTAAACCTTAAAGGACAGCACGCCACTTAGCTATCACATACTGCTGGCTGGCTTGCTGACAGAAGGCAAGATCTACTGATGGAGAAGGTGGGAGGAGATTAAACAAATGAGTCCAGCTCATCCACTTCCTAGATCATCATCAGTACTTTACTGGTGCTTTTTATGAAGCCCTTTCACTTTCCATAAGCACTATTATTCATGGCTTTAATAAGCATCACTTTACAAATTACAATACAAAATATAAAACAAAAAAGAGTTCCATCATTCTTCTCCACGCTTTTTTTAGCTCCATTAGGGCCCAATCCAAGTCCTTAAGAATACCCCCATAACTTTCATGGGCTTCGGACAGGGCCCTCAGAAAGGTAAGTCAACAAAATTAAAAAACGTCCTCATCCAGGAGTCAAATATCCAAATCATACATGCAAAGTAGAGGGCCCCAATTGTGGGAGGCACTGAGCCCCTCCAATTGCTCTGAACTTTCACGGTGACGTTCTCTCACTGGATCAGGCTCACACATCCCAAGTGAATTCTCCTCCAGGCCCAAGGCCCCTGACAAGCAAATCTCCTCTCGCTACAAATAGCTTTTTCCACAAGTCACAGGTTGGTTCCCCACCTACTCTCCTCTTCAAAAGCCACTCATGTGAGGAGTGAATCAAAGACAATTTGACAGAGAGCTTAAATCCTAATTTAGGCTAAAATAATTTCTCCCAAGGCAACAAGTCCCTTGAGCCCAATATAATAAATAAGTAGCATACTGTAAGACATAAATGAGCCCCACGTGGATGACATTCCACTGTCCTGCTGGAAGAGTACTCCCAGGCACTGGGCCAGCTATGTAATTCAATAGAGAGAGTAAGCACAAATGGACCTTGGGAGGAGGTTCAATTTTAATGTAATCCCATTTGCTAATCAAAAGGAGTAAGGGATTATTTTTGCTCAGAGATGTCTGCATGTATTTTCTCAGTCTATCGATAAAGAGTGCTTTGTTTTAATTAAGACACAAAGTGCTGATTCTGGGTCTAATTTTGGCTGCAAACAATCAGTTGCTATGTGTATGGCTGAAGTTTAAATGCCCTCTTTGCATTTTTTGTTTCTCGAAATAGACCCATAAGACTGCCCTTCCCTCTTATATTTACCTGCCCCACTCTCTGTAGCATGCCAGACCCTCTTTCCAGGCTCCCTGGATCCACCAGGCTTAAGTGGTACAGAAGTGACTGGTGACTTACATGCCAAAGGATGACATTTCAGTTTAAAGCTTCCAGAAGTTATTAGGGTAGTGTGTAAAATAGAATTTAGGACCTGAGATGTTGGAAAAGCAACATACTTCTTATGAGAAATTTCTAATAAAATATCTTTGCTGAACAATTTTTGGTTGAAAAATTGTGTGTCCTCACTGAAAGTTTCAAATCGAAACTTGTAAATTTAGTTTCTATTTAAAATGTTTTGGGTTTTGGTTTGGTTTGGTTTTTTATAATTTCAAGGGCAAATTATTGTTAGAAAAGATATTACTGAATGCACGGCTCACTTCTGAAAATGACTTTCAATAAGGGCATCAGAAAGAACAGCAATGTTGTGCTTATTCCTCCCTGCACATTACGAGGATGACTGAGTCTCCCACTTAAGTGGAACATACAAAAATATTTCAGAGCAAAATTATAACCATTGTCAAAACATAGCATTCATAGAATCCTAGAAACTGGAAGGGACCATGGGAGGTCATTGAGTCCAGACCCCTGAACTCATGGCAAAAAGGAATAGCAGTTTTAAAAAGAAATACAACCTTGTAAACAGGAGTAAGAGCAAAAGCTGGTATTTTGGATGTCGTTTGAGTTTTGGCAATGGAAGAGTTAAATCTGAGGTCTGTGGATGTAGTTGAACAACTCCCTCCACCCCCACACACAACCTACCCAAAAAAAAAAAAAAAATCCTGGGCTCTGTATGCACGTTTTCAGACTCATCAGTCTGCAGTACAGAGACCTTACACAGCGTTTAAGCTGCCAGGATGGTCACATGCCAGCACGAGAGAATGAGCTGGATCCCCTGAGGCGAGATCAGCCCATGACACAGAAATGGTTTGGGCCAGGATACTCTCACTCAGTCTCCGAGTGAGAAATGGAACTTTGAAAAGGGCGTTTACCAACATTTTCCCATAAGAAAGTTAATCATCTCTGAGCCACACCCTCCCGCCATCATCTTCCGTGCACCATGGCCACCCACCATCACCCCTTGCATTGTCGAACTATCCCCACTAAGGGATCATGCTTTGTAAATATAGTAGCAATGTCACAGTGATGACACACACTTAGGACGAACTGAGCAGGGAGGGGAAGTCTAGAATTACTCCAGGGGATCTCTTGTGCACCCAATCTGAATTGGAAGAATTTTCAACGGGCTTCCGTCAGACCAGGACAGTCTTTGTAGTCTAGGGCAAGGAGAGGAGAATTTCAAAGACAAAATGCAAATGGGTGCCCATTTTGCACTGAAGTTAAAAATGGAGGTGGGAGGATAAACACGCATTCGTGCACCTTGACCTTTTCCTTCCAAGGAAAGCAAGGAGTCAGAGCATGACCAGAATCTGTAGCCTTGTGTAGCCTCTTTGCACACCTGGGCTAATTACAATCTCACTGATATGGGACGCACACTGGAGAAGAGAGAAGGTACAATCATGGGTTGTGAAGAAAGAGTCCGTATGGAATAAGGCAAGCTTCTGCAAATCCCACGCGGGTGTGCCTGACATCAACCACAAAAACGAAGCAGTGGCCATCAGCAGTGGTCATACACATAAGAAGGGGAAGCCGGAAGAGTGGGGCATGGTGCTTAGAGTCTTTGACAAACAGGCAGAGAGAGATCTGCCCATAAAACACAAAACATGATATCGATATGTGATTGCAGGTCTCTAGCACCTTCCAGCTGCAGCTCTCAAGACACTTCACAACGATTAAGAGAGTCTCGATACTGCAGTGAAGTAGACAAATACCATTGTCACACTTTACCAAAAGGGGAAACTGAGTCTCAGAGAAGGAAAGTGACTCATCTAAAATCACATACAGCAAGTCAGTGACCTAGATCAATATTGTTGAGTCCCATGCTCTAACCTCCAGGCCATACTCTTGTTGCTTAATAAGAGCACCCAGAAAATTATTCCTATAAATTCTTTTGGCTCCATTTATCTGGACATTCCTATATCTTTCAAAACAAAAATGAGAGTGAGAGATGAGAAATCTTTCCAGCAACCTGTTTAATACTGATGAATTCTTTTGTGACCCATCAACATCCTCATCCATCAAATCCCTGCAAGAAGTGTCAGCCGACGAGGTGGTTGAAAACAACTATACGTACAACCCATTGACAGCATACGAAGCATACAGCCCCCGTTCAGGTCAGGGCTACAGCTGATGGAAACAATGGCTTTGTTTCAGTGGGGTGTGTAAACTCAATCACTCACTCTGGGTCACCATCAGATTCACTTTGATTTTTTTGTGTTCAAATTAAATTAAAACTCAGCAGGGGAAACCGTCAAAACTGCAGAGTTTCAGAGCAAACCCAATGCAAACATTTTTGATTGATTTTTGGTAGAGACACATCCAAACTGGGACATGAAATCATACCCTAAGCCCCCCTCATACTTCAAACACAGAGCCACATGCAGATCTGAATTTCACAGCTGGAGTCTGTCTATAAGGGGCCAAAACGGGCAGTGAATCCACAGATTCATACTTCGGGAGAATTCTGATTTAAGTTGTAGAGTTTTCATCTGAAAAAGGTTTCTTGATTTGCTCAAAACTCTCAGTTTCACTTGAAACATTTGTGTTCTAGGAACTGATTACACTTGACCCCCAAGGCAGTTACTCATGCTATACCTGTGCAGTAAACTGGATTGCTCTGCAACCTAGTTAATTTACTGCTGGTCTCCTCACTGCATTGTTAAAATAGGTTCTTTAAAGAGAGAGACATAGCTCAGGTTTTTATTCTACTAATAACCATGTAAGCTGCCTGCTTCCCACAACTGCAGAGTTCTAAATTCAGACTTACCTGTGTTCACCACGGCTGCCTGCTGCCAGCTCTGTATCCATACCTTCCCAATGCGAAGTACAAGGACTGTGCCCCTCCTACACATTCATTTGCACTCGATCAGCTGGTGGAACCTATGACTCATTCGCTTCTGACACAGACTTCAGAGACCAGTTCAAAGAGATTATTAAACTGTTCTCATGGCAGTTGCAGCCCTAATAATTAGTTAATACTATTTAGTCGTAACAATATTCAAAAACATCATCATTTCCTTTCTTCTACCTTCCTGTAGTAGAGTGGGGTCAGGCCACTTCCCAGCCCATCCATTTGGTCCTACCTGATCCTACCAAATGCAAGATACGTTCAGTGGTTGAAGATTCCATAAAAGTAGCCAGCTGAAGGGCAAGAGGACTACTTATCTCCCAGTTAGGGATGGTCTCAGGGTATTCGGTGGAGAAGAGGGTCAGGAGTGACTCCTTGTACGTTGATAGGAAAGACACCCAGGCTTTGGGGAGTGAAGTCAGTTAACTAAAGGAAAGAAGTTGACAGGCTTTTCCCCCCATCAGCCCAGCCCCCTTTTCCCAGGTTCATGGTGTGTAGTAAACCTTAACTCCTGGGTCCATGTAAAATCCAGATGTTTTACTGGTAACATACAAAACAAAATGTTGTCCCTGTGATAACTCCATCCACTTTCTGTGTCCACTCATCCATTGAAAACAGGCAAGTTTATGAGTCTTCCGTGCATGTTGTGATTCCTGGATACAGGATAGAGAAGACAAGAGTGGGACGGAACAGACCTTGCAGAGTGGATCGGTTGCAAGATGAGAGCACATACTACAGATCGCTATGGCACACAGCACAAACAATGATGCATAACATTAGCATTTTGCAAACAAATGTTGCAATCTCTAGGGGTGTGTCTACACTTGTAAATTAAGTCAACATAAGCCTGCTTAAATCAACTTAATTTACTATGTGTCTACACTACAATTTCCTTAAGTCGACTTAAGGAAATTTTAGTCGACTTTATAAAACCTAGTTTAAAGTCGACTTACTGGCTAAGTGTAGATGTGGCTTAGCCCTAAGTCAATCTAAAGGGTCCCCAGGGCTCCCCCACTGGCCTCCCTCCCAGAATGCCTGGTACAGCCAGAGCCTGGCGTGCCAACCCACAGGGCAGGACACAGCTCTGCCCACCCTGCTCCTGTACCCTGCCCCTGTCCCTGTTCTGCTCAGCCCCCATGTTCTTTAGTACAATGGGGAAAATGCTGAGCCGCCTGGCACTTTTAAAGGGGTGCCCCCCCTCCCACCATGGACCACTCCCAGGTCCACCTAGCCCCTAAAAGTCGACTTAGGCATCCAATATGGACACTCTAAGTCGATTTGGCAAGGTTGACTTTAAGTCGACCTAAATTTACAGTGTGGACATGCTAAGTTGACTTAACAAAGTCGACTTAAATTTGACTTTAAGTCGACTTAGCAAAGTCAGCTTATTTTGACAAGTGTAGACATAGCCTAGGAAAGGAGCTATGCCAATGTAGTGACAGGGAGAAGGGGAGCAGAGGTCAAAGGCAGCATGTGTCAAGATCAAGGGACCAATCCGACAAAGTGCTGAATGCCACCGAGGCAGTACCAGGTGTAACCCATATGCCTGAAAAGGCTATCTCTGAGAGACCTGCTGAGGGTGGGTTACTGTTGCTGGGCAGATTAGCTACCCACAACCAGAAACTTCCAGAAGCAGGGAGTGATAGCATTTTGAGCATGCTCCACAGTGTACCCTGCTGGTGTGATGGGATGTTGTCAGTCAGATGACTGGAGAGCAGCAGTCTGTGCAGACAGCAGGCAGGAGCTGCCTTGAAAGGAGACCATGTGCTCAGTTTTCTGGAGAGAAGCTGAGACAGGAGTGAACAAGATGTTTTCTCCCTGTAATGGAGTCATCTGCAACAGATTTTGCAGACATGCATATGGGACTGAGGGCTGGTTGCAAAGGAGAAGAA